>CM038680.1:676726656-677326656 GCA_021605205.1 Aegilops longissima | reverse complement strand
CAACGACTAGAAGAAAAATATATGACACAAAAGTTCATATAAAGTTGGACTCCCGCTTCTGAAATAGTTGCATTTCCTTCAGATTCAAAACTGAGGGTCCAGGCTGATTTACCTGGATAGCTCTGAGAAAAGAATCAATCTGATTCATCTTCTTCGGTCCCTATAACATCAAGAATTAGGCCAATGTGACAATCCGACTTGCACTCAGCAGCTACCACCACGCCAAGGCAAGCGAGACAGAGACACACTAGGACACGGACACACGTCTAGTTCAACTCGGATATGAACTGCAAACACTATTGACACGTACAGTACCTGATTAGGTTTGGATTATTTCCAACAAGGTTGGCACGCGAGAAGCAAGCCCTCCGTCTTCATCAACAGTCAAGGACCAACGGTTCACATCCCTGCCTCGCCTCTGTAAAATTGATCTCTGAACTTACCTGACGCTATGACTGTTAGTATGAGTTTCTAACGTCCCCAGTCCCAGTCCCAGAGGATCTATCGATCGTCGATGGACGACGTGGCGCCTCCCCTGTCGGAGCCGCCGGCCAGGGACTGGTCGCTGCTGCCCCTCGACGCGCTATCCTCGATCTTCGTCAGGGTCGGCGCCGTCGAGGTCCTCATGGGCGCCGGTCTCGTGTGCCGCTCGTGGCTCGAGGCGGCCAAGTTGCCAGATGTGTGGCGAGCCGTGCACATGGAGAAGCACGAGGTCGTGGTCCGGAAGAGCAGAGTTGTCCTGCGCGCAATGGCGAAGGCGGCCGTGGACCGTTCCGGCGGACAGCTTCGGGTGTTCGCCGGGAGGTTCTTTGTCACCGATGAGCTCCTACAGTATATCTTGGAAAGGTGTTTTTTCTTTAATCACTTTAGTTTTCCTCACTTATCAATCGGTTGGATCATCTTTATGAGAAAGATCGCGCTACTGTCTGCAGGTCGCCCTCACTGACTAGCCTGCGGCTTGTATGGTGCGACGTCTTCAGAACACCACTCGTCAATGTAATGAGAGAGTCGCCTCTGCTGGAGCTGCGTTCCCTTGAACTTGAAATAATTCGCATTACCGTGGGCGTACTGAGCGACGTCCTTGAGAGCTGCCCTCGCCTGGCGCTTCTCCGGGTGCGCGATTGCTCCGGGATCAAGGGCCACCACGAGCATGCCCTGCGGGCGGAATTCGCCCGGATCGACACCATGGCGGTGGAACGTGATTATGCGCACCTCTGGCCCTTTTGTTCTGATTAAGAGAGCTACGAGTGCAACTAATTTTCAAGATGACATTACAGAATGTTCTTTATGATTGGTATCTTGGATCGGATTACATCCTTATGTTTGTGACGGGGCTTCGCGATTGTAGGTCGCGCTTAATTGTGTGTGAAGCAGTTTTATCTTTGTCTTTGGCATTGGATCCAAAGGGTTTGAATATATTCATTTAGAGCAAAAAAAAATTCTTGATTTTAGTTCTCGAAGCAGGACTTTCGCCAAATATAATGTTACCCGGTCTAATGATACATGATGTTAAGGAAATCTTCATACACGTTAATAAAAAAAGACATGACAAACAAGCCGAGCACGCTATCAAGCACCAAGAGTGTACTACTAGACGCCTCCAGCAAGCCGCTACGACGAAGCACATGAGAGGATGGACCACCACAAGACACAACCAAAGCCATCGGCGCAGACATGCGTCTTCAGAAAGTAACCGCGGGACTTCGTCATACCATCATCAGCAAATTGACGACATAGAGGACTATTTGCCCTCTCGCTCCGGAGTGAGAAGCATTGACCCTACCGACAAGCAAAATGGATATAGAGAAGACATTGGCATGTATAAAAGCGAGACCTCTAGCCGGTAGAACAGAGGCGTTGCCGATTGGAGCCCCAAGCCATCCCGAACACGCTGCAGGAACCGAAAGGCACTTGCACTCACATGTAACACCCCCAAGAGGATTAGCACGCAGAGTGACGCTGCCACCGCAATTTGTCAGAGTGGACATAGGTTTTCACCCTAAGAGTTAGCAACGCGCAAGAAGGGGAATAACCAAGGAGGTGCCCCCAAGAGGGACGAGACACCCAAGGCATCACTGCTGCACCGTGCCGAGGCACTAAGCTTTCCCTCGGCCTGTCCCTCACATATCACCGAGGATACTCGAGTCAGCAGACCGACTACGATGAACCGAGGAGTTTTGATCAGGATCACGGCTTGAACGCCACTAACGGCGACAACTTTGCTTGGACCACCCGTTGTTATTCCCATCGTTGTTCACACCACCACGAAGAGCACCCAACACCACCGCCCGCGATGCTTGCCGTAGAGCTAACCACACAGTCCATCATCCCAGACCATCGCTCGAGCGTCCAAACTTCCCTACATCACCACGACTGATTTGGTCGCCTCCTTCGCATCCGGGAAGACCAACCACTGTCGGCAACCCCGGGAAGGTTACAACCACGCTTGGATTTGTATGACTTCCATCACTAAGTGGTGAGGAGTAATTTTTACACTCATTTTTACCCGTTTACCGGACATTCACAAATATTTTCCATGCTATTCCCTTCAACTTGCCCACTAACCACTAATAAATGCAAGGAAGAGTGACAGCAGCTCGGCCCAGGGGTCTCTCATCACGTTGGTTCCCGGTCTAGTGGGCCGGCTGAGGACCACTAGGTCGGTTTCGTCTTGGGCCACTTTGGCCGACCCATGGCGGATCGTATGAAGGCTCGAAAAAGACTTGGCTTACAAGACAAGATGACGGAACCGTGGAGGAAAATCTACCACCATAGATGTAGCCGACTAGGATATGTAACCCTAGGAACCCCGGTGTGTTATATAAACCAGGGGTTGGGCTGGTCGTAGAACATCTAACGCCATCCCTTGGAATTCACATGTATTTATACACACCCCAGCACAATATACGAGATCAGGAGTAGGGTATTTTCTCCATCATGAGAGCCTGAATCTGGGTAAAGATTACTTTTGTTACCATCTGGCCAAGTCGCCTAGTTAGGATAGCCTACGAAGGGATTTACTGGATTTAGGTTTGACTGGATTTAGGTCTGACAATGGTGGCACATGCATGTCCTGCTAGGTGAACATCGCGGCTCAATGGGAGTTTGGATTAACACCTAGATCCGATCAGCGCAACCTTCGTGCCGGGTGAAAGGATCGATATAGTTGACTAGAGGGGGGGGGGTGAATAGGCAACTAACAAATTTTAGCTTTTCTTTACCAAATTAAACTTTGCATCAAAGTAAGTTGTCTAGATATGCAACTAGGTGGACAACCTATATGATGCAACAATCACAACCACACAAGCAAGCAATACATGTAACACAAACAAGCTTGCACAAGTAAAGGGATGAGATAACCAAGAGTGAAGCCGGTGGAGACGAGGATGTGTTACCGAAGTTCCTTCCTTTTGAGGGGAAGTACGTCTCCGTTAGAGCGGTGTGGAGGCACAATGCTCCCCAAGAAGCCACTAGGGCCACCGTATTCTCCTCACGCCCTCACACAATGCGAGATGCCGTGATTCCACTATTGGTACCCTTGAAGGCGGCGACCGAACCTTTACAAACAAGGTTGGGGCAATCTCCACAACTTAATCGGAGGCTCCCAACAACACCACGAAGCTTCACCACAATGGACTATGGCTCCGAGGTGACCTCAACTGTCTAGGGTGCTCAAACACCCAAGAGTAACAAGATCCGCTAGGGATAAGTGGGGGGAATCAAATTTCTCTTGGTGGAAGTGTAGATCGGGGCCTTCTCAACCAATCCTGAGCAAATCAACAAGTTTGATTGGCTAGGGAGAGAGATCGGGCGAAAATGGAGCTTGGAGCAACAATGGAATTTAGGGTTGGAAGAGGTGGGTCTTCTTGGAGAAGAAGACCCCCTTTTATAGTGGGGGGACAATTCCAACCGTTACCCACCACTCAGCCCGCGACCCATGGAACTACCGCACCACAGGCGCGGTACTACCGCACGGGCCTGTAGTACTACCGCGGCGAGCCGCGGTACTACCGTGGGCACGGCAGAGACCAGACCTGACAAAAGGAGCACTAGCAGGGCGCGGTAGATCCGCAGGAGCGGTACTACCGCGACCCCATACGGTACTACCGCAAGACAGCCGCAGGCCAGGCCCGGTAGGCACAGATGTAAAAAATTACATCCGTGACTACCTCCGCTTGAGAAATTGTCGTGCAAAAATCCGACACGGAACTACCGCGACCATGGGTGCGGTACTACCGTGAATGGTGCGGATGTAAAAAATTACATCCGCCCTTACCTCTGCACTTGCTGTTGAACCTGGCCTGGCGTCACGGTACTACCGCGCCGCAACACGGTACTACCGCGGGGAGCGCGGATGTAAAAAATTACATCCGCGCGTACCACCGCTTGAGCAGCGGTGCCAGACCAGAGCTCGCGGTACTACCGCTCCGAGGAGCGGTACTACCGTGGGAGCCTACGATACTACCGTGCCGGAGCCCGGTACTACCGCAGGCTCCTGCGGTAGTACCGCTCAGAAGAGCAGTACTACCGCTAGCCTGAGAAGAGCAAGGCGGAGGCCTTCAAATCGCAGAGACAAGGTGAGACGGAGGAACACTCCAAGGAGCTCGAGGAAAGGCAGTGCAAACGGGAATGTGTACGTGAGATTCCACCCAAGCCTTTCCAAAGCGGACCCCCTCTTAATAGTACGGCTCTCCTACGACTCAACTCCACCGAACCGAACATAGAGAAAAGCCGTCTTCAATAATCTTTGAGGGGCATCAAATCGTCTTGTGTTTAGTCGTGATGAATCTTAAAAGCTCAATACACACGATTAGTCCGCAAAGGCATTGTCATCAATCACCAAAACTACTTAGGGACTAAAATGCCCTTACAATCTCCCCCTTTTTGGTGGATTGATGACAATACGGGATTTGCACAAAGGAGGTGAATATAGCACAAGCAAACCCCACATCTCTAAAATATAGATGAGCTCCCCCTAGATTCGTGATAGAGTAAAGTGCTTTGGACTGCACGGCACGAATACTAGGATCACCACTCCCCCTATATTTTAGAAACGAAACATATCTTGCAAAGGTAAGGCTGACACTAAACAAGATAGTAGATATGAGCATAACATGAATAGCATGATATAACACAAGCTCAATAGGAAATAAGATACGATAGAGTGCATATGCCTTACACCATATGATAAAATTAGTCTCACGAGCACAACCAAACCAAAGCAAGCAAGTTCAACGACGGAAAAAGCAAACGACGAAAAACACGACACGCACGCAAATCCTACACTCTCTCCCCCTTTGGCATCGAGACGCCAAAAAGGCGGAGAGGTCACCTACAACAAAGGTAGTAGCTCAGGCGGAAAACGACTCGTCGTCGCCAGACTCCGCAGCAGGAATAGACTCCTCCTCTGAATCGGTCCACTTGTAGCCCCGCTTCTCCATCCAGGCAGTCTCTGGGGTGATGTGCTTCTCAGAGCCGCTGGCCACATCCTTGCCGCATGCCCTCAAAATCTTGTTGTCGCGACGACGGGCCTCCTTTTGAGCAACATGAGCCTTGTACTGACTCTGGACCTGCATGCAGAAAAGCCTCTTCATCATGATCTGCAGCTTCTTTGCCCAAGATGGCTCGACAGAGGGAGTAGTGAATGCAGAACGGTCAGCAGCAGCTTCTTCCCCCCCCCCCAAGTTCCTTCTCATCCACATCCCTCCTGGCAGCCTCAGCGGAAGTGGTGGTGTTAGCCCATTGTGGCTTGATGCGGAGCCTGATGGGCTCATGACGAATCCACCCTGGAGCTTCAAACTCATCATTGGGAAACAACCTCTCCCATGTCTTGGAGATCAAGTGGAACAGGTAAGGCCCATAGATGGGGACCTTACAGTTGAACACGGCGAACTGAAGCTCACACCACATGATATGTGAGACATCAAGTGGTTGAGTCTGAGCCTGACGGGCCTCCTCTTAAGCATCATGTCAACGAGGTAAGCATGTACCTGGCCCATGTCCCCAATGCGTGGGGAGAGGGTGTTACGAAAGAGCCGATGCATGATGTCAAGGAAGGGATTAAGCACCCACGCAGTCTTCTTGTTGGGAAGAGTCTTCGGAACAAGTAATGGCATGAGCTTGTTCTTGTTGGCAGACTCAGAGTTGGCATGAGGGCGAACTCCAACTGGCGTGTTGAGCCCTTCATCTGGAACGTTAAGCAACTCCATGAACTCCTTCCAAGTAGCAGACAGTCGGCGACCATTAGTCATCCAAGTCATGGTCCTCGCATCATCAACGCCGAAATGGACTGAAGCAAAAAATTGTGCGATGATTTCTGGATCAAAATCCTTGTGGAAGGTGAGCAAGTGCTCAATGGCGAACTGCTCGACTAGATCCAAGGCCTCTCCAAAGTACTCACGGTGCTTGTCCTGCCTCATATGATGCATGTCAATGTAGTGAACTTCAACATAGTGATTCTGCTTGGCCTTGATCACATCCATGTATATCAGATTCTGCTGCTTGTTCCAGAAGAGTTCATTGCCTCGCATGCTAGCCTGGGGATTCACATAGGGATTGAGATTCCTTCGAATGACAAACCCGGCCTGGGGCATCTCATCCATGCCCATGACGGGCTCCTTCTGTTTGCTGGCTGTGTGCTTGATCCTGCGTTGGGGAGCAACAGAGGACCCCTATGGAACATCATCTGGGTTGCGCAGATGCTTTGACCCTGTGTCACGGCTGGGATTCGAGCGACGAGCAAAACCGGAGCCACCACCTAGACACAAAGACAGAAATACACGCACGGGAACAAAACGGATCAAAACCAAACCGAGAGAAACACAAAACATGCAATTTGGACGAAACAAAGGAGCGCAGGATGAATATACGGTAGTACCGGGCAGGGTTTCGGAAGTAATAAATTACATCCGCTCCAGCCGCGGTAGTACCGTGCCGGGGTAGCACGGTAGTACCGCGCTTGGGGCGGAAGTAATTTTTTACTTCCGGACGCCAAGCGGTAGTACCGCACCAAGGTGCGAAAGTACCGCTGGGCGCCAGATCTAGGTGAGGCTGCGGTAGAACCGCTCCAGGAGGAGCGGTAGTACCGCACGGTTTGAAAACCGCCACAGAGGACGCGGATCTAGATCTAGAACCTCCGCACGACAACTTCGGTACTACCGTTGATCAAATGGAACTAATTTGACTATCCAAAGAGCATGGGACTACACTACCACTCTACAACGAATCCCACTTGCACAGATTTAGCCAAAAATCTCAAGAACACCACATGCATCTCCCCAAAACCTAAAAGCACAAGGAAGGACAAAAAGAAGAGGCACTTGGGGAAAAACCTGGGTCCATGGCAAGAGGGCGAGGTGGGGAACGATCCCACCGGTCGGAATCCGAGGAGAGCGGCCGGAGACGAGATCCGGCAAAGGCCTCCGGCGTCGTTCTTGGTCAGGAGAGAGAGAGACGGGGTGGGGAATAGAGATGAATGGGTATGGGGGAGTTAGAACTCCCCCTGTCCCGCTCTTAACCCCCACCCGCTCGCGGGGGCGCGGAAGTACCGCGGGTCATCGCAGTAGTACCGCCCGGGCGGAAGTACCGCATGCTGGGCGGTAGTACCGCTCGTTCAGCGGCAGTAAAAAATTTCTGCCATGGAAGTAGCGGTAGTACCATGCCCCTGGAGGGTCACGCACTTGGCAGAGACCCACCAACTCCTGCGGTAGTACAGTGGCGCACCACGGTAGTACCGTAAACCAAGAAAGTGCTAGAACTCAAGAGAGAAAGGAGAAAAACACGAGGCAACAAAAAGGCGAACACAAACACCAACTCAAACACGCCAAGGAGAAGAGAAAAGTACACGACACCGAAGACCAACTACGAGACACACCTTCTCCAAGGGAGGGCGGTGGCCGGAGCCACCTATATTTGTGTCACTTGGTATGGCACCGCGAAGAATTATCCTTGGGTCCATGACCAAAACTCGTCTTTGAAGCACATGTACCATCAAGAATGGCTAATGTGAAAGAGTTGATCGATTTATGCATAATGAGGGGAGGGAGAGTTCATTGAGAGGACACTCCCCCTATGTCCATGCCTACACCTAAACAAGATAACAAGTTGAGTATGGTGGGGTGTGCAAGGGTTCAAGCAACATTGCTCGAATCAATGATATTTAGCTCATGCCTTAACTCACGAAATCTTGCTTCATCCAAAGGCTTCGTGAAGATATATGCAAGGTTATCATGAGTGTTGACGTATTTGAGCTTGATCTCCCCTCGCCTAATGTGATCTCGGATGAAGTGATACCGAATCTCAATATGCTTCGTCTTGAAGTGTTGCACCGGGTTGAGAGAAATCTTGATGGCACTTTCATTATCACACCAAAGAGGCACTTTGTCACAAATGACACTGTAATCCTTTAAAGTTTGCCTCATCCATAAGAGATGTGCACAACAACTACCGGCCGCTACATACTCCGCTTCGGTGGACGAGAGAGACACACAACTTTGCTTTTTGGAAGACCAACTTACCAAAGAGCAACCAAGGAATTGGCACCTCCGAAGTGGACTTCCTATCCACTTTGTCTCCCGCCCAATCGAATCGAATATCCTTCAAGCTTGATGTTTGCTCCTCTCGGGTACCATAGGCCAAAGTTTGGGGTATGGGCCAAATATCGAAAGATTCGCTTGACCGCCACATAGTGGCTTTCCTTAGGTGCGACTTGAAACCATGCACAAATTCCCACACTCAACATGATATCCGGTCTAGATGCACAAAGGTAAAGCAAGGATCCAATCATGGAGCGATATACCTTTTGATCCACCGCTTTACCATTGGGATCGATGTCAAGTTGACACTTAGAGGGCATTGGAGTGGAAGCCGGCTTGACATCGCTTAGCTTGAATCTCTTGAGCATGTCTTGAGTGTATTTGGCTTGGTTGATGAAGGTACCTTCTCTTCTTTGCTTCACTTCGAAACCTAGAAAGAACTTCAACTCTCCCATGGAAGACATCTTGAACTTTGAGGTCATTAGTGCGGCAAATTCATCATTGAAAGCTTTGTTAGGGGAACCAAAGATAATGTCATCAACATATAGTTGGCACACAAACAACTCCCCATTGACCTTCTTAGTAAAAAGAGTGGGATCAATGAGCCCAACTTCAAACCCGCGATCTTGTAGCAACTCGGTAAGGTGGTCATACCACACACGTGGGGCTTGTTTAAGGCCATAGAGTGCCTTATCGAGTTGATACACATGATCGGGAAAGTAGGGATCCTCGAACCCGGGGGGTTGTTTGACGTAAACCAACTCATTAATGGGACCATTAAGAAAAGCACTCTTCACATCCATTTGTTGCAATTTAAAGTTGTGATGAGAAGCATAAGCAATCAACAAACGAATGGATTCAAGACGAGCAACGGGAGCAAAGGTTTCACCGTAGTCGATGCCCTCGACTTGGGAGTAACCTTGTGCCACCAATCTTGCCTTGTTGCGAATGATGGTTCCATGAGAATCTTGTTTGTTCTTGAAAATCCACTTGGTCCCAATGACATTGTGGTTCCCCGTTGGCCTTGGTACCAACCTCCACACCTTGTTGTACTCGAAGTTGTTGAGTTCTTCATGCATGGCATTAAGCCAATCCGGATCTTCGAGTGCTTCATATACCTTTTGGGGTTCAACACACGAAACAAACGCGTGATGTTCACAATAGTTTGCCAATTGTCTACGAGTGCTTACGCCCTTTTCAATGCTTCCAAGTACATTCTTCATGAGATGACCCTTGGTGGTGAGCTTGGAAGCAATCTTGGCGGCACGACGCTCTAACTCCTCCTCGGAGGTGAGTTGAGGAGCAGTTACTTGATCATATTGAGCGCCGTCTTGAGCATGTTCTTGATCTTGAACTTGCTCGGGGGAGAGAACTTGACCTTGGGCATCACTTGGTGTGTCAACTTCGTCTTGAACATGATCTTGCCCTTGGTCTCGTTCATGAGGTTGAGGGCCTTCACTTTGTTCTTCAGAAGCGTGTGGGCCTTGGGTTGGTGATGGCTCCACTTGAGTGGAGCATTGTCCTTCTCCTTCGGCCACAAGGGTTCCTCAACGGGTAGGATAAAACCAACACCCATTCTTCTTATGGCTTGAGGAGGAATTTCATCACATACATCACAAGTGCCACTTTGCTCCACTTGGGAGCCGTTATTCTCATCAAACTCCACGTTACACGTCTCCTCAATAAGTCCCGTGGATTTATTGAGGACGCGGTAAGCATGGGAGTTTGTAGCATAACCAACAAATATGCCCTCATAAGCTCTAGCTTCAAACTTAGACAACCGAACACCTTTCTTGAGAATGAAACACTTACACCCGAACACCCGAAAGTACTTGAGGTTGGGCTTGTTACCGGTGAGTATCTCATATGGAGTCTTGTTCAAGCCCTTACGGAGGTAGAGCCGATTGGATGCATGACATGCGGTGTTTATGGCCTCGGCCCAAAAGTTGTAAGGAGACTTGAACTCCGCCATCATGGTCCTTGACGCATCCATCAACGTCCGGTTCTTCCTCTCCGCGACACCGTTTTGTTGAGGGGTGTATGGTGCAGAATATTGATGCTTGATCCCCTCATCACTAAGGAACTCATCCAAGGTGTAGTTCTTGAACTCGGTGCCGTTGTCACTTCTTATTGTTAAGATCTTTGCATTGTGTTGACGTTGTGCTTCATTTGCAAAGTCAATGACGGTTTGTTGGGTCTCGCTCTTCCTCTTGAAGAAATACACCCAAGTATATCTTGAGTAGTCATCCACAATCACCAAGCAATACTTCCTACCCCCAAGACTATCAAAGGATGGAGGCCCAAAGAGATCCAAGTGAAGGGGCTCCAAAGGCCTCTTCGAGTAGATGGTAGTCGTGGGAGGGTGAGCCTTTTCATGAAGCTTTCCTTCGATACAAGCACTGCAAGCACGATCTTTAGCAAAACTAACATTCGTTAGTCCACGGACATGGTCCCCCTTGAGAAGACTTTGCAAAGATCTCATATTGACATGGGCTAAACGGCGATGCCAAAGCCATCCCACATCAACTTTAGCCATTAGGCATGTCGCGGTCTTAGTGGGTACCTCCGAAAAGTTAATCACATAGAGACCGTTCTCGAGATGCCCAACAAAGGCTACTTTAAGAGTCTTGCTCCACAAGAGGGCCACGGTATCAATATCAAAGAAAGTGGCAAAGCCCATGATTGCAAGTTGACGAACGGAAAGTAAATTGTATGCAAGGGACTCCACAAGCATGACTTTCTCGATCGTGAGATCATGAGAAATGACAACCTTGCCGAGTCCCAATACCTTAGAAGACGAGGCATCACCCCACTCGACATTAGTGGGCATAGAAGGAATCTTGTGCACGTCCACCACCAAGTCCTTGCTCCCGGTCATATGATTCGTTGCTCCACTATCGAGCAACCATGATCCCCCACCGGAAGCAAACACCTACAAGAGATCAATGCTTGGTTTTAGGTACCCATTTAGTAATGGGTCCTTTGATGTTAGTACAAGGGTCTTAGGAACCCAAATAGACCACTCAATGTACTCATAAGGAGAACCAACAAATTTGGCATAAACATGTCCATCACTAGCACGGCACAACACATATGACGGGTTAAAGTCGCTGGCTATGTTGGAGGAGATGGTTTTGCCATTTTTGACATCAACACCCTTCACATTTTCCTTCTTCTCCTTAGGAGCACCCTCTCCCTCTTTCACAAAGGTTTGCTTGAGAGGAGGAGGTCGTTTGGTCTTGTCATTCTTCTTCTTGTTCTTGGGCTTGGGTGCGAACCCAATCCCCTCCTTGGCCACAACTTCCTTTTGATTACTCAAAAGGTCGTTGAGGTTCTTCTCACCTTGTTGTATGCATGTTGCTCCTTCAACTTAGCATTCTCCTCAACAAGATGCACATGCTCACAACAAGGGTTAGTAGCATTTGCATTATCAATCAACACCATATGAGGAAAGGTGGCTTTCTCCTTGGTTAGCTTCACTTGGAGTTGATCATGAGACTCTTTGAGGCTAGCATGAACACCCTTCAAGACTTTGTGAGCCTTGTCGAGAATGTCAAACTCCTCGTTGAGTCTAGCAAGATCAACTCCAAGCTTTGCCTTCTCGGAGCTTAGCACACGAGACACAACAAGAGCATGATCAAGATCTTTCTTTAATTTAGCATGGTCATCGTTGTATGACTCCTCAAGAGCCAAACGAAGACCATGCTCTTCCTCAAGAGCATTGGAAAGATCCGAAATCTCATCGGCATAGTCACGACTATGCCCCTCCATCTTAGAGATGGTTTCTTCGTGAGCCTCGATCATGTCATTGGCTTCACCAAGTTGTTCCAAGAGAGCAACGAAGTGCTTCTTGGATTTGCCCTTGAGTTTACCCATAAAGGCCTCAAACTCATTCTCCTCCACATTAGTTCCCTCATGTTCATCAATGCACTCGGTCGAAGAAGAATGATTGATGATGGTAGTTTTGATGTTGGGGGTTACCTTGTTGGTGGCTTTAGCCATGAGGCACTTGGCGGTGATGCTCTCATTGGGTGAGTCGAAGAGAGACACCCGGGGAGTCGTCGCAATGGCAACGGGGGCCATGGCAATCGACTCACCATCTTCATCATCATAATCATCCTCATTGTACTCTTCTTGTACCACCAAATCCTTGTGAGGAGTCTTCTTGGTGAAGTTGCTCTTGTTGGGGAAAGACTTGGCCTTGTCCTTACGGATGAGCTTGCCACCATTATCTTCCCTCTTCTCATACGGGCACTCCGCAACAAAATGACTTACATTGCCACAATTGAAGCAAGTCCTCACTCGTTGCTTGCCCTTTGCGCCACTTGAGCTCCTCTTGTTGAAGTCGGGCCTTGAGTTCTTCTTGCTCCAAAATTGCCTTGAAGCAAGGGCCATGTGTTCATGATAGGCATACTTCGTATCTTAGAGGTTGCTCTCTTCTTCTTCCTCCTCTTCTTCTTCTTCGACACAAACCTTGGCCTTCAATGCAAGGTTGGGCTTCTTTGCTCTTTGGGAGCGAAGCATCGCATTGTCGACGGTCTTGTCCAATATACTCATAGCCACACACTCATCCAACACATCACTTGAGGACAAGGTGTGAAAGTCCGGCCTTTGACGGATGACGGAGGACATGGCTTTGTGGTAGGGCATCATTGCCTTGAGAAATTTGCGCTTGATCCAATTGTCATCCGTGTCCTTACTACCATGATCCCGGAGAGAGATCGCGAGCTTGGTAACTCTCTGATAGAGCTCACGAGGTTCTTCATCTTATTTCATTGCAAACTCATCGGCTTCATCTTGTACCACTTCATAATTGGAGCGTTGAATGCTTGCGCTTCCTCGATAGAGTGAGACCACTTTGTGCCAAGCTTCTTTGGCCAAAGAGTAGGGCCGAAGATGCGGGAGGTCTTCGGGAAGGATTGCTTCTTGGATGATGAAGAGAGCATTTTCATTGAATTGATCATCCACGGCTTCTCTAGGAGTGAAGTTGCTCCGGTCATGCGGATAAAAACCTTCTTCAATGATTCTCCAAAGGTTAGTGTTCACATGATTTAAATGACGCTTAAAACGATAGACCCAAGAATCAAAATCCTCCTTTTTATCAATCTTAGGGGGAGGACCGACATGATTCAAATGAGTAGAAGGAATCGGACCACCATAAACGGGTGGAGGCTACACATGGGCAAAGATGCCGGTGCCATTTTTACCACTAGACATAGGAGCTTTCTCACTAGTAGCTTCCCCCTTGTCGGGGTTAGCATCCGTCTCCGTGTTGGTAGGATCACCCACTTTCACGGGCGCGGTGGAAAGTTTAAGCCCTTCTAAGAATTCCTTAAACATGTCCTTGACCTCGGTCGTCATGGAGGTTTTCAATGTGTCCAACGCCACATTGAATTCCTCACATGAGATCGAGTTACCCCATCTCCGTGAGACGATATCGATTCACACAGTGCTCTCCCACATCGTCTACGACGTCAACCATACTCTTCGGACGGTAAAGTCCTTAAAAAGAGATGAGGCTCTGATACCAATTGAAAGGATCGATATAGTTGACTAGAGGGGGGGGGGGGTGAATAGGCAACTAACAATTTTAGCTTTTCTTTACCAAATTAAACTTTGCATCGAAGTAAGTTGTCTAGATATGCAACTAGGTGGACAACCTATATGATGCAACAATCACAACCACACAAGCAAGCAATAGATGTAACACAAACAAGCTTGCACAAGTAAAGGGATGAGATAACCAAGAGTGAAGCCAGTGGAGACGAGAATGTGTTACCGAAGTTCCTTCCTTTTAAGGGGAAGTACGTCTCCGTTAGAGCGTTGTGGAGGCACAATGCTCCCCAAGAAGCCACTAGGGCCACCGTATTCTCCTCACGCCCTCACACAATGCGAGATGCCGTAATTCCACTATTGGTGCCCTTGAAGGCGGCGACCGAACCTTTACAAACAAGGTTGGGGCAATCTCCACAACTTAATCAGAGGCTCCCAACAACACCACGAAGCTTCACCACAATGGACTATGGCTCCGAGGTGACCTCAACTGTCTAGGGTGCTCAAACACCCAAGAGTAACAAGATCCGCTAGGGATAAGTGGGGGGAATCAAATTTCTCTTGGTGGAAGTGTAGATCGGGGCCTTCTCAACCAATCCCGAGCAAATCAACAAGTTTGATTGGCTAGGGAGAGAGATCGGGCGAAAATGGAGCTTGGAGCAACAATGGAGTTGAGGGTTGGAAGAGGTGGGTCTTCTTGGAGAAGAAGACCCCCTTTTATAGTGGGGTGACAATTCCAACCGTTACCCACCACTCAGCCCGCGACCCACGGAACTACCGCACCACAGGCGCGGTACTACCGTGGGCACGGCAGAGACCAGACCTGACAAAAGGAGCACTAGCAGGGCGCGGTAGATCCACAGGAGCAGTACTACCGCGACCCCATACGATACTACCGCAAGAAAGTCAAGAGAGCCAGGTTCGTAGAGGCATGATGTAAAAATTACATCCGTGACTACCTCCGCTTGAGAAATTGTCGTGCAAAAATCCGACACGGAACTACCGCGACCATGGGTGCGGTATTATCGTGAAAGGTGCGGATGTAAAAATTACATCCGCCTTACCTCCGCACTTGTGCTGAACCTGGCTGGCGTCACGGTACTACCGCGCGCAAAGACGGTACTATTGGGGAGCGCGGATGTAAAAATTACATCCACATGCATCACCGCTGAGCAGCGGTGCGGATCAGAGCTCGCGGTACTACCGCTCCGAGGAGTGGTACTACTGTGGGAGCCTACGGTACTACCGTGCCGGAGCCTGATACTACCGCAGGCTCCTACAATAGCACCGCTCAGAAGAGCAGTACTACCGCTAGCCTGAGAAGAGCAAGGCGGAGGCCTTCAAATCGCAGAGACAAGGTGAGACAGAGGAACACTCCAAGGAGCTCGAGGAAAGGCGGTGCAAACAGGAATGTGTACGTGAGATTCCACCCAAACCTTTCCAAAGCGGACCTCCTCTTAATAGTACGGCTCTCCTACGACTCAACTCCACCGAACCGAACCATAGAGAAACGCCGTCTTCAATAATCTTCGAGGGGCATCAAATCGTCTTGTGTTTAGTCGTGATGAATCTGAAAAGCTCAATACACACGATTAGTTCGCAAAGGCATTGCCATCAATCACCAAAACTACTTAGGGACAAAAATGCCCTTACACCGGGGCAGATGTTCGTCTTTGGTGTCCCCACCTTCGTCACCTACTTGACTGGCCACCTCGGTCAGGTCAAAACTTTTTCTCTAGGCCGGGTCCTTAGATTCGGTAACATGAAGTCCACCACAAACTGGCTTGGAGAGCTGATCTTCTATGGTTTGTTATCTCGCCAGTTCCAGGAGCGGCACGAGCCGGTCCTCCCGATCTGATGTCAGATCGAATCTCGGAGATGTTGGAAAAAGTCAATTTTTTGACCCATCTCATCGTCAACATCAAAGATCTTACACTTATCCTTAAGGGCGCCACTGAGGAAGCAAAATACATGGAAGATACCGAGGAAGTAGAAGACATTTAAAATTGTTCTTTAAATGAGCAGAAATAATTTTAGCCACGTATTTGTATTATTACGCTTATCCTTGGTTTGTGTGACTCATTTGAAATAAAAAAATTCACTCTTTATTTCTTATATGAAATATGAAAATGAAATACATTACCCTAGCATCTCTATTCACTCAATTTAAAAAGTGAAATATGTTTTTTGAAATGAGTGCAATATATTTCGGATTTTAGTTGATTTCACATATTTTAGGTTCATTTATATTTAAAAATATCATATTCACGTGATGAAGTAACTAGTTTGAGAAATAAAAATTTCACAAAGTGAAATAAGTGGATCGAAATGTTTAAATTTAAATGTGTTTGAAATGTATCTCAAATTGCTCTTGTTCAAAAGGTATTAGCTACAGAAGTTCAAATGTATAAAAAGTTTCAAAAAATGATTTAGAAGATATGAATGATTTATAATATCAGAGGTGAAATAGAATGGTGCATTTGTTAGATGAGAGTGTGGAGAGAAGCCAAGTCACGGGGTGAGCAAGTGAGAGAAATGACTCATGTCACGTGGATGGGCCTTAGATGGTGAAATTGGGTAGTCCTTAAATATAGGGAAGATGGCAATCATATTCCATATGCATGTGGTTCTAAACCTTTAGTGACAAGAATATTCTATTGGCGCGAAGACCACTGCTAAGTGCCGGTAACGTTAGAAATCTGTTTGCGGTGTGGCGAGCATTGTGCATGGAGAACCACGAGGTCGTGCTAAGAACCAAGTTGTTCTACGTGCAATGGTGAAACGTCAGGAAGCTGTTTGTCAGCGGTGAGCTCATGAGGTATATCGTGGAAAGGTGTTTTTCATTCATGAATACTTGATTTCTGCTCAAAATGTTACCAATCGCATTTATTTCTGGATCATCTTTTTGAAAGGATTGTACTATTCTCTGCAGTTCACCCTCACTGACTGCCCTCATTGACCCATCGGCTTGTATGTTGCAACCTCTTCAGCACACAACTCATCAGTGTGATACGAAAAGACCGATTGGTCCTTATGATAAGTGTTTTTCATCAGATTGCATTCACTACTGAGAATAGCTAGGTATCAGGTGACAGTATTTTAAATTTCGGTAAGTCACGTTTCTTGCCCCCACATGTACACTCAGTCAGGCATAGTGACACACCTCATCGTAGCACGATCTTGCACCCATGCAGCGAGGGACTATAAAACGTCATCCAACACACGCATGGCACGCTAGCTATATCCAGAGTATTAGCGTTACGTGGCAGTATAGCTAGCTAGTTCAACACATGTTTACCTTCTACTTGCGATATGCCTTGGGATTTCCCCTAAAGAGGAAGGGTGAAGTAATACAGTAACAGAAACTATTTCCATCGGTAAAGAATGAAGGTTTATCGAACCAATAGGAGATTCACGTAAACATCCTTTAGCAATACCTACACACAAGGGCAAATACTTGCACCCAACGCGAGCACGAGGGTTGTCAATCCCCTTGTACTCGTTAATTGCAAGGATCAAATCTGATAGTAGGAGATATATAAATTGCAAAACTAATCAAAAGGAAATAAACTACAGCAAGGTATTTAGGATTTTAGTAATATGATTTAAATGGACCCCGTGGCCATAGCTTTCACTACAGGCATCTCTCTGAAGAAACATAGAAAATGGTGGGTGAACAAATTACTGTTAGGAAATTGATAGAATAGCACATAATTATGATGTTATTCATGGCACGATCAGTACGTAGGCATTACGTCCGTGACAAGTAGACAGAAACGATTTTGCATCTACTACTATTACTCCACTTCGAGAGTGCTTCTATGCTTGCCTATCTATGTATTAATTTCATGACAAACAGAGTAATGCTTTAAGTATGACGGCATAATATAGACAAAATAAGATACACTAATATGACCAAACCCCATCGTTTTATTCTTAGTAGCAACAATACAAATACGTGGCTAGCTACCCCTTCTATACGAGGTGAGGACACCGCAAGATCGAACCTACTACTATGCACCACTTCCACTGAAGATCTGATCATCAACTTGGCTAAAGATAACTCATAGATC
The DNA here is from genome assembly GCA_021605205.1 of Aegilops longissima. Classification (NCBI taxonomy): domain Eukaryota; kingdom Viridiplantae; phylum Streptophyta; class Magnoliopsida; order Poales; family Poaceae; genus Aegilops; species Aegilops longissima. Next base: position 677,308,496 of record CM038680.1, on the reverse strand, counting down.
GGAAAACATTACATAGCTATGACAATCACACATAATAAAGTTCAGAATATAACTCAGTTACTTTCAATGAATAATCTGATCATAAACCCGTAATTCATCGGATCCCAACAAACACACCACATAAAAGGATTTTATATATATATATATATATATATATATATATATATATATATATATATATATATATATATATATATATATATATATATATATATAGTGTTACTATTCATCACACAGGGTGCAAAATAATTTATTCTTCACCGAGCTAATCTTACGATCATTTAATAAATAAATTACATTTCAAATACAAATATTTACATTCATATTGATTTATTGCATAAAATTTGGCATAACAAAAGAAATATAAGTCAAAAATTGTATTTTATGTACATTTTACACTATTTTTCTACATTTGTAATTTTACGTAACATAAGAAAATTACGCCGATTATAGGTTTTCTTACGTTCTCTTTTTATGTAATAAGACAAAATTTACGAAACGTAAAATTACGGTGTATAGATGTTAAAATAGAGGTGGATGAAGAATAACTATTCCTCACCCAGGGTGACGAATAGTCAATCCCTATAGTTTTACTATTCATCACCCAGAGTATATAATACGACATGGTAGTATATGAGAATAACTCTCTGCCGGAGGGAGAGAGAGAGAGTCATCTAGCTACTGCTATGGACCCATAGGTCTAGTGAGGAACTACTCACATAGAGGTCCTCCGTGATCGATTCCCCCTCTGACAGAGTACCGACGGAAGCCTTCAGATGGGATTGTGGAAGAATAGTGGCTTAAGGCGGCGGAATAATTGTTCCGGGTCTCGCTCTGGTGGTTTCTGAATTTTTGGGAATTTATGGGCTAGGAATTAGGTCAAACATAGTTGCGAGGGAGGCCACAAGCTCAGACGGCGCCCGCCCGGGGGACGCCCCGTGTGAGCTTGTGCCTCTCTCGTGCTGCGTCTGGTCTTCTCCCGAAACTTCTAGGGCCCCTTCTGGTCCAGAAAAAGTCACCATAAAGTTTCATCGCGTTTGGACTTCACTTGGTATTGCTTTTCTATGAAACTATAAAATAAAAAAACAGAAACTGGCACTCGATACTAGGTTAATAGGTTAGTTCCCGAAAATGATATGAAATTGCATATAAAGCATTCAAGATTGATAAAATAATAGTATGAAACAATCAAAAATTATAGATACGTTGGAGAGTATCAGTATCTATTTATTTCATTCTGTGCGTGTGCATGTGGGTGTGTGTTGGTGTGTGTGTGCATGAGTGGGTTGCCTTTGTGCACATATGTATTGTGTATGTGTGTACCCAACTATGTGTGTGTGCATGCATTCTAGGGCATCCGTGCACGTATGTGAGAGAGATGGAAAATGCAATACCACCAATATACATAAAAGAACCACATATTACATGTTCAAAGAATTAATTAGCGGCATCGGTATAACCCTTCTACAAGAAAGAAAATGCAAAGAATTAAAAAAATAATGATTAAAGAAATGCAAAAAATGTTTTTTATAATATGCAAAAGTAAGCAGACAATAGTGGATTTTTTGAAAAAAGGAAATTTCCTAAGGAGGAATGAGTTAGTTGCATTGGTATCACCCTTAAAGAACAAAGAATAAAACAAAAACTAAAGCAAAATAAAAATAATACTATTTTTAATATTTTTTTGAATTAGTGGCATTGGTATTACCCTTCTAGAAGAAAGAAAATGAAAAGTAATAATGATAAAATTCCCACATAATTACAAAGGAATTGCACCTTTGCATAATATGCATGAAGAAGCATGTAGTTGTGTAATTTTCACAAAAAGAAGTTTCATAAGCAGTAATTAATTAGTGATAGTTGTATTAACCTTAAAGAAACAAAACAAAATAATGAAGTTTTCCTAAGAATGAATGAATTACTGGCTTTGATATTACCCTTTAAGAAGAAATAAAATTTAATAAAAACTAAATAATAATAATAATAATAATAATAATAATAATAATAATAATAATTTTTTCTAAAAATGAATTAATGGCATAGATATTACCCTTTAAGAAAATGAAAATAATGAACTAATAAAAATAATGACGAAGTTTGCACACGATTTACATACAAATTGTGCTTTTTATAATATGCAAGAATAAGCATACAATAGTGGAATTTCCAGAAATGGAAGTTTCCTAAAAAGAAATGAAAGTGGCATCGGTATTACTATTAAGAAAGAAAGAAAATGAAATAAAAACTAAAACAACATCAAAATAATAAAGTTTTCTAAGAAAGAATAAATTAGTGGCTTGATATTATCCTTTAAGTGGAAATAAAATGAAATACAAATTAAAACAAGATCCAAACAATTAAGTTTTTAACTAAACATGAATTAATGACATTGGTATAAGACTTTAAGTAAAATGAAAAAAGATCTAAAACAACAAATGCCAAAATTTGCACATAATAACAAAAAGTTGTGCATTTTAGACTATGCAACAAGAAGCATATAATAGTGAAATTTTCACAAAGAAAACCTAAGAAGGAATGAATTGGTGGCATTAATATTACCTTAAAGAGAAATAAAATAAATAATATCTATAAAAAGTTTTATAAGGAACAATAAATTAGTGGTATTGGTATTAACCATTAAGAAAAATGGAAATGAAGAGAAAAAACTATAAAAACTTCAACACAACTTTGCACCGAATTGCACATTTTTGTAGTATGCAAGGACTAGTCAAACAATATTGCAACTTCTGCATAAATTTTGTAGTATTGGTGTGTAGACATTTACACTCACCCAATATCCCAAAATACCAAAAAAAACAGAAAAAATGACTAATAAAGAAAAACAAAAAAGCAGTAAACAGAAAAGAACAAAGGGATAGAGTGGAGGCCTAGATCTCACAGGAAATGGGCTTCAGCATGCTAAGGAATTGACGGGCCCAAATATGTGATTAGTGAAAAAATAGCCCAAAAGAACTCGCATAACATAACAGAAAGAGAGCACAAGTTTCAAAGCAGAAATCAACGACAAAAAAAAGAGTAACCCAGAGTGAATTTTCACACGACATACGTACAGTAGAATTGCTGCATAACATACCCATGTAAAAAAGAAAAACCGACTAAAAATATAAAGAAAAGCAAAAGCAAAACCCACACAAACATAAACATATGCAATGTGTAATGGGTCTACTGCCCAATAGAAAATTTGGCTTAGCCAAACAACGGCAAGTCCAAAACTTAGCTTGAAAAATTCGACTTATCCCAAACAGGGGCAAGTCAAAAAACCAGCCAAAGAAAGAAAATCCATTTACCCCAGAGAGAGGCAAGTCAAAAAATCAGCCTAAAAAAAGTCATGAAACAACACATGAAATAAACCAGCACAAATCTTGACACAAGAATCAATGACAGAAAATTATCTTATTCAAATTTAAAATTCAGAGTGTTCTTTACTAGCTAAGTACTACAAGGTCCATCTCCAAAAGGGAAAACGAGCTAATACTACAAGGTGCAACTGGAACTGCAATCCACGGCGACCCAAACCCCCACACCGCTCGGCGGATCCTACATGATGCGTTCGGACATAGAAGGCAGCCGCCGGAAGAAATTGATCACTGGCGCCGGCATCCGGTCCCGGAACATGGGGTGCCGGAGGTAGTAGAACCCGCCAACCACTGCCACCACCTTCATGGGCACCATGTAGAGCACCATGGCCACCACGACGCAAAGCACCACGAACATCCCTGTGGCGCGCGGGTCGCGCCACGACACGAGCGCCTGCAGCCTCTCCGCCTGCGTCGCCACGTCGCCGACCATGGCCTGCAGCCGCGCCCCGACCATCCTAGCGCGGTCGTACCGCGCGCGCACCACCTCCGCCGACCTCCCGCTCGGTATCGTGTCAAACTCCTCGTCCAGCTCCTCCCTGTCAGGCGCCTCCGCCATGGACGCGCGCACGCACGGGTGCGGCGCCGGGGCGCGCGGCCTGCGCCGGTACTTCCAAACGCCGACGGCGGCGACGTGGAGCGTGAGCGTCGGCACGATGAGATCCGGGTGCCACGCCAGGAGCACGAGCACGGCGTGCGCCATGGTCGTGGCCGTCGGGTTCCGCCACGACCGGGTATCCTCTGCCCACCGCGCCGCGTCGGCCACCCACGACAGCGCCGCCACGGCGCGGTTCCAGTTGGCGCGCAGCTTGCGCATGCTGAATCCCCGGGGCTCCGCCGCGTCCAGCATCCACATCGCCACCTCTCGCCGGAGCGGCGGCTCGGCGCGAGCCAGGTGAGCGGCTGAGATGCGCGCAGCGGCCAGCCGAAGCGCCTCGCGGTTCACGGACGGGATCGGACGCAGGTGGTGCATCACCGGCAACACCGGCTGCCCGTACATGTGCAGGACGTCGAGCGCCGTCCCGGACGTGGCGAAGCGGACGGCCAGCTCGACGTCGCCCATCCTCTTTGCGCCGGAGGGCAGCATCAAGATTAGCGGGTACGTGCCGCGGTACACGCGGCCGTTCTCCAGCGTGGACAGCCGTATCCGCACCTTCCCCATCGGCCGCGAACACACGGCGTCTTTCCCCTCGTCCGGCGGAAGCGACTGCAGCGGGTCGTCGAAGACGCCGACGGTGAGCACGGTGCACGGGTCGTAGACGGGCCACGTGTACTGCTCGTTCCAGGACGGGTCGTAGCTGTCCGAGATGGTGCGCGTGCGCGCCCACTTGGGGCCATACTTGGCCACGGCGTACGCGTCCGTGCACCCCTTGCCGTCGGCGGTTCGCATCGGTAGGAGGCCTTTGCACCCGACGATGCCAAGCTCCAACACGCCGATTGGCGGGCGCCACAGCTGCCGCGCCGACGGCCGGAAGTCGCTGCTCGCGTACTGCGGCTCGTCGGCAACGTGGTAGCCCCCGTCGAGACACACGCGCACGTGCAGCCGGCCGCCGTGCATGTGCATGGCCGCCCTCTTGCCCACTTTTCTCATGGCCTCGTCGGACGGGAGAAGGTCGAGCCACTTGGACGCCACCTTCCGATCGTCAACCCGCCTCTCGATGGCAGCGAGCGAGATGCTGGCCGAGCCCACGGGGAAAGCTTCCTTGCCGTAGCGAACCTCGAGGGAGATGACGAAGCAGTCCTCATCGATGAACGGCTCGGCGGCGACGAACACCAGGTCCTCGTTCCACGCCGGCCCACCGTTGCGGTTCACCGGCGTCGTGCGGGTCTTTAGGGACTGGAAGCCCAGGGTCCCGCGCACCGCGATGCCGGCGTCGCGGGGCGGCGCCGCCGTGAGCGTGTCCTGCGCCTCGATGACTGTCAGGCGCAGGAGCCAGAGCTTTGGCGAGACGTACACCTTGGCGCGCGACGCGACGGCAGCCGAGAACGACGACGCTGACGGGGAGTCCGCCTTCCACGCCTCGCCGAAGGCCTCGTCGGCCTGCGTGCCAGCCCACGTGGCGACCATCAGGTCGGCACCGGCGAGGCGGCGCCCGCCTTCCAGCCTGTACCATTGCGTGGCGAGCGGCCCGTCGGGCGGGTCCCGCGCGTGGACGTCGGCGGTGTCGAAGCAGAGCCCGCCGAGGAAGCTGCGGTCGTCGGCGACGGACACATCGGCGTCGGGAGGGAGGTCCCACACAGAGACCTCAAGCGTGGGGCCCGGGGAGTCGATGGCCGGATCGCGCTTGAAAGCGAAGGTCTGATCCCACTCGAAGAAGGCGCCGCGGCGCGCCTCCCGGGTGGATGCGTGGCGGCCGCCGGCGGCCACGCGGACGTGCGGGTGCGCTCCCGCCGGCAGGCCCCGCGCTCGGACAACCCTGACGAACAGGTACGGCATCTTGTCCACCAGGTCGTGCTTTGATCGCTCCATCGGCACATCCGGTGGCGGTGGCGCCGGACGCGGCGGCACCGGCACCTGCCTTGGCATCGGCGTCGGGATCGGCGGCGGTGGCGGTGTCTCCTCCTCCGGCGGCCTCTCTGACGCCGCTGTATCGGAAGCTGGCACCGCTTCCAAACTCAGTACCGGCTCATCTTCCGTGGCCGGGGTCGGCGCTGCCGGGTCACCGTCACCCTCTGGCGGCTTCTCCGTGTTGGCTTCGTCGCCGGCTGGTGGCGCTCCTTGTGCTTTCTCCGGCACCTCTGCCTCTGGCGGTGGGTCCGCACACACGGACACGGGTGAAGGTGAAGCATCGGGAGCCGGCGGCGGCGCATCAACTTTCGGCGGCTCCGCATCGGCCGCAGGAGGATCAGCGGCAGGCGGATCAGGCTCCGGCGCGAGGGGCTCGTCGAGGTAGTAGACCTTGAGGCCGATGTCGCCGCGCACCCAGCTGAGGAAGCTCTTCTTCTCGAGCGGGAAGTAGATGAGCGCCTCCTCGCCCTTGCGCACGAACTGGCGCGCGTCGAGGCGGACGCGGCCGAGGAAGTTGTTGCGACGGGTGGGTGCAACCCGCACGTCGTGGAAGATGGCCACCTCGAGCGGCTCTCCGGCGACGGGGTCGATGCCGCCGGATCCGGGCCCCGGGAAGTTGAACTCGAGCGGCTCGTTCCAGGCCGGGTTGAGGTCCCGCGGCACGGTCCGCGTCTTGCGGCGCTGGCCGTCGAAGTCGGCGCGCGCGTACGGGCTCGACGTGCCCGTCCCGTCCTTCGGCAGCAGGTTCCGCGCCTCCACCACCTCCACCACCAGCTTCCTCACCGTCGCCGCCATACAGCATACGGTCGGTGGAAGTCGCCTAGGATTATTCTATTTTGTCCGGTAGGCGCAACTCAGCGGTGATCGGCGGTAGCTCAGGAGACATGGAGCTGTGTGTGTGTGTGTCAGTGAGGCGGAGTGTAAGAGACTAAATAGAGGCTGAGATGAGAACGCATGAAGAATAGCATGGCGGCACGCGGTGAAATGATGGTTGGTTAGTTTGTCTATGTTACATCTAGATGTGAGATATTATCTCACATCTAACTTTCTCTCATATCTAACTCCCTCACCTTTGATTTTTTTTTAAAGTCTCTCATTGATTTGTTTTGTCCCTAAGGATGAGAGAGTTAGATGTGAGATATTATCTCACATCTAGATGTGAAATAGCAAACCTGATTGTTTAATTAACTACTAGGCGTGAAGAGGAAAAGGAATATATAGCCTTGTAGGGCGTGGAATGAAGGTGCTTATCTTCGTTCGCAAGCATCTGTAGGTACATTTGAAAAGTGGAGCATTGTGAATAAATGACCAAGTATTTTATGCCTTGGAATCAAATATACAGCTCTTGTTGGTTTGAATTCTTAGGGTCTATTCAAAGGAATTTCACCGGAAAAATTGGAGGTTTTCTATCCTTAAATTTTGTTCGAGCGCTCCCTTGATTCGAAGGATTAAAATATTTCCCCCTTAGAGCAACTCCAACGCGCCGACCAAAACCGACGGTGATTTTGTCCGCTTTTTGTCCGTTTAGGTTGGCCGCCAGCTCGGTGTCCGCGCTCTTTTTGATTTGGGCCGGCACTGCGCCCAACACGTCGACCCATATTTGTCGGCATGGCCGGCTGGCCGCCCTTTTTCAACAAATATGCACATTTGTTTGCATATTTCACAAAGAAATAAAGTATAGTTTTACAAATCGAATAAAAATTAAATTGTCTCACATAGTTTTACAAGCCGAATAAAATGGATACATCTATTGGTTATCAATATGACACCACATATACTCAACCAAATCATTTTGCAGTTGCATGTGAGTTTTCTAATCACGCATTTTATGATGAAATTGGATGAATTGTTCAAACGTTGCCGCTCCTCCATACTCAGGCACAACATTCTCACCTTGAAACTGAAACCCTTGATTGTAGATACGTTTCGGATACTAATTTTCTACGATGTGCATGATCACCTCCCACAGCTTCTTCGTGCTCGAAGTCCTAGCAGGATACCGAACGACGCCCCATCGAGATTGCAAACACACCAAAGGCACGCTCGACGTCCTTCCTAGCACTCTCCTGCTCTTGGAAAAATCTTTTTCTTTTCTCTCCGACAGGGTTGGGGATTGTCTTCATAATAGTGATCCACTGAGGATAGATACCGTCACCTAGGTAGTATCCTTTGGCGTAGTTGTGGCCGTTGATGGTAACATTCACCGGGGGGCTGTTACCTTCGGCAAGCCTTGCAAACACCGGCGTGCATTGAAGCACGTTGATATCATTGTGTGATTCGGCCATGCCGAAGAAAGAGTGCCAAATTCAGAAATCTTGCGAGCCACGGCCTCAAGTATGACAGTGCAAGACCTGACATGTCCCTTATACTGCCCTTGCCAAGCAGAAGGGCAGTTCTTCCACTCACAGTACATGCAGTCTATGATGCCAAGCATCCCTGGGAAGCCTCTGCTCGTATTCATCGCCAACAAACGGGTTATATCTTGAGGAGTCGGCTCTCTCAAGTACTCAGGGCCAAACACAGCAATCACCCCCTCTCTAATACTCGAAATAGTCATCGTATCCGACCGCCCCCTCTCTAATAGTCATCGTATCTAGGCGGGCGAGGGTTTGCTGTTGGAATGGGAGAGGATGACCAATGTGCCGCCGATTAGCGGGCCAGGGGAGGAGTAGGCGGGCGTCGCGTGCGTCCGCGACGCAAACGAGGCTCAAAATTGGGTCAGAAATGGGTTGGCGGGTGTACGAAAAGCAGACGCGCGTCCGTTTGGGTTGGCGCGTTGAGCCGACTTTTCTGTCCGCATCGATCTAAACGGACGCGCGTGGACGAAATGAGTCGGCACGTTGGAGTTGCTCTTATGATTCATTTGGTCTTAATTTTGAGGAAAAAAATTGCATCCACTCAAATCTCTTGGTAGAATTTCTTTATCTTCCTTATGCAAGACCGTAGTTTTCTAATCATGCTTCATCACTGGCACTAGGGCTCCTCTCATCTCCTAGGTGCACACTTTAATTAAAGTTCATAGAGTCCAGGACCAGGAGGAGACGGAGAGATGAGATTCCAAATCCCTTTCTTTATCTTTTTCTTTTTCTCAGACGCAGAATATTATTTAGGAAAAAGAAGATCCTTTCTCCGCGTCTGTGTGAAACGAGTAGGCGATGCGTGGAATCGAATGCGTTGCTTTTGCATGGAGTTGTGCAGTGCAGATCTGGTTGAGCGTGAGTGAGTCACAAAAGGCGAAAAGGCAGAGTCCATCCACGCCGACCATTCCCTTTCTTTGTCCCCATCCTGCCGCCCACTATGCACATGACCGTCACTTGAACACGTATGCAAAAGCAACACACACTCGTCTGCACGAAAACCCACTAGACCTGAAGCACAACACTCAGGAAGGATACTGTTGTGATCCAGCGTCAGGTATCTCTCAAAGAAAGGGTTCAATTTCCAGAAATCCAATTTGCCTCTTGGAAGGAAGCGTATGTTCGTGCGCGTCAAAAATGTATTTTGCAATGTAAAAAATATTTAATAAAAAAAGATGTGTTCGTTGTCCTACTCAAATGCTACTTGCAAATTTTTAGGGGCAAACCTTAAGCATTTTGATCTGTGTGAAAAAACAAGTCCAATGTCGAATGTTATCTCCAATGCTACACTTAATTTTATGTTTTCACCGACCAAGCACCGCTAGCCATTTCGCATCAAAATTGGGGAGTCAAGCACTCTTGTTACACTAACATGAACATCTACACATAAATTCATAATTTTTAAAATTTATTTAGTATTTGTTTTGAATTTACCGTTCATCTGGTAGCATATGATTCCTAGAGCTAAAACGATCATCTCGAATTTCAGTTAAAAGCAACAAAATCTGGTACAAAGTAGAATATCAAGGATGTGGTATACTGGTATGTGTACAGTGGTTCATATGATCGTGATATTTTTACGAAAATGATCCAAATCTATTATCAAAGTTGACTGAAAGTACAAAGCGCCTCAAACGTAATAAAAATTGCATCGAGATTCCAAGAGCACCGAATAACCACTACCATCGCCAGAACAAGCCGTTGACACGCCATTGTTACAACTCCTTTACCGGAGCCGGCTTGACCTTGTCCATAACAACCACAGAGTCTTTGTGCACGTGCCCCTAAAAGACATCAAATCTCGCCACACGACGAAAACTCTAACATCACCGTCCCAAGGAGACGGCAGGAAACTATGCCAGAGCTCCGTCGACTACATCTAGATGGACAAACTCAAGGAGGATTAGAGCCTGCATGACAAACTTGAAGAAGAGGCACCGTCATCCGCCCGAGCACCGCACCTACGAAGATTAAAAAGCTCTAACCTAAACTACTAACCGGACGGGAGGCACCTGGATTCCCCTCCCCGCCACTGACCACCACAGTGGAAGAAAGAGAGGAGACGAATCCATGGGCTTGCTGGCGAAGCTAGGAAGGGAGAGTTTGCCCTAGCTTCCAATGATAGATTGGAGATGGATAAAAATTGATATAACAAACGGATATCTTGCATGAATGGATCTTGCCGGCCTATGCGAGTGGTTGATTCAACTGAAATCACCATCAAATACCCAAGTGATGGCAAAAAAAAAACTATAGATACATTCGACTAATATAAAAAGAAAAATCAGAATTGAAAAGTAAAGAACGCCATAGACAACAGTTGAAGAAAAATGATAGATGGAGTCAATCCAGTCAAACTCAATTCCAAATTATTTAGAGTTAGGTTCTGTATTTAATCACCGACCTAGTGCTAGTCCTTGATAACTTAGGGCATCTACAGTCGGACTCGGCAAATTGGGCCCCTCAAATGTCCGCAGACACGTTCAGTCGATGTTCGAGCGTGTTCGTTTTAAGCCCTCATTTGTGCATGCATGCAACCATGTCGCCACTTTGTCCCCAATATTCTCGCTCACATGCATATAATTAGTGGGGATGGATTGAGAGAAAAAAAATAACGGAACAGATGTGCACACGACATCATGTGCACGAGGAGCGGCCGATAATAGCTCTGCACCGCCAGATGCTCTTGAAACACATGTATAAATGGCTGGATGGGAACGTCGTATGCATGTCGGCTAAACGGTATCGGCTGTATAGCAGTGCTCAAAAAATAAAGAAGGAGAAAAGATAGTTCGGGGTGGGTTGTGTCCTACGTGAAGGACTGACTGGGCGTGTCTGCCCTATATATGGTTGGCTGAAATATGGGGATTACGCATAACTCAAAGATATGGGGACAGAGTAGTGGGTCCATTTGGGTCACTATTTTTCCTTTTCCTCTCCTATTCGGTGGGTGACCGAATTGTCCTCCTGGATGTATAGGAAGGATACGAGGGGATCGCCCATAAATGCTCTTATGAACACTATTTTGATATGGCATAGCAGTAAACCACAACTAGGACTATTAGACAGATAGCTTTGTCCAAACGTTTTACCATCTGATTTGCTTGTCTGTTCCGATGTATATATCTGCCTAGACAACCTCATGGACGTGTCTAGGAAGCGGCCAACTGCTCCCTTAGCCGTCCCGAGTAGCCGGCCAAAAATAGAAATTTTTTATCCCCTATCTATAAAGAGAAATAATTTGCTCCCTAATCATATATTAGGAAAGGTACCATATAAACAGGAAAAAGCATCCGCGTGAACAGGTGTGAACGTATTTAATGCATGTTTCAGTATTTTAAAAAAAGCTATATCTTTCGAACCGCACGTCAAAATTAAGACCCGTTTTCACTACTGGAATCCTCGCGACATGCTCTTCAAAACTAGATCCAGCATGAGTACGTTTCGACGAATTTTTTTGTGTGCAATTAAGTCTCCGTTTGGTGCAACTTCCTAGCTGTCGGTGTGCAACTACCTGTTAGTCAATGTGCAACTTTTTTCCTACGTGTGAACGTGCAGTTTTCACTTATGGCACCTCTAACACGAACTACCCCCTACCAGTGAGATGTGAAACTTTGTTGCTGGTTGTGCCAATTACATAGTAGTCGATGTGTGCAACTTTTTCCATGTTCGTAGATGTCAGTTTTCATTGTTTCCTTTCTTTGCCAACTACTTAGCATTGGATGTGCAACTTTAGATGTTGCACCGGCCAACTGCTTAACTGTCGGTGTGTAATTTTGTCCCATTCCCCATGGATATATAGTTTTCACTGCTAGCAACCCATCCCAACCATCCCTACTAGTGAGATGTGTAACTTTAGGAGGGCCTATGGGCAACTTTTCTCTACCCTTATGGATATGCAGTTTTTCACCAACAAATCTTGCGAGTGAGATGTGTAACTTGTTCTGTTGCCCTAGTCAACTGCCTAACAGACCATGTGCAACCTGGTCTATTGCCCTTGCCAGCTGAAACTATACATCCATAAGTAGGGATGAAGAGTTGCACATTAACTACTAGGCAGTTGGCTGGAACAACAGACTAGGTTGTACATATTTTCGGTAGGGGTTGGTGGGGCAGGGTGTGCGAGTGAAAACCACAAGTAGTGAGAGGATGCACATCGACTACTAGCTAGGTAGTTGACCTAGTTGCACATCACAAAAAGTTGCTTTTGTCATGGCTAATCCTCATAGAAAGTTGGACTATGTAGGTCAATAATTAGTTTAGAAAAGAGTTGCACAGTAAAGTACTGAAATTGCACAATGTAGTAACACATTTGCACCATATAGCATCAGAGTTGGCAGTATTTTTTTTTGTCAAAACATATATAAATAAGATTTAGTTTTAAAGAGCTCGTCGCGAGAATTTCAATGATGAAAACGGATCTGAATCCTGACATTCGACTATGGAGTTATGGCTTTTTGAAATTTCGAAAATCCAATTAAATGCACTGCATGCTGTGCTCCGGTGTCCTTCCTCATATACATGGACCCAAGTTGCACGCAGCTCTAATTCTTTGTCTTTTAGCTTCCACATGCAGACCCATCCCCACCGGTCGCTGTACTCGCTTTATCGTTTAACGTGAGCGCTCGATTCCGTGAGATAGTGCACGTGCACTAGGAAGCATTTAGGCAACTTCATAGGATCCACTACCCCAATAAGCGGTGACACGTTACTAAAAGGGCACTACTAAGCGCCGGTGCGCCGGCCGAAAATTTCGACCGGTCCGCTCCCAGCCACTCGATTCAGCCGCGCCAACCGTTCGATTGGATCCCGTCGTGACGTCTTCTACCTTCCTTCTCGTCTTCTTCCTTCCCCGCCTCCTTCCCCGCGCCGGCGGCCATGGGCCATGTACGACGCTGCGCTCGCCGGCCACCCCTCGCCGCCTTCCTCGTCCTTGGCCCCATCCTCGCCGGCCACCCAGCGTTTTCACCGTCCGCCGCCATCACCGCTGCTTCTCCTCCTCACCTCCTGCTCTCTCTCCTACTCACCGCTGCATCTCCTACTCGCCCCCTCCTCACCACATGCTCTCGCTTCATGGTAGCTCTCTTAGCGTCATCGCCGCCCCCTTGCCACCAAAACTCTCTGCACGAGGTTGTGTGAACGACGGCCAAAAAGTCCACGCCGTTCATGGATGCAGCAGAAAAAATGCTGGTAGTAGCAAAATCATGGATGTAGCAAAATCCCTCGCCGGTAGTAGCAAAAATCAACCGCGGTTGCAGCAAAATCATCTCGCCGCCGTCGCCGGTCTCATCTCCGCCATGATGGATGTATCAAAAACCCTCGCCGGTAGTAGCAAATCCAAAGACGGTTGCAACAATTCATCTCGACGCCGTCGCCGGTCTCAGCTCCGCCATGATGGATGTAGCAAAATCCATCACCGGTAGTAGCAAATTTTGAGGATAGTTGCAACAAAAAAAAAAACCCGCTGCCGTAGTAGGTCGCATCTCTGCCGTGATGTATGTAGCAAATTCCTCGCCAGTAGTAGCTAATTTCGACGACGATTGCAGCTTCTGGTTCAGCTGGTTGAAGCTTCCCGGGGAGTGGAGGTTTCGCTTCGTCGGAGTGGAACTAGATGGATGGACCGAGTGGATTCTTTGGCTGTGCTGCGGCAGCAACTGGTTGCAGCTTTTTTCCCGACTGGTTCCAGCAAAAAAACTGACCGGTTGTAGCACTTAGGCCATCATCTTCCATCAGTCTACTCATCCATGGCCTCACCCATGGCCGCCGCCGCCGCCGCCAGTTGTAGCACCGCTCCACCACACTACCAGTGGTATCCGTAGGAGAGGGAGGAGCCACGCAAGTGCCGCAGCTGTTGGGAGCGGGAGCTGCATGAGCATCGTGTCGGGGAGCTGCTCGCGTGAAGAGTCACGCCGGCGAGGGAAATGAAAGAGGAGGAGAAAGAGAAGCAGTCTTGTGGAAGAAGGAGAGGAAAGAGTGGTCAAACAGCAGCGGGAAAAGGATAAGACAAGGCTGTTAGTAGCCAGGCTGTGCCAGCAATCGAGCGGTGCAACCGGCCCAAGTTTCGGCCGGCGCACCGTTCTCAAACGTTTCCCTTACTAAAATTGTGTTTTGAGTTAGGATGGAGGAACTATCAAATATATACATACAAAAGTTAAACTGGCCAAGCCAGCGAATTTTTTCCTTTTTACAGTTTTTTCTTTGATGAGACCACACGTGTACATGGTAAGTTCAATTGGCATTGGAGCGGTGGTTATATCCACGTGTGTAGATACGTGCCAATCTCTCCCTCGGGCCACCACTTGAGATGGTTCTAGGCCTCTCAGATGGTTGCCACTTCTGCCCCTCTTTTCCCTTTCTCATCGCGACCGATCGACCGGGACTGAGACGGAGAGCGGGAGAGAAGCGAGGGGAATAGCCAACACCAAACAGATGAAGAAGAGGCAGCCGTCGGGCCGCCAGACCACGCACCGCTCTTCCTGGGTTTCTTTTGCTCTGCAGGATTTCTCCTTTTTTTCTCATTTCTTGTAGATAAGGTAAAGGAGAGGCCGTCAAAATCGGCCACCCTCTTCTCTCCCCCGATTCCCTCCGGGCAGCACCCCTGGTTCAGCATGGGAGGTAGCCCGGATGTGTCGACGGCGGCAACTAGTCAAAGGACGGAGGTAAAGAAGAGAGAATCCATCGAGGTCATCGACGAGGCCGACAAGCGACGGCCACAGTAGCCCCACCAACATCACCACAAGTCCTGGACTGAGATGAGAACGAGGAGGAAGGACAGACGGAGCCACGACCCTGCCCAACATGTGTACCACTCACGTAAGAGCATCTTCAACCGGCGCCCCAAAACTACCCCACGCGCTAAAATTCAGCGCTTTTGTGCGTCGGAGGAAAAAAAAACTCCAGCAAGCGCTGTAAAGTAGAGCGTACTCAAAAAAATTAGCACACGCGTGTGTACGCAGGCAGCGGGACGGCAAATTTGAGGCGTCGGATTGTACGCATGGGCTGCTGCAGGTAGGGCAGTTGCATTGGACGCCGTGTTTTTTGCATTTGAAAAACCTCCGACGCGCAAAAAACACTATTTCGATGCTGCCAAACCTTTTTAACGCGCCACGCTACCATGCGCCTATTGGAGATGCTCTAACATACATTTCAGTTTGCTTCGATCTACCAATTACATATGTAGGTATATGCTAGATGGAGCATGTTGTTATGGATGCTTATACAGAGTAAATTTATCTTCTATTATCTCCCATAAGTTAATGATTAAGATATAACCTGGGTGGGGGGTTGGGTTTCAAAACCTTCTGTATGAATTGTATATATGATCTAAAGAACTTAATTGTTGGTCGAATAAAACAAAATATTGAAGAGCATTCCCATGGAGCAAGTCGAACAAATTTAGTGGTCAAGAAATATCCAATTTGTATATCAAAATTAAAAAATGAAAGATGTAATAATATATAGGAAATCTAGGACAATGTGCACTAGTGGAACGTAGGAGCCAAACCCTCGTACCCCCTCGTATCGCTCCCTCCAGGGCTATCAGGGAGGGGCAACCCTAGTGCCCCAGCCGCCGTCCCGTCCCTCCCTCTCATCCATCTCGTCGTCCCCGGAGACGTGCGCTGGCTAAGCCCGGGCGCCACTAGTGATGGGGACGGTGAGGATTTGGGTTGCAGCCCCGTGGACTGGAGGGATTGGCAGCGCGAGATCGCGCTCGATTTTCGTCGTCCCGACAGTTCGGCGTTGCTCCGACAGCTTCGTAGGAAGGGCGGATCGGGAGGGGACATAGCCAAGTGGCGGTGCTTGATCCCTGGAGCAGGAGCATCGGTCATACTGGTGGCGGCCTTCCCTCCGCCGAGGATGACGGGCCAGGTGGTGGGTCCTTGTGGCGGCGCCGGTGGCGGCGGATCTTGGGATGCCGCTCCCGGGGACGTCGTAGGACACGTGTGGTGGCCTGAGCTTCCTCTAGCGTCGACGGCGCTGGATGCAGGATCACGACAGTTGTTGCCGTTGTATGGGCGACGACAGCGGCTGGCGCGACAGTGGGTGCTCCCTGTAGTGCCCGGAATCGGGGCGGCGACCCCTCCTCATCAACGGCGGCAGACTTCGGGATCATGTGTGCGATTCGAAGTCTGGATCTCGAGGTGGGCCTTCTGAGGCTGGTGGCGGTATGGGACGTCTCTTCCATCAACGTACCGGGTTCGATGCGGCCCAGCCAGGTGACACATGTGCCTCTTTCGGAGTTGTCGGGCGGTGCCTGTCGCCGGCAGGTGAAGCCACTGGTGGATGTGCTATCGGCGGATGCTACGCACAACGTCTTATATGGAGACGTCAAGTTCGTAGATTCAAAGAAATTTAACGGAAAATTTGGATGATTTGGATTCTTCGGATTTTTTTCCTGTGTTGGTCGTTTGATTCATAGGATTAAAATATTTTTATCCTTATAATTCCTTTGGACTCTGTTAAAAAAATCCCCTCAAACTTCTTTGTTTTTCCTATGCAATACTGCATCTAAATTCACGTACGATTCAAGATACCATGGCACTATAATTGTACATTTTTTCCTATTATTGCGCTTTAAGAATCATGTGAATCAAAAGTGGGCTTTATGCACATTAGAAAGTTCATTCTAAATAAAATATTCTAGGAATTTTACAAGACCTAGATCCTTAGGGCATCTCCAGCTGTTCGGCCCCCCAGGGCGCCTAAATCCGCGGCTTTGGGCGTGCAGTGCTAGTTCGCCCTCGGGACGACCCGACCACGCCCCACGCTACCGCTCCAGGATGTGGAAAATTTAAACTTGGTCGTTCCCGCTCTCAAAAGACGCCGCAAATCCGGCGATCGGACATAGTCTGGCGTTACAAAAAAACAGAATCCGGCGATCGCGTGTGCAGGGCGATTCACTCGGCGTGTGTCGGCTCCAGCGTTGGCGGAGTCGGCGCGCGCTGGCTCGTCGGGTCGAGCTGCGGTCTTTGCTGGGCTGCGTCGGCGCTGCTTCGCTTCGCTGGCGGCGATGTAGACGCGCTGCTCGGGCTTGGCGTCCGTGTGGGCGTGGGCTGTCGTCGGCGTTGCCGTCGGCAGCTCGTTCAGATGAGGCCTCGCTGCGCCAGTACCACGCCTTGAGCTTCGTCGTTGCTCGAGCATGTCCGCCCGCCCATCGTAAAAGCCATGTCGGTGTTCCTCTTCTTCGCGGCGACGTTCGTCCGGAGCAGGTCGAGCTTGATGGCGTTGGTCTTCATTAGCGACGACCACCGCGCCTCGGTCTTCTCTTCGCGTAGGACGGCCCGGGCCTGGGCGTCGGCGAGGCAATGCTCGATGGACTCCTGCAATCGCGCGGTTGCTGCGTCGGCGCATTTCCCCTTCTTTGCCAATTTGTTGCCGTCCGGCCGCCCCTCTGATGCGCCCGGAGTCGCCGCGCCCAGCTTCTATGTCTCCTTGGCCTTGTCGAGGGCACGTCGGACTTCTGCCCACTTCTCGCACTTGTCAATGCGTTTGTAGACGTGGAGGTGCTTGAAGTCGGCGTCTTGGTTGTCGCCCCGATACATGGCGAACATACGCAGCAGCTACGCGGAGGGACGAACAGTTGGCGGGCGGCGGGCGTAGGGGACGAAGATATGCGGGCGAACGGCGTGCGTACCTGATCCTCAACGCTGGCTCCTCCTCCTCCTCCTCCTGGTCCTCCTCCTCCTCCTCGGGTTCCTGCGCGTCGTCGCCGTAGACGTAGCCGAGCTCGGCCTCCATGTTGCCGCTGAGGTCCACCACCTCGTCCTGGGTGGCGAACCCGGGAGACGCGGCGGCCGCGGTCGATCCTGCCGCGATGATGTCGTCCATGTCGGCTCCCGTGTCGTCGGCGTCGCCGAGGTGCGAGAAGGGTAGCGGTCCACCATAGAGATGGGGCGTCGGTGTGGACGCGTAGGCGGCGGGCGGCGAGTAGTTGTATGGAGGGTACTGCACGCCGACGAAGGCGGGCGAGGGTGTGCGCGTAGCGGGGTGACCATGAGGGAAGGTCACGTTTGGATTGAACCCACCGTGCGCGTCGCCGTCGGCGTAGCCGGGCGACGATGAACCCCATGGAGATCCGGCGCCTTGCGGTCCCTGTATGCGCGATCGGGCGTGGTGATGACGGTGGATTCATCCCGCTGGTCGACCGATGAGGAAGACGCCGCGCTGCGCCGCGTTGTCGCGGGCCTTCTTGGCTATGGTTCTGTTCCGCTGTCGGCGATGATCGCCAGCGCCGCTGAACTTCCACCTCCACTCAGCGCTCGACAGCCGGTGGCCGATGGCGGCGCCTCGGCTTCTCGCTTGGTGGGCCACGGGCCATCGCGGTTGCTGCTGCATGGCGCATTTCTTCGGCGGCATGGCGCTTCTTCGCGGCGAGCGGGAGGCGGTTTGGCGGGAGAAAGGGAGAGAATGGCGGGAGGAAGGCGAGCGAGCGGGAGAGATGCGAGGGAAAAGCGTCAAGAAACGGCGGGAAAAGGCCCTCGGGTCGCCTCCAAGGCGGGCCCACGCGCCTTTTTCGCTTGTGCCGGCTCCCCAAGCGCCCCAGGCGCGGGTTGATCTGGTCCGCCGGCACCAGTTTTGGCCCGAGCCGGCGAAAAACGGGTTTCTGGGGGCGCGACTAGGGCCTTTTTTTGGCGCCGGCGCGGCAAAATCGCTTGGGGAGGGCCTGTTGGGGGCGCGGCTGGAGATGCCCTTAGGAGTTTTGGAGGAAATATATTCTTAGGAGTTATTCCTATGTTGGTGATTTGATTCGTGGGGTTGATTTTTTATTAGGATTCATATGGATTTTATTTTGAAGAAAAAAATGCATCCACCCAAACCTGTTGTAGAATTTTTTTTGTTTTTCCTATGCAACACTCCATCTAAATTTATGTAGGGTTCAAGATGCCTGGACACTCTAATCCTGCATTTTTTCTATTCCAGTGTTTTGAGAATCCCATGAAACAAAAGAAGGCCTTACGCACTTTAAAAAGTTCACTCTACATTAATCATCTACTTCCTCCGTTCCCAAATAATTGTCTTTCTAGCCATCTCAAATGGACTACAACATACGGATGTATGTAGACATGTTTTAGAGTGTAGATTCACTCATTTTGCTCCGTGTGTAGTCACTTGTTGAAATCTTTAGAAAGACAATTATTTAGGAACGGAGGGAGTACTAGTTTTTTTGTCTTTTGTGGGAAAAAAGTTTCGATCTATCCATCAACAGTCAAGACAATACAAAAAAACACCAGAAATATGTAAATTACATCCATATTCGTGGACCACATACCGACTATTACGAGCACAGGAGCGAGACGAAGATGCACCTTTGTCATCGCCCTTCCTCATCGGAGCCGGACAAACCTTATTGTAGTAGATGGTCGGGATGTCATCATGCTAAGACCCTATAGGACAAACGTACTAGAACAACAATCGTTGCCGATGAAGAGATGCAAAGATCAAAATGGTCCAATATATAGACACACGAACGCAGACAAACAAAGATCTAATCCAAGAGGATCCACCGAAGACAAACACCTATCAAATCCCGCGAGATCCACCGGAGACACCCTTTGATGATGCTAGACATGTCATCGGGATGAGGACTAGGCGGGGAAAACCTTATTGTATTTTAAGGGAGTTGTCGTGGCCTCGCCTTCCTAAGCAGGACAAGAAGCCTAACCGAACTAAAAAAGAAGTCCTCCCACAGGCAAGTGCTGATATCCATCGTGCCGCCATTGCCCTAAGGTCATAGGAGACGAGGCAGGTCGGCGGCGGCGCCAACAGGAGGCAAGGAAACCTTATCGCCTATGTTCCCAAGAGTCAAATCATGTATCAGTATCCTAAAAAAAATATCATGCATCACTACTATACCGTGTTATTAGAATTGTAATTTGGTGCCGCCAAGTTCCCACGGATTACATGTTCCTTTTCTTCGTTTTTCTAAACGATGGTTCATGTAATTTGATTTTCATGTCTTTTGAAAACCTACTTAGATTCCTATCAAACCCAGGTGTCTTATTTCTGTATCTGTGTTCGTTTTTTGTTGATGCAATAAAAAAAGGTCATGAACTTCATATGCACGCAACGGAACCAATTGACCCAAGACCAGTCATTGAACCACAGAGCCCCCACCGAGGATCTGGAATCTACCACGCAAAGTTGGGTCATCACTGGCACTAGACCACCTCTCCTCCTCTCCTAGGTGCACACTTTATAATTAATAAAGTTCATAAAGTCCAGGAGAGACGGTGAGATAAGATTCCAAACCCTCTTCTCTGTTTATCTTCTTTCAAATTCAGAATATTATATTTTAGAAAAAAAGAAGATCCTTTCTCAGCGTGTGTGTGTGAAACGAGTAGGCGATACGTGGAACCGAATGCGTTGCTTTTGCATGTGTACAGTGCTCGCTCCTCCTTTTGCATGTTTGCAGATCTGGTTGACGATGGCAAAGCAGTGAGTTGAGTCAGAAAAGGCGAAAAGGCAGAGTCCATCCACGCCGACCATTTCCCTTTCTTTGTCCCCATCCTGCCGCCCACCATTGCCCCTCGCCTGCTATGCACATGATGACCTTCAATACCCGTCCCATTCCAGGCTTTTCACATTCACCTGCTTGAGATTTTCTCTATCGAGAGCACGTAAGTTGCTGCATGCCTTAGCTTTAAGAAGATAGACGATAGATGGTTAAATACAATAATACAGTCAAGCTCCCACCACAGCCGGTGAGGAGCGAACATCACTCCAACTCAAGCGCACATAAAACAACTCCAATGCTAAAGCGTCTGTCCTAAACTGATCAATAAAGCCACTTCTCCACTAAGAACATCTCCAGACCCTTTCAAAGCCAACCCTTAAAAACTGGGCCGGAAAGAACAGACACCGTATTACGAACTGTATACGAAACGATACAACAAGCAATCGTCCTGCTCTGGCCAAACCCGTCCCTGCTCCGGCCCCGCTCCCTCCCCCCTGCCGTGCCGCGCCTCAGCCATGCCCGCCCCGGCCGCCACCCGCCCCTGCCCGTCCAACCCCAGCCATGCATCCCCTGTCCCGGCCGCGCCCCGCCCCAGCCATGCCCGCCCTTGTTGCGCCTCCCCCGCCCCGGCCGTGCCTCTCTCGCCCTTCTCCGGTGCCGCCCCGCCTTGATTCGGGCCGCCGGCGGCTTGCTCCACCCCGCCCGTGGCCGGCCCCGCCTTGGTGGTGAAGGTCAAGGCGACCACTATTTGGACCGGCGGCGACAAATTCCGGCAGGCGGCGACCTTTTCCGATGTGCGACGACGGATTCTGGCGAGTTTCGGGTTGGTTCCGGCCAGTTCTGCGGCGGCGCATTGCTCCAACAAGGTTTGACAGTTTACGGATTGGAACTGTATACTGCCTTCCAACCTGTACATATAAGGTTCTCGTGGATGGATTCTCAGTGCCCCTTCAAAATTTAAGGGTCGACCGAACTTTACGGGATCTGCTAGGGACCGTTTTTTGACCGAAACTGTAAATGCCAGATTTTTTACAGGTTTGACCGCTTATACGGGGTCTGCTAGAGATGCTCTAACACCGGTCACCTCCAGAAAGCAATAGCTCCCGAACTCTTTTGCCGACACTCCAACGACCCTTGATTGTCGAAAAAAGTTGGCAAATGATTGGCGGGACTCGGGCGGCCTCGAGAAAGTCATCAAGTTGGAATCACCCGCGACGACGTACAAAGCACATTTGATGAATAACCCAAAACCACGGCGAACACCGGACAAACAGGGACCTCCCAGCCATGTCTCCAAAACAATGCTCCTAACAGAGCCCAACGTCAAGGACGCCACCTTTACTGGTCTGGATCCGAACCTAGGCTTTCGCCCAGAGGCAACCAGACAAGTGAGAGAGAGCAAGGTGCCGACAGACCACAACGACGTCTTTGAGAAGGGGAAACAACACCCATAGTCGTCGTCGCCGCTGGCATCGACTAAAGCCGCGCATGCCGTTCATCCGAAACATCGCACACGTGCCTCCCTGCCACTGGAATGAGGCACGCCATCCATGTTTGTTCACTCTGCCGCCGCTGTAGCACATCACAGAAAAAGTCGCCTTGCCGTGCCCCACCACACCACGGTCAGAAATGGACAACACCTCCACACCGAGCCACCACCGCAACCAACAACATCACAACATCACCATGGTGGCAAGTAGCCGCCGAGACCCGCCGACAACACACCAGCCACTCTATCGAAGACACCCCACAGGCCGAGATCAAACCCGCAGCGCAGTCCAGATCCACGGCTAGCCAACAATGTTGGGAACTCCATGCGCCAGCCAAGGCGTCCAAACCCCCAAATCCAGGCGAACATGGCCGCGGCCACGACCAAGCCACTAGTTGTCGCACTCCCGAACTCCCGACCAAACACGAATTTGGCCCAGCCGACCCGAGCCACCACAAAACGCACCAAGCCGGCAAGGGCCTGCATGCTCCGCTGCACCACGCTGCTACCGGCCAGCTTGCTTGGCTGAGCCGCCACCTGCATGCGTGCTCCAATATGCCTCAACACGCCAGCCTCCGAATCGCACTGCCACGGCGGAAGCAGCAGCGCCGCCGTCACCTGCACTCCAAGAGAGGGGCAAGGGAGATTCTGCGACTTCTTGAGTTTGCGTTGGGTTTTTCCTTAAAGAGGAAAGGGTGATGCAGCAAAGTAGAGATAAGTGTTTCTCTCAGTTTGAGAACCAAGGTATCAATCCAGTAGGAGGTACAAGTAAGTCTCCAATCTATGCACCTGCACAAACAATCAAACACTTGCACCCAACGTGATAAAGGGGTTGTCAATCCCTTCACGGTCAATTGCAAGGATGAGATTTGATAGAGATAGATATAAAAGATTACTAAAACGTAAAACAAAGTAAAAACAAATAAATTGCAGCAAGGTATTTTTGGGTTTTTTGGTTTATAGATCTGAAAATATATGATGGAAAATAGACCCAGGGCCCATAGGTTTCACTAGAGGCTTCTCTCTTGAAAGAAAACATACAATGGGTGAACAAATTACTGTCGAGCAATTGATAGAGAAGCGCAAAGTTATGACGATATCAAAGTTATGACGATATAGGCATCACGTCTGTGTTAAGTAGATCGACTCCTGCCTGTATCTACTACTATTACTCCACACATCGACCGCTATCCAGCATGCATCTAGAGTATGAAGTTCATAAGAACGAAGTAACGCCTTAAGTAAGTTGACATGATGTAGAGGGTAAATTCAAGCAATATGATGAAAAGCCCATCTTTTTACCCTTGATGGCAACGATACAATACGTGCCTCTCTACCCCTACTCCGTCACTGGGTGAGGACACCGCAAGATTGAACCAAAAACTAAGCACATCTCACATTGCAAGAAATACCAATCTAGTTGGACAAACTAAACCGATAATTCAAAAAGAAATACAAAGATATCAAATCATGCATGTAGGAATTCAGAAAAGACTCAAACAATATTCATAGATAATCTGATCATAAATCCACAATTCATCGGATCTCGACAAACACACCGCAAAAGAATATTACATCAGATAGAACTCCAAGAACATCAAGGAGAACATTGTATTGAAGATCATAGAGAGAGAGAAGAAGCCATCTAGCTACTAGCTATGGACCCATAGGTCTGTGGTACACTACTCACACTTCATCGGAAGGGCAATAGGGTTGATGTAGATGCCCTCCTGATCGAATGCCCCTCCGGCAGACCGCTGAAAAACGCCCCAAGATGGGATCTCACGGGAACAGAGGCTTGCGGCGGCGGAAAAGTATTTTGGTGGACGCCTCAGGTGGTTTGGGAATATTTGAGAATTTATAGGCCAAAGATTAGGGTTGGAGGAGCTCCGAGGGGCCTACAAGCCCTCGACCCCCCTAGGGCGTGCCCCTGAGGCTTGTGGCCGCCTCGGGAATCCTCTAACTTCATCTCCAAGTCCTACGTGTGTCTTCTGGTCCAAGAAAAATCATCACGAAAGTTTTATTCCGTTTGGACTCCGTTTGGTATTCCTTTTCTGTAAAACTCAAACAGAAGGAAAAAACTTAAACTAGCACAGGGCTCTAGGTTAATAAGTTAGTCCCAAAAATAATATAAAATAACATATTAGTGCATATAAAACATCCAAAACAGATAATATAATAGCATGGAACAATAAAAAATTATAGATACGTTGGAGACGTATCAGATTCCGCCGCCGTCGTCACGTGGGCTTTGCCCGGCGGTGACCGCAGGGGATGGGTGGTTTGGAGGGCAGTGCCCGATGGCTAGGGTTTGCGTGCCTAGGTCGTTCCATGAGGGAGGGGCGACACAGGGGTGTTCTTAGTGTAGTAGCAACTTACCTGCTTGAAAATTCACTTGACCTGAAGCACGACTACCTTTGGAATCTCTCAGGAAAGGTCTCCCAACTAAGAGCAACTCCAACGCGCCGACCCAAATAGACACACGTTTTGTCCGTTTGGGTCGGCTGCCCGCTCGTCGTCCGTCCCCTTTTGCGTTTGGGTTAGCCTTGCGCCCAATGCACGGATGCATTTTCGCCCTCGCGCCTTATCATCTGGCGTCGGGCCCTCTCTCCTTCGAGATGGTGTGATCTTGTTCCATTTGGGTCGGCTGCACGCATGATAGTTGTAGTTATTAGATATATAGCTTTGTCGAAACGCGCCTTATCATCTGATTCTCGTTTGGTGCGACCTGCAGATCTGCCTAGATAACTTCAAAGGATCTAATTGCCCCGATAAGTGGTGACACAATGCTTTTTATAATTTGTCTGAAGCAAGAATCCTAGAAGCGACAAAGTTGTAAACTTCTGAAGAGCTAAAGTGAACCTCGAATGGGAACATTTAAAATTTTGCAACCCAAATGAGCATATCTACAAGCATGACACAAGAAACACCACATTACTAGAAATGTAGGGAGGTACTATCAAAGAGGTAGCATTAAGCAAGGTCAAAAGGTCCTATTTGTTTTGGCCTTAGTTGGTTTCGAATCATTCGCGGGTTCACATCACTGGAGGTTAATCAGCTTTGCCACTGAGGTACACCTGAACATGCTTCAAGAAATTGCACTGGAAATGGTTCGAATTTGGATTCACTGGCAAAACTGATTCCAAATAGGGCAGTGATCTGCGCCGGTGCACCGGCCCAACTGTTGGGACGGTCTAGCCCCAGCCGCCCGATGCAGCGAGATTCAACCGTCCGATCCTGCGCGCGATGACTTTCTCATCTTCTTCTTCCTTCCCGTGGGTTGCAGCTCCTCGTAGCGACGGTCCCAGCTCCGGGGGAGGCGGCCGCAACTTCTAGTGGCGACGGTCACCGGTCGGAGCACCTCCGGCGATGCCCTCACAAAAAAGTACTCTCCCTCAAGGTGCCGATAGTAGCAAAAAATCGGCCGCTTGTAGCAAAAAAAGTGTATCAGTTCCAACAAAAAAAGCTCGCCGCTACCGGTCGCCGTCGCCGTTGTAGCAAAACTATTTACCGGATGTAGCTTCCCTGGTTGCCGGTTGCAACAAATAATTGATATGGTTGTAGCAAAAACAAAAACAAATGTCAGCCAGCCGCTGCTTATGGTGGTAACAATCCTTGTTGCCGGTTGTAGCAACAACCTTCATCGTTTGCAGCAAAAAGAATGTTGACGCCCATCGTCGAGGTTGCATCATCTTCACGAACCTGTGTAGCAGAAAAATGTCATCGCCAGTAGTAGCAAATGAAGATGCCGGTAGTAGCAAAACAAAACACTGGTTCCGGAAAATAAAAATAGCGACAAATCTAGTATTTGGTTCCAGCAAAAATAAATATCGGTTGTAACATCCGCCGCCGCCGGATGTAGTATCTCCTACGGCTGGTTGCAGCACTCCATAACAGAAAAATGGAGCTCTGTATGAGCACATCCATGGAGAATGCTACGTCATCGTGAGCGTCGACCTCACAACAGTGTGTGTGTGCAGGCAGCAAAAAACAAGGGGGGAACCGGAGGCAGCAAAAACGCCGTCTCCGTTTGGTTGCAACTCGCCTTCA
The DNA here is from genome assembly GCA_021605205.1 of Aegilops longissima. NCBI lineage: Eukaryota > Viridiplantae > Streptophyta > Magnoliopsida > Poales > Poaceae > Aegilops > Aegilops longissima. The sequence continues at coordinate 677,282,260 of CM038680.1, read as the reverse complement.
GAGGTAGACGTCCCCGCCGTTGATGCTTTCTCGCACGCAAGCACTGTTGGGGAACGTAGCAAAAATTCAAAATTTTCTACGCATCACCAAGATCAATCTATGGAGATTCTAGCAACAAGAGAAGGAGAGTGCATCTACATACCCTTGTAGATCGCTAAGCGGAAGCGTTCAAGATAACGGGGTTGAAGGAGTCGTACTCGTCGTGATCCAAATCACCGGAGATCCTAGTGCCGAACGGACGGCACCTCCGCGTTCAACACACGTACAGCCCGGTGACGTCTCCCATGCCTTGATCCAGCAAGGAGAGAGGGAGAGGTTGAGGAAGACTCCATCCAGCAGCAGCACAACAGCGTGGTGGTGATGGAGGAGCATGGCAATCCTGCAGGGCTTCGCCAAGCACCGCGGGAGAGGAGGAGGACTTGGGAGAGGGGGAGGGCTGCGCCAGAACTTGGGTGCGGCTGCCCTCTCACCCCTCCACTATTTATAGGTGGGGAGAGGGGCCGCCCCTAGATCTCATCTAGGGTTGGGGCGGCGGCCAAGGGGGAGGAGTGCCTCCCAAGTCAAGTGGAGGCCCTCCCCTTAGGGTTTCCCTCTCCCATGCGCATGGGCCTTGGGGGCTGGTGCCCTGGCCCATTAAGGCTAGGGCGCCTTACAGCCCATGCTGCTGTATTGGACGTGGTGGAACATCTTCCGGACCTCCGGACCCCTCCGAATCCTCCGAACATTCCGAAGCTTCCCGTACAATACCGAAAAACCCGAACTTTTCCTTGAGCCCGAACAACAACTTTCCATATATAAATCTTTACCTCCGGACCATTCCGGAACTCCTCGTGACGTCCGGGATCTCATCCTGGACAACGAACAACATTCGGTAACCACATACAAACTTCCTTTATAACCCTAGCATCATCGAACCTTAAGTGTGTAGACCCTACGGGTTCGGGAACCATGCAGACATGACCGAGACGTTCTCCGGTCAATAACCAACAACGGGATCTGGATACCCATGTTGGCTCCCACATGTTCCACGATGACCTCATCGGATGAACCACGATGTCAAGGACTCAATCAATCTCGTATACAATTCCCTTTGTCTAGCGGTATTGTACTTGCCCGAGATTTGCTCGTCGGTATACCGATACCTTGTTAAATCTCGTTACCGGCAAGTCTCTTTACTCGTTCCGTAACACATCATCCCGTGATCAACCCCTTAGTCACATTGTGCACATTATGATGATGTCCTACCGAGTGGGCCCAGAGATACCTCTCCGTTTATACGGAGTGACAAATCCCAGTCTCGATTCGTGCCAACCCAACAGACACTTTCAGAGATACCGTAGTGCACCTTTATAGCCACCCGATTACGCCAGGACGTTTGGTACACCCAAAGCATTCCTACGGTATCCGGAGTTGCACAATCTCATGGTCTAAGGAAATGATACTTGACATTAGAAAAGCTTTAGCATACTGAACTACGATCTTTGTGCTAGGCTTAGGATTGTCTTGTCCATCACATCATTCTCCAAATGATGTGATCCCGTTATCAACGACATCCAATGTCCATGGTCAGAAACCGTAACCATCTGTTGATCAACGAGCTAGTCAACTAGAGGCTTACTAGGGACATGGTGTTGTTTATGTATCCACACATGTATCTGAGTTTCCTATCAATACAATTATAGCATGGATAATAAACGATTATCATGAACAAGGAAATATAATAATAACTAATTTATTATTGCCTCTAGGGCATATTTCCAACAGTCTCCCACTTGCACTAGAGTCAATAATCTAGTTCACATCGCCAGGTGATTAACACTCACAGGTTACTTCGCCATGTGACCAACATCCAAAGAGTTTACTAGAATCAATAATCTAGTTCACATCACTATGTAATTAACACTCAATGAGCTCTGGGTTTGATCATGTTATGCTTGTGAGAGAGGTTTTAGTCAACGGGTCTGCAACATTCAGATCCGTATGTACTTCGCAAATCTCTAGGTCATATTGTAAATGCTGCTTCCACGCTCCACTTGGAGCTATTCCTAATGGTTGCCCCACTATACGTATCCGGTTTGCTACTCAGAGTCATTCAGATAGGTGTTAAAGCTTGCATTGACGTAACCCTTTACGTCGAACTCTTTATCACCTCCATAATCGAGAAACATATCCTTATTCCTCTAAGGATAATTTTGACCGCTATCTGGTGATCCACTCCTTGATCACCTTTGTACCCTCTTGCCAGATATGTAGCAAGGCACACATCAGGTGCGGTACACAGCATAGCATACTGTAGAGCCTACGTCTAAGGCATAGGGGACGACCTTCGTCCTTTCTCTCTCTTCTGCCGTGGTCGAGCTTTAAGTCTTAACTTCATACCTTACAACTCAAGCAAGAACTCCTTCTTTGATTGATCCGTCTTGAACACCTTCAAGATTATGTCAAGGTATGTGCTCATTTGAAAGTATTATTAATCATTTTGATCTATCTTATAGATCTTGATGCTTATTGTTCAAGTAGCCTAATCCAGGTTTTCCATTGAAAAACACTTTTCAAACAACCCTATATGCTTTCTAGAAATTCTACATCATTTCTGATCAACAATATGTCAACAACATATACTCATCAGAAATTCTATAGTGCTCCCACTCACTTCTTTGGAAATACAAGTTTCTCATAAACCTTGTATAGACCCAAAATCTTTGATCATCTCATCAAAGCGTACATTCCAACTCCGAGATGCTTACTCCAGTCCTTAGAAGGATTGCTGGAGCTTTGCATACTTGTTAGCGTCTTTCAGGATTGTCAAAAACCTTCTGGTTGTATCACATACAACCTTTCCTCAAGAAAACTGTCAAGGAAACAATGTTTCGACATCCTATATGCAAGGTTTCATAAATAATGCAGTAAATGCTAATCCAATTCCAACAGACTCTTAGCATCGCTACGAGTGAGAAAGCCTCACCATAGTCAACTCCTTGAACTTGTCGGAAAACATCTTTAATGACAAGTCGAGCTTTCTTAATGGTGATACTTACCATCATTGTCTGTCTTCCTTTTAAAATCCATCTTTACCCAACGTCCTTACGACCATCAAGTATTTCTTCCAAAGTCATGGATCCTCTCTCGAATGTTATGGCCTTGAGCCTTTCGTCGGAATCTGGGCCCACCATCGCTTCTCCATAGCTCGTAGGTTCATTGTTGTCTAGCAACATGACCTCTAAGACAAGATTGCGTACCACTCTGAAGTAGTACGCGTCCTTGTCGACCTACGAGGTCCGGTAGTGACTTGATCCGAAGCATCATGATCACTATCATCAGCTTCCACTTCAATTGGTGTAGGTGCCACATGAACAACTTCCTGTGCCCTGCTACACACTAGTTGAAGTGACGGTTCAATAACCTCATCAAGTCTCCACCATCCTCCCACTCAATTCTTTCGAGAGAAACTTTTCCTCGGAAAGGACCTAATTCTAGGAACAATCCTTTTTGCTTCCGGAACTGAGACTGGAGGTATACCCAACTGTTTTGGGTGTCCTATGAAGATGCATTTTATCCGCTTTGGGTTCGAGCTTATCAACCTGAAACTTTTCCACATAAGCGTCGCAGCCCCAAACTTTTAAGAAACGACAATTTAGGTTTCTCCAAACCATAGTTCAAACGGTGTCGTCTCAACGGAATTACGTGGTGCCCTATTAAAGTGAGTGCGGTTGTCTCTAATGCCTAACCCATGAACGATAGTGGTAATTCAATAAGAGACATCATGGTACGCACCATATCCAATAGGGTGCAACTATGATGTTCGGACTCACCATCACACTATGGTGTTCCAGGCGGTATTAATTGTGAAACAATTTCCACAATGTCTTAATAGCGTGCCAAAGCTCGTAACTCATATACTAATCTCTATGATCATATCATAGACATTTTATCCTCTTGTCACGATGATCTTTAACTTCACTCTGAAATTACTTGAACCATTCAATAATTCAGACCTGTGTTTCATCAAGTAAATACACTCAGTATCTACTTAAATCATCCATGAAGTAAGAACATAACGATATTCACTACATGCCTCAGCACTCATTGGACTGCACACATCAAAATGTGTTACATCCAACAAGTTGCTATCTTGTTCCATCTTACTGAAACCGAGGCTTTTCAGTCATCTTGCCCATGTGGTATGATTTGCATATCTCTAGTGATTCAAAATCAAGTGAGTCCAAACGATCCATCTGCATGGAGTTTCTTTATGCGTATACACCAATAGACATGGTTCGCATGTCTCAAACTTTTCAAAAACGAGTGAGTCCAAAGATCCATCAACATGGAGCTTCTTCATGCTTTTACACCAATATGACTTTCATGGCGAGTGCCACAAGTAAGTGGTACTATCATTACTATCTTATATCTTTTGGCATGAAAATGTGTATCACTACGATCGAGATTCAATAAACCATTCTTTTAGGTGTAAGACCATTGAAGGTATTATTCAAATAATTAGAGTAACCATTATTCTCCTTAAATGAATAACCACATTGCAATAGACATAATCCAATCATGTCTATGCTCAACGCAAACACCAAATAACAATATTCAGGTTTAGCACCAATCTCGATGGTAGAGGGAGCGTGCGATGCTTGATCACATCAACCTTGGAAACACTTCCAACACATATCGTCAGCTCACCTTTAGCTAGTCTCCGTTTATTCCGTAGCTTTTATTTCGAGTTACTAACACTTAGCAACCGAACCGGTATCTAATACCCTGGTGCTACTAGGAGTACTAGTAAAGTACACAATAACTTAATGTATATCCAATATACTTCTATCGACCTTGCCATCCTTCTCATCTACCAAGTATCTCGGGTAATTCTGCTCCAGTGGCTGTTCCCCTTATTACAGAAGCACTTAGTCTCGGGTTTGGGTTTAACCTTGGGTTTCTTCACTAGAGCAGCAACTGATTTGCCGTTTCATGAAGTATGACCTTGCCCTTCTTGAAACAAGCGGTTTCATTAACCATCAACAATTGATGCTCCTTCTTGACTTCTACTCTCACGGTGTCAAACATCGCGAATATCTCAAGGATCATCTATCCCTGATATGTTATAGTTCATCACGAAGCTCTAGCAGCTTGGTGGCAATGACTTTGGAGAAACATCACTATCTCATCAGGAAGATCAACTCCCACTCGATTCAAGTGATTGTTGCACTCAAACAATCTGAGCACAAGCTCAACGATTGAGCTGTTCTCCCTTAGTTTGTAGGCTAAGAAAATCGTCGGAGGTCTCATACCTCTTGACGTGGGCACGAGCCTGAAATCCCAATTTCAGCCCTCGAAACATCTCATATGTTCCGCGACGTTTTGAAATCATCTTTGGTGCCTCAATTCTAAACCGTTTAACATTTCTGAACTATCACGTAGTTATCAAAATGTGTATGTCAAATGTTCGCAACATCCACAGACGACGTTCGAGGTTCAGCACACTGAGCGGTGCATTAAGGACATAAGCTTTCTTCTGTCCGCATAATCGCTACTGTCAACTTTCAACTATTTTTCTCTAGGAACATATCTAAAATAGTAGAACTATAGCGCGAGCTATGACATAATTTGCAAAGATCTTTTGACTATGTTCAGGATAATTAAGTTCATCTCATGAACTCCCACTCAGATAGACATCCCTCTAGTCATCTAAGTGATTACATGATCCAAGTCAACTAGGCCGTGTCCGATCATCACGTGAGACGGACTAGTCATCATCGGTGAACATCTTCATGTTGATCGTATCCTCCATACGACTCATGCTCGACCTTTCGGTCTCTTGTGTTCCGAGGCCATGTCTGTACATGCTAGGCTCGTCAAGTTAACCTAAGTGTTTCGCGTGTGTAAATCTGGCTTACACCCGTTGTATGTGAACGTAAGAATCTATCACACCCGATCATCACGTGGTGCTTCGAAACGACGAACTTTCACAACGGTGCACAGTTAGGGGGAACACTTTCTTGAAATTTTAATGAGGGATCATCTTATTTACTACCGTCGTTCTAAGCAAATAAGATGTATAAACATGACAAACATCACATGCAATCAAATAGTGACATGATATGGCCAATATCATATTGCTCCTTTTGATCTCCATCTTCGGGGCTCCACGATCATCATCGTCACCGGCATGACACCATGATCTCCATCATCATGTCTCCATGAACTTGTCTCGCCAACTTATTACTTCTACTACTATGGCTACCGGTTAGCAATAAAGTAAAGTAATTACATGGCGTTGTTCAATGACACGCAGGTCATACAATAAATTAAGACAACTCATATGGCTCCTGCCGGTTGTCATACTCATCGACATGTAAGTCGTGATTCCTATTACAAGAACATGATCAATCTCATACATAACATATCATTCATCACATTCTTCTTGGCCATATCACATCACATAGCATACCCTGCAAAAACAAGTTAGACGTCCTCTAATTGATGTTTGCATGTTTTACGTGGTTGCTATGGGTTTCTAGCAAGAATGTTTCTTACCTACGCAAAACCACAACGTGATATGCCGATTGCTATTTACCCTTCATAAGGACCCTTTTCATTGAATCCGTTCTGACTAAAGTGGAAGAGACTGGCACCCGCTAGCCACCTTATGCACCAAGTGAATGTCAGTCGGTGGAACCTGTCTCACGTAAGTGTACGTGTAAGGTCGGTCCGGGCCGCTTCATCCCACAATACCGTCGAAACAAGATTGGACTAGTAACGGTAAGCATATTGAATAAAATCAACGCCCACAACTACTTTGTGTTCTACTCGTGCAAAGAATCTACGCAATAGACCTAGCTCATGATGCCACTGTTGGGGAACGTAGCAGAAATTCAAAATTTTCTACGCATCACCAAGATCAATCTATGGAGATTCTAGCAACAAGAGAAGGAGAGTGCATCTACATACCCTTGTAGATCGCTAAGCGGAAGCGTTCAAGAGAACGGGGTTGAAGGAGTCGTACTCGTCGTGATCCAAATCACCGGAGATCCTAGTGCCGAACGGACGGCACCTCCGCGTTCAACACACGCGTACCCAGTGACGTCTCCCATGCCTTGATCCAGCAAGGAGAGAGGGAGAGGTTGAGGAAGACTCCATCCAGCAGCAGACAACAGGCGTGGTGGTGATGGAGGCGTGGCAATCTGCAGGCTTCGCCAAGCACCGCGGGAGAGGAGGAGGACTTGGGAGAGGGGAGGGCTGCGCTGTAACTTGGGTGCGGCTGCCTCCCACCCTCCACTATTTATAGGTGAGGGGAGAGGGGCCGCCCCCAGATCTCATCTAGGGTTGGGGCGGCGGTCAAGGGGGAGGAGTGCCTCCCAAGTCAAGTGGAGGCCCTCCCCCTTAGGGTTTCCCCTCTCCCATGCGCATGGGCCTTGGGGGGGGGGGGGCTGGTGCCCCTGGCCCATTAAGGCCAAGGCGCCCCCTTACAGCCCATGTTGCTGTATTGGACGTGGTGGAACATCTTCCGGACCTCCGGAACCTTCCGGAAGCTTCCCGGTACAATACCGGAAAAACCCGAACTTTTCCCAGAGCCCGAACAACAACTTTCCATATATAAATCTTTACCTCCGGACCATTCCGAACTCCTCGTGACGTCCGGGATCTCATCCGGACTCAACAACATTCGTAACCACATACAAACTTCCTTTATAACCCTAGCGTCATCGAACCTTAAGTGTGTAGACCCTACGGGTTCGGGAACCATGCAGACATGACCGAGACGTTCTCCGGTCAATAACCAACAGCGGGATCTGGATACCCATGTTGGCTCCCACATGTTCCACGATGATCTCAACGGATGAACCACGATGTCAAGGGCTCAATCAATCCCGTATACAATTCCCTTTGTCTAGCGGTATTGTACTTGCCCGAGATTCAATCGTCGGTATACCGATACCTTGTTCAATCTCGTTACCGGCAAGTCTCTTTACTCATTCCGTAACACATCATCCCGTGATCAACCCCTTGGTCACATTGTGCACATTATGATGATGTCCTACCGAGTGGGCCCAGAGATACCTCTCCATTTACACGGAGTGACAAATCCCAGTCTCGATTCGTGCCAACCCAACAGACACTTTCGGAGATACCTGTAGTACACCTTTATAGCCACCCAGTTAAGTTGTGACGTTTGGTACACCCAAAGCATTCCTACGGTATCCGGGAGTTGCACAATCTCATGGTCTAAGGAAATGATACTTGACATTAGAAAAGCTTTAGCATACGAACTACGATCTTTGTGCTAGGCTTAGGATTGGGTCTTGTCCATCACATCATTCTCCAAATGATGTGATCCCGTTATCAACGACATCCAATGTCCATGGTCAGGAAACCATAACCATCTGTTGATCAACGAGCTAGTCAACTAGAGGCTTACTAGGGACATGGTGTTGTTTATGTATCCACACATGTATCTGAGTTTCCTATCAATACAATTATAGCATGGATAATAAACGATTATCATGAACAAGGAAATATAATAATAACTAATTTATTATTGCCTCTAGGGCATATTTCCAACAAGCACGTCGCCGGTGAGAGAGCTTGTGGGGTCTTGAGATGCGTGGGGAAGACTGGGAAGGAGCCGAGCCATGACGTTGTAGGTAGAAGAAACAGACTGAGTAGAATGAAGGAGGAAGAAGATAAGGCACCAGATTTAATTCGTGTGTGGGTCTGTTGTACTTGCGTGTCGTCATCTGAATCGTGGGACGCTGCGCGTGTGGACGCGACCGGCTGAAAGTTTCGGCCGGCGCGCCTATACAAGCTTTCCCTTCCAAATAGCCGTTTGTTTTAGATTTCAATTTTTTTTCCTCCGGGAATCTGCTGCCTAAAGCTGAAACTAACAGGGCCAAAGTGTGGTAACAAATCTTTAACTTAACATTAGGTAGCAAACCTTAAAGGTGCTGCTTTTGGTGCCTTGTGGGTGGTGGGTGGCGACAACGGTGAGGCCCTCTTCGTTCTAGGGTCAAGCTTCCCCCTGGTCGTTGGATGTGTGCAACGATAGTGTTTTGCTCAAGGAGAGTCTCCGGCGGCGGCAATGCGCCGACCCTCTCTATGTGACTATATTCCGGCGACATCCATCCCATCCTGCTACAGGGTGGCACCCTCGATCCAGGCGAGGAGGTAGTGGCCTTCTTTGATGATGGTGTGTTGGATGAGTCGTGCCAGGGTCCGTAGCTGCTTGGCGATGACATGCCCTGCTGGCGTCAGGCCCTCTCTCCTTCGAACCGGTGTGATATTGTTCTTGATGCAACATTAACAGAGGAAAACATCTTTGGTTCCTCTCTCCATTGTTTATCTTCGTTGTCCACAACGTTTGAGGCTTAGTTTGATGTTGTCCAATGTCTTTGTATCTTACTGCATTATATTTCTTTCTCTTTGCCCGTGGGCGTGTGCTTGTAATCCTAGCCGGTTGATGACTTTGTTAATGCAAAGTCGGGCTAGGCTTGAGCCCCATATTGGGATCAGTTGATCCATTTTCTCTAAATAGTAAAAGGTAGCAGACCTTAAAATGAATGCATCATAAATAAACAACCGAATCTTATTGTGAACAAAAAGAAAAACTAATATGCAAGAAAACATGTCTGAGTAACAATCTGAGATCGAGTAATGTTAAACATGATTCAAAGCTAATAACTTACACGTAACACAACATGTATTCTCATACATAAAAATAAGGACCATACTGTGCAAACTATATGCAGGCAGTTTCCTAGAAGTTAATTTTCTATGTTTCAACCAATCAGAGCATCTACAATCACAAGTACAAAAATTTGCTCCTCAAACGTCCACGGACGCACCCTGCGCATCGGTGGACAATGACCGGACAACACAACAAAAATTATTTTCACAATCGAATACGCCATTTGTAAATTCTCAAATCCATTTTATTAGATGCACGTGAAACCTCATCTAAAGCAGAGCCCGTCCAACTCCGCCATGCTCATGCCCGGCGGTTGCCGCGCCTGCCCAAATGTTGGTCTGGTCGCCAACGAGGTAGGACATGGGACACTCACTAGCTCAAGGAACCCAAGCCATCGCCGTCTCCCATGCCCTACACTACCTCGTTAGAGCCCGTGCCCAGCATGTCGCCAATGGATGTGAGGTCGAAGATGGATCCGTCGTGGTCGGAGCTGCCCACATCCACCACGACACGGTTGCGGCAACAGGAGATGCCGAGCATCACACACGGCGTCGGAGAGTGTGACCCTGCCTCCGCCGATGTCACGTCACCGTTGGATGTGAGGCTGATGATAGATCCGTCATGGTTGGAGCCGCCCATGTCCACCACGTCACGATTGTGGTGTCAAGGGTTATGGATCACCATACGATGCACCGAAGAGTGTGACTCCGTCGTGCCGACGTCTGTCATGTGGGCTGCCGCGGCCTCCCGCGCATGCCGCCTTACATGTTGGGTACGCCACGTAATGTTTGCGTTTGACATGTAGTGCCCGATTCCGCGCACCAATGGAGGGGCTACACATCCACCATGGTGTTCGGATACTAGAAGGACCACACCGCCTCTGGCGAGGAAGCAACCCTACCCTTGGGGCCGGATTCATGCATTATTTGGGAGATGCAATGGACTCCCTCCGGATGAAGTCTGAGCGCTGCCGTTGGGCGGACTCCTCCCGGGAGTGGCAGAGTGCAAGGCGGGAGACCGTCTCCTCCTCGGGGCCATGTGGGATGAGCTCCGTTATCAGATCATGACGTGTAGGACTCAGATTCGTTGCTCGTCACACCGTAGAAGGCGGGATGGGAGATTGTGGCGGAGGGGAGTGGACTGGAGTGGAATGTTGTTGGGGAACGCAGTAATTTCAAAAACATTCCTACGCACATGCAAGATTATGGTGATACATAGTGCTATGTCTTGAGCTTGCGTTGGTTTTCCTCGAAGAGGAGAGGGTGATGCAGCAAAGTGTAGCGTAAGTATTTCCCTCAGTTTTGAGAACCAAGGTATCAATCCAGTAGGAGGCTCCTCAAAAGTCCCACGCACCTACACAAACAAACTGAGAACTCGCAACCAACGCAATAAAGGGGTTGTCAATCCTTCACGACCACTTGCGAAAGTGAGATCTAATAAAGATAGTAAATAATATTTTTGGTATTTTTGGTATAGATGCAAAAACTAAAGATGCAAATAAAAGTAGATTGAAAGCAAATATGATAAGAGATAGACCCGGGGGCCATAGGTTTCACTAGAGGCTTCTCTCGAGATAGCATAAGTATTACAGTGGGTGAACAAATTACTGTCGAGCAATTGATAGAAAAGCGCATAGTTATGAGATTATCTAGGCATGATCATGTATATAGGCATCACGTCCATAAAAAGTAGACCGACTCCTGCCTGCATCTACTACTATTACTCCACACATCGACCGCTATCCAGCATGCATCTAGAGTATTAAGTTCATAAGAACAGAGTAACGCATTAAGCAAGATGACATGATGTAGAGGAATAAACTCATGCAATATGATATAAACCCCATCTTGTTATCCTCGATGGCAACAACACATTACGTGCCTTGCAACCCCTTCTGTCACTGGATAAGGACACCGCAAGATTGAACCCAAAGCTAATCACTTCTCCCATGGCAAGAAAGATCAATCTAGTAGGCCAAACTAAACCGATAATTCGAAGAGACTTGCAAAGATAACTCAATCATACATAAAAGAATTCAGAGAAGATTCAAATATTATTCATAGATAAACTTAATCATAAACCCACAATTCATCGGATCTCGACAAACACACCGCAAAAAGAGATTACATCGAATAGATCTCCACAAGAGAGGGGGAGAACATTGTATTGAGATCCAAAAATAGAAAAGAAGCCATCTAGCTAAAAACTATGGACCCGTAGGTCTGTGGTAAACTACTCACAACTCATCGGAGGGGCAAGGATGTTGATGTAGAGGCCCCGTGCTTGATTCCCCTTGGCAGAGTGCCGTGAAGGCTCCAAGATGGGATCTCACGGATCTGAAGGTTCTGGCGGTGGAAATTGTGTTTCGTGGTGCCCTGGATGTTTTCGGGAGTGCGAGGTATATATAGGAAGAAGAAGTACGTCGGTGGTCGCCGAGGGGCCCACGAGACCGGGCGCCCTATAGGGGCGCCCCTATCTCGTGGAGGCTCGGTTGCTTCTTGACTTGCACTCCAAGTTCTCTCGGATCACGCTCGCGAGAAAATCACGTTCGAAGGTTTCATTCCGTTTGGACTCCGTTTGATATTCCTTTTCTTCAAACACTGAAATAGGCAAAAACAACAATTACAGGCTGGGCCTCCGGTTAATAGGTTAGTCCCAAAAATAATATAAAAGTGGAAAATAAGGCCCAATAAAGCCTAAAACAGTAGATAAAGTAGCATGGAGCAATCAAAAATTATAGATACGTTGAAGACGTATCAGGCATCCCCAAGCTTAATTCCTGCTCGTCCTCGAGTAGGTAAATGATAAAGAGAGAATTTTTGATGCGGAGTGATACTTTGGCATAATTTCAATGTAAATCCTCTTAATTGTGGTATGAATATTCAGATCCGAAAGATTCAAGACAAAAGTTTATATTGACATAAAAATAATAATACTTCAAGCATACTAACTAAGCAATTATGTCTTCTCAAAATAACATGGCCAAAGAAAGTTATCCCTACAAAATCATATAGTATGTCTATGCTCCATCTTCCCCACACAAAATATTTAAATCATGCACAACCCCGATGACAAGCCAAGCAATTGTTTCATACTTTAACATTTTCAAAACTTTTTCAATCTTCACGCAATACATGAGCGTGAGCCATGGATATAGCACTATATGTGGAATAGAATGGTGGTTGTGGAGAAGACAAAAAGGGAGAAGATAGTCTGACATCAACTAGGCGTATCAACGGGCTATGGAGATGCCCATCAATAGATATCAATGTGAGTGAGTAGGGATTTCCATGCAACGAATGCTCTAGAGCTATAAGTATATGAAAGCTCAACAAAAGAAACTAAGTGGGTGTGCATCCAACTTGCTTGCTCACGAAGACCTAGGGCATTTGAGGAAGCCCATCATTGGAATATACGAGCCAAGTTCTATAATGAAAAATTCCCACTAGTATATGAAAGTGACAAAATGAGAGACTCTCTATCATGAAGATCTTGGTGCTACTTTGAAGCACAAGTGTGGTAAAAGGATAGTAGCATTGCCCCTTCTCTCTTTTTCTCTCATTATTATTATTATTATTTTCTTTTTCTTTTTTTTCTTTGGGCCTTTCCCCCTTTTTTATGGCCTCTTTTTTTTCTTTTTTTTTTAATTTTTCGTCCGGAGTCTCATCCCGACTTGTGGGGGAATCATAGTCTCCATCATCCTTTCCCACTGGGACAATGCTCTAATAATGATGATCATCACACTTTTATTTACTTACAACTCAAGAATTACAACTCGATACTTAGAACAAAATATGACTCTATATGAATGCCTCCGGCGGTGTACCGGGATATGCAATGAAACATGGGTGACATGTATGAAAGAATTATGAACTGTGGCTTTTCCACAAATACGATGTCAACTACATGATCATGCTAGCAGTATGACAATTATGGAGCGTGTCATAATAAACGGAACGGTGGAAAGTTGCATGGCAATATTATCTCGGAATGGCTATGGAAATGCCATAATAGGTAGGTATGGTGGCTGTTTTGAGGAAGATATATGGTGGGTGTATGATACTAGCGAAAAGTGCGCGGTATTAGAGAGGCTAGCAATGGTGGAAGGATGGGAAAAAGTGCGTATAATCCATGGACTCAACATTAGTCTTAAAGAACTCATATAATTATTGCAAAAATCTAGAAGTTATCAAAGCAAAGTATTACGCATGCTCCTAGGGGATAGATTGGTAGGAAAGACTATCGTCATCCCCGAGCGCCACTCATAAGGAAGACAATCAATAAATAAATCATGCTCCGAGTTCATCACATAACGGTTCACCATACGTGCATGCTACGGGAATCACAAACTTCAATACAAGTATTATTTAAATTCACAACTACTCAACTAGCATGACTCTAATATCACCATCTTCATATCTCAAAACAATTGTCAAGCATAAAACTTTTCTTAGTATTCAACGCACTCAAAAGAAAGTTTCACATATCTTGAATACCAAGTATATTAACATTAAGCAAATTACCATGCTACTAACGACTCTCAAAATAATCTAAGTGAAGCATGCGAGATCAATAGTTTCTTTAAAACAAATATTCCACCGTGCTCTAAAAGATCTAAGTGAAGCACTAGAGCAAAAATTATCACGCTCAAAAGATATAAGTGAAGCACTAAGAGCAAAACTATCAAGCTCAAAAGATATAAGTGAAGCACATAGAGTATTCTATCAAATTCCAATTCATGTATGGCTCTCTCAAAAGGTGTGTACAGAAAGGATGATTGTGGTAAACTAACAAGCAAAGACGCAAATAATACAAGACGCTCCAAAGCAAAACACTTATCAAGTGGTGAATAAAAATATAGCCCCAAGTAAAGTTACTAATGAATGAAGACGAAAGAGGGGATGCCTTCCCGGGGCATCCCCAAGCTTAGGCTTTTGTATATTCTTGAATATATTGGTGTGCCATGGGCATCCCCAAGCTTTTGCTCTTGCCACCCTTTATTCCATAGTCCATAAAAGCTTCACCCAAAACTTGAAAACTTCACAACACAAAACTCAATAGAAATCTCGTGAGCTCCGTTAGAGAAAGAAAACAAAAGACTACTTTAAGGTTCTGTAATGAAATCATTCTTTATTTATATTGGTGTTAAATCTACTGTATTCCAACTTCTCTATGGATTATAAACTAATTTATTGGCCATAGATTCATCAAAATAAGCAAACAACACACGAAAAACAGAATCTGTCAAAAACAGAACAGTCTGTAGTAATATGTAACTAAGCAAACTCCTGGAAGCCAAAAACTTCTACCAAAATTATAAGACCTAGAAAAATTGTTTATTGATCAGAAGCAATTGGAATCACTATTTTATCACGTTCTTGTGATTTTTAACAATTCGGGCACTGAGCGCAAAGTTTCTGGAAGTTACAGCAAGATCAAATAACTATCATCCAAGAAGATCCAATAGGTTTAACTTGGCACAAACACTAATTAAAAGATAAAACCACATATAAACAGAGGCTAGATGGATTATTTATTCCTAAATAGAAACAAAAACAAAAACTAAAAATAAAATTGGGTTGCCTCCCAACTAGCGCTATCGTTTAACGCCCCTAGCTAGGCATAAAAGCGAGGATAGATCTAACGAGTGACGTCTTTGGCACTAAACTCATAAGTAGCACGCATGATAGATTCATAAGGTAATTTAACTTTATTTCTTGGAAAGTGCTCCATGCCTTTCTTTAAGGGAAATTGGAATCTAATATTCCCTTCCTTCATATCAATAATCGCACCAATCGTTCTAAGGAAAGTTCTACCAAGAATAATAGGACATGAAAGATTGCGATCTATATCAAGAACGATAAAATCTACGGGCACCAAATTTCGTTTGCAACGATAAGAACATCATTGATCCTTCACATAGGCTTTTTAATGGTGGAATCCACAAGGTGCAGATTTAACGAGCAATAATCAAGATCATGGAAACCTAGAATATCACATAAAGTTTTCGGAATCGTGGAAACACTAGCACCCAAATCACACAAAGCAAAACACTCATAATCTTTAATTCTAATCTTTATAGTAGGCTCCCACTCATCATTAAGTTTTCTAGGTATAGAAACTTCCAAATTAAGTTTTTCATCATAAGATTGCATCAAGGCATCAACAATATGCTTAGTAAAGCTTTATTTTGACTATAAGCATGAGGAGAATTAACAACGGCTTGCAACAAGGAAATACAACCTTTTAAAGAGCAATTATCATAATTAAATTCCTTGAAGTCCGAGATAGTGGGTTCAACATTATTAGAAGTTGAGGATTCTCCAATCTCACTTTTACCAAATTTATCATTAAGATCTAAAGATTCCGAATTCTTGGGACACCTTCTAGGCAAAGTTGATTCATCATCAATCCCATAATCATCAAAGTTCATATTGCAAAACATAGATCTAATCGGAGATGCATCAATAACTTTAAGATCCTCATCATTATTTTCATGGAAACTAGAGGAACACACTTTTATAAAGCTTTCTTTCTTAGCACGCAATCTAGCGGTTCTTTCCTTGCACTCGTTAATGGAAATTCTCATTACTTTGAGAGACTCATTGATATCATGCTTAGGATAAGAAGATCCAAGTTTAAGAGAATTAACATCAAGCGAAAGTCTATCAACGTTCCTAGCCAAATCATCAACTTTGAGCAATTTTTCTTCAAGCATAGCATTAAAATTCTTTTGAGAGATCATAAATTCTTTCACGCCATTCTCAAAATCAGAGGGCATATTATTAAAATTACCATGAGAATTATTGTAGGAATTTCCATAATTATTAGAGGGATTACTAGGGAACGGTCTAGCATTAAAATTTCCTCTATAAGCATTGTTTCCTAAACTATTCCTACCAACAAAATTCACATCCATAGATTCATTATTATTCTCAATCAAGGAAGACAAAGGCATATCATTGGGATCAAGAGGAGTATTTTTAGTAGCAAGCATCTTCATGAGTTCATCCATCTTTCCACTCAAAACATTGATTTCTTCTAGAGCATGCACTTTTTTACTAGAAGATCTTTCGGTGTGCCATTGAGAATAATTAGCCATAATATTATCAAGTAATTTCGTAGCATCTCCTAACGTGATTTCCATAAAGGTGCCTCCCGCGGCCGAATCTAAGAGATTTCTAGAACCAAAGTTCAAATCGGCATAAAATTTTTGTATGATCATCCATAAATTCAAACCATGAGTAGGGAAATTGCGAAGCATCAGTTTCATTCTTTCCCAATATTGGGCAACATGCTCATGATCAAGTTGTTTAAAATTCATAATATCGTTCCTAAGAGTGATGATCTTAGCGGGAGGAAAATACTTAGAGATAAAAGCATATTTGCACTTGTTCCAAGAATCAATACTAATTTTAGGCAAAGAAGAGAACCAAACTTTAGCACGATCTCTAAGTGAAAACGGAAATAACTT
This sequence comes from Aegilops longissima, assembly GCA_021605205.1. Taxonomy (NCBI): domain Eukaryota; kingdom Viridiplantae; phylum Streptophyta; class Magnoliopsida; order Poales; family Poaceae; genus Aegilops; species Aegilops longissima. The sequence continues at coordinate 677,265,098 of CM038680.1, read as the reverse complement.
CAGTTTGACAACATCATTATCCGTATCTTTCTTCTTTTGCATATCACACAAATCAACAAAGTTGTTTAGATGAGTAGCGACATCTTCACTAGGAAGGCCGGCGAATTGATCTTTCATAACAAGATTCAGCAAAGTAGTATTGATTTCACAAGACTCATCATTATTAAGAGGAGCAATCGAAGTACTAAGGAAATCATTATTATTGGTATTCGAGAAGTCACACAATTTGGCATTATCTTGCGCCATGGCAACAAGTAATCCAACACACAAGCAAAAAAGCGGACGAGAAAAAAGGCAACGGAAAAAAGAGGAGGAGATTGGGAAAGAGAGGGCGAATAAAATGACAAGGGTGAAGCGGGGGAGAGGAAAACGAGAGGCAAATGGCAAATAATGTAAATGCGAGGGAGATAGGTTTGTGATGGGTACTTGGTATTTCTTGACTTGAGCGAAGACCTCCCCGGCAACGGCGCCAGAAATCCTTCTTGCTACGTCTTGAGCTTGCGCTGGTTTTCCTCGAAGAGGAGAGGGTGATGCAGCAAAGTGTAGCGGAAGTATTTCCCTCAGTTTTAAGAACCAAGGTACCAATCCAGTAGGAGGCTCCTCAAAAGTCCCACGCACCTACACAAACAAACTGAGAACTCGCAACCAACGCAATAAAGGGGTTGTCAATCCCTTCACGGCCACTTGCGAAAGTGAGATCTAATAAAGATAGTAAATAATATTTTTGGTATAGATGCAAAAATTAAAGATGCAAATAAAAGTAGATTGAAAGCAAATATGATAAGAGATAGACCCGGGGGCCATAGGTTTCACTAGAGGCTTCTCTCGAGATAGCAAAAGTATTACGGTGGGTGAACAAATTACTGTCGAGCAATTGATAGAAAAGCGCATAGTTATGAGATTATCTAGGCATGATCATGTATATAGGCATCACGTCCATAACAAGTAGACCGACTCCTGCCTGCATCTACTACTATTACTCCACACATCGACCGCTATCCAGCATGCATCTAGAGTATTAAGTTCATAAGAACAGAGTAACGCATTAAGCAAGATGACATGATGTAGAGGGATAAACTCATGCAATATGATATAAACCCCATCTTGTTATCCTCGATGGCAACAACACAATACGTGCCTTGCAACCCCTTCTGTCACTGGGTAAGGACACCGCAAGATTGAACCCAAAGCTAAGCACTTCTCCCATGGCAAGAAAGATCAATCTAGTAGGCCAAACTAAACCGATAATTCGAAGAGACTTGCAAAGATAACTCAATCATACATAAAAGAATTCAGAGAAGATTCAAATATTATTCATAGATAAACTTAATCATAAACCCACAATTCATCGGATCTCGACAAACACACCGCAAAAAGAGATTACATAGAATAGATCTCCACAAGAGAGGGGGAGAACATTGTATTGAGATCCAAAAACAGAGAAGAAGCCATCTAGCTAATAACTATGGACCTGTAGGTCTGTGGCAAACTACTCACAACTCATCGGAGGGGCAAGGATGTTGATGTAGAGGCCCCCCGTGCTTGATTCCCCCTCCGGCAGAGTGCCGGCGAAGTCTCCAAGATGGGATCTCGCGGATACAGAAGGTTACGGCGGTGGAAATTGTGTTTCGTGGTGCCCCTGGATGTTTTCGGGGTACGTAGGTATATATAGGAAGAAGAAGTACGTCGGTGGCCGCCCGAGGGGCCCACGAGACAGTGGGCACGCCCTATAGGGGGGGGGGCGCCCTCCTATCTCGTGGAGTTTCTGGTTGCTTCTTGACTTGCACTCCAAGTTCTCTGGATCATGTTCGGCGAGAAAATCACGTTCCCGAAGGTTTCATTCCATTTGGACTCCGTTTGATATTCCTTTTCTTTGAAACACTGAAATAGGCAAAAAACAGCAATTCTGGGCTGGGCCTCCAGTTAATAGGTTAGTCCCAAAAATAATATAGAAGTGGAAAATAAAGCCCAATAAAGACTAAAACAGTAGATAAAGTAGCATGGAGCAATCAAAAATTATAGATACGTTGAAGACGTATCAGGCATCCCCAAGCTTAATTCCTGCTCGCCCTCGAGTAGGTAAATGATAAAGAGAGAATTGTTGATGCGGAGTGATACTTTGGCATAATTTTAATGTAAATCCTCTTAATTGTGGTATGAATATTCAGATCCGAAAGATTCAAGACAAAAGTTCATATTGATATAAAAATAATAATACTTCAAGCATACTAACTAAGCAATTATGTCTTCTCAAAATAACATGGCCAAAGAAAGTTATCCCTACAAAATCATATAGTCTGTCTATGCTCCATCTTCCCCACACAAAATATTTAAATCATGCACAACCCCGATGACAAGCCAAGCAATTGTTTCATACTTTAACATTTTCAAAACTTTTTCAATCTTCACGCAATACATGAGCGTGAGCCATGGATATAGCACTATATGTGGAATAGAATGGTGGTTGTGGAGAAGACAAAAAGGGAGAAGATAGTCTCACATCAACTAGGCGTATCAACGGGCTATGGAGATGCCCATCAATAGATATCAATGTGAGTGAGTAGGGATTGCCTGATCTCACCCGGAACCATTTCGATGTCCAAATATAGTCGTCCAATATATCGATCTTTATGTCTCGACCATTTCGAGACTCCTCGTCATGTCCGTGATCATATTCGGGACACCGAACTACCTTCGGTACATTAAAACACATATACTCATAATACCGATCGTCACCGAACGTTAAGCGTGCGGACCCTACGGGTTCGAGAACTATGTAGACATGACGACACGTTTCCGGTCAATAACCAATAGCGGAAGCTGGATGCTCATATTGGCTCCTACATATTCTACGAATATCTTTATCGGTCAAACAACATAACAACATACGTTGTTCCCTTTGTCGTCGATATGTTACTTGCCCTAGATTCGATCATCGGTATCTCAATACCTAGTTCAATCTCGTTACCGGCAAGTCTCTTTACTCGTTCTGTAATGCATCATCCCGCAACTAACTTATTAGTCACATTGCTTGCAAGGCTTATAGTGATGTGCATTACCAAGAGGGCCCAGAGATACCTCTCCGACATACGGAGTGACAAATCCTAATCTCGATCTATGCCAACTCAACAAACACCATCGGAGACACCTGTAGAGCACCTTTATAATCACCCAGTTACGTTGTGACATTTGGTAGCACACAAAGTGTTCCTCCGGTATTCGGGAGTTGCATAATCTCATAGTCATAGGAACATGTATAAGTCATGTAGAAAGCAATAGCAACATACTAAATGATCAAGTTCTAAGCTAACTAAATGGGTCAAGTCAATCACATCATTCTCTAATGATGTGATCCCTTTCATCAAATGACAACTCATGTCTATGGCTAGGAAACTTAACCATCTTTGATTAACGAGCTAGTAAAGTAGATGCATACTAGTGACACTCTGTTTGTCTATGTATTCACATGTACTAAGTTTCCGGTTAATACAATTCTAGCATGAATAATAAACATTTATCATGCTATAAGGAAATATAAATAACAACTTTATTATTGCCTCTAGGGCATATTTCCTTCAAATGCAACTAGGATTTCCTTCAGAGTGCGGATATGGGTCAATTTATGTGCGGTCGGGTGGGCCATAGTGGGCCGGATCTGACGTGACGGGTGCTACCTCTTGAGCACTGGCGTTGGTTTTCCATTGAACAGGAAAGGGTGATGCAGCAAAGTAGCGTAAGTATTTCCCTCAGTTTTTGAGAACCAAGGTATCAATCCAGTAGGAGGCTACGCGCGAGTCCCTCGCACCTACACAAACAAATAAATCCTCGCAACCAACGCGATAAGGGGTTGTCAATCCCTACACGGTCACTTACTAGAGTGAGATCTGATAGATATGATAGGATAATATTTTTGGTATTTTTATGATAAAGATGCAAAGTAAAGAAAGCAAAAATAAAAACGGCACCAGAAGTAGCTTGTTGTCGGGAGATTAATATGATGGAAAATAGACCAGGGGGCCATAGGTTTCACTAGTGGCTTCTCTCAAGAGCATAAGTATTCTTCGGTGGGTGAACAAATTACTATTGAGCAATTGACAGAATTGAGCATAGTTATGAGAATATCTAGGTATGATCATGTATATAGGCATCACGTCCGAGACAAGTAGACCGACCCATGCCTGCATCTACTACTATTACTCCACACATCGACCGCTATCCAGCATGCATCTAGAGTATTAAGTTCATAAGAACAGAGTAACGCTTTAAGCAAGATGACATGATGTAGAGGATAAATTCATGCAATATGATAAAACCCCATCTTGTTATCCTCGATGGCAACAATACAATACGTGCCTTGCTGCCCCATCATCCTTTGGGAAAGGACACCGCAAGATTGAACCCAAAGCTAAGCACTTCTCCCATTGCAAGAAAGATGAATCTAGTAGGCCAAACCAAACTGATAATTCGAAGAGACTTGCAAAGATAACCAATCATACATAAAATAATTCAGAAGATTCAAATATTATTCATAGATAAACTTGATCATAAACCCACAATTCTTTGGTCTCAACAAACACACCGCAAAAGAAGATTACATCGAATAGATCTCCACAAGAGAGGGGGAGAACATTGTATTGAGATCCAAAAAGAGAGAGAAAGCCATCTAGCTAAGAACTATGGACCCGAAGGTCTGAGGTAAACTACTCACACTTCATCGGAGAGGCTATGGTGTTGATGTAGAAGCCCTCCGTGATCGATGCCCCCTCCGGAAGAGCTCCGGAACAGGCCCCAAGATGGGATCTCGTGGGTACAGAAGGTTGCGGCGGTGGAATTAGGTTTTTGGCTCCGTCCCTGATCGTTTGGGGGTACGTAGGTATATATAGGAGGAAGGAGTACGTCGGTGGAGCAACGTGGGGCCCACGAGGGTGGAGGGCGCGCTTGGGGGGGTAGGCGCGCCCCCCTACCTCGTGGCTTCCTGGTAGCTTTCTTGACGTAGGGTCCAAGTCCTCTGGATCATGTTCGTTCCGAAAATCACGTTCCCGAAGGTTTCATCCCGTTTGGACTCCGTTTGATATTCTTTTTCTCGAAACTCAAATAGGCAAAAATAGCAATTCGGGCTGGGCCTCCGGTTAATAGGTTAGTCCCAAAATAATATAAAAGTGAATAATAAAGCCCAATAATGTCCAAAACAGAAGATAATATAGCATGGAGAAATCAAAAATTATAGAACGTTGGAGACGTATCAAGCATCCCCAAGCTTAATTCCTGCTCGTCCTCGAGTAGGTAAATGATAAAAACAGAATTTTTGATGTGGAATGCTACTTGGCATAATTTCAATGTAATTCTTCTTAATTGTGGTATGAATATTCAGATCCGAAAGATTCAAGATAAAAGTTCAATATTGACATAAAAATAATAATACTTCAAGCATACTAACTAAGCAATTATGTCCTCTCAAAATAACATGGCCAAAGAAAGTTCATCCCTACAAAATCATATAGTTTAGTCATGCTCCATTTTCGTCACACAAGAATGCTCTCATCGTGCAGAACCCCGATGAGAAGCCAAGCAATTGTTTCATACTTTAGTAATCTCAAACTTTTTCAACCTTCACGGTTCACGCAATACATGAGTGTGAGCCATGGATATAGCACTATGTGTATAATAGAATATGATGATGGGGGTTATGTGGATAAGACAAAAAAGGAGAAAGTCTCACATCAACGAGGCTAATCAATGAGCTATGGAGATGCCCATCGATTGATGTTAATGCAAGGAGTAGGGATTGCCATGCAACAGATGTACTAGAGCTATAAATATATTAAAGCTCAACAAAAGAAACTAAGTGGGTGTGCATCCAACTTGCTTGCTCACGAAGACCTAGGGAACTTGAGGGCCCATTGTTGGAATATACAAGCCAAGTTCTATAATGAATAATTCCCACTAGTATATGAAAGTGACAAAACAAGAGACTCTCTATCATGAAGATTATGGTGCTACTTTGAAGCACAAGTGTCGTAAAAGGATAGTAACATTGTCACTTCTCTCTTTTTCTCTCATTTTTTGGGCCTTCTCTTTTTTATGGCCTTTCTCTCTCTTTTTTTATTCCTCAATTGGGACAATGCTCTAGAAAATGATGATCATCACACTTCTATTTATTTACAACTCAATGATTACAACTCGATACTAGAACATAGTATGACTCTATATGAATGCCTCCGGCGGTGTAGCGGGATATGCAATGAACCAAGAGTGACATGTATGAAAGAATTATGAATGGTGGCTTTGCCACATATACTATGTCAACTACATGATCATGCAAAGCAATATGACAATGATGAATGTGTCATGATAAACGGAATGGTGGAAAGTTGCATGGCAATATATCTCGGAATGGCTATGGAAATGCCATAATAGGTAGGTATGGTGGCTGTTTTGAGGAAGATATAAGGATGTTTATGTCTGAAAGAGCGTATCATATCACGGGGTTTGGATGCACCGTGAAGTTTGCACCAACTCTCAATGTGAGAAAGGGCAATGCAGTGCATCAAGAGGCTAGCAATGATGGAAAGGTAAGAGTGCGATAATCCATGGACTCAACATTAGTCATAAAGAGCTCACATACTTATTGCAAAAATCTACAAGTCATCAAAAACCAAGCACTAAGCGCATGCTCCTAGGGGGATAGATTGGTAGGAAAAGACCATCGCTCGTCCCCGACCGCCACTCATAAGGAGGACAATCAAAGAACACCTCATGTTTCAAATTTGTTACATAACGTTTACCATACGTGCATGCTACGGGACTTGCAAACTTCAACACAAGTATTTCTCAAATTCACAACTACTCAACTAGCACAACTTTGATATCACTACCTCCATATCTCAAAACAATCGTCAAGCATCAAACTTCTCTTAGTATTCAACACACTCATGAGAAAGTTTTTACTAATCTTGAATACCTAGCATATTAGGATTATTTAAGCAAATTACCATGCTATTTAAAACTCTCAAAATAATCTAAGTGAAGGATGAGAGATCAATATTTTATATAAAACAAATCCACCACCGTGCTCTAAAAGATATAAGTGAAGTACTAGAGCAAAACTATATAACTCAAAAGATATAAGTGAAGCACATAGAGTATTCTAATAATTTCCGAATCATGTGTGTCTCTCTCAAAAGGTGTGTATAGAAAGGATGATTGTGGTAAACTAAAAAGCAAAGACTCAAATCATACAAGACGCTCCAAGCAAAACACATATCATGTGGTGAATAAAAATATAGCTCCAAGTAAAGTTACCGATGGAAGTAGACGAAAGAGGGGATGCCTTCCGGGGCATCCCCAAGCTTTGGCTTTTTGGTGTCGTTAGATTATCTTGGGGATGCCATGGTAATACCCAATCTTAGGCTCTTGCCTCTCCTTGTTCCATAATCCATCAAATCTTTCACCCCAAACTTGAAAACTTCACAACACAAAACTTAGCAGAAAATCTCGTGAGCTCCGTTAGCGAAAGAAAACAAAAGACCACTTCAAGGTAATGTAATGAACTCATTCTTTATTTATAGTGGTGTTAAAACTACTGTATTCCAACTTCTCTATGGTTTATAAACTCTTTTACTAGCCATAGATTCATCAAAATAAGCAAACAACACACGAAAAACAGAATCTGTCAAAAACAGAACAGTCTGTAGTAATCTGTAACTAACACAAACTTCTGGAAATCCAAAAAATTATCCAAAATAGGGAGACCTAGTAAATTTGTTTATTGATCAGCATCAATTGGAATCAATATTTTATCAAGTTCTGGTGATTTTTAACAATTATTTTCGTGAACAGAAAGTTTCTAGAATTTTCTGCAAGATCAAATAACTATCATCCAAGAAGATCCTATAGGTTTAACTTGGCACAAAGACTAATTAAAAAATAAAAACACATCTAACCAGAGGATAGATCAAATATTTATTGCTAAACAGAAGCAAAAAGCAAAAAAACTAAAAATAAAATTGGGTTGCCTCCCAACAAGCGCTATCGTTTAACGTCCCTAGCTAGGCATAAAAGCAAGGATAGATCTAGGTATTGCCATCTTTAGTAGGCAATCCATAAGTGGCTCTCATAATAGATTCATATGGTAGTTTTATTTTCTTCCTAGGGAAGTGTTCCATGCCTTTCTTTAATGGAAATTGGAATCTAATATTCCCTTCCTTCATATCAATAATTGCACCAATCGTTCTAAGGAAAGGTCTACCAAGAATAATAGGACATGAAGGATTGCAATCTATATCAAGAACAATAAAATCTACGGGCACATAGTTCCTATTTGCAACAATAAGAACATCATTAATTATTCCCATAGGTTTCTTAATAGTGGAATCCTCAAGGTGCAAGTTTAAAGAGCAATCATCAAAATCACGGAAACCTAACAAATCACACAAAGTTTTTGGAATTGTGGAAACACTAGCACCCAAATCACACAAAGCATAGCATTAATGATCTTTAATCTTAATTTTAATAGTAGGTTCCCACTCATCATAAAGTTTTCTAGGGATAGAGACTTCCAACTCAAGCTTTTCTTCATAAGATTGCATCAAAGCATCAACGATATGTTTGGTAAAAGCTTTATTTTGACTATAAGCATGAGGAGAATTTAGCACGGATTGCAACAAGGAAATACAATCTATCAAATAGCAATTATCATAATTAAATTCCTTGAAATACAAAATAGTGGGTTTATTAACATCTAGAGTTTTGATCTCTTCAATCCCACTTTTATCAATTTTAGCATCAAGATCTAAAAACTCCGAATTTTTGGAACGCCTTCTAGGTAAAGGTGGATCATATTCAGTCCCATCATTATCAAGATTCATATTGCAAAACAAAGATTTGATAGGAGACACATCAATAAATGTTAGATCTTCATCTTTATTTTCATAGAAATTTGAAGAACATGCTTTCATAAAGCAATCTTTCTTAGCACGCATCCTAGCGGTTCTTTCTTTACACTCATCAATGGAAATTCTCATGGCTTTGAGAGACTCATTGATATCATGCTTAGGAGGAATAGATCTAAGTTTTAAAGAATCAACATCAAGAGAAATTCTATCAACGTTCCTAGCCAATTCATCAACTTTAAGCAATTTCTCTTCAAGCAAAGCATTGAAATTCTTTTGCGAATTCATAAATTCTTTAACACTAGTCTCAAATTCAGAGGGTATCTTATTAAAATTTCCATAAGAATTGTTGTAGGAATTACCATAATTATTAGAGGAATTACTAGGATAAGGCCTAGGATTAAAGTTTCCTCTATACACGTTGTTACCAAAATTATTCCTATCAACAAAATTCACATCCATAGATTCATTATTATTCTCAATCAAAGTAGACAAAGGCATATCATTAGGATCAGAAGAAACACTCTTGGTAGCAAATAATTTCATAAGTTCATCCATCTTTCCACTCAAAACATTAATTTCATCTATCGCATGCACTTTTTTATTAGTAGATCTTTCAGTGTGCCATTGAGAATAATTAACCATAATATTATCTAGTAGTTTAGTAGCTTCTCCTAAAGTGATTTCCATAAAAGCGCCTCCCACGGCCGAATCTAAAAGATTTCTAGAAGCAAAATTCAATCAGGCATAAATTTTTTGTATAATCATCCACAAATTCAAACCATGAGTAGGGGAATTACGTATCATTAATTTCATCCTCTCCCAAGCTTGTGCAACATGTTCATGATCAAGTTGCTTAAAATTCATAATATCGTTTCTAAGAGAGATAATCTTAGCGGGAGGAAAATACTTAGAGATAAAAGCATCTTTGCACTTATTCCAAGAATCAATACTATTTTTAGGCAAAGACGAAAACCAAGCTTTAGCACGATCTCTAAGCGAAAAAGGAAATAGCTTCAATTTAACAATATCATTGTCAACATCTTTATTCTTTTGCATATCACACAAATCAACGAAGCTATTTAGATGAGTAGCGGCATCTTCACTAGGAAGGCCGGCGAATTGATCTTTCATGACAAGATTCAACAAAGCAGCATTGATTTCACATGATTCAGTATCGGTAAGAGGAGCAATCGGAGTGCTAAGGAAATCATTATTGTTGGTATTGGTAAATTCACATAATTTGGTATTATCTTGAGCCATCGTGACAAACAAGCAATCCAACACACTAGCAAACGAAAAGCAAGCGAAAAAGAGGCGAACGGAAAAGAGAGGGCGAATAAAACGGCAAGGGTGAAGTGGGGGAGAGGAAAACGAGAGGCAAATGGAAAATAATGTAATGCGGGAGATAAGGGTTTGTGATGGGTACTTGGTATGTTGACTTTTGCGTAGACCTCCCCGGCAGCGGCGCCAGAAATCCTTCTTGCTACCTCTTGAGCACTGCGTTGGTTTTCCCTTGAAGAGGAAAGGGTGATGTAGCAAAGTAGCATAAGTATTTCCCTCTGTCGGTGTAGGAACGACACCTATGGGATCACAAGAATCCCTACTACGGTTGCGGGGCGCGGGGTCGTGAGAAGAGCGGATCATACAGATAGCTCACGGGTTCTTTATCCAGGTTTGGGCCGCGAGGATGCGTAAAACCCTACTCCTGCTTTGGTGGTTTGTTTATCTGGTTTTCTTGAACTAGCAATGGGGCGTGAGGAGCTCCAAAAAGCCGAATCCTCCTCCTGGTCGCCTCGGGCCTCCTTTTATAGGGAAAGGGGTCGCCACAGTGGCACACAGGAGGTGGAAAGGGTACAGCGATGCGAGTTTATCCCTCGCATTACATGACAAGGCGCATTTAATGCGTCTTGCTTAGGTGTCCTTGCTTTATCGGGGACGGGGGAGAGCCCAGTCTCGTCCGTCGCCGCTCCCTTTCGTGTTGACGCGTGCCCTGGCCAGCGGTGCCCGCGGTGCCATGTAGGTGGGCAGGCAGCTGAGGTGGCGCAATGGTGGGTCTCCACGAAGATCCGCTTGCCACCACGCAGGTGCCTGCCCAACTGGTTGGGTCGGCAGCTGCATGCGAATGGCGGTGAAGGTTTGATTGGCGTGGGCCCGATGGTGGCCCTACGGGTGTCCTTGGCAAGGGCCTCGCCGTAGCCCCGGCAAGGGTCTTGCCGAGGCCCCGACAAGGGTCTTGCCGAGGCCCCGGCAAGGGTCTTGCCATGGCGTCTGCTGTCATCCCCGGCAGGGCTCTTGCCAGGGGCCTTGTGGTCCTCCTTGGCTGGGATCCCGCCAAGGGTCGTCATCTTCTATAGTGTGTATCTGATCTTGAATGTCTTCATAAAGATCTGCATGCCTCCACGGGGATGTCTTCCGTATCCTTGCCCCATGGGGGCAGTGGACTCAAGGGTGACTCGCTCCGTAGGTGTGGGATTTAACTGCCACGGCAAGGGTCTTGCGGGTTTGCTAAAACCGCCCGACAAGGATCTTGCCGGGAGTCCGCTTGCCCCTCTCGCTCTTTGTGGCCTTGGTCTTGGCGCGTTCTGCTCCTTTCGAGCTTCGGCCTTACCTTGGCTCACCTCCCTCGCCTTGCTTCGGTCTTGGCGGTGTCCGTGGCTCAGACTGCCTGCCGCAGTTATAGGGTACAAAAGTGTACCCCTCTTTTTGTACACCGACAGGAGCCCCCGGGCCTGGGCCACACGTAAGAGCAATCGCGTCATTGGGCTAGGCCCAAAAACGATGCGCGGGCAGGCAGGGTGGTTTTTACCGCGGTAAGTCTTTTCGCGCGCTGCGCTTCCCATGCCTCCTGCGCGTGGCTCGGCGTGGGGAGGCGTGCGTGACGTGGTCGGCATGCGTGGGGCTGAGCTCTGTGCGCGTGCGTCATGTCGCAGTTAATGTGAAAGGAGGCGGCCCGCATTTTCCCCCATAAGAAGGAATAATCGTGGGCGCGATGCTCGCTTTCTCCTCCTCTCTCGTACCTTTTCCAATCTCAGAGCCGCCGTTTCCTCTCTTCCTTCCCTCCTAAGCTTTCGCCGTCGCCCGCCGTCGCTGCTTCGCCACCCTCCTTCTTCACTCCTTCAGACTTCTTGGCCGCCATGGCGCCCAAATCAGCCAAGGGCAAGGGGTGGCTAAGAGCTCGGGACCGTGGAGCCGCCGGAGCCTTATTGTCGGGGACCGGACGAAATCCGCTTTCTTCATCCCTCGCCGACATGCTCATGAACTTCGGCCTCCTTCAAGCCCTTATGGGGAGTGAAGACGGGGAGATAATCCGGGCACCCGCGACGGCGTCATTCCGCCGCTATGCCGATCATGCTCCAAATCGGTATCCCTTTTTGTCGACATTTTCTTGCGGGTTGTGCCCCCCTTTCTCCGATTTCTTCTGCGACATCATGCACACCTTCGGCTTTCGCCTCTTGGGTTTCACTCTGAATGCGGTGGCGTGCCTGGCTCTCTTCGCGCATCTTTGCGAAGGCTTTGCCGGAGTGCAGCCCAACACGGCACTCTTCCGCCATTATTTCTCCCCTCGAATCCAGCCCGGAGGCGCCGTCTCCGGATGCGTCGCCTGGGTCTCAAGATCCAAGGGGGCGTACCCGGACGGCGCCATGAAGGAGAGGTGGGATGAATGGCGTGGCCGGTGGTGCTGGATTGAAGACGAAGACCCGCCGGGATTCTGCAAGGTCCGTTGGACGCCGCCGGTCCGCGGCAGCAACTGGGGTGATGTTGATGCTGCCGACGAGAGGCTTACTGTCGCCACCACCAGGATCCTCCGACTGACCCGGGCTGGGCTCACCCTGGAGATGATCGGGTCGGACTTCATTCGCCGCCGGATCGCCCCGTTACATGACAAGGGGAGGCCAGCCTGGCTTTTCATGAACCCGACTGACATTATGCGGCTCGCGCCGGCCTCACCACAACTTCACGGTGATGGCGCATGCCCACATCGGCGGCTTTTCCAGCTCGATGTGGGTCGCGACGGTGAGATTGAATGGACCGGCAAGGCTACGAGGACTGCCGCAAAAGTCGGCAATGCCGTCTAGGGGTTGTTCTTCGTTGCGGTGAGGTAGTCCGCCAGCAATAACTCACGCCGTCCGAGATCATTGCTATGATGCCGGACTGCAACGCGCACTGTCCCGAGCTGGCAGGAGCCGACGGATGCAGATGTGCAGCAATTCTTCGACTCCTTGACCGAGGTATACGTCAATGCTGACGTCGAGCGGTGGCTTGTCATGGACACCACCCAGGCGGAGCTGGACTACATCGCCACCAGGGCGAGGGAGGCACAACTTGCCATGGAGGCCGGCAGTGCCGGGGGTGTGGAGGACAAGGCCGCGACGGCTGCGGAGGAGGAGCAGTTCACTCTGTGGGCGGCGGCCACCGGGGAGGTCAGCAGCGTCGACGCTGGAGCTCCGCTTGTCGAGGACGCGGCCGACGAGTCGTCGTCGGAGGAGGACGTGGCGGTGGGCTCGACGCCAATCAGGGGAAGAGGGCGAGTCCTGCGGCGGGCTGGCTTCGGCGAGCCGGTCCGGCCCGGCAGGGCCACGCGGCCTCAATTGACCCTGGAGGGGTCCAGGCGCCACATGAGGGCCACGGCGGCGAAGGGGCTGACGAAGGCCGCTGAGAAGAAGAAGGCGACAGCCCCTTCCTCATCCAGGCGCGCACAAACCCCGCCGCCTTCTTCACCTCCTCCGGCAGGCGTTGATTCGGATGACGATGTGGAGCTCCCTTTTGATCTCGGGTCTCTTAGCCCGGAAAGGAAAAGGAAACTAGTGGAAGAGGAGGAGACAGACGACGAGTAAGTACTCTGTTCCTTACTGTCATCTCCACTTTCCCGAATTAGGTCGCTTGTCTTGATCCATTTTTGCTTTTGCAGGGAGATAGAGACGTTGGCCCAGAGGGCGAAGAGGGCGAGGACCTTGGCGAGCGGTCAATCCCCGGCTGGGGCTTCAGATACACCACTGGTGGTGCTGAGCAGCCCGGACAGCAGCCCCCGGTGCAGCCCCCAGCGTAAGTTCGTCACCCTCTTCTTACTCGACATGTGGTAGGCGCTCGAGGCTATGATGCTGACCTTGCCAGGTTTGCAGGAGGGGAGCGGCAGCAGGAGGAGCCACAGAGGGCTGCTCCTAACACACCACCCCCATCGACTACGCCGCGCTGGGCGCCCCGCAAGGGCATCAGGCATGGAGCCTACACCCATGGAGGAAGAGGGGAACTTGGGCGCTGGTGACTCTGCCGCGGTGCCAAATGCTGGCGGAGAGGGGACTTCTGCTTCACAGCCTGGCACTGGTGAGTCGCCTGTCCTTCGTCTCTGTTTTTCCCTTATTCTTTTCTTGGCTTCATCGCCCCCATTGCTGCCCAGGCCCTCCTTCAAAAGAAATGGAGGACGTGGACACTGTCGTGGGAGACATCGCTGAGGAGGCCGTGGCGGAGGCCAGCAAGATTGCCGCCGAGGAGGCCGCCAAGGATGCTGATGAGGCTGCCGCTAACGAAGCCGCCAAGGGTGCTGCCAAGGATGCCGCTGCGGGGGCGCCAAGGCGACCGGCGAGGCTTCTGCCGTGGGCACCAGCGGTGGACCTGCCGGTGAGGCCGGCAAAGCCTCCGCCGAGGAAGAGGTGGCGGGTGACCAGCCCCCCTCCTCCTCAACCTCGGGCTCCGGCAGATATCTGAAGGTGGGCGACGATCTTTTCGTCCATCTTCCAGGGGCGTCAAGCCGAGCGCCCGCCAAAGGGGAGGCCTTTGACGGCGAGATGCTTGCCGCCACCGGGCTTGAGGTGGTTGATGAGCCGGGCGTTGGCGGTGACGGTTCTTCAGAAGAGCAGCTTTTCCGCGCCATGGGGGCCGACTTCCGGAAGCTCCAAGTGCTCTACCGTGCCCGCCTGGACAAGATCAAGTCCAGGATGGCAGTGGTGGACAACGCGGAGGTGGACTTCAAGGCGTGCGTTGCCGAGAGGCAGACTTGGTTCCACCAGACTCGCGAGGAGCAGAGGGCCTTTCAGGAGGAATTGGCCAGGCGCGATGTGGAGCTCACCATGAAAATAGCCGACGTCGAGAAGGCCCAGGAGGAGGCGGCGTACTTGGCCGCCGCGGCCGAAGCCGCCCGGAACCAGCATCAAGCCGCCTTGGACTCTCAGGAAGAGGACCTCTCCGCGCGTGAAGCGAAGCTTAGCGCAACGCTCTGCGAAGTATGAGGAGCTCGAGGCCCTTGTCGTGCGTCGGACCCGTGAGCTGGAGCAGAGGTACAAAGAGGCACTCGATGCCCAGGCTCTGGCCCATGCCGGCAAGGTGAAGGAGCTGGAAGCGGAGCGGGACGAGCTGAAGGAGCAGGCCCTCAAGCTGTCCGGCGAGAACAACACGCTCAACCGTGCCTTGGTAGAGGCACAAGGAGCGGTCATTAGCAGGACTGCGGAGCTCTCCGACGCGCAGAACTCCGTCAGAGACCTCAAGCTGAAGCTGGAGGGTCTCGAGAAGATGCTGTTGGAGAGCAGGGCTCGGGAGGAGACCTTGACCAGGAGCCTCGAGGAGGAGAAGCAGCTGCGGCAAACGAGGCCGCCTCCCACCAGGAATATGTGGTGGGTGAGAACAGGTGGATCAGCCATCTGGAGGTCGTCGCCTGCAGGGTCACCTCGCAATTGGCCACCATGGGGTTGCCAAACGTGAGGTACGCCCCCGAGCGCAGCGGGACTGTCAACGCCAAGCTGACCCAGTTCTTCGAGGGCGTCCTCGGAGCCTTGGCCTATCTTCACTCCACCAGGACGGCCACGCTGGCCGAAGAGGCCCGACGACTTTGCCGGAGGGTCGTGACCAAGGTCCTCACCAAGGTGGCGCACTGGAATCCCGACCTTGACTTCGCGGCCTCGATGAAGAGCTTGCCGGATGGTGTTGACCTCACGGTGCTCAAGGAGCGCATCAAGCCCATCACCAATGGCATCGACGAAATCAAGAGGGTGGATGGCCAGCGCCGGGATTAGGCATCCCGTTCTCCTTCGCCGCTGCGGGTTTCTGACCAAGATAAATTTTATCTTTAGTTAGAACCGCAGCTATGACATGATGTAATATAACTTTGAAGTACTCTTAATTTTCATGCTGTTATTTCCCCGTTCAATTCCTCTTTGTATGTGTGCCTGTCGGTGTCAAAACCGGCGGATCTCGGGTAGGGGGTCCCGAACTGTGCGTCTAGGCGGATGGTAACAGGAGACAAGGGACACGATGTTTTTACCCAGGTTCGGGCCCTCTCGATGGAGGTAATACCCTACCCTGCTTGATTAATATTGATGATATGGGTAGTACAAGAGTAGATCTACCACGAGATCAAGGAGGCTAAACCCTAGAAGCTAGCCTATGGTATGATTGTTGTTCGCCCCACGGACTAAAACCCTCCGGTTTATATAGACACCGGATAGGTTAGGGTTACACAGTAGTCGGTTACAATGGTAGGAGATCTACATATCCGTAGACGCCAAACTTGCCTTCCACGCCAAGGAAAGTCCCATCCGGATACGGGACGAAGTCTTCAATCCTGTATCTTCATAGTCTTGGAGTCCGCCGTGACGCGATAGTCCGCTATCCGGACACCCCTAGTCCGGACTCCTCAAGAGCCCTCGAACCAGGCTTCAATGACGATGAGTCCGCGCGTTGATTGTCTTCGCATTGCGAGGCGGGTTCCTCCTCCGAATACTTCATAGAAGGTTTTGAACACAAGGATAGTGTCCGGCTCTGCAAAACAAGTTCCACATAACACCGTAGAGAGAACAATTTCTGCACAGATCTGCTAACGTATTCCGCGGCGTGACATCACACCACGGCCAGGCCTTTATATGAATCTTTTTTATTGTTCCACCTCAGCGTGTTTAGCGAGGCGGTTTCCTTGGCACGTCTTATCAAAGCATAGATCATGCCCCCATATTCCGGGATTCTCATCAATACGTACGTGGGTAACCCATCCGTGCCATTGATTACGGTGCTTGGGAAATAAGAGAGTTTTACCAGGCTGGTGGGGGACGCATAGCGTTGTCCGTCCATATAAGGGGATAAGGATCCACCTTTTCACCTACGCCTTCTTCCTCCTTTGCTTATCCATTTCACAAGACTCGAGCTCCAGCGCCTAAGTCCGCACATCCCACCTCAACCTTCTCCAACCATGTCGAGCGGAGGCAGGTGGATGGTCTCCTCCGCCACGGAGGGGCACATCACAAGATCGGGAAGCCGGATACTTGTCCGCAACATCGCGCGCACAGGCTGCCCGATGCGGGGCAGCTTATTCCAACCCCCAGGCCGCATGAGAGGGTAGTGTTTCTCCCCCACTTCCTCCGCGGACTAGGTTTTCCACTTCACCCATTCGTCCGGGGGCTCATGTACTATTACGGCCTGGACTTCCACGATCTGGCCCCGAATTTTATCCTCAATATCTCGGTGTTTATCGTCGTGTCCGAGGCTTTCCTCTGCATCCAGCCCCACTTCGGCTTATGGCTGAAGATCTTCAACGTCCGGCCGAAGGTAGTGGGCGGCCGTCAAGCGGAGTGCGGAGGCGCCATTGTCGGCAAGATGGCCAAAGTCCCATGGCTCGAAGGCGCCTTCGTGGAGACAATAAAGGGGTGGCAATCGGGGTGGTTCTACATCACCGAGCCCCGCAACACCAAATGGGTGGCGGCCCCCGAATTCAGATCTGGCTTCCCCACACGGCTCTCGTCATGGAAAGAGACGGGCCTGGCGTGGGGGAATTCGGACGAGACATCCGGACTTCAAACATGCGTCCGAAACCTGGTGGCCAAGAATCTTAGGCTCGTCGACGTAATCCAGGTGATGCTCATCCGCCGGATTCTCCCATGCCAACAACGGGCCTTTAACTTGTGGGAGTTCGATCCGGCACAGCACCAAACCTTGAGCCGGCTCTTTGACACTACGTACGTAAGACGCTTGAAGGTGCTGTTCAAGGGTGCGAAGTTTCAAAGATCCGCTACCAAAGATCGCGGATACAGCTCGCAGCGCCAAGCCGGCGAGGTAAGTTATTTTACCCTTCACGGGACTCTTTTTCATAGATTGACTCTATGTGGGATCTAAAACTCCTATTTTTGGTAGGACTGGTGAAGATGTCCGGACAGATTAGCTGTCCGGCCTTTGCCGAAGACTCATGGACGCCCAGCTGATGGGGGAGCAGCTGGCCGCGGCCCCATGTGGTGCCGAGAAGAAGGCTAAGAAGGAGGCCACGGAACTCAAGGAGCTCCCCGACGCCAGTGCTGTCGATTCAAGCGGAATCTTCTCCCAAGACGAGGAGGAAGAAGAAGAAGCTCCTCCCAGCCGGGGAGGAGAAGAAAGGAAGGCCGCCTAACCGGGAGGCCGGAGGGTCCAAGAAGGAAGAACCCTTCCTCCGGACTTCTCCACCAACTCGACGACGACGAGGAGGATTGGCCAACAAGGGCCAAGCCCCTGGCGAGATCGTAAGTGTCCGGATACCCATGGCTTTTTATTATTGCAGAGTGTTCTCTAATGTCGAACAACCGTGCAGCCCGCCCAAGGGCGAGTTCGCCGATTCATCGAGCGGGTCCTCCCTGGGCTCGTCAGAAATGGAGAGTACCTCGCTTCCGACCGCCTCCTCGCCTCATGCTGCGGACGACGCTGCGGCGGGGCCCCAAGAGGGGCTTGGTCAAGAGGAGGTAGCGCAGGAGGTGCCACAAGGCGACCTCCCGGACTCTAGGCGCGCGGGGGGCAAGACCCCCAGGGGCTCTAAGCCCGACCCTCGTCCAGACTCCATGCCGGAACCATCAGCGGTTCCGAAGTCCGGACAGCGGATCCTTCGCAAGAAGGTAAGACGCCGTGTCCTCCATCCAACCGAGGCACCGGATAGCATCGGAGGCGCCAACGGCGCCCATCGAGGAGGAGCACCGCACTGCTATGAGTGCGGTGATCCGGACATTCGATCCGCTAAGAGCGGATCGACTGAAGCCTGTATCAGCCTTCTAACAAAGCTTTGAGGTAAGTTTGAAAACATGTAAAATATTACCGCATAGACAATAGCCCCTGATGCTTAGTTCGGTGTTCGGAAAGAAAAGCCGGACTAAGGATGTAAAAAGACATACGCAGGAGTCTAACATAAGAATGTCAATATGGGATTGTAGGCTGCGCTGCTGACCTCTGCCGCACTGACTGCGGAGGTCAATGCATTGAAGCAGAACCTCGAGAGGTCCGAGGACGAGCTCGGACAAGCCAAGAAGGAGCTCGAGGACAAGGAAGGTAAGTAATACCTTATTAAAGAAATACCTTATAGAAAAGGTTTTGGTTGCGAAAAATAACAGGAATAACATGGGTACTGCAGGGGCCGCGAACGAGGTGGTGACCCTGAGGGAAGCGGTGTCCGTGGCCGAAAACAAAGCGGCTGCGGAACACACCGAGCGAGAGAAAGGGGAGGCGTAGCTGGCGGAGGTGCGGCAAGAGCTCCAGATTCTCGTGAAAAACACGAGGGTTTGGAGCGTGACTCAAGACCCGGAGTCCGAGCTTGCCTCGGCTCTTGAGAGTGCCAAAGCTGCTAACGCCGAGGCCCAAAAAGCCCTCCAAGAAATTGAAGCACTAAAGAAGATAGCGGCGGGTAAGGCATTCTTTATGCAAAGCAAGAATGTAAAAGTCAATTACCTGTTACTTACCCGGATTCGAGCTCTCCAGAGCATTCGCAGATTTGCCCGTGAAAGCGCCCGATGCTGCCACATTCTACCACGCCTGGAGGGGAGCTCCACGCAGAAGGTGTTCGGTCTCAAGATGTCGAGGCCGACCATCCGGTGTTTCTGAGCGACCAGCTGAAGCAGCTGGTCGAGCTCCATAAGGTCGCCGAACAGGCCATGAAGGGCCTTATAGCGCTGGGTTGTGGCCATTGGAGGCCATGCCCGGGAGCTACTTCGGCTTGGTGCAGCTGCTAGTGGATGCCTGTCCGTGGCTTGAAGTCATCAAGCGCTCCGTCTGCATTGAAGGTGTCCGTCGGGCCCTTGCCCGTGCAAAAGTGCACTGGGGCAAGCTGGATGCAGAGAGGCTTGTGACGGACGGGCCACCGAAGGGCCATGAGCATCGCACACCCGAAATGTACTATGAGGGCCTCCTGAAGGGTGCCCGCCGAATAGCGGATGAGTGCTCCAAGGATGTAATTTTTGAATAAACTCACATTTGTTATCATGTGAAGGAAATATGCCCTAGAGGCAATAATAAATGTTATTATTTATTTCCTTATATCATGATAAATGTTTATTATTCATGCTAGAATTGTATTAACCGGAAACATAATACATGTGTGAATACATAAACCTACAGAGTGTCACTAGTATGCCTCTACTTGACTAGCTCGTTAATCAAAGATGGTTATGTTTCCTAACCATGAACAAGGAGTTGTTATTTGATTAACGGGATCACATCATTGGTTGAATGATCTGATTGACATGACCCATTCCATTAGCATAGCACCTGATCGTATAGTTTGTTGCTAGTGCTTTTCTTCATGACTTATACATGTTCCTATGACTATGAGATTATGCAACTCCGTTACCCGAGGAACACTTTGGTGCTACCAAACGCCACAACGAATCGGGTGATTATAAAGGTACATTACAGGTGTCTCCGAAGGTACATGTTGGGTTGGCATATTTCGAGATTAGGATTTGTCCTCCGATTGTCGGAGAGGTATCTCTGGGCCCTCTCGGTAATGCTCATCACCTAAGCCTTGCAAGCATTGTAACTAATGAGTTAGTTATGAGATGATGTATTACGGAACGAGTAAAGAGACTTGCCGGTAACGAGATTGAACTAGGTATTGGATACCGACGATCGAATCTCGGGCAAGTAACATACCGATGACAAAGGGAACAACGATGTTGTTATGCGGTCCGACCGATAAAGATCTTCGAGAATATGTAGGAACCAATATGGGCATCCAGGTCCCGCTATTGGTTATTGACCGAGAGGTGTCTCGGTCATGTCTACATAGTTCTCGAACCCGTAGGGTCCGCACGCTTAACGCTTCGATGGATGTTATTATGAGTTTTATGATGTTGATGTACCAAGGTTGTTCGAGTCCCGGATGAGATCACGGACATGACGAGGAGTCTCAAATGGTCGAGACATAAAGATTGATATATTGGAAGCCTATGTTTGATTCCGAATCACTCCGGTGAAATTGGGAATTTTATCGAGTACCGGGTTACCGGAACCCCCGGGGTCAATGGGCCTTGATGGGCCTTAGTGGGAAAGAGAAAAGGGGCCATAATGTTGGCGCAGCCTTCCCCTTCCCTAGTCCTATTAGGATTAGGAGAAGGGGTGGCGCTCTCTCTCCCTTTCCCTTGGTCAAACCCTAGTTGGACTAGGATTTGGGGGAATCCTACCCTAGTAGGAGTAGGACACCTGGCGCGCCTCCCTCTTGGCCGCCAGCCCTCCCTTCCCTCCTTTATATACAAGGCAGAGGGCACCCCATGACACACAAGTTGATCATTGAGATCGTTCCTCAGCCGTGTGCGGTGCCCCTTCCACCAAACTACACCTCGAATATACCGCTGCGGAGCTTAGGCGAAGCCTGCGCCGTGGAACATCATCATCGCCACCACGCCGTCAGGTCTTTTAAACTCTCCTCAACACTCGGCTGGATCGGAGTTCGAGGGACGCCATCGAGCTGAACGTGTGCAGAACTCGGAGGTGCCGACGCTCGGTACTTGGATCGGTTGGATCGGGAAGAAGTACGACTACTTCCTCTACGCTGCGCCAACGCTCGCTGCTGGTCTCACGAGGGTACGAGACAACACTCTCATCTCGCTGCTATGCATCACCATGGTCTTGCGTGATCGTAGGAAATTTTTGAAATTACTACGCTCCCCAACAAAGTGGTATCGAGCCAGGTTTTATGCGTTGATGTCATATGCACGAGTAGAACACAAGTGAGTTGTGGGCGATACAAGTCATACTACCTACCAGCATGTCATACTTTGGTTCAGCGGTATTGTGAGATGAAGCGGCCGGATCGACATTACGCCAGACGCTTACGCGAGACTGGTTTCACCGCCTGTGAGCACTCGCTGCTTAAAGGTGGTGGCGGTGTCTGTCTCTCTCACTTTAGTTGAACTGAAAAGGCTACGCCCGGTCCTTGAGAAGGTTAAACGGAGTCTATTTGACGAAGTATCGCTGTGGTTTTGATGCGAGGTAAGAACGGTTCTTGCTCAGCCCGTAGCAGCCACGTAAAACTTGCAACAACAAAGTAGAGGACGCCTAACTTGTTTTTGCAGGGCATGTTGTGATGTGATATGGTCAAGACGTGATGCTATATTTTATTGTATGAGATGATCATGTTTTGTAACCGAAGTTATCGGCAATCGGCAGGAGCCATATGGTTGTCGCTTATTGTATGAGATGCAACGCCATGTAATTGCTTTACTTTATCACTAAGGAGTAGCGATAGTCGAGAAGCAATAGTTGGCAAGACGACAACGATGCTACGATGGAGATCAAGGTGTCGCTACCGGTGACGATGGTGATCATGACGGTGCTTCGGAGATGGAGATCACAAGCACAAGATGATGATGGCCATATCATATCACTTATATTGATTGCATGTGATGTTAATCCTTTATGCATCTTATTTTGCTTTGATTGACGGTAGCATTATAAGATGATCCCTTACTAAATTATCAAGAAGTGTTCTCCCGAGTATGCACCGCTATGAAAGTTCTTCGTCTTTGAGACACCACGTGATGATCGGGTGTGATAGGCTCTACGCTCAAATACAACGGGTGCAAAACAGTTGCACACGCAGAATACTCAGGTTATACTTGACGAGCTATGCATATAAGATATGACCTCGAACACGGAGACCGAAGGTCGAGCGTGAATCATATAGTAGATATGATCAACATATTGATGTTCACCATTGAAACTACTCCATCACACGTGATGATCGGTCATGGTGTAGTTGATATGGATCACGCAATCACTTAGAGAATTGGAGGATATTTTCTAAGTGGGAGTTCTTAAGTAATATGATTAATTGAACTTAAATTTATCATGAACTTAGTACCGATAGTATCTTGCTTGTCTATGATGTGTAGATAGATGGCTCGTGCTGTTGTTCCGTTGAATTTTAATGCTCCTTGAGAAAGCAAAGTTGAAAGATGATGGCAGCAATTACACGGACTGGGTCCGTAATTTGAGGATTATCCTTATTGCTGCACGGAAGAATTACGCCCCGAAGCACCGTTAGGTGCCGTGCCTGGTGTAAGGGCTGCGCCAAGTTGTGAACGTCCCGCAAAGCAAAGCTGATGACTACTCTATAGTTCAGTGTGCCATGCTTTACGGCTTAGAACCGACTTCAACGCTGTTTTGAACACCATGGAGCATATGAGATGTTCCAGAGTTGAAGTTAATATTCCAAGCGAATGCCCGGATTGAGAGATATGAAGTCTCCAATAAGTTCTATAGCTGTAAGATGGAGGAGAACGGTTCTGTCGGTGAGCATATACTCGTAATGTCGGATATAACAATCACTTGATTCAACCGGGAGTTAATCTTCCGGATGATTGCGTCATTGATGAATTCTCCAATCACGCCACCAAGCTACAAGAGCTTCGTGATGAACTATAATATGCAAGGGATGACCAAAACAATGCTCGAGCTCTTCGCGATCGAAAGTCATGGAGGTAGAAATCAAAAGGAGCATCAAGTGTTGATGGTTAACAAAACCACTAGTTTCAAGAAAAGGGCAAAGGAAAGAAAAGGAAACTTCAAAAGAGCGGCAAGCAAGTTGTCGATCAAGAGAAGAAACCCAAGTCTGGTCCTAAGCTCAAACTGAGTGCTTCTATTGCAAGCAGGCTGGTCATCGAAGCGAACTGCCCCAAGTATTTGGCGGATAAGAAGGATGGCAAGGTTAACAAAGGTATATGTGATATACTTGTTATTGATGTGTACCTTACTAATACTCGCAGAGCACTGGTATTTGATACTGGTTCATTGCTAATATTTGCAACTCAAACAGGGCTACGGATTGCGTAAGATTGGCTAAGGACGAGGTGACGGCGCGTGGGAAATGGTTCCAAAGTCGATGTGATCGCGATCGCACGCTACCTCTACATCTACCTTGGGATTAGTATTAGACCTAAATAATTGTTATTTAGTACCATCGTTGAGCATGAACATTATATCTGGATCTTGTTTGATGCGAGACGGTTATTCATTTAAATCGAGAATAATGGTTGTTCTATTTATATGAATAATATCTTTTATGGTCATGCACCATTGAAGAATGGTTTGTTTTACTTAATCTTGATAGTAGTGATACACATATTCATAATGTTGAAACCAAAAGATGCAGAGTTGATAATGATGGTGCAACTTATTTGTGGCATCGCCGCTTAGGTCATATCGGTGTAAAACGCATGAAGAAACTCCATACCGATGGACTTTTGGAGTCACTTGATTATGAATCACTTGGCACTTGCGAACCGTGCCTTATGGGCAAGATGACTAAAACACCGTTCTCCGAACTATGGAGAGAGCAACAGATTTATTGGAAATCATACATACCGATGTATGTGGTCCAATGAATGTTGAGGCTCGTGGCGGATATCGTTATTTTCTCACCTTCACAGATGATTTGAGCAGATATGGGTATATCTACTTAATGAAACACAAGTCTGAAACATTTGAAAAGTTCAAAGAATTTCAGAGTGAAGTGGAAAATCATCGTAACAAGAAAATAAAGTTTCTACGATCTGATCGTGGAGGAGAATATTTGAGTTACGAGTTTGGCCTACATTTGAAACAATGCGAATAGTTTCGCAACTTACGCCACCGAACACCACAACGTAATGGTGTGTCCGAACGTCGAATCGTATTTTATTAGATATGGTGCGATCTATGATGTCTCTTACTGATTTACCGCTATCGCTTTGGGGTTATGCTTTAGAGACGGCTACATTCACTTTAAATAGGGCACCATCTAAATCCGCTGAGACGACGCCTTATGAACTGTGGTTTGGCAAGAAACCAAAGTTGTCGCTTTTGAAAGTTTGGGGCTGCGATGCTTATGTGAAAAGCTTCAACCTGATAAGCTCGAACCCAAATCGGAGAAATGTGTCTTCATAGGATACCCAAAGGAGACAGTTGGGTACACCTTCTATCACAGATCCGAAGGCAAGATTTTGTTGCTAAATTGGAAACTTTTTGGAGAAAGAGTTTCTCACGAAAGAAGTGAGTGGGAGGAAAGTAGAACTTGATGAGATAATCGTATCTACTCCCTTATTGAGAAGTAGTACATCACGAAAACAGTTTCGTGACACCTACACCAAATAGGAGGAAGCTAATGATGATGATCATGAAACTTCAGATCAAATTTCTCTGAACTTCAGAGATCAACCAGAGCAAGATCCGCACTGAGTGGTACGGTAATCCTATTTTGGAAGTCATGTTATGGAACATGATGAACCTACGAACTATGAAGAAGCGATGGTGAGCCCAGATTCCACAAAATGGCTTGAGGCCATGAAATCTGAGATGGGATCCATGTATGAGAACAAAGTATGGACTTTGGTTGACTTGCCCGATGATCGGCAAGCAATTGAGAATAAATGGATCTTCAAGAAGAAGACCGACGCTGATGGTAATGTTATTGTCTATAAAGCTCGACTTGTTGCAAAAGGTTTTCGACAAGTTCAAGGGATTGACTACGATGAGACCTTCTCACCCGTAGCGATGCTTAAGTCCGTCCGAATCATGTTAGCAATTGCCGATTTTATGATTATGAAATTTGGCAAATGGATGTTAAAACTGCATTCCTGAATGGATTTACGGAAGAAGAGTTGTATATGATGCAACCAGAAGGTTTTGTCGATCCAAAGGAGCTAACAAAGTGTGCAAGCTCCAGCGATCCATTTATGGACTGGTGCAAGCCTCTCGGAGTTGGAATAAACGTTTTGATAGTGTGATCAAAGCATTTGGTTTTATATGACTTTTGGAGAAGCCTGTATTTACAAGAAAGTGAGTGGGAGCTCAGTAGCATTCCGATATTATATGTGGATGACATATTATTGATCGGAAATGATATAGAATTTCTGGATAGCATAAAGGGATACTTGAATAAAAGTTTTTCGATGAAAGACCTCGGTGAAGCTGCTTACATATTGGGCATTAAGATCTATAGAGATAGATCAAGATGCTTAATAGGACTTTCACAAAGCACATACCTTGATAAAGTTTTGAAAAAGTTCAAATGGATCAGCAAAGAAAGGGTTCTTGCGGTATTACAAGGTGTGAAGTTGAGTAAGACTCAATGCCCGACCACCGCAGAAGATAGAGAGAAAATGAAAGATGTTCCTATGCTTCAGCCATAGGCTCTATCATGTATGCAATGCTGTGTACCAGACCTGATGTGTGCCTTTGCTGTAAGTTTAGCAGCAGGTACCAAAGTAATCCAGAGTGGATCATCTGGACAGCGGTCAAGAACATCCTTAAGTACTTGAGAAGAACTAAGGATATGTTTCTCATTTATGGCGGTGACAAAGAGCTCGTCAGAACGGTTACGCCGATGCAAGCTTTGACACGATCCGGACGATTCTAAATCGCAAACCGGATACGATTTACATTAAACGGTGGAGCTGTCGGTTGGTGCAGTTCCAAACAAAGCGCCGCTTCGGGATCTACATGTGAAGTTGAGTACATAGCTGCTTCGGAAGCAGCTAATGAAGGAGTCTGCGGATGAAGGAGTTCATATCCGATCTAGGTGTTGTACCTAGTGTATCGGGTCCAATGAAAATTTTTGTGACAATATGGTGCAATTGCCTTGGCAAAGGAATCCAGATTTCACAAGAGAACCAAGCACATCAAAAGACGCCTCAACTCCATCCGGATTTGGTCCGGTGGGAGACATAGAGATATGCAAGATACATACGGATCTGAATGTTGCAGACCGCTGACTAAGCCTCTTCCACGAGCAAAACATGATCAGCACCAAGACTCCATGGGTGTTAGAATCATTCTTGTGTAATCTAGATTATTGACTCTAGTGCAAGTGGGAGATCAAGGAAATATGCCCTAGAGGCAATAATAAATGTTATTATTTATTTCCTTATATCATGATAAATGTTTATTATTCATGCTAGAATTGTATTAACCGGAAACATAATACATGTGTGAATACATAAACCTACAGAGTGTCACTAGTATGCCTCTACTTGACTAGCTCGTTAATCAAAGATGGTTATGTTTCCTAACCATGAACAAGGAGTTGTTATTTGATTAACGGATCACATCATTGGTTGAATGATCTGATTGACATGACCCATTCCATTAGCATAGCACCTGATCGTATAGTTTGTTGCTAGTGCTTTTCTTCATGACTTATACATGTTCCTATGACTATGAGATTATGCAACTCCCGCTTACCCGAGGAACACTTTGGGTGCTACCAAATGTCACAACGTAATCGGGTGATTATAAAGGTACATTACTGGTGTCTCCGAAGGTACATGTTGGGTTGGCATATTTCGAGATTAGGATTTGTCACTCCGATTGTCGGAGAGGTATCTCTGGGCCCTCTCGGTAATGCTCATCACCTAAGCCTTGCAAGCATTGTAACTAATGAGTTAGTTATGAGATGATGTATTACGGAACGAGTAAAGAGACTTGCCGTAACGAGATTGAACTAGGTATTGGATACCGACGATCGAATCTCGGGCAAGTAACATACCGATGACAAAGGGAACAACGATGTTGTTATGCGGTCTCGACCGATAAAGATCTTCAGTAGAATATGTAGGAACCAATATGGGCATCCAGGTCCCGCTATTGGTTATTGACCGTAGAGGTGTCTCGGTCATGTCTACATAGTTCTCGAACCCGTAGGGTCCGCACGCTTAACGCTTCGGATGGATGTTATTATGAGTTTTATGATGTTGATGTACGAAGGTTGTTCGAGTCCGGATGAGATCACGGACATGACGAGGAGTCTCAAATGGTCGAGACATAAAGATTGATATATTGGAAGCCTATGTTTGACTCCGAATCACTCCGGGTGAAATTGGGAATTTTACCGAGTATGCAGGGGTTACGGAACCCCGGGGGTCAATGGGCCTTGATGGGCCTTAGTGGGAAAGAGAAAGGGGCCATAATGTTGGCGCAGCCTTCCCCTTCCCTAGTCCTATTAGGATTAGGAGAAGGGGTGGCGCCTCTCTCCCTTTCCTTGGTCAAACCCTAGTTGGACTAGGATTTGGGGGAATCCTACCCTAGTAGGAGTAGGACACCTGGCGCGCCTCCCTCTTGGCCGGCCAGCCCTCCCTTCCCTCCTTTATATACAGAGGCAGAGGGCACCCCATGACACACAAGTTGATCATTGAGATCGTTCCTTAGCCGTGCAGCGGTGCCCCTTCCACCAAACTACACCTCGAATATACCGTTGCGGAGCTTAGGCGAAGCCCTGCGCCGGTGGAACATCAACATCGCCACCACGCCGTCGGTCGTTGTGAAACTCTCCTCAACACTCGGCTGGATCGGAGTTCGAGGGACGCCATCGAGCTGAACGTGTGCAGAACTCGGAGGTGCCGTACGCTCGGTACTTGGATCGGTTGGATCGGGAAGAAGTACGACTACTTCCTCTACGCTGCGTCAACGCTTCGCTGCTGGTCTACGAGGGTACGTGAGACAACACTCTCATCTCGTTGCTATGCATCACCATGGTCTTGCGTGATCGTAGGAAATTTTTGAAATTACTACGTTCCCCAACATCATGTACGCTGAAAACTTGTTCATATGCGCTAAGCAACGCTTAATAATTTAAAACATTACCTTCTGTGCGGCCGTTTATCAAATATGAGAGATGGCAAGTCGTTGGCTTCAACCCCCATGCCACGAAAGTCTTTGGGGTGTTCGGGATAAACTTGAGCACTCTTGTTCCCATTCTTGGGTCCATCTAGGAGGCGCCAACACAACGTAACAAGGCAACCGGACTTATAATGCTTGAACACTCTCACTTAGCCATATAATTCTATAATTTTAAATTTCGCGAAGCCCCTAGTATTCGAAGACCGAAGTTGGGCGCTATCCACGCCTTGGCCGGACAATTCGGTTCCTCGCTCTAAGCGGCATAAGTCTTTAGGGACTCGAAAAACCTCTCGAACAGCGATCGCTCTCGCCTTTATCATGACGGTCAGTTTACCTTTCTCCACCGAGGTGCTCGACCCAGCATAACTGGGCACAATCGCAGATGGTTCTCCCGTGCTACCTTAGCCGATATAGCGGAACGTAAGGTACCAAAACACGGAGCGGGCAAACCCAACTATTGACCCAAGACATGATTCGAGCCAATTCATATAATGCTATAAGTTCGGGTGCCGCACTTGTGAAAGTGTTCGACTTATCACACCATAATTTTGGGATACTTAAGCCCTGGTGTATTGGCCGTACAAAGTGTACGGTTGCAACATGTCGTGAAATGAACATATGTATATATAAAGGAAGTAGAGTAATAATAAGCAAAAGCTATGTATTGTTTATTCATAAAGGTACTGCAATGGAAGCAGAACGATACAAATAGTGCGATAAGCAAGGGATGGGACTATCTAACATGTCCCCCTCCAGGGGTAAGCTGCTGGATGATATGCAAAACAGGTATAATGCTCGTAATAGAGACCACCTGAACACTCAACGTGGCTTTCCGCTTCCCTGGCTGTTGTATCGTGAGTTCGGCGATTCAAGTGCCGGACAGGACTTCTCAAAGACGGAGTCCTAAAAGTAAAAAAAGGAAGAAAAAAAGGAAAAAGAAAAAGGAAATGACACAAACGGGAGCCCCTGGTGCGGTCGAGCCGCATTCTTGCATGCCGTTGTCTTGCCCCTCCCCATATGCCCATGGTATCTCCAAAGCGTAATTATGTACGTGTAATACTACCTTCGCAATTTCGCGAGGGCTGGGGTTGGGGCCGGATTGCTACTCGTGCTTGAATCGTGCCAGGTGGTCTTGTTGCAGGTTACTCCGGGCGCGCTTGGTGGTGTCCGAACGCTTAGTGGCCGGACTTGAGAATTGCCGTGAGAGGCTGCTTTGCACCTCCGCCGCGAGGGCCGCCGTATGCTCCTCCGTTCGAAGAGAGCGTTCGGTGTTTCCATTGACCGTGGTTACTCCTCGAGGGCCTGGCATCTTGATCTTGAGGTATGCGTAGTGCGGCACCGCATTGAACTTTGCAAATGTGGTTCGTCCGAGCAGTGCATGATAGCCGCTGCGGAATGGGACGATGTCGAAGATTAACTCTTCGCTTCGGAAGTTATCCGGAGATCCGAAGACCACTTCGAGTGTGGTGAGCTGCATAATTGGCCTCTACACCCGGTATGATGCCTTTAAAGGTCGTCTTTGTAGGTTTAATCCTTGAGGGGTCTATGCCCATTTTGCGCACTGCATCCTGATAAAGCAGGTTCAGGCTGCTACCGCCGTCCATCAGGACTCTGGTGAGGTGAAATCTGTCAATAATTGGGTCAAGAACCAATGCGGCGAAGCCGCCGTGACGGATGCTAGTGGGGTGGTCCCTTCGATCGAAGGTGATCGGGCAGGAAGACCATGGGTTGAACTTTGGGGCGACTGGCTCCATCGCATATACGTCCCGTAGTGCACGCTTCCGCTCCCTTTTGGGTATGTGGGTTGCGTATATCATGTTCACCGTCCGCACTTGTGTGGGAAAACCTTTATGTCCTCTATTGTTCGTTGGCCGGGGCTCTTCCTCGTCATCGCTATGCAGCCCCTTGTCATTGAGTTCGGCACTTAACTTGCCTGCTTGCTTGAAC
This sequence comes from Aegilops longissima, assembly GCA_021605205.1. Classification (NCBI taxonomy): domain Eukaryota; kingdom Viridiplantae; phylum Streptophyta; class Magnoliopsida; order Poales; family Poaceae; genus Aegilops; species Aegilops longissima. Next base: position 677,234,397 of record CM038680.1, on the reverse strand, counting down.
ACCCAACAGTCCCTGTTGGTGTGATTGGCTGGTTTTTCAGGGGTGCCATGTATCTGGCACAAGCGATCGAGTATTCAGTCCAAGTTGGATGGGCCCTGGGTATTTATTTTGAATGGCTTCTTCCGCTGACCGGGTTTAGAGCCTCTGAATCCGGCATTGACGGTCGTATCTTCAGTATTATCGCCGTTAATGCGGCGCTTGTTCTTGTTGCGACGCGGCCTGCCATTGCTATCCTTGGTATCCAGACTATCAGGATGTTTGGCCAAGTTGTTGCTTCGAGCTAGCCAGCTGTCCTCTCCCGCACAAAAGCGAGTCATGAGGGTTGTGAGGGCTACCATAGATTTTGGCTTTTCCTGTCCTAGGTGCCGGGCAAGCCACTCGTCGCGGATGTTATGTTTGAAGACTGTAAGGGCCTCTACATCCGGACAGTCAATGATTTATTTTTCTTTGTTAGGAACCGAGTCAGAATTGTCTGGCCGATTCGTCTGGCTGCTGAATTATGTGGCTAAGGTCATCGGCGTCTGGTGGTCGCACATATGTGCCCTGGAAGTTATCAAGGAATGTGGCTTCCAGGTCCTCCCAACAACCAGGTGATTCTACTGGCAAGCTATTGAGCCAATGTCGAGCTGGTCCTTTAAGCTTGAGTGGGAGGTATTTGATGGCATGTAGATCATCACCGCGGGCCATGTGGATATGGAGGAGATAATCCTCGATCTAGACCGCAGGATCTGTGGTACCATTGTATGATTCGATGTTTACGGGTTTAAAGCCCCCGGGGATTTTATGATCCATTACTTCATCTGTGAAGCATAGTGGGTGTGCGGCGCCTCTATATTGGGCTATATCACGACGTAGCTCATATGAGCTTTGTCTCATCGTGTTCGCCCGCCGGTTTTTCTTTGATCCGCGCGACGGTAATCATCCCGCATTGCTGGGCGCCCACGCGATCCCAGATATCGATCTTGTATGTTTTGCCTTATCCTCCAATATATCTCGCAAGTCCGCGCGTTTTCCGTGCCTTGGTACTTTTGAGCGGCGCCGGGTGTGGCTTGAGCGAGAGCCGAGAGCTTTCTGTCGCGCGCCACGGGTGGCCGGTCTGCCATGTCATGCGCTGGTGACTTGGGTGCTTCCTCCTCTAGTCGAGGCAACGGCCTGCGTTTGGGGTAGCTTTTGGAGGGGCGTTCGAGTTCATACTCTTCGGCTACAAGGACTTCATTCCATCTGTCAGCTAGCAGGTCTTGATCAGCTCTAAGTTGTTGTTGCTTTTTCTTGAGGCTGCTTGTCGTGGCTATAAGCCTGCGTTTGAAACGCTCCTGTTCGGCGGGATCCTCAGGCACGACAAATTCATCGTCGTCGAGGCTTGCCTCATCTTCGGAGGGAGGCGATAATTATCGCCCTCAACCTCTCTTTACTGCGACCGTCGTGCGGGCTTGCTTCTCCCTCCTCCTGCGCTGAGTCCCTTTGGAGGGTTTCTCTTGCACCGTCCGGGGTGTTATTATCTCCGTGCGGGATCACCGCTTTTATTGTGGCGGATTTAGAGCGGTGCACGACGCCGGCGCTCGGCTGTTTCTTGGGGGTCATCCTCCGTTGTTCCATCGTCGTTCCGTCTTTTGGGATGTCCACCATATATATGTCATATGACGAGGTGGCCTTCCGGTGCCTCTGTAGGCGCTGGGTCTTGGTAAATCTCCGCATCGCCGCCCATACCGTCGATGTCTTCGGAGTCGTAGTCTAGCATGTCGGTTAAATCATCGACAGTGGCAACAAAGTGGGTGGTGGGTGGGCGTTGAATGTCTTCGTCGTCCGCATCCCAACCTTCTTGTCCGTAGTCCGCCCAGGGCTCTCCGGATAAAGAGAGAGACTTTAGTGAATTCAGGATGTCGCCAAAGGGCGAGTGCTGAAAGATGTCCGCGGCAGTGAACTCCATGACCGGCGCCCAATCGGATTCGTTTGGCAGGGGCGCGTAGGGTTCGGAGTCCGGAGAGGAGTCCGACACCCTGGTGTCAAGGTCTTCGCAAAGGACAGGGATGGAGTTCGGCTCGATCGCCGTAGAGATTGTAGCCCCTGAGGCGGTGTCCAACCACTCGTCCTCGAACGGGGAATCCGGCTCCGGATTAAGGGTCGGAGCGGATCTTTGGTGCGGCCTCCGTGGCACCGTTCGCTGCGAGCTAGATCATGCCCATCGAAACAGTGCGGCGCGCTTGGCTGCGGCTCGAATCCGTCGAAGATCAAGTCTCCGCGGATATCGGCCGTATAGCTTAAACTTCCAAATCTGACCTGATGGCCAGGGGCGTAGCTTTCGATCTGCTCAAGATGGCCAAGCGAATTGGCCCGCAGTGCAAAGCCGCTGAACATGAAGATCCGTCCGGGGAGAAAAGTCTCACCCTGGACCGCGTCGTTGTTGATGATCAAAGGAGCCATCGGGCCTATCGGTGACGACACAGAGGAACTCTCAATGAAAGTACCAATGTCGATGTCAAAACCGGCGGATCTCGGGTAGGGGGTCCCGAACTGTGCGTCTAGGCGGATGGTAACAGGAGACAAGGGACACGATGTTTTTACCCAGGTTCGGGCCCTCTCGATGGAGGTAATACCCTACTCCTGCTTGATTAATATTGATGATATGGGTAGTACATGAGTAGATCTACCACGAGATCAAGGAGGCTAAACCCTAGAAGCTAGCCTATGGTATGATTGTTGTTCGTCCTACGGACTAAAACCCTCCGGTTTATATAGACACCGGATAGGTTAGGGTTACACAGAGTCGGTTACAATGGTAGGAGATCTACATATCCGATCGCCAAGCTTGCCTTCCACGCCAAGGAAAGTCCCATCCGGACACGGGACAAAGTCTTCAATCTTGTATCTTCATAGTCTTGGAGTCCGCCGTGACGATAGTCCGGCTATCCGGACACCCCTAGTCCGGACTCCACGAGTGCCCTAAATCGATTGGGTAGGCTTGCCGGTGCGGAAGCCCCTAGCGGCGTTTTGGGGACGGATCCCCAGGGCCTGCGAATGCGCGTGCTGCGGACAAGCCACCTTTCGTTCGAACGCGCCGCTCGGTATCGAGCTTGAATTGAGTCGAGAATCGAGGCGTTGTTGGTCACGGAAGGTTACTCTGCCATTCTCGACGCAGCTGCTTGAACTGTTGAGCGGACTCGAAACAGGGCAAGGGTGTTGCCGGTCGTGGGAGAACCCCCTGGCGTGCAGGTTTCTCATACAAAGGCGTGACATCTCCGCGGGGGGGGGGGGGGGATAACCTCAAATAAGAAGGGTAGCACAAATAAGAGTTCAGTGCAACTTAGCTTCTGTTTGCGATCACCCGAGCGTCGATCTTCTGGTCTCCTTTCTTCTTCAAGGGTCACGAAGATGAAGGAGTGCCAGGCTAACTGCTAAAGCTGATTCTCACAACTGCGCCCCCTATTTGGCGCGCCAAAGATGTCGGTGTAGGAACGACACCTATGGGATCACAAGAATCCCTACTATAGTTGCGGGGCGCGGGGTCATGAGAAGAGCGGATCAAACAGATAGCACACGGGTTCTTTATCCAGGTTCGGGCCGCGAGGATGCGTAAAACCCTACTCCTGCTATGGTGGTTTGTTTATCTGGTGTTCTTGAACTAGCAATGGGGCGTGAGGAGCTCCAAAAAGCCGAATCCTCCTCCTGGTTGCCTCGGGCCTCCTTTTATAGGGAAATGGGTCGCCACAGTGGCACACAGGAGGTGGAAAGGGTACAGTGATGCGAGTTTATCCCTCGCATTACATGACAAGGCGCATTTAATGCGTCTTGCTTAGGTGTCCTTGCTTTATCGGGGACGGGGGAGAGCCCAATCTCGTCCGTCGCTGCTCCCTTTCGTGTTGACGCGTGCCCTGGCCAGCGGTGCCCGCGGTGCCATGTAGGCGGGCAGGCAGCTGAGGTGGCACAATGGTGGGTCTCCACGAAGATCCGCTTGCCGCCACGCAGGTGCCTGCCCAACTGGTTGGGTCGGCAGCTGCATGCGAACGGCGGTGAAGGTTTGATTGGCATGGGCCCGATGTTGGCCCTACGGGTGTCCTTGGCAAGGGCCTCGCCGTAGCCCCGGCAAGGGTCTTGCCGGGGCCCCGGCAAGGGTCTTGTCGTGGCGTCTGCTGTCATCCCCGGCAGGGCTCTTGCCGGGGGCCTTGTGGTCCTCCTTGGCTGGGATCCCGCCAAGGGTCGTCATCTTCTATAGTGTGTATCTGATCTTGAATGTCTTCACAAAGATCTGCATGCCACCACGGGGATGTCTCCTGAATCCTTGCCCCATGGGGGCAGTGGACTCAAGGGTGACTCGCTCCGTAGGTGTGGGACGAACTGCCACGGCAAGGGTCTTGCCGGGTTTGCTAAAACTGCCCCCCAGCAAGGATCTTGCCGGGGGAGTCCGCTTCATCCCCTCTGCTCTTTGTGGCCTTGGTCTTGGCGTCGTTCTGCTCCTTTCGAGCTTTGGCCTTACCTTGGCTCACCTCCCTCGCCTTGCTCAGTGCGGCGGTGTCCGTGGCTCAGACTGCCCGTGCACAGTTATTGGGGTATAAAAAGTGTACCCCTCTTTTTGTACACCGACACCTCAGTTTTTGAGAACCAAGGTATCAATCCAGTAGGAGGCTACGCGCGAGTCCCTCGCACCTACACAATCAAATAAATCCTCGCAACCAACGCGATAAGGGGTTTTCGATCCCTACACGGTCACTTACGAGAGTGAGATCTGATAGATATGATAGGATAATATTTTTTGGCATTTTTATGATAAAGATGCAAAGTAAAGAAAGCAAAAATAAAAACGGCGCCAGAAATAGCTTGTTGTCGGGAGATTAATATGATGGAAAATAGACTCGGGGGCCATAGGTTTCAGTAGTGGCTTCTCTCAAGAGCATAAGTATTCTACGGTGGGTGAACAAATTACTGTTGAGCAATTGACAGAATTGAGCATAGTTATGAGAATATCTAGGTATGATCATGTATATAGGCATCACGTCTGAGACAAGTAGACCGACTCCTGCCTGCATCTACTACTATTACGCCACACATCGACCGCTATCCAGCATGCATCTAGAGTATTAAGTTCATAAGAATGGAGTAATGCTTTAAGCAAGATGACATGATGTAGAGGGATAAATTCATGCAATATGATAAAAATGCCATCTTGTTATCCTCGATGGCAACAATACAATACGTGCCTTGCTGCCTCTACTGTCACTGGGAAACGACACCGCAAGATTGAACCCAAAGCTAAGCACTTCTCCCATTGCAAGAAAGATCAATCTAGTAGGCCAAAGAAAACTGGTAATTCGAAGAGACTTGCAAAGATAACCAATCATACATAAAAGAATTCAGAAGATTCAAATATTGTTCATAGATAAACTTGATCATAACCCCACAATTCTTCGGTCTCAACAAACACACCGCAAAAGAAGATTACATCGAATAGATCTCCACAAGAGAGGGGGAGAACATTGTATTGAGATCCAAAAAGAGAGAGAAAGCCATCTAGCTAATAACTACGGACCCGAAGGTCTGAGGTAAACTACTCACACTTCATCGGAGAGGCTATGGTGTTGATGTAGAAGCCCTCCGAGATCGATGCCCCTCGTGAGCTCCGAACAGGCCCCAAGATGGGATCTCGTGGAGTGCAGAAGGTTGCGGCGGTGGAATTAGGTTTTGGCTCCGCCCCGATCGTTTGGGAGTGCGAGGTATATATAGGATGAAGGAGTACGTCGGTGGAGCAACATGGAGCCCACGAGGGTGGAGGGCGTGCCTGGGGGGGGGGGGGGTAGGCGCGCCCCCTACCTCGTGGCTTCCTGGTAACTTCCTTGACGTAGGGTCCAAGTCCTATGGATCATGTTCGTTCCGAAAATCACGTTCCCGAAGGTTTCGTTCCGTTTGGACTCCGTTTGATATTCTTTTTCTGCGAAACTCTGAAATAGGCAAAAAACAGCAATTCTGGGCTGGGCCTCCGGTTAATAGGTTAGTCCCAAAAATAATATAAATAATAAAGCCCAATAATGTCCAAATTAGAAGATAATATAGCATGGAGCAACCAAAAATTATAGATACATTGGAGACGTATCAACGGGCGTGCCCGGGCGTCCCCATATCTGCCCCAGATATGGGCGGGGTATGGGAGTGCCCATTAGTGTAGGCGTGTGGGCCAGATATGGGGAGTCCAGTTGGGTGGCAATTTTTCGTTTGGACACTGACCGAGCAGCCCGCCTGAGCATTTGGGACGGATATGGGGGGTCTAGTGTAGTTGCTCTCATACTTCCATTTTTGTTCTTAAGACAACTTCCATTCAGGAAAATTGTCAGGCGAAAAAAATAAATACTTTATTTGATTCTAGTTCACACCGAATGATGCCACTTGATAATAGAGCACTTTTACTAGGAGGATCATGTACTCACTGTGAGGACTGAGTTGCATCATGATGAAGTAGCACACATATCACTTGGGTTCATCTAATACTATATCACTTTGTTAAAAAAACAAATTCAGTTATTCCCCTTATATGAAATCTGCTTCAGCAATGAACACCAGAGAACAATGAGTATGTGTAAATTACTTTCTCTTATCCCATCCTAAATAAATGTAACTACAAACTGAGTTATATGTATTCATAATATATTACTCTGAGGGGAACTCCTACCCTATTTCAAGATTGTCGGGGGTTGGGTGCGACATATGCCAATGGATGGTTTATCATGGTGGGAGCGAGTAGAACGTCGCCGGTGCCTGGAAGCGGGATGAGGCGTAGACACGAACGCCGGCGCACTTTACCCAGGTTCGGGGCTCTCCTAGGAGATAACACCCCTAGTCCTGCTCTGCGGGGTCTCCGCATGATCACTAAGGCACTAGTGGGTACAGATGTGCTCCTTGAGCTGTATGCTCGAGGTAGAAGAAGGCAAGGCTTGCTCTCTTCTCCCCCTATGTGTAAGTTTAACTCTAACAGGTTGGAACCCTCTGCATGGGTGCCCTGGGGGGTTTATATAGGCCTACCCCCCAGGTTTACAATGGTAATCTTGCCGGGTGTAGGACCCAGCTGTCAGTCTCTCTGGTTGCCGGCTTCTCCGCCGGCTGCCGGGGCCCGCCGCCTGGTGTGTCCCGCCGTCTGGTCTGGTACGGAGCCGACAGGCCGCTCCCGCCGCTCGCGGGTCTTGTCGGCTGCTGATTACTGTAGTCGTGATGCTAATGATGCTTGCTTGGTCAGGGGAGCGTGGCTACAGTCCCGCCGGCTGGTGGGAGATCACTGTAGCCACTCCGGGTCTTATCTGGTTAATGGTGCACGGACCCGAGGAAGGAACGGGCCGCCTGCTAGGAGCCGGCCTCCCTCGGGTCCGACTGGTGAGGCTTCTGTCGTCTTCCGGGCTCTTGCTGCCTGGTAGGGCCCACCGTCTTCTGGCTGTACCGACAGGCGGTCGTGGGAGTAGGGCTCCGCCTGACAGGAGTGACGTTAGGGGCGGAGTGTCAGCGATGCGCGCCGGCGGAGATCTCCTTTGACGAACCCGTGGCCACGCCCGCCCACAGATTCGGTGTGATGGGCTACACTGTAGCCTTGCACTGTCTTGTCTTCTTAATGGGGGCGCAGACTTTGAGGGCGCCGTGGGCCGACTGCTAGGAGCCGGCCTCTCTGGAGGCCGCCTGCTAGGAGTCGGCCCGTCTTGGTGCTTCCTTCCTGAGCGTGGCCGTCTTCTGGCAGCCGGCCGTTCAGCCAGCCGGTCACCAGAAGGCGGCGCTTCATCTTGACGTCTTGAGGGGCGCAGCCAGCCCCGATGTCTTGAAAGGTTCGGGGACTCGGGTTAGGCTACTCATGGCCCATTACTCCAATAGTAGTCCCCAAAACTGGTCAACAGTTTCTTTCCCCGAGTGCTCTGGACGGAAGCTTCATCCGACTCCTGGCAAGCCGCTTGGTAGGAGTCGGCCACATCCAGTCGGATTTGTCTGAAACTCCGAACGCAACGACGGGAATTAGGTGGCGTGTTAGCTAAGCTTCTAGGCCCGCCGCCCATCATGGGGGCGCCATGTGGCGTCAGCCAGCCGGGCCAGCCTGCCAGCCCACGCGCACGATGGGACGCGACTGCAGGCTGGGCCTGCCACCACCGGGCCTCGGCGGAGCACGCAGTAACTCGTGTGATAAAGGTGGGAACGTGAGGTCTTGGGCACAGTTAATCCCGCGATCCCACGCCCGCCCCCTCGGCTTCATAGCCCGTAGGCTATAAGTAGGGGGAGGAGAGGGAGCGGCGGAGCACGCGCGCCCCTCCACCCCGTTCTTGCCTCCTTCTTCTTTCTCTTGCCGCAGCACCCCCGAGCCACGCCCGAGCGCTGCTGCTGTTCGTCTCCGTTGAGTTTGTCTGCCCCGAGCCCTCTTGGCCCCGCACCATTCCTAGCTCCCCCGCCGCGCCATTTTCTTCGTCGAGCTCTCCATGGCGTGCGAGCGGGGAGGAGACTGGGACGGGTCAAATGTCAATGAGGATCACATCACTTTCCTCTGGGAGAAGCGACGTCTTCCCAGCGCGAGCTACATTTATGTCTACTACAAAACCTTCTTCTTGTAGACGTTGTTGGGCCTGCAAGTGCACAGGTTTGTAGGAAGTAGCAAATTTCCCTCAAGTGGATGACCTAAAGTTTATCAATTCGTAGGAGGCGTAGGATGAAGATGGTCTCTCTCAAACAACCCTGCAACCAAATAACAAAGAGTCTCTTGTGTCCCCAACACACCCAATACAATGGTAAATTGTATAGGTGCACTAGTTCGGCGAAGAGATGGTGATACAAGTGCAATATGGATGATAGATATAGGTTTTTGTAATCTGAAAATATAAAAACAGCAAGGTAACAAGTGGTAAAAGTGAGCGTAAACGGTATTGCAATGATAGGAAACAAGGCCTAGGGTTCATACTTTCACTAGTGCAAGTTCTCTCAACAATAATAACATAGATAGATCATATAACAATCCCTCAACATGCAACAAAGAGTCACTCCAAAGCCACTAATAGCGGAGAACAAACGTAGATATTATGGTAGGGTACGAAACCACCTCAAAATTATTCTTTCGGATCGATCTATTAAAGAGTTCGTACTAGAATAACACCTTAAGACACAAATAAACCAAAACCCTAATGTCACCTAGATACTCCATTGTCACCCCAAGTATCCGTGGGCATGATTATACGATATGCATCACACAATCTCAGATTCATCCAACCAACACAAAGTACTTCAAAGAGTGCCCCAAAGTTTCTACCGGAGAGTCAAGAATGTGTGCCAACCCCTATGCATAGGTTCATGGGCGGAACCAGCAAGTTGGTCACCAAAACATACATCAAGTGGCACATGATATCCCATTGTCACCACAGATTAACACGGCAAGACATACATCAAGTGTTCTCATAAAAGACTCAATCCGATAAGATAACTTCAAAGGGTAAACTCAATTCATCACAAGAGAGTAGAGGGGGAGAAACATCATAAGATCCAACTATAATAGAAAAGCTCACAATACATCAAGATCGTGCCATAGAGGGAACACGAGAGAGAACACGAGAGAGAGATCAAACACATAGCTACTGGTACATACCCTCAGCCCGGTGAACTACTCCCTCCTCGTCATGGATAGCGCGGGATGATGAAGATGGCCACGGTGATGGGTTCCCCCCTCCGCAGGTGCCGAACAGGCCCGAGAGGTTTTGGTGGCTATAGTGGCTTGCGGCGGCTGAACTGCCGATCTATCTTCTGTTCTGGAAGTTTTACGATACGTAGGTATATATGGGTGAAAGGGGTACGTCGGTGGAGCTTCAGGGGTCCCACGAGGCAGGGGGCGCGCCCTAGGGGGGTGGGCGCACCCCCCACCCTTGTGGCCAGCTCCCGTATCTTTTGACGTATAGTCCATGTCTATCTGGTGGCTTTCCTTCCAAAAACAACTTCTCCAGTTGATTTCGTTCCGTTTTGACTCCGTTTGATATTCCTTTTCTTCGAAATACTGAAATAGGCAAAAAACAACAAATCTGGGCTGGGCCTCCGGTTAATAGGTTAGTTCCAAAAGTAATATAAAAGTGGAAAATAAAGCCCAATATTACCCAAAACAGTAGATAATATAGCATGAAGCAATAAAAAATTATAGATACGTTGGAGACGTATCAAGCATCCCCAAGCTTAATTCCTGCTCGTCCTCGAGTAGGTAAATGATAAAAAAGATAATTTTTGATGTGGAATGCTAGTTGGTATAATTTCATTGTAATTCTTCTTAATTGTGATATCAATATTGAGATCCGAAAGATTCAAGACAAAAGTTCATATTGACATAAAAATAATAATACTTCAAGCATACTAACTAAGCAATTATGTCTTCTCAAAATAACATGGCCTAAGAAAATTCATCCCTACAAAATCATATAGTTTAGTCATGCTCCATTTTCGTCACACAAGAATGCTCTCATCATGCACAACCCCGATGACAAGCCAAGCAATTGTTTCATACTGTAGTAATCTCAAACTTATAAACCTTCACGCAATACATGAGCGCGAGCCATGGATATAGCACTATGGGTAGAATAGAATATGATGATGGGGATTGTGTGGAGAAGAAAAAAAAGAGAGGAAGTCTCACATTGACGAGGATAATCAACGGGCTATGGAAATGCCCATCAATTGATGTCAACATGAGGAGTAGGGATTGCCATGCAACGTATGCACTAGAGCTATAAATGAATGCTCAACAAAAGAAAACTAGTGGGTGTGCATCCAACTTGCTTGCTCACGAAGACCTAGGGCATTTGAGGAAGCCCATCGTAGGAATATACAAGCCAAGTTCTATAATGAAAAATTCCCACTAGTATGAAAAAGACAACTTATGAGACTCATATATGAAAAATATGGTGCTACTTTGAAGCACATTATATGAGACTCACTACATGAAGAACAAGGTGCTACATTGAAGCACAAGTGTGGAAAAAAAGGATAGTAGCATTGTCCCTTTTTATTTTTTATATATTTTTATATTTTTTGGGCCTTCTTTTTTTTCTTTGGCCTTTCTCTTTTTTTTGGGACAATGCTCTATTAAATGATGATCGTCACACTTCTGTTTATTTACAACTCAATGATTACAACTGGATACTAGAACATAGTATGGCTCTATATGAATGCCTTCGGCGGTGTACCGGGATATGCAATGAATCAAGAGTGACATGTATGAAAGAATTTTGAACGGTGGCTTTGCCACAAATACTATGTCAACTACATGTTCATGCTAAGCAATATGACAATGATGAATGTGTCATGAAGAACGGTATGGTGGAAAGTTGCATGGCAATATATCTCGGAATGGCTATGGAAGTGCCATAATAGGTAGGTATGGTGGCTGTTTTGAGGAAGATATAAGGAGGTTTATGTGTGAAAGAGCGTATCATATCACAGGGTTTGGATGCACCGACGAAGTTTGCACCAACTCTCAATGTGAGAAAGGGCAATGCACGGTACCGAGGAGGCTAGCAATGATGGAAGGGTGAGAGCGCGTATAATCCATGGACTCAACATTAGTCATAAAGAACTCACATACTTATTGCAAAAATCTACAAGCCATCAAAAACCAAAGCACTATGCGCATGCTCCTAGGGGGATAGATTGGTAGGAAAAGACCATCGCTCGTCCCCGACCGCCACTCATAAGGAGGACAATCAAATAACACCTCATGTTTCAAATTTGTTACATAACGTTTACCATATGTGCATGCTACAGGACTTGCAAACTTCAACACTAGCATTTCTCAAATTCACAACTACTCAACTAGCACGACTTTGATATTATTACCTCCATATCTCAAAACAATTATCAAGCATCAAACTTTTCTTAGTATTCAACACACTCATAAGAATTCTTACAAATCTTTTATGCTTAACATATTAGGATTATTTAACCAAATTACCATGCTATTTAAGACTCTCAAAATAATATAAGTGAAGCATGAGAGATCATCTATTTATTCAAAATAAAACTACCACCATGCTCTAAAAGATATAAGTGAAGCACTAGAGCAAATGACAAACTACTCCGAAAGATATAAGTGAAGATCAATGAGTAGTCGAATAATTATGCAACTATGTGAAGACTCTCCCATTTAATAATTTCAGATCTTGATAATTTATTCAAACAGCAAGCAAAGCTAAAGAAAACTACATTGCAAGGATAGCACAACTCATGTGAAGAAGCAAAAACTTAGGCTCAATCGATACTAACCGATAGTTGTTGAAGAAGAAAGGTGGGATGCTTACCGGGGCATCCCCAAGCTTAGATGCTTGAGACTTCCTGAAATATTATCTTGGGGTGCCTTGGGCATCCCCAAGCTTGAACTTTTGTGTCTCCTTAATTCCTCTCATATCATGGTTTCTCTTTTTATCAAAAGCTTCATTCACAACAAACTCAACAAGAACTCGTGAGATAGGTTAGTATAAACCAATGCAAAACCTTATCATTTTCTACTGTAACAAATAACTAACATTATTATTCAACATTGAATACTAAATGCCTCTGCATATTTAATACTCCTATCCTCAAATAGAATCATTAAACAAGCAAACATATGCAAACAATGCAACCATAACAGCAATCTGCCAAAACAGTACAGTCTGTAAAGAATGCAAGAGTATCAATACTTCCTTGACTCCAAAAATTATGAACTAAAATTCCCACTGTAATAAATTTATCAAAGCTCAATATGAAAAAATATTCAACATTATACCACTCTCTGACTTTTCTAGGGAATTTTTGCAACAGTGGTAAACTTTCTGTTTTCAAACAGCAACATGTATACTTGCAAAATAAGCATGGTAAAGGCTATCCTTGGCATTTTTATTGAAACTAAAGATGAAAAACATTAATCTAATTAACATCAATAAAATACTAACAAAATAAAATGATGCTCCAAGGAAAACACATATCATGTGGTGAATAAAAATATAGCTCCAAGTAAAGTTACCGATGAACGAAGACGAAAGAGGGGATGCCTTCCGGGGCATCCCCAAGCTTAGGATCTTGATTGTCCTTGAATATTACCTTGGGGTGACTTGGGCATCCCCAAGATTAGGCTCTTGCCACTCCTTATTCCGCAGTCCATCGAATCTTTACCCAAAAATTGAAAACTTCACAACACAAAACTTAACAGAAAACTCGTGAGCTCCGTTAGCGAAAGAAAACAAAAGACCACTTCAAGGTACTGTTACGAACTCATTCTTTATTTGTATTGGTGTTAAACCTACTGTATTCAAACTTCTCTATGGATTATAAACTATTTTACTAGCCATAGATTCATCAAAATAAGCAAACAACACAATGAAAACAGAATCTGTCAAAAACAGAACAGTCTGTAGTAATCTGTAACTAACGCAAACTTCTGGAACTCCAAAAATTCTAAACTAAATTGGTGGACCTTAGGAATTTTTCTAGTAATCATCTTCAAAAATAATCAAGTAAATAGCACTCTCCAGTAAAACGTTGAAGCTAATCTCGTGAGCGCTAAAATTTCTGTTTTTTACGGCATGATCATAAAGACTTCACCCAAGTCTTCCCAAAGGTTCTACTTGGCACAAACACTAATTAAAACATAAAACCACATATAAACAGAGGCTAGATGGATTATTTATTACTAAACAGAAGCAAAAAGCAAGAAACTAAAATAAAATTGGGTTGCCTCCCAACAAGCACTAACGTTTAACGCCCCTAGCTAGGCATGATGATTTCAATGATGCTCACATAAAGATAAGAATTGAAACATAAAGAGAGCATCATGAAGAATATGACTAGCACATTTAAGTATAACCCAATTCCTATGCATAGGTATTTTGTGAGCAAACAAACTATGGGAACAAGAATCAACTTGCATAGGAAGGTAAAACAAGCATAACTTCAAGATTTTAAGCACATAGAGAGGAAACTTGATATTATTGTAATATGTAGAAGCATATGATCCTCTCCCATAATAATTTTCAGTAGCATCATGAATGAATTCAACAATATAACCAGCACCTAAAGCATTCTTTTCATGACCTACTTGCATAGAAATTTTATTACTCTCCACATAAGCAAAATTCTTCTCTTCAATAGTAGTGGGAGCAAACTCAACAAAATAACTATCATATGATTGAAAATTAAGATCAAGATGACAAGTTTCATGGTTATCATTATTATTTAAATCATACGTGTCATCACAATAATCATCATAGATAGGAGGCATGCTTTCATCATAGTAAATTTGCTCATCAAAGCTTGGGGGACAAAAATATCATCTCCATCAAACATAGCTTCCGCAAGCTTGTGGCTTTGCATATCATTAGCATCATGGATATTCAAGGAATTCATACTAACAACATTGCAATCATGCTCATCATTCACATATTTAGTGCCAAATATTTAAATGCATTCTACTTCTAACACTTTGGCACATTTTTCCTTTCCATCATACTCACGAAAGATATTAAAAAGGTGAAGCGTATGAGACAAACTCAATTCCATTTTTTTGGTAGTTTTCTTTTATAAACTAAACTAGTGCTAAAACAAGAAACAAAAAAGATTTGATTGCAAGATCTAAAGATATACCTTCAAGCACTCACCTCCCTGGCAACAGCGCCAGAAAAGAGCTTGATGTCTACTACACAACCTTCTTCTTGTAGACGTTGTTGGGCCTGCAAGTGCACAGGTTTGTAGGACAGTAGCAAATTTCCCTCAAGTGGATGACCTAAGGTTTATCAATCCATAGGAGGCGTACGATGAAGATGGTCTCTCTCAAACAACCCTGCAACCAAATAACAAAGAGCCTCTTGTGTCCCCAACACACCCAATACAATGGTAAATTGTATAGGTGCACTAGTTCGGGGAAGAGATGGTGATACAAGTGCAATATGGATGATAGATATAGGTTTTTGTAATCTGAAACTATAAAAACAGCAAGGTAACAAGTGGTAAAAGTGAGTGTAAACGGTATTGCAATGATAGGAAACAAGGCCTAGGGTTCATACTTTCGCTAGTGCAAGTTCTCTCAACAATAATAACATAGATAGATCATATAACAATCCCTCAACATGCAACAAAGAGTCACTCCAAAGCCACTAATAACGGAGAACAAACGTAGAGATTATGGTAGGGTACGAAACCACCTCAAAGTTATTCTTTCGGATCGATCTATTAAAGAGTTCGTACTAGAATAACACCTTAAGACACAAATCAACCAAAACCCTAATGTCACCTAGATACTCCATTGTCACCTCCAGTATCCATGGGCATGATTATACGATATGCATCACACAATCTCAGATTCATCCAACCAACACAAAGTACTTCAAAGAGTGCCACAAAGTTTCTACGGAGAGTCAAGAGCGTGTGCCAACCCCTATGCATAGGTTCATGGGGAACCCATAAGTTGGTCACCAAAACATACATCAAGTGGCACATGATATCCCATTGTCACCACAAATAAACACGACAAGACATACATCAAGTGTTCTCATAAAAGACTCAATCCTATAAGATAACTTCAAAGGGGAAACTCAATTCATCACAAGAGAGTAGAGGGGGAGAAACATCATAAGATCCAACTATAATAGCCAAGCTCGCGATACATCAAGATCGTGCCATAGAGGAACACGAGAGAGAACACGAGAGAGATCAAACACATAGCTCTGGTACATACCCTCAGCCCGAGGGTGAACTACTCCCTCCTCGTCATGGATAGCGCCGGGATGATGAAGATGGCCACCGATGATGGGTTCCCCCTCGGCGGTGCTGGAACAGGCTCCGAGAGGTTTTGGTGGCTCTGAGGCTTGCGGTGGCGGAACTCGATCTATCTTCTGTTTTGGAAGTTTTACGATACGTAGGTATATATGGGTGAAAAGTGCGTCGGTGGAGCTTGAGGGCCCCACGAGGCGGGCGCGCCCTAGGGGGTGGCGCGCCCCCACCCTCGTGGCCAGCTCCGTATCTTCGACGTAGAGTCCAAGTCTATCCGGTGGCTTTCCTTCCAAAAATAACTTCTCCGTTGATTTCGTTCCGTTTGACTCCGTTTGATATTCCTTTTCTTGAAATCTTGAAATAGGCAAAAACAGCAAATCTGGGCTGGGCCTCGGGTTAATAGGTTAGTCCCAAAAGTAATATAAAAGTGGAAAATAAAGCCCAATATTGCCCAAAACAGTAGATAATATAGCATGGAGCAATCAAAAATTATAGATACGTTGGAGACGCATCATACGTGAAGGCGCGCATGCCGCCGGCGGGGGAGATCTCGCCGGCGCCGGGGGAGGGCGAGCGGGTTGTCTTCCGCTCGCACTTCATCCGCGGCTTCGGCCCACTGGCGAGCGGCTTGCTCCGCTCGTTCCTCGAGTTTTATCACCTCCAGCCTCATCACATCATTCCCAACACCATGATGCTCCTGTCCGCCTTCGTCACGATGTGCAAAGGCTATCTCGGCATCCCCCCCACCATCAAGTTGTGGGGAGCATTCTTCTACACCAAGCTGGGCATCTCCGTCCGGGAGGTGGCTGCCCAGTGTGGTGCCTTCGTCGCGGTGCGCCGGCCGTCGCCGAAGAATGCCTTCCCCACCATTAAGCTGCCACAATCGGTCAATATGTGGCAGCAATCTTACTTCTATGTGGATACCGTGGACCCGGCCGTCGACTTCATCAACTACCGGCTTATGAAGCCGGTCCGCCGGCTGAGCCTCGGGCCAGCTGGGGCTACAAGCCGAAGCCGCTATCAGCAGACGGCGCCGCCGCCATCCAATGACTCCAGGAGCTGACCGACACCGAAGGCCTCATGGCGTCCGACTTGTTGGTTGCCTTCGTCGTGCGCCGGGTTCTCCCACTCCAAGGCCGGCCTCACTTGATCAGCCGGATGAGCGGGCATCACGACCCGTGCCGACTGAGTACCAAGGAGATGCCAACTACCGAGGTTGCAAACTTGGTGAACGAGATCTCCGGCCTCAAGCTGGAGGGGTATTGGCGCTTCGGCAAGTGGCCATACTCCCGCGCAAACCCGCCTCCTGCGGTAAGTTTTTCAATTCTTTCTTTTTGATACTCGTCTTAGTCTTGATCTTGGTCTTGATCAGCCCGACTCTCACCATTTGAAACAGATCTACATGTCGGAAGCGACGGCCGCCATCGTAGGGGTGGGTGGCGACTATGAACCGGACCGGGCGGTGAGCGACGTGGACGACCCCGACTTGGGGGTGGCCGCCTTGGAGGACACCGCGACAGGCAGCGTCTACGAAGCCGACAGCTCCGAAGAAGGCGGCATCGAGACATGGCCTAACGATGATGAGGAGGAAGACGAGCCGCGTCCTGCGCGGGGTGCCGGCAGGGCGGACGCGGGCCCCTCCATCGAGCCGACTGCTCGAGGCGGCACGCGTAAGCGTAAACAAGGCGCCGTCTTGTTTGGCAGCACACCAAGAAAACCAATAACCCGACCGCTGCGACCAGGCGGAAGGAGGCCGCAGCGAAGGCGGCCAAGTTTCAGAAGCTCCCGAAGGCGCCTCCCATGGTGTCGGCGTAAGTATCTTTTTCTTGCGCTCTTCTTTCTTGTTGATTCTTTCTGAGCTTTCCCTCTTCGTCTTTCTTGACTTAGGGCCCCACTCTCTCTTGAGAAGTCGGCCGCTGCCTCCAGCGTTAGGTCGACGAAGACTTCCACCACCACCCGGCGAATCGATCTGGCTGCCGACCTCCGGGAGGTGCGGGAGCGAAACGCACGGGAGGTGCCCGAGGAGCATGAAGCCACCCGCCTGGAGAAGGCGGAGGCGGACAAGGCGGAAGCCGCCGCCTTGAAGAAGCTGGCGGAGGCCGAGGCCGCTACCGCGGCTAAGGAGCAGGCCGAAGAGGCTGCGCGCCGCCAGTCGGCGTTATTCATCATCCACCAGAGTTTGTGGCGCCAACTGGGGGAGCCGGCGACGAGCACCCGATCATGGAGAGGGACTGCGGTGATGTCGTCATGCCGGACGCGGCCGTGCCTCTGCCACCACCATCAAGAGATGCGCGAGACAAGCAGCCGGTGGACGCACCGGTGCCGCCTGCCGGAGACGAGATGGTGACCGGCCCGACTCCCGAGGTCCACACACCATCGCGCCGCCGGTTTGCAAAGGCGGCTTCGGCGCCACGCCCGCTGGAGGCTGGTGCCGCGAGCTCTTCGATCCCGGATGCCGAGGCGTCCAGCGCCGCGCCTGTTGAGTGGGTGCGGGGAGGCAGGACGGGCCCTTTGAACCAAGTGATCCTGGACGTCCAAGGAAAACTCTGAGCCGAGGTCGACGCCCTGAAGCAGTGCAACCAAGCGTTCCTGGAGTCGCGAGCAGCCGTCTGGGTATACTTCTTGGTTCTTCATCTTCGATTCTTGTATTTCTTATACTTCTCGTGAGAAGCGGCAGCACCTGCTGAGTGTAATCCACGAGTTTGGGCCGGCTGCTGAGCGGCGACCCGAACTTTAATTAACAAGCCCAAGTACTAACATTGTCTGATATCTTCACTATAGGATTATCATAACCTTCGCGCGGCCGCCTTCAACTCCAAAGTCCAGGAGCTGAATCAACGGACCATGATACGTCTCCAACGTATCTATACTTTTTGATTGCTCCATGCTATATTATCTACTGTTTTGATTGGGCTTTATTTTCCACTTTTATATTACTTTTGGGACTAACCTATTAACCGGAGGCCCAGCCCAGATTTGTTGTTTTTTGCCTATTTCAGTATTTCAAAGAAAAGGAATATTAAACGGAGTCAAAACGGAACGAAATCAACTGGAGAAGTTATTTTTGGAAGGAAAGTCACCGGATAGACTTGGACTCTACGTCAGAAGATACGGGAGCTGGCCACGAGGGTGGGGGGCGCGCCCACCCCCCTAGGGCGCGCCCCCCTGCCTCGTGGGGCCCCCGAAGGTCCACCGACGTACCCCCTGCACCCATATATACCTACGTATCGTAAAACTTCCAGAACAGAAGATAGATCGGGAGTTCCGCCGCCGCAAAACCTCCAGAGCCACCAAAAACCAATCGGGACCCTGTTCCGGCACCTTGCCGGAGGGAGGAACCCTCACCTGTGGCCATCTTCATCATCCCGGCGCTCTCCATGACGAGGAGGGAGTAGTTCACCCTCGGGGCTGAGGGTATGTACCAGCAGCTATGTGTTTGATCTCTCTCTCTCTCTCGTATTCTCTCTCGTGTTCCCTCTATGGCACGATCTTAATGTATCCCGAGCTTTGCTATTGTAGTTGGATCTTATGATGTTTCTCCCCCTCTACTCTCTTGTGATGAATTGAGTTTCCCGTTTGAAGTTATCTTATCAGATTGAGTCTTTTATGAGAACACTTGATGTATGTCTTGCCGTGTTTATCTGTGGTGACAATGGGATATCACGTGCCACTTGATGTATGTTTTGGTGACCAACTTGCGGGTTCCGCCCATGAACCTATGCATAGGGGTTGGCACACGTTCTTGATTCTCCGGTAGAAACTTTGGGGCACTCTTTGAAGTACTTTTATGTTGGTTGGATGAATCTGAGATTGTGTGACGCATATCGTATAATCATGCCCACGGATACTTGAGGTGACAATGGAGTATCTAGGTGACATTAGGGTTTTGATTGATTAGTGTCTTAAGGTGTTATTCTAGTACGAAGTCTAGGGCTGTTTGTGACACTTATAGGAATAGCCCACCAGATTGATTGGAAAGAATAACTTTGAGGTGATTTCGTACCCTACCATAATCTCTACGTTTGTTTTCCGCTATTAGTGGCTTTAGATTGACTCTTTGTTGCATGTTGAGGGATAGTTATGTGATCCAATTATGTTATTATTGTTGAGAGAACTTGCAATAGTGAAAGTATGAACCCTAGGCCTTGTTTCCTATCATTGCAATACCGTTTACACTCACGTTTATCATTTGTTACCTTGCTGTGTATTGGGTGTGTTGGGGACACAAGAGACTATTTGTTATTTGGTTGCAGGGTTGCTTCAGAGAGACCATCTTCATCCTACGCCTCTCACGAATTGATAAACCTTAGGTCATCCACTTGAGGGAAATTTGCAACTGTCCTACAAACCTGTGCACTTGCAGGCCCAACAACGTCTACAAGAAGATGGTTGTGTAGTAGACATCAGACCACCGACTTGTCGGAAAGCCGTAGTAAGTCTTTGTTTTATTTATCTACGGGGCGCCTTTGGTGCACCTGCGAACTATAGTCCCGAGATTGGGACGCTGCTGGCGATCGGGCGGATCTCTCGTGTATTCTTCTCCTTAGTAGCTAGTGATAACTTCTTCTCCATGGTATTTGGTGCACCAGGCTGTAATCCTCGATTCAGGCCGCTGCTGGCGATCGGGCGGATCTCCGGCAACTATATTTCTCCTTGTTGATTGATGATGTCTTTTTCTTCTTCTACTTTTGCGGAGGCCAACGCCGCCCTGCAGCAGCAGCTAGGCGAAGCCAACACCGCGACGTGTGCCAAGGAGGCGGACTGCAGCAAGCTGGCCGAAGAGCGTGACCGGCTGGTTACGCAACTGGCGGAGCAGGCGGAGCTTCTCAAGAAGACCTAGAAGGAGGCGAGGACAAGGAGGCCGGTCTTCTTGCTGAGTTTGAGATCGAGCGCTCTGCCTGGACCGATAAGGAGGCAATGTTGACTGCCGGCTTCGACGAGATTGAAGACATGGTTGATGGTAAGCTGCCTTCTTTACTCTTGCTTTGAGCCGCCGGCTTTTGATCAAGCCGGCTTCTTGTTTCTAATTTTGGCTTTTTTGCTTTCTGTTTGAGCAGACTTCTTCCCCGGTCACTCCGGTGCTGCCAATCAGGCCATCGAGGCCGATCAGGAAGGGTAGAGGGCGGCAGGTGCGGAGATCGCTGCCGACGCCCCCCGGACCCTTAGCGACCAGCTTCTCAGCATCCAGGCCCGTCTTCGGACGGCTCATCGGATGTTGCGCCGTCTTCAGCGTCTCGGCGCCCAGGCGATCGCTGCCCTGTGGCTAGACATGCCGGCTCCACGTACACCCAGCCAGACTGCTGATTGGCTGGAGATGGCGGCCGGCCGTCTTGAGGCTTGGAAGGACTCCTTGTCCCGGGCTGGAGCACGCCGGGCCTTGGAATTCATCAAGGAGTGGTATCCTGGGCTAAATCTAGCCCAGTTGGCCATGCTTCAACTGGAAGCCCAAGAGGAGCTGGTGGCGGTGGAGCGTGAACTTGTCCAGCGGGTCGCGGCAATCGCCGAGTGCACCAACACCAGCGTCTTCGTTCCTGAGCTGGCTAAGAACGGTACCGAGGCGCCGCAGGAGTGGTTCGGGCTGAACCCAGAGGATGGCGAGTACTCGGCCGAAGTGATCGACTCCAGCGATGAGGGAGAAGGCGGGGAGGAGGAGGAAAGTGAAGAGGAGGAGCCAGAAGTTGGAGCAGACGGCCAGCCTCAGCTCGATCGTGCCTCCAGCAACGAGCCACGCCCGAGCGAGCCGGCTGCTGTTGAAGGCGACCAAGCGGAGCCGACCAGCCGACCGCTCCACCAACCGGCACCACCGACTCCACCGTTCTGCCGAACCCATCTGCTGCTCCCTAGGCTGCCAATTTACCTTTTTTTTGGTTTTTACCTGCTTATCAGTCTCGACAAACTTTGTTAACTTCGCACAATTCCACCCGCGGGGTGTATTTCAAACTTCTGTTGAATGTTGGCCACGGGCCTTTTGGTATGTAAATATGCTTGGCGAGTTCTATCTTTCCTTGCTTTCTACTCCTTGGCTTTTTTCCTTTGCCGCCTTCCCTCGGGTGTCGTCTTGCCAGCCGAACAGCCGCTCTGCGGACTGTGGCTGGGTCAAGTACTTAGCCACTTTCGGGAAGGCAAGTACTTAGCCGATTAGAGTTTTCTAGCAAGTTAAGTAGAAGCCGGCCGACCGGCTGCTCAGTAGCCGGTCGACAAAGCAGGAAGCCGGCTTGAACTATGTGCATGCTTTGGGTCCTTAGCCATTTTTCATGCGAACACCCTTTCTACCTTAACTCCTGCCCACCAGACAATCGCTCTGCGAGCTGCGACTTCTGGCAGGAGAAAGCGTAAGTGCCAACACATTACTTGTCCGGCTGCCGGAACCATTACATAGTACAAGGCGGCGAGTCCCCGGGTCGACTGGTCGAACCCGGTGCCAGGCAGACTAATGAAATAACACATTGATAGGCATAATACTTATCATATAGATAAAAGAGGGCAGTCCTCGAGCTCTTCTCGGGGACCCGGAGTCTTCATACTTAATACAAAAGTTGGCGTGGTACATAATGCATCAACTGTAAAACCTTCGGAGGAGGTTTGCATTCCATGGTCGCTCCGTCTCCTTGCCGGAGTCGTCTCTTTTGCATGCTCGGGGCTTCTGAGCATCGATCAGGTAGTAGGAGTCATTGCCCAACACCTTGCTGATGATGAAGGGGCCTTCCCAAGGTGCCGAGAGCTTGTGCTGGTTGGCTGTTCGCTGGATCAGCCGGAGCACAAGATCTCCCTATTGGAAGGATCTTGGCTTGACCTTTCGGCTGTAGTATCGGCGCAGGCTCTGCTG
This sequence comes from Aegilops longissima, assembly GCA_021605205.1. NCBI lineage: Eukaryota > Viridiplantae > Streptophyta > Magnoliopsida > Poales > Poaceae > Aegilops > Aegilops longissima. Next base: position 677,211,854 of record CM038680.1, on the reverse strand, counting down.
GTAGATGGTGAACCGACTGAGTGCCAACAGTCGGCCTTCTTCCAGCAGATCGACGCCGTCTTCTCGTGCTTCTTTTGCCTCCTCTTCGGTGTACATGGTGACTCGAGGGGATTCGAATTCTATGTCCATCGGGATGACGGCTTCGGCACCATAGACGAGGAAGAAAGGCGTGAAGCCGGTTGACTTGTTCGGAGTTGTGCGCAGACTGCAGAGGACGGCCGGCAGCTCGTCGAGCCAACAGCCGGCCGGCCGCTCCAGAGGCTCGACCAGTCGGGGCTTGATGCCGGACAAAATGAGGCCGTTTGCTCGCTCCACCTGGCAAATGACTGCGGATGGGCAATAGACGCTAGGTCCAGTCGGATGCCCTGCGTCGCGCAGAAACGGGCCAAGGCGCCTTTGGCAAAGTTTGTGCCATTGTCGGTGATGATGCTGTGTGGTATGCCATACCGGATGGTGATGTCGGAGATGAACGTCACAGCAGTCGGACCATTCAACTTCTTGATTGGTTTTGCTTCTATCCACTTGGTGAACTTGTCCACTGCGACAAGCAGATGAGTCAAGCCACCGCGTGCTGTTTTGAAGGGTCCGACCATATCCAGCCCCCTAACAATCAAGGGCCAGGCAATGGGGATAGTCTTGAGTGCAGAAGCTGGCTGATGTGGCTTGGAGCGGAACTTCTGGCACCCTTTGGATTTCTGGACCAAGTCTTTGGCGTCTTCTAGAGCAGTCGGCCAGAAAAAACCGTGGCGAAAAGCTTTGGCGACGAGTGCTCGTGAAGCCGCGTGGTGACCACACTCGCCTTGGTGGATATCTTTGAGGATTGCTTGGCCTTGCTCCGGCTCCACGCAGCGCTGGTAAACACCAGTGACACTGCGCCTCACAAGTTTTCTGTTGACGATGGTGTATGCTGCTGCCCGTCGTTGCACTTGCCGGGCCGAGATCTCGTCAGTCTGCAGCTCTTTGTTCACCAGAAAGTTGAGGATGGGCTGAGCCGAGGAAGGTGCTGCAATTTCTTCGACTGCTAGGACTGCTACTTGCATGAGGGCGGTTGGGCCAGGAGGCGGCGGGTTGGAGTCGGCTGCCATTTGCCGAGTTGATGAAGTCCCCGGGCCGCCTGCTGCAGTCCCCGGGCCGGGTGCGACTGCTGCAGTCCCCAGGCCGCCTGCCGAATTCCCCGCGCCGGCTACCAGGGTCCTCAAGTCGGACCCGACTGCTTTAGGAGGAGCCGGTACGAAGATGGAGTCTGATTCTGGTGACGGTTTGACAGACGGCTTGAGGAGGCATTGCAGGGTGATACGTCTCCAACGTATCTATAATTTATGAAGTATTCATGCTATTATATTATCCATCTTGGATGTTTAATGGGATTTACTATGCACTTTTATATTATTTTTGGGACTAACTTATTAACCCAGAGCCCAGTGCCAGTTTCTGTTTTCCCTTGTTTCAATGTTGCGCAGAAAAGGAATATCAAATGAAATCCAAACGGAATGAAACCTTCGGGAGAGTTATTTTTGGAACGGAAGCAATCCAGGGGACTTGGAGTGCACGTAAGGGAAGCAACAAGGAAGGCACGAGGCAGGGGGGCGCGCCCTCCACCCTCGTGGGCCCCTCGTGGCTCCCCTGACCGACTTCGTTCGCTATATATATATATATATATATATATATATATATATATATATATATCAATATACCCTAAAACCATCAGGGAACAGAATAGATCAGGAGTTCCGCCGCCGCAAGCCTTTGTAGCCACCAAAAACCAATCAGGACCCTATTCCGGCACCCTGCCGGAGGGGGGAACCTCACCGGTGGCCATCTTCATCATCCTGGCGCTCTCCATGACAAGGAGGGAGTAGTTCACCCTCGGGGCTGAGGGTATGTGCCAGTAGCTATGTGTTTGATCTCTCTCTCTCTCTCTCTCTCTCTCTCTCTCTCTCTCGTGTTCTTTAGGTGATACGATCTTGATGTATCGCGAGCTTTGCTATTATAGTTGAATCTTATGATGTTTCTCCCCCTCTACACTCTTGTAATGGATTGAGTTTTCCCTTTGAAGTTATCTTATCGGATTGAGTCTTTAAGGATTTGAGAACACTTGACGTATGTCTTGCATGTGCGTATCTGTGGTGACAATGGGATATCACCTGATTCACTTGATGTATGTTTTGATGATCAACTTGCGGGTTCCACCCATGAACCTATGCATAGGGGTTTGGCACACGTTTTCGTCTTGACTCTCCGGTAGAAACTTTGGGGCACTCTTTGAAGTACCTTGTGTTGGTTTGAATAGATGAATCTGAGATTGTGTGATGCATATCGTATAATCATACCCACAGATACTTGAGGTGAGATTGGAGTATCTAGGTGACATTAGGGTTTTGGTTGATATGTGTCTTAAGGTGTTATTCTAGTACGAACTCTTGAATAGATCGATCCGAAAGAATAACTTTGAGGCGGTTTCGTACCCTACCATAATCTCTCGTTTGTTCTCCGCTATTAGTGGCTTTGGAGTGACTCTTTGTTGCATGTTGAGGGATAGTTATATGATCCAATTATGTTATTATTGTTGAGTGAACTTGCACTAGTGAAAGTATGAACCCTAGGCCTTGTTTCAACGCATTGCAATACCGTTTGTGCTCACTTTTATCATTAGTTACCTTGCTGTTTTTATATTTTCAGATTACAAAAACCTATATCTACCATCCATATTGCACTTGTATCACCATCTCTTCGCCGAACTAGTGCACCTATACAATTTACCATTGTATTGAGTGTGTTGGGGACAGAAGAGACTCTTTGTTATTTGGTTGCAGGGTTGCTTGAGAGAGACTATCTTCATCCTACGCCTCCCACGGATTGATAAACCTTAGGTCATCTACTTGAAGGAAATTTACTACTGTCCTACAAACCTCTGCACTTGAAGGCCCAACAACGTCTACAAGAAGAAGGTTGTGTAGTAGACATCAAGCTCTTTTCTGGCGCCGTTGCCGGGGAGGCTAGGTAAGTGGCACTCACACCCCGTCAACTAAGCTCTTTTCTGGCGCCGTTGCCGGGGAGGTGAGTGCTTGAAGGTATATCTTTAGATCTGCAATCGAATCTTTTTGTTTCTTGTTTTATCACTAGTTTCTCTACTCCTATAAAAAAGGGAGTTGGTGGTGATGGTGTGCCTGCCATCATGCCATCCCCACCGTCCGATATGAAATCTAAGGCTGAGACAGAGACATCACGCCACGCCGAGTAGTCTCCTTTCCCCGCGAAAGAAACAGAGTCTTCGAGAAACCCTCCCGAATTCCTCACCGCCGGAATCTTGCGCTGGTCAAGCTCTATTGTACGCGCGCGCCCCAGCCACCCCGCCCGGATAGGGAGGATTAGGGTTCAGCGCCAGCTGCTGCTGCCTACCGTAGCGCACACGCGTGCGCCCGGCCACCCCGCCTGCTCTCGAATCGGGATGATTAGGGTCCGACGCCAGCTGTCGCTGCCTACCATCGGTCTCCACGGAGGCAGAGGAGAAGGGAAAGGGAGATGGAGGTGCTCCTATAGAAGCTGAAGGGGCTCGACGCCTACCCCAAGGTCAATGAGGACTTCTACAAGCGCACGCTTTGTGGCGGCATCGCCAGGCTCGTCTCTGCCCTCGTCATGCTACTCATCTTCGTCTCTGAAACAAGTAAGTGAGGCTTCTCCTCCTCTCCAGCCCGCAATGACATCACTGTACTGCAGAATCGAGGTCCACGGAAAACACGTCCAATTATACTACCACTTGCTAGGTGTCTTTAGGAATTAATGGGTTGTGTCAGCTCGGATTGGGGCGACTTTCGATTCAATAGACGTGATTTGGTACCATATGCTTTAAATTGAATGTTGTGCAAGATTTCTAGATGCTTTTGGGTTTCCCTGTGGTAAATTTCTTTTCGGTTTGACAATGGTGATCTGAAGAAACCTGAAGATACAAGAGGATAACCAGCGAACACTACAACAACGTTTCGTCGGTTATCCGAGATCTGAGCATTGATGAAGATGGATGGTTCAGATGCTGAGTAACTGGAGTACGAGAATCAATGTAATTCAAATAGTACTGTGTTAGGTGTGCTTCGTTTCACCCACTGTAATTTGCGGCAGCTTATAAGCGGAGACCTCGCTAAAGGGAAAGTAGGAAGGAAAGAACATTTAGCATATCTGTAGTTAGTCTAGCTTTCGTCCTCCTCTTTGTATCAGACCAAATCAGGGTCTTTGAGTAAATTTCGACCACAAATTCGTGAGGAACTCCACTTCTGTGTTGAAATTAGTTTGATCCCCATCCAGGTCTTCACAGGGAAAAATGTTCTATTTTCTGGTGAGCATGTTACATGTGCTGCGCTTGGCATTGCCGCAGATTGCAATGCTTTCAGAGCAGAGATGTGCATGAGATTCATACATTTGTGTGATCGAAACCGTAGTCACTCCTTAACATGTGAATTTGTGAAATGTTTAGAAACGAGTTGGCTGTGGATCCGCAAGTTACTAAACTATGGATTTAGCCTTTATAATTGACTCTTTGCAGAAATTTGTACTTCACCCTTGGTGAAATTCATTGTACTCCATCAGTTCGGGTTGTTACTAGATTTGCGATGCAAATATCTAGACTGTTTTTTCATTGTGATCTGTGCCGGATAAGTATACATTTTCTTTTGCGGGTAGCCGGATAAGTATACATGACATCAAGATAAGTAGAGCAGCGTGATCAAGAATGGATAAGTGTCTTCTTAAGTTGTGAAGTTCTCAGATCCCACACTCAATGAATAAGGGTATGCTTTTCTTCCTTGTTGTATCAAGATCAAAGGCATCCAGTATGCTCTACTTTATTAGTTTGTTACCTCGGTAATTCAGCTCAGATCATTGTCCGGTACTCAATGTGCCAACATTGTGCATTACTTGAATAAATCACCAGTTCACTTTCGTTCAGTTAATTGGATTTAGGCATCGCGCTCGAAAAGATTTCAAGTAAAGTTTACATCGAGTTATGTGTTCCGTGTAAATAGTAGGACTCAGTTTTGCTTTAGATGTATGCCTTTGGGTGGATGAACACTTGGTTAAGCAACTGTCCTTTCTTGATTCATCCAAAGACAAGGGAGGGCATTAAGATCAACAACTGGTGTGAAACAGTTGTCATTATGGTCATGTTTTATAAGTGCAAGGCTATGAGAAATGCATGTATTTTTTAATTTTCTAATTGATGTAGCTATTGTAAGAACTTTCGGTTCACTAATGTTGATCTATTGTTTTCCTTTTGTTCACTTTGCTCAACGAGCTGAATTGCTTAGTTGATTGTTGGCTTTATCATATTAGTGAAAACTTTGTAAATTGTTTCTTAATGAGTCTTTTTACTTATCTAAATAGATTGGGACCCCAAAAACATAGTAGTTTGTAATTCATTCACATTTTTTAAGTATCTGATCGATCGAATATATGTAACAATGATCGGGAATTTTGGAACCCAAATTTTCGCTCGTTCATTGTTAGGTCCTGCAAAAAATTAATGGATAATTTTAGTCCTAAGTTTGCACCTTCGGGCATTCATGTTTTTGACGTTTTAAATCTTCAATTGTTTATGAAGCTAATCTTGGTAATTAATTATGTTGCACGGACTTTCAACGTGTTCCAACTTTTTCAAGTATTATCTGATTATAACTTGACTTGTCATTCTATCTTTTATGGCGATGGATTTTAAACATGAAAGATCATATACTTTGGTTATTTCACTTCCCACTGGTAAATGGATGGGGGTGTTTGTCACACAGCAAGCCTCTTTGTCGATCTAGCACAAAAAAATTGGGAAATTGCAGGATTTTGTGTTAAGGATATACTCACATAGAAGTTGTGATATACATTGTGAAAGAAGATGTTAACAGAATTGGCAAACGTGAGTTATATATGTTTTTCATTTTAATTTATGTAACACATCTTATGTATGAACCAAGTTTAAATGTCCACTCTTTAATGTATTTGTCATCATTTTCAAATATTCTATTATGCTTCATCTCTACCATCATTATCACTGAAGATCATAACATTTGTTCCGTTGCAACGCACGGGCAACTTACTAGTAGTCTATAAAAGAAAACTACAAAAAAATTGAATTAAGGGTGCCTCATATGCTTAATCTTTTTAATATATTTCGTGAAAATGATGGGAAGGAAAATTGTGCTCAAGTACTACAAGAAGAAGGTTGTGTAGTAGACATCACAGGGCGACGCCTGCTGGTATTGCTTGCCAGGTAGAGCCAATCCGTGCCAAAGCATCGGCTTGCTCGTTGTCATTTCTTGGCACATGGAGGAACTCGCACCCTTCAAAGTATCCACTGAGCTGCTGGACGAGGAAGCGGTAGCTGGCCATATGCGCATCCTTGGCGTCCCAGTCGCCAGACGACTGCTGGACCACCAAGTCGGAATCACCATAGCACTGGATCCGGTGAATGCCGAGTTCCTTGGCAAGCCGGAGCCCGTGAATGAGTGCTTCGTATTCAGCAACTTGTTGGAAGCGGCAAAGTGGATTTGCAGCACATATCTGAGCTTGTCGCCTTTGGGAGAGGTGAGGACGATGCCGGCTCCCAAACCGGTGTGCATCTTGGAACCATCAAAGTGCATCCGCCAATAGCTGGAGTCTGGCACTGGCGGCAGGTACTGGGTCTCGGCCCAGTCGACGAGGAAGTCGGCCAATGCTTGTGACTTGATGGCGGTGCGAGGCTGGTAGTAGATGGTGTAGGGGGACAAATCTATGTCCCATTTGGCCACTCGGCCTGAAGCATCCCGGCTTCCAATGATCTCAGCAAGTGGGGCAGTGCAGACCACAATGATTGGGTGCTCTTGAAAGTATGGCTTTCGCTTCTTGGCGGCAAATTGCATGCCGTAGCACATCTTCTGATAGTGGGGGTAGTTCTGCTTGGAGGCTGACAGCACTTCACTCAGGTAATACACCGGCCTCTGGACTGGTAGTCCTTTGCCTTCTTCCTTGCGTTCCACAACTATGACTATGCTGACCACCCGGCTGGTGGCGGTGATGTAGAGGAGCATGGGCTCCTTAGGAGTCGGAGCCGCCAGGACAGGCGGAGTGGTCAACATTTTCTTCAGCTGGAGAAAAGCTTCATCCGCCTTGTCGTTCGACTCGAAAAAAGTGGTCTTCTTCATGAGCTGGTACAGGGGAAGAGCCTTCTCGCCCAGCCGACTGATGAAACGGCTGATGAATGCCAAGCAGCCGGTGAATTTTTGCACGTCCAGCAGTTGGGTGGGCACCTCCATCCTCTCGACGGCCTTGATCTTCACAGGGTTGCACTCTATGTCGCGCTCTGAGAGCAGGCAGCCAAGAAGTTGGACAGCTGGTACTCCAAAGACGCATTTCTCCGGGTTGAGCTTGATTTGAAATCGGCGCAAGTTTTCAAAGGTCTCCTTGAGGTCTTCTAGCAGCGATCCACGATTTTCCGTCTTCACCACCACATCGTCCACATAGACGTGGGCGTTTCTCCCGAGTTGCTTGAGGAGGCACTTCTGCATGCAACGCTAGAACGTGGCGCCGACGTTTCTCAAGCCGAACGTCATGGTCAGGTAGCAGAAGGCTCCGAATGGCATGATGAAGGCGGTCTTCAGCCTGTTATCTGGGTTTAGCTTGATCTGATGATACCCTAAGTATGCATCCAAAAAGCTCAACAGCTCGCATCCGGCTGTGGAGTCTATCACTTGGTCGATTCTTGGCAAAGCAAATGGGTCTTTGGGGCAAGCTTTGTTGAGGCTGGTATAGTCAATACACATGCGCCACTGTTTATTCTTCTTCAGCACAAGGACCGGGTTGGCTAACCACTCTGGAAAGAACACTTCCATGATGAAGCCGGCTGCTAGAAGTCGGGCTATGTCTTCTCCAACAACTCTTCTCTTCTCTTCTGACAGGCGGCGCAAGGGCTGCCTGACTGGCTTTGCATCAGACCGGACATGTAGCTTGTGCTCGGCGAAATCCGTCGGAACACCCTGCATGTCCTTGGGAGACCATGCAAAGATGTCACGATTCTCACGGAGGAAATCGACGAGCTCGCTTTTCTATTAGCTGTCAAGGATTGCACCTATGACAGCGTGCCTCTCCGGTTGCTCCGGGTCCAAGGGTATCTTCTTCATCTCTCTCGCCGGCTTGAACGAGCCCTCGGCTTCCGTCTCCTTGGGGTTGGGCGACATCTCCAGCTGCTTGCCTGCCATTGCCACAACCCCGTCTAGGAGCCGGTTATCGGCCGCGATCACGAGGGACTCGGCTAGCCGGCTGCTGTCTACCGCACATGCGGACGACTTCTTGTAGTCCCCTACTATTGTCAGGATTCCCTTGGTGCTTGGCATCTTCATCTTGAGGTAGGCATAGTGGGGGACCGCCATGAACTTGGCCAGAGCAGGCCGACAAGGTAGCGCATGGTAGGGGCTCTCAAGGTCCACCACCTCAAACCAGACTGGCTCTCGGCGAAAGTGTTCTTTGTCTCCGAAGAGGACATCGATCTGTGTCTTGCCGATTGGTGAGCAGGAAAGGCGAGGAACTATGCCATGGAATACAGTCCGGCTGGGCTGAAGATGTCTCTGCTTGATTCCCAACTTCTCCATAGTATCTTTGTACAGGATGTTGATACTACTGCTGCCATCTATCAGAACTCGGGAGAAGCGAGCAGCCCGCCTCTCCGTGGCAAAGGTGGCATCCAACACCAGAGCATAAGAACCGGGATTGGGCATCACCTCCGGGTGGTCGGCTCTGCTCCAGCAGATGGGCTTCTCAGACCAATGCATGAACTCGGGGGTCTCTGATGCTACTGCATTTACTTCTTGATGTCGCTGCCGTCTTCTGTGCCTGTCGTCGGCCACGCTGGTGAACGCGACATAAGCTCCATGCTCTTCAGGGTATTTATCTTGTATTGCACCGACTGGCCAAACCGCCGGCTGCTGAGGAGGAGGATGTGGCGGGCCGGCAGGCGGAGGAGGCTGGAGTCCATCACCCTTGGCGATCCTCGTGAGCCAGTGGCATTTCCGAGTGGTGTGGTTGGACGGCTTCGCGCCGCTGTGGAACTTGCAGGGTGCATCGAGGGTCTGCTCGTACGAGAAGGTAGGCAACCAATTGGGCTTGCCGCCCTTCTGGCGTTTGGGAGGAGGCAACCCTTCCGGCTGCTGGTCGTCGACTGTCGCCACCTGCCGGCTCGTGGAAGCCGGCTGCATGGCCTTGCGCTTGTTGTCGTTTGGTTGCTGTAGCCGACTGGTGTCACCAGCCGGGGTCCGAGGAGCTTGAGGGGCCACCTTGCCCGACGCATTAACTTGGATCTCCGCCTTCATGGAAGAGTCAGTCGTGGCGTACTTGTTTGCTATGATCAGCAGTTCGTTGAGGGTCGCCGGCTCGTCGCAGAGAAGCTTGTGCTTGAGGAGGGTGCCCTCTCGGCACCGGGCAGTGAAGTACTCGATGGCCTGCAACTCATGCATGCCCTTGCAAGAGTTGTGCAGCTCGGCCCAGTGCGTGAGGTAGTCGCGATTCGACTCGTTGGGGCCTTGGACGCACAAGGAGAGCCGGCGAGGCTTGGGCGGCCGCTTGTAGGTGCTGGTGAAGTTGCGGATGAATGCTTCAGTGAAATCGACCCAGCTGTTGATGCTGCGGGGCTTCAGGCTGTTCAGCCATGTCCGGGCCATGCCCTGGAGCATGAGCAGAACGTACTTCACGGCAACGCGCTTGTTACCGTTGGCGATGCTGACGGCTGTAGAGTAGTCGACCAGCCAGTCCTTCGGCTTCACGGAGCTGGTGTACTTGGGCGTATCTCTCGGGAGAGTGAAACCCTTTGGGGAAGGGCTCATCTCAGATGCGGGGGCCAAAACAAGGCGGACCCAGCTCGTCTTCTTCTTCTAGTGCCAGGGATCGATTGAGGCGGTCGATCCGGTGGTGGGCGTCGTTCTCTCCGACTCCTTCTCGACGACCAAGGCGGTTGCCGAGTGTCGGGTGGTCAACAGGCGGTGGGGAAATGTGCCTCTCCCTGCGGGGAGGGGGAGGCGGACAGTCGTCTCATCGCCGCACTGCTCTTGGGTGGCCGTCTTGGTCGCGCTCGATGGTGATGTGAGTCCGGCTGCGGCTGGCAGTCGGCTCCTTGTCTCTTCTATCACGGACGCCACCAGTCGGCGTCCGAGATGTCGAGCCTTGGTCTCGACGAGGAGGCGATGTTGGAAATATGCCCTAGAGGCAATAATAAAAGCATTATTATTATATTTCCTTGTTCATGATAATTGTCTTTTATTCTTGCTATAATTGTATTATCCGGAAATCGTAATACATGTGTGAATACATAGACCACAATACGTCCCTAGTGAGCCTCTAGTTGACTAACTCGTTGGTCAATAGATAGTCATGGTTTCCTGACTATGGACATTGGATGTCGTTGATAACGGGATCACATCATTAGGAGAATGATGTGATGGACAAGACCCAATCCTAAGCATAGCACAAGATCGTGTAGTTCGTTTTGCTAGGGCTTTTCCAATGTCAAGTATCTCTTCCTTAGACCATGAGATCGTGTAACTCCCGGATACCGTAGGAGTGCTTTGGGTGTACCAAGCGTCTGGCGAATGGGTGACTATAAAGGTGCACTACGGTATCTTGAAAGTATCTGTTGGGTTGACACGGATCGAGACAGGGATTTGTCACTCCGTATGACGGAGAGGTATCACTGGGCCCACTCGGTAGTGCATCATCATAATGAGCTCAAAAGTGACCAAGTGTCTGGTCATGGGATCATGCATTACTGATGCGAGTAAAGTGACTTGCGTAACGAGACTGAGCGAGGTATTGGGATACCGACGATCGAGTCTCGGGCAAGTAACATACCGTCGACAAAGGGAATAGTATCTGGGGTTGCTTGAATCCTCGATATCGTGGTTCATCCGATGACATCATCGAGGAGCATGTAGGAGCCAACATGGGTATCCAGATCCGCTGTTGGTTATTGACCGAGAGCCGTCTCGGTCATGTCTGCGTGTCTCCCGAACCCGTAGGGTCTACACATAAGGTTCGTGGCGCTAGGGTTATTAGGAAGACTTGTATGTGATTACGAATGTTGTTGAGTCCGGATGAGATCCCGGACGTCACGAGGAGTTCGGAAGGGTCCGGAGGTAAAGATTTATATATGGGAAGTTGTCAAGCGGACACCGGAAAGTTTCGGGGCATACGGTATTGTCGGGGGCCACCGGAAGGGTTCCGGAGGTCCACCGGGAGGGGCCACCCCTCCCGGGGGGCCACTTGGGCTGCATGGGGCAGGAGCCAGCCCCTGGTGGGCTGGGCGCACCCCTCCCCCCTTGGGCCCATGCGCCTAGGGTTGGCGGGGGGGAACCCTAGAGGGGGCGCCCCCCTTGCTTGGGGGGCAAGCCCCTCCCCCTCCTTGGCCGCCCCCCCCTCTAGATGCCATCTAGAGGGGCCGGCCCCCTTCTCCCTTCCCCCTATAAATAGAGGGGTGAGGGGAGGGCTGCACACACAAGTCAAGGCGCAGCCCCTCCCCTCCCCAACACTTCTCCTCCTCCATACGTGCTTGGCGAAGCCCTGTCGGATTACTGCTGCATCAACAACACCACGCCGTCGTGCTGCCGTTGGAGCTGTCTTCCTCAACCTCTCCTTCCTCCTTGCTGGATCAAGACGGAGGAGACGTCGTCCGTACCCTACGTGTGTTGAACGCGGAGGTGCTGTCCGTTCAGCACTTGGTCATCGGTGATCTGAATCACGGCGAGTACGACTCCCTCATCACCATCCCCTTGAACGCTTCCGCACTCGATCTACAAGTGGTATGTAGATGCAAACTCACTCCCTTGACTCATTGCTTAGATGAACTCATAGATGGATCTTGGTGAAACCGTAGGAAAAATTTTAATTTTCTCGCAGCGTTCCCCAACAAAGTGGCATCATGAGCTAGGTCTATCGTAGTTCTCTATTGCACGAGTAGAACACAATTTGGTTGTGGGCGTAGATCTTTTCAACTTGCTTGCCGCTACTAGTCTTATCTTGCTTCCGCGGTATTGTGGGATGAAGCGGCCCGGACCAACCTTACACGTACGCTTACGTGAGACCGGTTCCACCGGTGACATGCACTAGTTGCATAAGGTGGCTGGCGGTGTCTGTCTCTCCCACTTTAGTTGGGCGGATTCGATGAAAAGGGTCCTTATGAAGGGTAAATAGAAGTTGACAAAATCACGTTGTGGTTATTCGTAGGTAAGAAAATGTTCTTGCTAGAACCCAATTGCAGCCACGTAAAAGATGCAACAACAATTAGAGGACGTCTAACTTGTTTTTGCAGCAATTGTCATGTGATGTGATATGGCCAAGTTGTGATGAATGATGAATAAAATATTGTGATGTATGAGATCATGTTCTTGTAATAGGGATCATGACTTGCATGTCGATGAGTATGACAACTGGCAGGAGCCATAGGAGTTGTCTTTATTTTTTGTATGACCTGCGTGTCATTGAAGAACGCCATGTAAATTACTTTACTTTATTGCTAAACACGTTAGCCATAGAAGTAGAAGTAGTCGTTGGCGTGACAACTTCATGAAGACACGATGATGGAGATCATGATGATGGAGATCATGGTGTCATGCCGGTGACAAGATGATCATGGAGCCCCGAAGATGGAGATCAATGGAGCTATATGATATTGGCCATATCATGTCACTATTATATAATTGCATGTGATGTTTATTATGTTTATGCATCTTGTTTACTTAGAACGACGGTAGTAAATAAGATGATCCCTTACAACAATATCAAGAAGTGTTCTCCCCTAACTGTGCACCGTTGCTAAAGTTCGTCGTTTCGAAGCACCACGTGATGATCGGGTGTGATAGATCCTTACGTTCACATACAACGGGTGTAAGACAGTTTTACACATGCAAAACACTTAGGGTTAACTTGACGAGCCTAGCATGTACAGACATGGCCTCGGAACACGGAGACCGAAAGGTCGAACACGAGTCGTATGGAAGATACGATCAACATGAGAATGTTCACCGACGATGACTAGTCCATCTCACGTGATGATCGGACACGGCCTAGTCGACTCGGATCGTGTAACACTTAGATGACTAGAGGGATGTCTAATCTGAGTGGGAGTTCATTTAAAATAATTTGATTAGATGAACTTAATTACATGAACTTAGTCTAAAACCTTTTGCATAATATGTCTTGCAGATCAAATGGCCAACGCTCATGTCAACATGAACTTCAACGCGTTCCTAGAGAAAACCAAGCTGAAAGATGATGGCAGCAACTATACGGACTGGGTCCGGAACCTGAGGATCATCCTCATAGCTGCCAGGAAACAATATGTCCTAGAAGGACCGCTAGGTGACGCTCCGTCTCCTGCAGAACCAAGACATCATGAATGCTTGGCAGTCTCGTGCTGATGATTACTCCCTCGTTCAGTGCGGCATGCTTTACAGCTTAGAACCGGGGCTCCAAAAGCGTTTTGAGCAACACGGAGCATATGAGATGTTCGAGAAGCTGAAACTAGTTTTCCAAGCTCATGCCCGGGTCGAGAGATACGAAGTCTCCGACAAGTTCTATAGTTGTAAGATGGAGGAAAATAGTTACGTCGGTGAGCACATACTCAAAATGTGGGTTGCACAACCGCCCGTCCCAGCTGGACATTAACCTCCCGGATGAGGCGGTCATTGACAGAATCCTTCAGTCGCTCCCTCCAAGCTACAAGAGCTTTGTGATGAACTACAATATGCAGGGGATGGTGAAGACCATTCTGAAGTATTTTCAATGCTGAAGTCGCAGAGGTTGAAATCAAGAAAGAACATCAAGTGTTGATGGTCAATAAGACCACTAAGTTCAAGAAGGGCAAGGGTAAGAAGAACTTCAAGAAGGACGGCAAAGATGTTGCGCGCCCGTAAGCCAGTTGCGGGAAGAAGTCAAAGAATGGACCCAAGCACGAGACCGAGTGCTTTTATTGCAAGGGAAGGGTCACCGAAGCGGAACTGCCCCAAATACTTAGCGGATAAGAAGGCGGCAACACCAAAGGCATATTTGATATACATGTAATTGATGTGTACCTTACCATTACTCGTAGTAACTCCTGGGTATTTGATACCGGTGCCGTAAGCATATTTGGAACTCACGGCAGGAGCTGCGGAATAAGCGAGATGGCGAAGGGCGAGGTGACGATGCGCGTCGGGAATGGTTCGAGTCGATGTGATCGCCGTCGCACGCTACCTCTACATTTACCTACGGGATTAGTTTTGAACCTTAATAATTGTTATTTTGTGCCAAGTTTGAGCATGAACATTGTATTTGGATCTCGTTTGATGCGAGATGGCTACTCATTTAAATCCGAGAATAATGGTTGTTCTATTTATATGAGAGATATGTTTTATGGTCATGCTCCGATGGTCAATGGTTTATTCTTAATGAATCTCGAACGTAATGTTACACATATTCATAGCGTGAATACAAAAAGATGTAAAGTTGATAACGATAGTCCCACATACTTGTGGCATTGCCGCCTTGGTCACATTGGTGTCAAGAGCATGAAGAAGCTCCATGCTGATGGACTTTTAGAGTCTCTCGATTATGAATCATTTGACACATGCGAACCATGCCTCATGGGCAAAATGACCAAGGCTCCGTTCTCCGGAACAATGGAGCGAGCAACCAACTTGTTGGAAATCATACATACAGATGTATGCGGTCCAATGAGTGTTGAGGCTCGCGGAGGATATCGTTATGTTCTCACTCTCACAGATGACTTGAGTAGATATGGGTATGTCTACTTGATGAAACACAAGTCTGAGACCTTTAAAAAGTTCAAGGAATTTCAGAATGAAGTAGAGAATCAACGTGACCGAAAGATAAAATTCTTACGATTGGATCGTGGAGGAGAATATTTAAGTCACGAATTTGGTACACACTTAAGAAAATTTGGAATCATTTCACAACTCACGCCGCCTGGAACACCTCAGCGTAACGGTGTGTCCGAACGTCGTAATCGTACTCTATTGGATATGGTGCGATCCATGATGTCTCTTACCGATTTACCGCTATCATTTTGGGGATACGCTCTAGAGACAGCTACATTCACTTTAAATAGGGCACCGTCTAAATCCGTTGAGACGACACCGTATGAATTATGGTTTGGGAAGAAACCTAAGCTGTCGTTTCTAAAAGTTTGGGGATGCGATGCTTATGTCATGACACTTCAACCTGAAAAGCTCGAACCCAAGTCGGAAAAATGCGTCTTCATAGGATACCCTAAAGAAACCATTGGGTATACCTTCTACTTAAGATCCGAGGGCAAGATCTTTGTTGCCAAGAACGGATCCTTTACGGAAAAGAGTTTCTCTCGAAAGAAGTAAGTGGGAGGAAAGTAGAACTCGATGAAGTACTACCTCTTGAGCGGGATAGTAGTGCAGCTCGGAAAATGTTCTGTGATGCCTACACCAATGAAGAGGAAAATAATGATGATGATCAAGGTAATTCGGATCAAGTTGCTCTTGAACTTCGTAGGTCCACAAGGACACGTTCCGCACAGTGAGTGGTGCGGCAACCCTGTCACGGAAATCATGTTGTTAGACAACGGTGAACCTTCGAACTATGAAGAAGCGATGGCGGGCCCAGATTCCAACAAATGGCTTGAAGCCATGCAATCCGAGATAGGATCCATGTATGAAAACAAAGTATGGACTTTGACAGACTTGCCCGATGATCGGCGAGCGATAGAAAATAAATGGATCTTTAAGAAGAAGACGGACGCGGATGGAAATGTCACCATCTATAAAGCTTGACTTGTCACTAAGGGTTATCGGCAAGTTCAAGGGATTGACTACGATGAGACTTTCTCTACCGTAGCGAAGCTTAAGTCCGTCCGAATCATGTTAGCAATTGTCGCATACTATGATTATGATATATGGCAGATGGACGTCAAAACAACATTCCTTAACGGTTATCTTAAGGAAGAGCTGTATATTATGCAGCCGGAAGGTTTTGTCGATCCTGAGAATGCTAACAAAGTATGCAAGCTCCAGCGATCCATTTATGGGCTGGTGCAAGCATCTCGGAGTTGGAACATTCGCTTTGATGAGATGATCAAAGCGTTTGGGTTTATCTGAGACTTATGGAGAAGCTGCGTTTACAAGAAAGTGAGTGGGAACTCTGTAGCATTTCTCATATTATATGTAGATGACATACTTTTAATGGGAAATGATATAGAACTCTTGGACAGCATTAAGGCCTACTTGAATAAAAGTTTTTCAATGAAGGACCTTGGAGAAGCTGCTTATATATTAGGCATCAAAATCTATAGAGATAGATCGAGACGCCTCATAGGTCTTTCACAAAGCACATACCTAGATAAGATTTTGAAGAAGTTCAAAATGGATCAGTCCAAGAAAGGGTTCTTGCCTGTATTGCAAGGTGTGAGATTGAGCTCAGCTCAATGCCCGACCACGGAAAAAGATAAAGAAGAGATGAGTGTCATCCCCTATGCCTCAGCCATAGGATCTATTATGTATGCCATGTTGTGTACCAGACCTGATGTAAACCTTGCCGTAAGTTTGGTAGGAAGGTACCAAAGTAATCCCGCAAGGAACACTGGACAGCGGTCAAGAATATCCTAAAGTACCGAAAAGGACGAAGGACATGTTTTCGTTTATGGAGGTGACGAAGAGCTCGTCGTAAAGGGTTACGTCGATGCTAGCTTCGACACAGATCTGATGACTCTAAGTCACAAACCGGATCGTGTATATGTTGAATGGTGGAGCGATGGCTGGTGCAGCTGCAAGCGAGCGTCGTGGCGGGATCTACATGTGAAGCGGAGTACATGGCAGCCTCGGAGGCAGCGCATGAAGCAATTTGGGTGAAGGAGTTCATCACCGACCTAGGAGTCATACCCAATGCGTCGGGGCCGATCAAACTCTTACGTGACAACACTTGGAGCTATTGCACTTGCCAAGGAGCCCAGGTTTCACAAGAAGACCGAGCACATCAGCGTCGCTTCAACTCCATCCGTGAAAATGTTCAAGATGGAGACATAGAAATTTTTAAAGTGCATACGGATCTGAATGTCGCAGATCCGTTGACTAAACCTCTTCTGCGGGCAAAACATGATCAACACGTAACTCTATGGGTGTTCGATTCATCACAATGTAACTAGATTATTGACTCTAGTGCAAGTGGGAGACTGTTGGAAATATGCCCTAGAGGCAATAATAAAAGCATTATTATTATATTTCCTTGTTCATGATAATTGTCTTTTATTCATTCTATAATTGTATTATCTGGAAATCGTAATACATGTGTGAATACATAGACCACAATCGTCCCTAGTGAGCCTCTAGTTGACTAGCTCGTTGGTCAATAGATAGTCATGGTTTCGACTATGGACATTGGATGTCGTTGATAACGGGATCACATCATTAGGAGAATGATGTGATGGACAAGACCCAATCCTAAGCATAGCACAAGATCGTGTAGTTCGTTTTGCTAGAGCTTTTCCAATGTCAAGTATCTCTTCCTTAGACCATGAGATCGTGTAACTCCCGGATACCGTAGGAGTGCTTTGGGTGTACCAAAGCGTCCTGGCGTAAGCGGGTGACTATAAAGGTGCACTACGGTATCTTCGAAAGTATCATTGGGTTGACACGGATCGAGACAGGATTTGTCACTCCGTATGGCGTAGAGGTATCCTTGGGCCCACTCGGTAGTGCATCATCATAATGAGCTCAAAAGTGACCAAGTGTCCGGTCACGGGATCATGCATTACTGATAACGAGACTGAGCGAGGTATTGGGATACCGACGATCGAGTCTCGGGCAAGTAACTTATACCGTCGACAAAGGGAATAGTATACGGGGTTGCTTGAATCCTCGACATCGTGGTTCATCCGATGACATCATCGAGGAGCATGTGGGAGCCAACATGGGTATCCAGATCCCGCTGTTGGTTATTGACCTGAGAGCCGTCTCGGTCATGTCTGCGTGTCTCCCGAACCCGTAGGGTCTACACTTAAGGTTCGGTGGCGCTAGGGTTATTAGGAAGACTTGTATGTGATTACGAATGTTGTTCGAGTCCGGATGAGATCCGGACGTCACGAGGAGTTCCGGAAGGGTCCGGAGGTAAAGATTTATATATGGGAAGTTGTCAAACGGACACCGAAAAGTTTCGGGGGCATACCGGTATTGTACCGGGGGCCACCAGAAGGGTTCCGGAGGTCCACCGGGAGGGGCCACCCCTCCCGGGGGGGCACTTGGGCTGCATGGGGCAGGAGCCAGCCCTGGTGGGCTGGGCGCACCCTCCCCTTGGGCCCATGCGCCTAGGGTTGGGGAACCTAGAGGCGCCCCTTGCTTGGGGGCAAGCCCCCCCTCCTTGGCGCCGCCCTCCCCTCTAGATGCCATCTAGAGGGCCGCCCCTCTCCCTTCCCCTATAAATAGAGGGATGAGGGAGGCTGCACACACAAGTCAAGGCGCAGCCCTCCCTCCCAACACCTCTCCTCCTCCGCACGTGCTTGGTGAAGCCACAGCCGGATTCTGCTGCATCAACAACACCACGCCGTCGTCTGCTGCCGTTGGAGCTGTCTTCCTCAACCTCTCCTTCCTCCTTGCTGGATCAAGGCGGAGGAGGCGCCGTCCGCACCGCACGTGTGTTGAACGCGGAGGTACTGTCCGTTCAACACTTGGTCATCGGTGATCCGAATCACGGCGAGTACGACTCCCTCATCACCATCCCTTGAACGCTTCCTTTTCTCGATCTACAAGTGGTATGTAGATGCAGACTCACTCCCTTGACTCGTTGCTTAGATGAACTCATAGATGGATCTTGGTGAAACCGTAGGAAAAATTTTAATTTTCTGCAACGTTCCCCAACAGGCGAGTCGTTGTTTCGCCGGTTGGGCACTTCATTGCGGCACCCGGCCTCTTGCTGCTCAGCAGCCGCGTCAAGGAGCTGCTGAACGCACTCCGTCATGTGGCGACGCTCGTCGCCCTCGAGCTTGTCTAGCTCGTCTGCTGCCGCTTGGGCAGCTCGTATGTTCTCTGCAAGCGTGGCGTAGACGGGACGATCTGTCCCGAACATGCTGGCGACGATCACTCCACGCTGCCGGACCAGGCCAATGCGGCTAGGCCCACCAGGAGCCGGCGCGCCGCCGACGGCACGGTCCATCTCCCGCTGGTAGGCCGCCAAAAGGCGTCTCATGCTGGCCAGCCGGTTGGCGCTTTCGGCGAGCTGGACACGGCGTGCCTCCAGCGTCTCAGCGTCGGCGTCTTCTAGGATGGGCGCTGTCAGGTCTTGCATCGTCGCCTGCAGCGGATCCTAGCCACCTCCACCAGAGTGCTCGTCGTGGCTGATGACGACCACTTCCGTGACGGTGCTGCCGCCGCTGCCCGCGCGAGGAAGCGGCTCGTCGTAGACCACCACGTTAGTGGGAACGCGTCAAGCGACGCCGTGTCGGAGTCGACCAACATCGGGTCGGTGGAGCCAACCGACTCCAAGTCAGTAGCAGGCTTGCTAGCGACGTGGAGCTGATCGGGGAGGCTCACGAGGCGGCTCTCGGGGCCATCGGTGCCCGCATCAGACGCGGGCTCGTCAGAGAGGCGAATCTCGCCAACAAGATCGGCGAGGCAGCTCGCCGCGCAAGCGACCTTCACGCCGTGCAGGGCATCAGCGCGGACGCCGTCTGGCGTGCCTGGCTGGCTACGCTCGCCGGGAAGCAACAAGGTTCTCGTCCAGTACAGGTGTCCGGGAGACGGTGCACCTCGCCCCACGGTGGACGCCAAATGTCGGGGGTTGGGTGCGACATATGCCAATGGATGGCTTATCATGGTGGGAGCAGGTAGAACGTCGCCAGTGCCTGGAAGCGGGATGAGTCGTAGATACGAACGCCGGCGCACTTTACCCAGGTTCGGGGCTCTCCTAGGAGATAACACCCCTAGTCCTGCTCTGAGGGGTCTCCGCATGATCACTAAGGCACTAGTGGGTAGAGATGTGCTCCTTGAGCAGTATGCTAGAGGTAGAAGAAGGCAAGGCTTGCTCTCTTCTTCCCCTATGTGTAAGTCTAACTCTAACAGGTTGGAACCCTTTGCATGGGTGTCCTGGGGGGTTTATATAGGCCTACCCCCCAGGGGTACAATGGTAATCTGGCCGGGTGTAGGACCCAGCTGTCAGTCTCTCTGGTTGCCGGCTTCTCCGCCGGCTGCCGGGGCCCGTCGCCTGGTGGGTCCCGCCGTCTGGTTTGGTACGGAGCCGACAGGCCGCTCCCCCGCCATCATGGTCTTGCCGCTTGCCGATTCTGTAGCCGTGATGCTAATGACGCTTGCTTGGTCAGGGGAGCGTGGCTACAGTCCCGCCGCCTGACGGGAGATCACTGTAGCCACTCCGGGTCTTATCTGGTTAATGGTGCACGGGCCCCGAGGAAGGAACGGGCTGCCTGCTAGGAGCCGGCCTCCCTCGGGTCCGACTGGCGAGGCTTCCGCCGTCTTCCGGGCTCTCGCTGCTTGGTAGGGCCCGCCGTTTTCAGGCCGTACCGACAAGCGGTCGTGGGAGCAGGGCTCTACCTGACAGGAGTGACGTCAGGGGCGGAGTAGCAATAGTACCGCGCCGGGCGGAGATCTCCGCCTGTACGGAGCACTGTGGCCACGCCCGGCCCTGGATTCGGGGGTGTTGGGCAACAGTGTAGCCTTGCACTGTCTTGTCTTCTTAATGAGGGTGCAGACTTTGAGGGTGCCGTGGGCCGACTGCTAGAAGCCGGCCTCTCTAGAGGCCGCCTGCTAGGAGTCGGCCCGTCTTGGTGCCGCCTTCCTGAGCGTGGCCGTCTTCTGGCAGCCGGCCACCAGAAGACGACGCTTTATCTTGACGTCTTGAGGGGCGCAGCCATCCCCGATGTCTTGAAAGATTCAGGGACTCGAATTAGGCTACCCATGGCCCATTACTCCGACAAAGATCAAACAAGAAACCAGGTTTGAGAAGATCAAACATGAAGCAACCAAGTGTTGCAACATCAGCTAGAAATCAGTACGACACCATTCTAGAACAAATAGATAGTTAGGTTCCAACATTAATTATCAAAAATGGTACAAACTACATGCTACTTCAAAAAGAACTAACATTTACCCCGGAAAAAAAGAACTAGCATCATATCTAAAATGAAAAAAAGAGAGTAGTTTTTACATGTAGACAATGAGCAATATGAATACCTCATAGTTTTTCTTTCGAATATCAAATCCAACTGGCCTTGCAGCTTCTCATAGTGATGATTTCTGTTAGAGGGCATTGGATGGTCAACCTTGTCAAGTTTGCTCGCGCAGTTCATCTGCCCGTGGGTAGGTCCGTCACTCTAGTTTTTCATTCTAGATTTTCCTGCTCCCCGCTGGTTTAGACTTCACATTTTTAATAAAGAAAATGTGAAAATAACTCTTTTATGAATATAGAATTTTTTCATCAATTTGAATTTTTTTTGTACATTTTTAAAAGTTCGTTCATTTTTTAAAATACCACAGATTTGAAAAAGATTAATGATTTGAAAAACAATCATGGATTAAAAAAGGCTTCATGCATTTGAGAAAGTTCATGCATTTTAAAAAGTTCACAGATTTGAAAAATGAACATATGTTTTAAAAAAGTTCCCAAATTTTTATAAAGTTCTTGATTTTGTGGATTTGAAACATGTTTGTCGGTTTGGAAAAAGATTCCCAAAATTTTAAAAAGTTCATGCATTTGAAAAGTGATCCTAAATTTGAAAATGTTAATGGATCTTTTATAAAATTGCACAATAGAAATAAAGTAGAAAAATAAAACAAAAGGATAAAAAAACAGGACTAGCCAAAAAAAGGAAAAAGAAATAAGCGAAAAAAAGAAAAGAAAAAGGAAAATAAAAAAGGAAAAAGGAAGAAATACCATCCTGAAAGTATCCTAGCGAAAAAAGGCCCCAAAAAACCATAGGTCTCTTCTCACAGGGGCAATCCCTACCTGGCGCTTCAGGCACCCGTTATAGACAATTTTGTTAACGGGCGCCTGAACCACAGACACCCTCCTGCGAGCAGGGCCGGCCCACATTTTTTCTGTCTTTTTAAATCGCAAAAAGGAAACTGTGAGTGACGGGTATGGGAGGCAATAGCCAACTGGACTAGCAACCTATTTGTGCCAATTTGTTTTGTGTACATCTTTAACGCTAAAAAACATCACCCTGTTGGTGCCTAGTTTCTTTCTATTTTCTTTTTTTAAATTCATGAAATTTTCTTAAATTCGTGTACTTTTTGAATTCACGAAATTCTTTTGAATCTGATGAACTTTCTTCAAATTTGTGAAGTTTAATCTTTTATCTATATCTTTTTGTTTCTATAATTTGTGAACTTGGATGAACTCTATTCAATTTTGATGATCTTTTTTGAAAATTGATGATTTTTTTTACAAATTCGATGAACCTTTTTTCAAAATCAATTAACTTTTTATATTTTTAATGATTTTTAAAAAAATCGATGAACTTTTTCAAAATCTTTGAATTTTTCCTAATTTTATGATTTTTTAAAAATCAGTGAACTTTTTGCAAATTCGGTGAGTTTTTTTTCCATATTTGTTAATTGTTGAAATTTTGTGATTTTTTATGAATTTTCCAAATTCATGCTCTGGTTTAGAATCTGTGAACACTTTTTAATCGCAAATTGTTTTACAAAATATTTTGTAGTCAACAAGGCTAAACGGTCAAATGGAACGACCGTTCTAGCGATTTATTTTAGTTGTACAGATCCAGCGAGCGATCTACTGTAGAGCGAGTCGATTTCTCATGCGAATGGGCCGGCCCAAGGGACCGTGCTCCGGTATAGCAACCCAACGCCTAATAGGAAGGTTCCAAAACAGGTGGGAAAAAGAGAGAGCAACTAGTTAACGAGCGCTTCTTCGGGAGCCTCGCAACTATTAGCGCCACTTGGCGCGCTCCCAGCCGCCCGCCACGTGTCACGCTCTCGGCGCTACCTCTGGATTTTATTTTATTTTTTATTTTTCCGCAGGCGTTTTTGGCTTTTGAAACGGGTTTTTTTCTGTTTCTTTTCGACGTTTCGGTTTTCCACCGGTCTTTCTGAACTTTTGGACCAACTTTTTTAAAAATATTTTTGCGTGAAAAACGCCTCTTCTTTTTTCCCTTCGCGAGAGTCACGGTTTTGCTTTCGCGAGAGTCACGGCCGTGCCCCTCGGAAACGAAAAAAGCGCGTTTTCTGTTTTCTCCTTTCCACGAGAGGCACGGTTTTGCTTCCGAGAGACGCATGGTTGTGCTTTTGCGAGAGTCACGTCCCTGCCTTTCGGAAATGAAAAAAATGCGTTTTCTGTTTTTGTCCTTCCGCGAGAGGCACGGTTATGCTTTCACGAGAGGCACGGCCGTGCCTCTCGGAAACGGAAAAATACCGCGTTTTCTGTTTTTTTTTTCACGAGAGGCATGGTTGTGCTTTCGCAAGAGGCACAACCGTGCCTCCTCGAAAACGGAAAAAAGCGCGTTTTCACTTCTTCTTTTTCCTTCTGCGAGAGGCATAGTTTTGCTTCCGCGAGACGCACGGTTGTAGTTTCGCGAGAGGCACGGGCGTGCCTCTTTTGAAAGGAAAAAAACCCATGCTCCTGGTTTGGTTTTTTCGTCTGTTTTTTTTCATAATTTTTTTGTCAAAACCTATCAATATGGGATCTAGTTTTGAAGATCTCGACACGAGAAATTCAATGATAAAAACGGTTTGAGATTTGAACGCACGGTTAAAGAGATAAAACGTTTTGAGTAAAGGAATCTACGAAAAAAAAGAAAACTCCCAGGTTGCAACAAGTGGTGCACATGCAGCGTCACTTGTCGCAACCTAGAAAGGTGGAAGTGATCTTTACAATGAATACTCCTTAACTAGTGATTTCGGGAAAAAAAAATGAAAAATGGTCAAGCTAGGGATCGAACCGATGACCTCCTCTAGAGGTACACGCCAGGTAGCCACCGCGACCGGCGCGTGGTTGTGTAAGAGTAACAATGCTAATCTTAAAGAAACTAAAAGCGACGACAAAACTTAAAAACCAGCTCACGGAAATTTCCCAAAAAACTTTTGTTCCCTCTACTGGTTCTTTCTGGTTTTTCTTCACAGTCTTATTTTTTTCTTTCTTTTTTCTCGTTTTCTTTGTTTTTCTTGTTTAGTTTTTTTCCTTTTTCTTTTTAAGCTTTTCAAAAAGTTCAAATATGGTTTAGAATTTTCAAAAATGTTCTTTTTGTCAAAATGTGTTCATTTTTTTGAAATAGTGTGCACATTTTCAAAAGTTTGTTCACATTTTCGAAAAATGTTCGTGACTTTTTTGTTTGTTTTCTTTCTTTTTCTTTTCCTTTTTCTTCTCTTTTCTTCAAAAGAAATACGAAATATTAAAATTTTGTTTGTATTTTTACAAAATGCTCAGTTTTCGAAAAAATGTTCTCAAAATTCAAAAATTGTTCTCGTTACACAAAAAAGTTCTAAACTTTTGAAATGTAGAAAATGTACCAGAATTCATAAAATGTTCACATTTTCATAAAAGGTTCGCGCTTCCAAATTTGTTCGGGATTTTTCAAAATTGTTCTCTATTTCAATATTTGTTCTCAGGATTCAAAAAAATGTTTGTGCTTTCAAAAATTCTTCAGGCTTCCAAATTTGTTCGGGATTTGTCAAAATTGTTCTCTATTTCAAAATTTGTTCTCAAGATTCAAAAAATATTCGTGCTTTAAAAAATTGTTCGCGCTTCCAAATTTGTTCAGGATATTTCAAAATTCCTCTCTATTTCAAAATTTGTTCTAAAGATTAAAAAATGTTTGCGCTTCCATTCTCCGTTTCAAAATCTGTCTCAAGATTCAAAAAATGTTTGTGCTTTAAAAATTTGTTCGTGCTTCCGAATTTGTTCTGCGTTTCACAATTTGTTCTCAAGATTTAAAAAATGTTCGTGCTTTAAAGAAATGTCACAAATTCCAAAAATGTTTGGGAAATTCAAAATTTGTTCGTTTTCAGAAAATTCGTTTGCGTAATCGTACGTTCAAAAAGTTGTTCACTACAACAACTAATTCCGGTTCGACACAGCAGTCAAGTCCGGTTGTACCTTGTGCTAAGTTATTTTCGGTGCGAGTTGTTCCACTACAAACAATGCTAGTTAGCTGGAGTGGCTGGGAGCACGCTCTTCAAAGCAGTTGGTCGCCGATTCGAGAGCTACTCTATCGGGCCGGCCCTCTGTGAGGCATATTTTCGAAAAAAAGGTAAGTTAATATGGTGTTACAGCGGGGGATTGATCCTAGGATCAACTAGTAATCAAGTGGCATAGCGATGCTAACCACCCCGCCAGGATCTGGCTTGCCTGCTCCTTTCCCATGCTCCCACCTCATCCAACGGCTGTATTTTTTCCTTTTTTCATTCTAGTTTAATCATCTCTCCCCCTGATTTTAAGGGGGTGGAGCCGGGCCTTATTTTGTTCCAATCAAATCAAGCCACATATGCGGAAGCACGGATGGGCACACGGGAAGGGAGCAGGCAAGTCTCGTCCACCCCGCCACACTTGACATGTTGTATATTACGTAGAGCGTGCCTACTAGATGGAAAATGAACCGGGTTTTGCCCTGTTTACATTCTTTTCCAGTCTTTACCATTTTTCTTTTCTTTCTTTTTCTTCATTTTTGGGTTTTCTTGGGTTATTTTCTTTTCCCCTTTTCTTTTGTTTTTGTTTGGTTTTCTTTTTTCTTCTCCTTTTTTGTTTTTTATGTTTGTTTTTGTTTTCACTCTATATTTTCGTATATGTCAAAAACCTTTCTTAATAAGTGATCAATATTTTTTGTATACCCATTCAACATTGTCCGAGCGCTTATTGAATATTCTTCAAATACTTGTTCAACATTTTTCAAATACTCGTTCAACATTTATTAATACTTATACAACATTTTTCAAATATTCTTTCAATGTTTTTAATACTAATTTAACCTTTTTGAATTCTTGTTCAATATTTTTAAATACTAATTCAACATTTTTAAAAAATATTTGAATAAATACATAAAGTGTCGAACAAGCATTAAAAATGTTACAAGTATTTAAAATGTGTGAATATGCATTTAAAAAATGTTGAAATAAGTATTAAATGTTGAAACAATATTTGAAAAATATTGAATAAGCGTTGGGACGCCGTTGAACATGTATACAAAAATGTTGATCACTTATTAAAAAATGATTGACATATACGAAAATGTAGAACTAATAAACAGAAAGTAAAATGTTGAACAAGTATTTAGAAAAATGTTGATCATGTATATAAAAATGTTGAACAAGTATTTGAAGAAATATTGACCATGTATATGCAAGTGTAGAATAAAAATAAAAAATGAACAACCTATTTGAAAAAATGTTAAATAAGTTTTAAAAATGTTGAATCAGTATTTGAAAAATGTTGAATAAGTATTAAAATTTGGAACAAGTATTTGAAAAGTGTTGCATAATTGTTCGGACAATGAAATAATGAAGAAAAACGGAGAAGAAAAAAAAATGAAAAAACCAAAGCAAAGAAAAGGAAAAAAGGAGAAGAAAAAGAAAAGAAAATAAAAAAGGAAAAAAAGGAGAAAACCGACACTTCATATTTCAAGTGGGTCGCGCCCTTGCTGGTATCCCGAACTGTTGGCGTAGAGCAGTGGCTAGTGCGGTTTGTTTGTTCGTGTGCGCCCGGGATCAATCCTTGTTACCTCCTTTTTCCCTTCTATTTTTGTGCGCGAACATGGGCTAGCCCAGAAAATGATATCCGCAGGAAACCTTGGACGCGAGAGTAGTTTGTATGATCGCTTAATAGTCTTCCACATCAATCAACAGCCAAAAAGGCCGATGGCTCGCGTGATGTAAAAAAAGGTCGATGGCTCGCGTTCCCCTACTTTGCCTCTACAAGAAGAACGCCCGTGCATTGCAACGGGGCCACATTAATTTAAGAGTTCAATATTACGATATTGGTGACCCTTTTTACCATCAAATCCTCTCACACACACTCTCCCTCCCTCTTCCTCACTCTCTCTCTCCCCCTCTCCCTCTCTCTAAAACACACACATATCCATCTTATTAGATGCGGGACCATAATCCATCTATTTCACACACACGCGCTAGTGCATAACAATATGGATTATGTGTATTATATTCGCCACCAGAACTGAGGGAATTAATTTCATGTAAATCGGCCAGCCACAGCTCAAAGAATACACGGAGGAGGTGGCCGGGTCAGCGTCGGCGCCGTCGCGCAGGCCACGGGCCCGCTTCAAGTGCACGATGCAATGCACGTCTTCACAAATATTATAACAAGATGTGAGAAATCACATACTAACATGATGTTGCAATCAATTTGTAATTAAAGAAGTCAAAAGTCTTTTTCTTAAACCAGAATTCCTTATGCTGGAGTTTAAACAAACCCCACAATAACATGATCAATTTTTTTGCTCTACTTATCACCTAATTAAGCAAATGCATGACTTATGAAGCGGATAAGAAATCATGTTAACTTGGAACTAAAATTCCAACAAAAGAGTGAGGAACATACCTTTTATCATTGCTCAAGTCTGAACCTCCCCTATTTGTTAGTGAAATGTGAGTATGCTTGGAAGATAATAATTTCTTATGCAACATATGCTTTTACATCTGAAAGAGCTACAAAATATGTTGACCTACCTATGTGCACTACATTCAGCGTAGCTCGATGTGCACTGCCTCGCTCTTGATTAGTTGCCGCAGTGCCACGCATCTACACCAACAAGCTGGGGAAACAAATGCAAATGTTACACCGAGTCAAAATCAACCATCCCACAATCGTAACAATAGAAAAGATAATAACCAAAATTTAACAGAAGAACTACTGCTTGGCTCCCAGATCCATCTCGATAGCCCTTGATCGGCTGCTGAGCTTCTCCTAGCCGCCTCAAGATCACGCCATTACCAAACATGTAGTGGATGCCTAGTGGGACAAGGATTAAGAAATAACATGAGGTGAAAAATACGATGGCTGTCAATTCCATAAGACGATCCAAGTAATTTGACAAAACAGATCAGGAGCATCTTGTATAATCTCAAAAAAGCAACTAAAAATATGAGAAATGAATTGATGAAAATCAGCCCCTGCTCTCATTCATGCTCGCTTTTGTAATGGGAGGCAAGGAATGGGGATACCGGAGAAGAAAGGATCACATGGACGGCAAGCCTCCACCACCGCAAGTGGGGTTGCTTCACATCCAATCTCCACGGCCGCCGCCTCCATGGGGACGAACTCCCATGTTCACAACCAGGCTCCCAATCGGCCGCTGCCTCGCCGACCTTGACGACGAAGTAGTCCTCCTTCGATCCCATTCGCAACGGAGGCAACACCCATCCCAGTGGGCGGGTCCGCGGTGAGATCCCTCATCGATTGTGGTCGCGCCCCCAAATCTCACCATGAGACACATGAGAGGCGCCGTTGCCATGGGCAGGCTTGATGGGGAAAGGAGGCGACATAGCAAACGGCGCCTTCGCCGGGATTGGTGGCGACGGCGGCGGCGAAGCGAAGGGAGGACGGCGGCGGCGAGAGAGTAGGAGGTGGTGGCGGCAGTCCATCAAGCGTCGTGGACGTGAGAGGAGGATGGGGATGGGGCTGCGATCCGGACGTATGGAGCGGTCGAGAGGAGGGAAGCAGACGGCTGGGTTTTTCTATCGTGCGGGGTTTGGGGAGGTCAAACGAGAGGGTTTTTTCGATGCGGGAGGCGAGCAACGAGGGCGGATGTAGGGAGGCGGGGACGCGGTCGGTTGGCGGGAAAAGGAAAGCTACGCATTTTTAGGCAGAGAGATGATTGATGATAAGAAAGGGAAAATCACATCAATATAAGGAAATATCCCATCAATACTTGATTGATTGCGATTTATTTTTATATGGTAACTAATCTGATCATCAATACTTGATTGATTGTGATTTATTTTTATATGGTAACTAATCTGATGGGTTTATGTGGGTGGTGAAGCGAAAAGGCAGGTGGGAGGGAGACGAAATAAAACCAGCGAAATAAAACCAACGAAAGTGGTGAGGCGAAATAAAACCAGCGAAAAATAACCGGCGGACTATTCACCAACTGCTATACTAGGAGTAGAGATAATTGGTCTCTCAATTCACCGGACGCTCTGGCAGTTACCGGTTTCAGTTTTAGACGATCCACTCCTAGATCTATCATCGATGGACGATGCGCCGCCGCCGGTGAGGGACTGGTCGTCACTGCCCCTCGATGCGCTATCCTTGATCTTCGCTAGGCTCGGCGCCGTCGACATCCTCATGGGCGCCGGCCTCGTGTGTCGCTCCTGGCTCGAGGCGGCCAATTTTCCGGATGTGTGGCGATCCGTCGACATGGACAAACACGAGTTCGTGTTCCTAAAGGGCGATGATGTCCTGCGTGAGATGGCGAAGGTAGCCGTCGACCGTTCCGGCGGACAACTCAGGGTATTCGTCGGGGGGATGTTTGTCACCGATGAGCTCGTCAAATATATCATGGAAAGGTGATTTTCTTCCATTATTACTTGATTTATTATGCTCAAAAGTTTGTTAACTATTTAAAGTCGTGTCAGTAAAAAATTCAACTTAGGTAATAATTTGTTGTGCTTAACTGAACAACAAATTGATTTGATTTCTGATAAATCAGATTTAGTTTTGTTAGTGACAACAGTGGGGAATCCCTACTGTAACTCTTTTTCATTAATATTGGTGAGACATGTACAAATGGCTATACATTAGGTATAAAATATTACAAATAGTTCATAAATAGTATCCCTTCCTTTAAGCTTGGCTTGGCCTTCTTGATGCCTGTATCAAAGTGAGATTTGACGCATGATATGCAATATTCCAAGTTGTTGACTTTGTTGTAAAAAACTAATATTCCCGTGCTTCCAAATGCTTCAATAGCCAGCAATGAGGCATTCTTTGAAATTAAATTGAGTATCCCCCCTTCCCATCCATGAGCATCATTACAGTTTCATAGTCAGTGTTCCGTTCAAACCTAGAGCAAGCCAAAAACTCTGGCTGAAATCACAATTGAAGAAGAGATGCATAAGGTGCTCATTAGGCTCATCATCACACAAAACACAATTAGTGGTTTCAATGTGGAAGTGCTTTCTTATCAGGATATCTCTGGTATTTAACTTGTGTTGTAATAGTAGCCAAAACAAAAATTTCTGTTTGGGAAGGCTACATGATTTCCATATCCATTGGATATGCTTTGGAGGATCAAGTGGATTTCTAGTAAGTTATAGATATATTATTTTGATAAAATATTGATTGTTATGCCAGTAGACTACCAACTGCCATTGTCGTTGTTGCTTTTTTTGTGAGTGATTGTTGTTGTTGCCAATCATGCCATTTAACAGATTCAACATTATTGTGCTCTGTTGGACAAAAATGGATGCCATTGGTTGGTGAAACATATCACAAAATTCATTAGGAACATAGTTGTATGCAATGGTAACATTGATGTTATGTCTTCCGCATATGAGAACAATTGTGGGAATCTTGCCTGAAAAGTCTCATCATTCCACTTATCAAGATAGCGTTTGACTATGTTTCTAGAAGCGGGTTTACAGGCTATCTTGTTCTTGAAATCCTCTAATATAGAACAACAGTCTCTTCACCAAAAAGATCCAAAGCTAGTGGGATAGCTAGGCACCTCACCATCATTATAATGTGTATTCCAAATCAATTCAACTCAAGATGTTTCATGCTGGTAGAAAAACTTGTATAAGAATTTAGTGAGCAGAGTTCTGTTTTTTGTTTTGAGATCAAAGAATAC
This sequence comes from Aegilops longissima, assembly GCA_021605205.1. Classification (NCBI taxonomy): domain Eukaryota; kingdom Viridiplantae; phylum Streptophyta; class Magnoliopsida; order Poales; family Poaceae; genus Aegilops; species Aegilops longissima. The sequence continues at coordinate 677,181,070 of CM038680.1, read as the reverse complement.
ATAGGCCACCAGACTTTTTGGGAAGGCATACATTTTCCCATTTTACCAGACAATTTCCATGCTTATTAATTCCTTTACCATACCAAAGATGACTTCTGCCAGATTTTTGGAAGTGGTCTAGGATTGTAAAAGGTACTCTAATGCAGAAGATGGGGAGGGAAGAAATCACCGCTTTAGAAGTACCAACCTACCAGAGTATGACATCATTGAAGCAATACCAAATAGTCTTTTGTCAAGTCTAGACACGATAGGCATCAGATCATCCACTTTAGGTCTAGTAGAACCGTACAGAGCCCAAGATAGATGAAAGGCGTATCTTCTTTTTAACAAACAAGAATGTTAGCCACCCAATAGCTCTTTCATCAGATTTACTAATTGGGACCAAAGAGGACTTGTTGTAGTTGACTTTCAAACCGATAAATTCTGAGAAAATCTTTAGAACATTCATCACATGTGATAGTTGCTATGGTTCTACAGGCATGATAATAAGTGTATCATCTGTATATTGGATAATAAATTCCACCTCACATCATCATTCCCGCATTCATTTATATGAAAAGATTGCCCTACTATTTGCAGGTCGCCCTCGCTGACTACCCTTCGACTTGTATCATGCTTCGGAGTCTTCAGCAAACAACTCGCTAGTGTTATAAAAGAGTCACCTCTGCTGGAGTTGCGTTCCCTTGAACTTGAAAACATTGACCTCACCATGAGAGAACTGACGGCTATCCTTGAGAGCTGCCCTATCTTGGAGGTTCTTAGGTTGCACTATTGTTTCTTGATCAACTCCAATGATGAGCGCATCTTGCGGGCAAAATTCACCAGGATCAAGACCATGACGCTGAAGTGGGATGACGAGTGTTGTACCGATTAATAAGCTCCAACAATGACCGTGCTCTTGATTCTGAAGATGAGAGGATAGATTATTCAGTGTGATCTGAATATAGTGTGATCTTTATGATCGGTATACCTTATTCAACATGGATCCTTATGTTTGTGATAGTTCTTCGCGAATTTATGTTGCGCATAATTCTGTACCAATTCTAGCTTGTACTCCCCTCTTTCAGATGCATTTTAATACCTTTGTCTCTAGCACTATATCAAAGGACTTGTTATTTAATATGCTTGTTGAAAAAAAAAGAACTTGAGTTAGTTAGGCGACGGGAGAAACACTCGTATCTAGCTTCCATAGTAACTCTCTTTATGAAATCTTGGTATGCTACATCTTCTTGGCTGCTACAAAATTATCTTTCTAACAAAATCTTTAACAGAGTAGCCGAAGGTTGGCGACTCTTTGAACTCCAATTCTTGTCCAAAGAGATCTCTATTTGAATTTAGTATCTTTAGTGCCTCCACTGGTTCCAACTCAGGCTTCCCTGTGAACTTGGCTAGAGTGAGAGTCTAAGGACCTATTTATTCCAGCTTCAGGGACCAGGTTCAACTTTGGAATCTGAAACAAACAACTATTTAGAATCAACATTCATAGTGTATTTTCCTGAAGCATGCCCTGTTGTACTTTAGTGGCAAAGCTGATTACTAAAGCGAATACACAGCTGATTTGGTAGAAGTTGAAGCTGAAACAAATAGGGCCTGGATCTTAGTGATTTGGACTTTGATATTACGACTCATTTCATGCAAGTTCTTCAACTCTGAGGTGCAACCAACTTTCCTGGCCATTTGACTTAACCATGGGTCGTGAGTTTTAATTAGTTCAAAAATGGAATTATTTTGCTTAGTTTGAGTAGTGCCAATTTTTTAATGCCTCATCTAGGCTTTGGTGATTGCCATTTCCATTTCCATTGTTGTAGACAATGGGATTACCTGCATGGTTAGCGTAGGGCATCTGATAATTATTACCTTTCTTTGTCAAAGATGATCTCCATACATGCACTAGGCATGGTTTTATGTCAAATGGTTTGTATGTTTCTTATCTTCTGAAACTGGTGGTCCCATTAGCTCCGCTTCCATGCATATAGAGCATATTCTTGGATATGAAATTTAAATCAATATAGAAAGTATGGTAGGTTAACTAGTCTCACATTCCGTGATTGGGACAGTTTTTGATGACTTTCGTCATCCTATCCCATGCTATTGCGAGCAGTTCACACTCTACCTGAAGGAAACATGTAAAGCTGAATGAACGTTTTCACGGGAGGGAGAATTTTAGTCTTTTAAAAGTAGAAAATATTCCCTAAATTTTGATATTGCCTCTCGGATGAGATAGGAGCCATTGTTTTTCCCTTCTCTCGAGGAAAAACAAAATGATATTAACTTAACTGCGTTGATATCGACGTCTTTCACCTTCATCATATGTGTAACACCCTAGATTTTCACTCCTTGAAAATTCTTTTCGCAAGTTTTGAGTTTTGGCTTCTGCCTTTTTCTTCTATGTTCTTGGATTTTCTTTAAAATTGGTGTGTATATTGATGATGAACTTTCCTTGTTTCTTTGTCTTAGGGTTTTATCTCTAAAACCCTAATTTCCATTTCTTTTGAATTAAACCGGAGAGACCATGTTTGCACTGGGGACCCTTTTTTCCTTTGATACTTCGGCCTCGCCAATTTTCCAGAGACTAACCAATACCTACCAGCTACACATCGGCAAAAAAATTGCTATGTCTAATGCAATATTTTGCACACACAAACATTCCCAAGTCCTTTTCCAATTGAAGCTTTGTGAAGGAGCTACCTTTTCCGATGCACCACATATCCAAAAAATATTTGTAGAGCTTTTCCTGCAAATATATTCACCATTTTCACCCTGAAACCAAGACTTATAGAACAAATTTTGACCAGAGCATCCATTCAGAGTTTTAACATATCTGTTGACCTATGAAGCAAGTGCATTGTATCTTTGTTCTATGAAGTAGAAACTTTGCATAGATCTTAACCTAGCCACATAAAGCCTATCCATAAATTTTAAGCCTCACCCAACTCTTAAAACTTCCTCCAAAAATTCCCAACCTTTTTGTCCACCAAAGTACTTTGTGAAGGAAGTATATTTTCCACCTATCCATTTAGTCTCAAATTTGTTAGGGTTATGAACCATGAAAAATAACACTGACACCAAATATTCATCCAATTCCACCACTCTATTTTACCACCACAAATTCCCAAAGATTTGGACCAGAAACCAAGTTTGCACATGAAGTACCACCTAGACCTATCCAAATAGCCTCGATATTTTGCAGACATACTCACCAACTAATCAAGCCCCACCAAATAAAAAAAACTTCAATTCTCAAACCTGAAACCCAGGAAATAGTGCAAACACCTTGATGTCAGAAGTAATTTGGATCCTATCCATCCAAGGTATCCTATTGCACTACAGTGACCCTACGAACCCTACAGAACACACCAGCCAAGGTTTTCCTACCAGAACACAACCAAGCCACACAATGCTAGTGGCGGCCACCACAATGGCATACCAAATTTGGTGCTCTGGGCATGGGCAAAGCCCTCCAAGTCATCCACAACCACCCACCTTGTCCATTAGCTTCACGTGGCCCATAGAAGCCCAGGCCCCTCCACCATAACCCCTAACAAGTGCTTGCTTCGCCTCCAAGGCCACCATCGCCGTAGCCATCTTCCATACTGTGCTCTAGACCCCCCTCAGTCCAGCCCCCCGAGCTCTCCCCGCAAGACGCCTCATTACCGCACTGTCACGCTCCAAGACATCAGCTACACGACCAGAGCCAGCCATGCATCAGAAGGTCCCGACCACCAAGCCGCCATGGTTGATCCCATCCATCGATGACGGAACTAAATCTGACAGATCTCGAGTAGGGGTTCTTGAGCTGGTTATCTTGGCTAGATGGTAATACGACGAACAAAAGACACAATGTTTACCCCGGTTCAGGCCATCTCGAAGAGGTAAAACCCTACATCATGCTTCTGTTGTATTGATTGTGTTGGAGTACAAAGTACAAGATGATCTATCTCGAGATCGTATGTAAATGAAACTAACTTAACTTAACCCTACGGGCTAAACCCCTCAACGTATATAGGGACCAGGGGTACCTAGGCTTACATGTAGGTTGGTTACATCTTGGGATAAGCTTGTCGACGATTTGAACATGTCTTGAAGTGTGTGATAACCCACAAGTATAGGGGATCGCAAAAGTCTTTGAGGGTAGTATTTCACCCAAATTTACTAATTTGACACAAGGGAAGCCAAAAAAATATTTCTAAGTATTAGCAGTTGAGTTGTCAATTCAACCACACCTGGAGAACCAAATATCTGCAGCAAAGTGTTTAGTAGCACCGTAGTATGATAGTTTGATAGCAGTGGTAACTGTAGCAATAGTAACACTAACAGTAGCAATTTTGTAGTGATTGTAACAACAGCAACGAAAGTAACTTAGCAAAGATTAATATGCGAAAAGTGTAGGCATTGGATCAGTGATGGATATTTGTGTTGGGTAACATTCATCATGTAACAATCACAACCTAGAGCGATACACAATAGCTCCAATTCATCAATGTAATGTAGGCATGTATTCCGTGTATAGTCATACATGCTTATAATAAGAAATTTCATGACATATTTTGTCCTACCCTCCCGTCGCAGGGGGTCCATAAGGAAACTAATGGATATTAAGGCCCCCTTTTAATAGAGAACCGGAACAAAGCATTAACACATAGTGAATACATGAACTCCTTGAATTATAGTCATCCCTGGAGAGTATCCCAATTATTGTCACTTTGGGGTCTACGCATCAGAACAATAACAAGTGCATACAACTAGCAAATAGGACCAAGAAATCAAATATGTTCATGAAAACATAGATGGTTCACATCTAAAATCATGGCACTCGGGCCATAGTGACAAGCATTAAGCATAGCGAAGTCATAGCAACATCAATCTCAGAACATAGTGGATACTAGGGATCAAGCCCTAACAAATTGACTCGATTACATGACAAATCTCATACAACTCCATCACCGTCCAGCAGTCCTACAAAGGAATTGCTCACTCTCAGTGGTGAGCATCATGAAATTGTCGATGAAGAAGGGTTGGTGATGATGATGGCGACGAATCGCCCTCACTGGAGCCCCGAGCGGACTCTAGATATGCCCTCCCGATGTAGAACAGGAGGTGGCGGTGGCTCCGTATCGTGAAATGTGATGAAACTTCTTCTCTTACTATTTTCTCGGGGAAACTAAATTTATTGCATTGGAATTAGGGTCAGCGAAGCCTCGTGGGCCCCACAAGGTATCCTAGCGTGGCCAGGCGGGTGGTCGCGCCCTGTTGCTATGTGAGCAACAGGCTGCCCCCCTCCAGTGGGACTTTGCTCCGGTATTGTTTATATATTCCATCAAAATTCCACAAAAAGTTTCGGCCAATTCTGGGAACTTTTATTTCTGCACAAAAACCAACACCATGGTAGTTCTGCTAAAAATAGCATCAGCTCGGGTTAGTGTCATTCAAATCATGCAAATTATCGTCCAAAACAAGATAAAAAGTTTTTGCAAAAGTAGATACGATGGAGACATATCAACTCCCCCAAGCTTAACTCATTGCTTGTGCCTAAGCAATTCAGTTGACAAACTGAAAGTGATAAAGAAAAAAAAATTACAAACTCTTTTGTTCTTGTATCCGTATATAAGCTTAAATAGCACCCCAAGTTTTCAGCAAAGATCGTGAACTAACCATGCAAATGATAACACTTAGAAATCACATTTACTCATAACAATGGCATAATCAACTAGCAAGCAATAATTACATATCTCAAATGCCAACAATTTGTCAAAATAATTATGATATAGTATGATAACATGGTATCTTGCTAGTCCTTTCTGAGACCGCAAAACATAAATGCAGAGCACCTCCAACGTTCAAGCAGCGACTAAACATTCTAGTTCATGGTAAAAGAGAGCCAGTCATGATGCACACAACATTAACTATACTCAATGCATAAGAATGACAACGCTCTCAGGACTGGTGCTTTAATTGAGAAGGTGATGACTCAAAAATATAAGTAAATAACATAAAAGTAAATAGATAGGACCTTCACAGAGGGAAGCAGAGATTTGCATAGGTGCAAGAGCTCGAAGCTTAAATCAAAGATAAATATAATTTTGAGAGGTCTGCATTTCCTGTCAACGTCATGACCGAGGATTTTCAATATCTTCCATGTTAAACACATTATCGGCGGTTCCCAACCAGAAAGGTAAAGTTTATCCCCCCTCAACCATTCAAACACAAGCCATGGCTAGCCGAATTCACAGGTGCCCTCCATACAATATTATATTTTGCTTTAGTTTGATTATGGGACTAGGCATCCCAATCACCAGCCTCTCTCGTGCAATGACAAGTGAATAAACACTCCTCATGAGAATAACCCGCTTAGCATGGAAGATACTGACCGCCCCCTATCGCTCAGTGAGCAGTACGGGCACATAAAACAAATGCTTATTTGAATGATTAGAGGTGGCACATGAAAATTTACTTGGAACGACAGAGTAATACCGCATATAGGTAGATATAGTGGACTCATCTGGAACAACTTTGGTTTTAAGGATTTGGAAGCACAAGCAGCATTCCCGCTTAGTACAAGTGAAGGCTAGCAAATAGATTGAGAAGTGACCAACTAGAGAGCGACAACGGTCATAATTGATAACCCACAAGTATAGGGGATCGCAACAGTTTTTGAGGGTAGAGTATTCAACCCAAATTTATTGATTCGACACAAGGGGAGCCAAAGAATATTCTCAAGTATTAGCAGTTGAGTTGTCAATTCAACCACACCTGGATAACTTAGTATCTGCAGCAAAGTATTTAGTAGCAAAATAATGTGGAAGTATTGATAATGATAGCAAAAGTAATATTTTTGGGTTTTGTAGTGATTTATAAAGAGCAACGGAAAAGTAAATAAGTGAAGAACAATATATGAAAAGCTCGTAGGCATTGGATCGGTGATGGAAAATTATGCCGGATGCGGTTCATCATGTAACAGTCATAACATAGGGTGACACAGAACTAGCTCCAATTCATCAATGTAATGTAGGCATGTATTCCGAATATAGTCATACGTGCTTATGGAAAAGAACTTGCATGATATCTTTTGTCCTACCCTCCCGTGGCAGCGGGGTCCTAGCGGAAACTAAGGGATATTAATGCCTCCTTTTAATAGAGTACCGAACCAAAGCATTAACACATAGTGAATACATGAACTCCTCAAACTATGGTCATCACCGGGAGTGGTCCCGATTATTGTCACTTTGGGGTTGCCGGATCATAACACATAGTAGGTGACTATAGACTTGCAAGATAGGATCAAGAACTCACATATATTCATGAAAACATAATAGGTTCAGATCTGAAATCATGGCACTTGGGCCCTAGTGACAAGCATTAAGCATAGCAAAGTCATAGCAACATCAATCTCAGAACATAGTGGATACTAGGGATCAAACCCTAACAAAACTAACTCGATTACATGATAAAGCTCATCCAAACCATCACCGTCCAGCAAGCCTATGATGGAATTACTCACGCACGGCGGTGAACATCACGAAATTGGTGATGGAGGATGGTTGATGATGACGACAGCGACGGATTCCCCTCTCCCGAGCCCCGAACGGACTCCAGATCAGCCCTCCCGAGAGGTTTTAGGGCTTGGCGGCGGCTCCATATCATAAAACGCGATGAATCCTTCTCTCTGATTTTTTCTCTCTCCGAACACGAATATATGGAGTTGGAGTTGAGGTCGGTGGAGCAACAGGGGACCCATGAGGCAGGGGGGCAGGCGCGCCCCCACCCTCGTGGACAGGTGGAGGCCCCCCTGACGTGGATTCTTCTTCCAGTATTTTATTATTTTCCAAAAATAAGTTCCGTGGAGTTTCAGGTCATTCCGAGAACTTTTGTTTCTGCACATAAATAACACCATGGCAATTCTAGTGAAAACAGCGTCAGTCCGGGTTAGTTCCATTCAAATCATGCAAGTTAGAGTCCAAAACAAGGGCAAAAGTGTTTGGAAAAGTAGATACGACGGAGACGTATCAACTCCCCAAGCTTAAACCTTTGCTTGTCCTCAAGCAATTCAGTTGATAAACTGATTGTGATAAAGAAAAACTTTTTACAAACTCTGTTTGCTCTTGTTGTTGTAAATATGTAAAGCCAACATTCAAGTTTTCAGCAAAGATTATGACTAACCACATTCATAATAACTCTTAGGTCTCATGTTTACTCATATCGATGGCATAATCAACTAGCAAGCAATAATAATAAATCTCGGATGACAACACTTTCTCAAAACAATCCTAATATGATATAACAAGATGGTATCTCGCTAGCCCTTTCGGAGACCGCAAAACATAAATGTAAAGCACCTTTAAAGATCAAGGACTGACTAGACATTGTAATTCATGGCAAAAGAGATCCAATCATAGTCATACCCAATATAAATTAATAGTAATGGATGCAAATGACAGCAGCGCTCTCCAACTAGTGCTTTTAATAAGAGGGTGATGACTCAACATAAAATTAAATAGATAGGCCCTTCGCAGAGGGAAGCAGGGATTTGTAGAGGTGCCAGAGCTCGATTAAAGTAGAGATAAATAATATTTTGAGTGGCATACTTTCATTGTCAACATAACAACCAAGAGATGGCGATATCTTCCATGCTACACACATTATAGGTGGTTCCCAAACAGAATGGTAAAGTTCATACTCCCCCTCCACCACAAGCATCAATCCATGGCTTGCTCGAAACAACGAGTGCCTCCAACTAACAACAGTCCCAGGGAAGTTTTGTTTGCAATTATTTTGATTTAGTTTGCATAAAGCATGGGACTGGGCATCCCGGTGACCGGCCATTTTCTCGTGAGTGAGGAGCGGAGTCCACTCCTCTTGAGAATAACCCGCCTAGCTTGGAAGATACGGTCAGTCCTAGTTGATACATGAGCTATTCGAGCATACAAAACAGAATTTCATTTGAAGGTTTAGAGTTTGGCACATACAAATTTACTTGGAACGGCAAGTAGATACCGCATATAGGAAGGTATTGGTAGACTCATATGGAATAACTTTGGGGTTTAAGGGATTGGATGCACAAGCAGTATTCCCGCTTAGTACAAGTGAAGGCTAGCAAAAGACTGGGTAGCGACCAACTAGAGAGCGACAACAGTCATGAGCATGCATTAAAATTAATAAACATTGAGTACACGCATGAGTAGGATATAATCCACCATGAACATAAATATCGTGAAGGCTATGTTGATTTGTTTCAACTACATGTGTGAACATGTGCCAAGTCGAGTCACTTAAATCATTCACAGGAGGATACCACCCCATCATACCACATCACAACCATTTTAATAGCATGCTGGCACGCAAGGTAAACCATTATAACTCATAGCTAATCAAGCATGGCATGAGCAACTATGATCTCTAATTGTCATTGCAAACATGTTTATTCATAATAGGCTGAATCAGGAACGATGAACTCATCATATTTACAAAAACAAGAGAGGTCAAGTTCATACCAGCTTCTCTCATCTCAGCCAGTCCATCGTATATCATCATAATTGCCTTTCACTTGCACGACCGAACGATGTGAAAAATAATAATAGTGCACGTGCATTGGACTAAGCTGGAATCTACGAGCATTCAATAAACAGGAGAAGACAAGGCAATATGAGCTCTTGGTTAAATCAATAATAGTGCATACAAGAGCCACTTTAACAATTTAATTATGGTCTTCTCCTATCGACCCCCAAAGAAAAGAAAAGAAATAAAACTATTTACACGGGAAAGCTCCCAACAAGCAAAAGAAGAACGGGAAATCTTTTTGGGTTTTCTTTTTAATTATTACTACTACAGCAAGAAAAGTAAACTAACTAAAAGCTACACTAATTTTTTTGGTTTTTCTTAAGGTTTATTAAACACACAAGAAGAAAGCAAGAAAAAGGAAAATAAAATAGCATGGATATTACAGTGAAAGAGTATGAGCACCGACGTCTAGCAATGAGTGTGTGAACATAAATGTAATGTCGGTGAGAAATACGTACTCCCCCAAGCTTAGGCTTTTGGCCTAAGTTGGTTTATTGCCACGGATGGCCTGGCGGATATCCATAGTTGTAGTTGGGGTCGTACTAAGATGCAGCGGTCATTGCATCGTGTGCTGCAGCTTGGAGGCGAGCTATCTCAGCCCTCCTCCTATACTCCTCCGCCTCCTCTCTGGTTATGTAATGTCTCCCTTTTTCCTGAAAGTCAAAGAGAGTAGGGGCAGGAAGAACAATATTGACGGCGTGACGCCTGTCAAAGATTAGTCTGTACTGGAGAGGTGGTTCATTCCTCTCGACAACCTGATGATGAACCATAGCATTAAAGTCTAGATAAGCAGGAGGTAGTTCAATATCATCATCACGTATGGTTACACCAAGAAAATCAGCTAAGCGGGTTGCATAAATTCCAGCAAAGAAATCTCCATTAAATCTATTGTGATGCAACCTACGCGCAACAATAGCTCCCAAATTATAAGATTTGTCTCCTAACACAGCACTCCTGAGAACACTTAGGTCAGGGAAACACATATGACATGCTTCATCTTTACCATTTATGCACCTACCTATGAAGAGAGCAAAATAATGTATAGCGGGAAAATGAATGCTCCCTATGGTAGCTTGGGCTATATCTCTAGATTCCCCCACAGTTATACTAGCAAGAAAATCTCTAAATTCAGATTTGCGAGGTTCACTAGCACTACCCCATTGTGGAAGTTTGCAAGCAGTGGTAAAATCCTCTAAGTCCATAGTATAAGATTTTTCATAAAGATCAAACATGACAGTTTGAGAATTGCGTGAAGCTGAAAATTCAAACCTCCTCACAAAGGAACTAGTGAGATAGTGGTACTGGCGGCACTTTTCCTCCTCGAAGCTCACAAGATCAGCGTTACGCAAATACACGTTAAATTCTTCCTTAATTCCCGCTCGATCCATAAAGTCTTCTGAAGGCAATTCACAAGGCCGCACTGGAGCGTTCCTTGGTGGCTCATCATCGGCATCGCGCATTGCGAGCCTGGGTCCTTGCTTCCTTGAAGGGCCACCTTTGTACATTTTCCTAAACATATTTCTTCCTCTGAAAAATTTCTGAAATTTTAGTAACTTCAAATAAAAGTGAACCAAGCTCAACAAAATTGATAGCAACTACTCCTACAAGTGCCTAGAGACTATATCATGCATTAGAACTACTTGGAACCATATAAATTTGACATGCAAGCTCAAGAACATGGTCACCTAGGCAGTACAAATTTGCAATGAATAAAGCACTAGAACAAAAACTAATTGGACCAATGGAGGAGTCACACACCAAGGAACAATCTCCCAAAGCAGTTTTGTGAGAGGTGCTTTGAGCAAGGAGATCGAAAATCGCAGCAAAATGAGCTAGAACTCGTGCTTGAGCTGGATGGTGATTTTTTGGGAGGAAGAAGAAGTGTCTGGGTGCAGGAATAAGTGGAGGGGAGCCACCATGGGCCCACGAGGCAGGGGGCGCGCCCTGTAGGGGTGGGCACGCCCTGGACCCTCATGGCCAGGTGTTTGCTCCCCCTGCTGTGTTCTCAGTGCCAGATATTCTAAAATATTCCATAAAAAATCATATTCCAATTTCAGGGCATTTGGAGAACTTTTATTTTTGGGGTATTTTTATATTGCACGGATAATTCAGAAAACTGACAGGAAAATACTATTTTTGCTTTATTTCAACTAAATAACAGAAAGTAAAAGGAGGGTACAGAAGGTTGTGCTTTCTAATTTCATCCATCTCATACTCATCAAAAGGAATCCACTAACAAGGTTGATCAAGTCTTGTTAACAAACTCATTCCGAATAACATGGAACCGGAGAAATTTCGAATAACACTATGTTACCTCAACGGGGATATGCACATCCCCGATAATAAGAATATCATATTTCTTCTTGACAGTAGGAAGAGGAAATTCAAAACCTCCAAAAATAATCGATGGAATTTTTCCAATAGAATTGATACTATGAACTTGAGGTTGTTTCCTCGGAATGTGTACCGTATGCTCATTACCATTAACATAAAAAGTGACATTGCCTTTGTTACAATCAATAACAGCCCCTGCAGTATTCAAAAAAGGTCTTCCAAGAATAATAGACATACTATCGTCCTCGGGAATATCAAGAATAACAAAGTCCGTTAAAATAGTAACATTTGCAACTACAATAGGAACGTCCTCACAAATACCGTCAGGTATAGCAGTTGATTTATCAGCCGTTTGAAAAGATATTTCAGTAGGTGTCAACTTATTCAAATCAAGTCTACGATATAAAGAGAGAGGCATAACACTAACACCGGCTCCAAGATCACATAAAGCAGTTTTAACATAATTTCTTTTAATGGAGCATGGTATAGTGGGTACTCCTGGATCTCCAAGTTTCTTAGGTATTCCACCGTTGAAAGTATAATTAGCAAGCATGGTGGAAATTTCAGCTTCCGGTATCTTTCTTTTATTAGTAACAATTTCTTTCATATACTTAGCATAAGGATTCATTTTTAGCATATCAGTTAATCGCATACGCAAAAAGATAGGTCTAATCATTTCAGCAAAGTGCTCAAAATCCTCATCATCTTTTTTCTTGGATGGTTTGGGAGGAAAAGGCATGGGTTTCTGAATCCATGGTTCTCTTTCTTTACCGTGCTTCCTAGCAACAAAGTCTCTCTTATCATAACGTTGATTCTTTGATTGTGGGTTATCAAGATCAACATCAGGTTCAATTTCTACCTCATTATCATTGCTAGGTTGAGCATCATCATGAACATTATCATTAATATTATCACTAGGTTCATGTTCATTACCAGATTGTGTTTCAGCATCAGAAATAGAAATATCATTTGGATTCTCAGGTGGTTCAGCAATAGGTTCACTAGAATCATGCAAAGTCCTATCATTTTTCTTTTTCTTCCTTTTAGAAGGACTAGGTGCATCTATATTATTTCTTTGAGAATCTTGCTCAATTCTCTTAGGATGGCCTTCAGGATACAAAGGTTCCTGAGTCATTTTACCAGTTCTAGTAGCCACTCTAACAGCATAATCATTATTCTTACTATTCAATTCATTGAGCAAATCATTCTGAGCTTTAAGTACTTGTTCTACTTGAGTGGTAACCATAGAAGCATGTACTAATGAGTTTACGTTCACCCTTAACTCTAGACATATAATCACCCAAGTGTTCAAGCGTATCAGAATTATATTTCAATTGTCTACCAATATAAGCATTGAAGTTTTCTTGTTTAACAATAAAGTTGTCAAACTCATCTAAGCATTGTCTAGCAGACTTATAACGAGGAATATCACCTTCATCAAATCTATAGAGAGAATTTACCTTTGCTACCTGTGTCGGGTTATCAAGACTGTGTACTTCTTCAATAGGTAATGGATTAAGACCATGTATTTCTTCAATAGGAGGTAAATTCTTAACATCTTCAGCTTTAATACCCTTTTCTTTCATAGATTTCTTTGCCTCTTGCATATCTTCAGGACTGATAAATAGAACACCTCTTTTCTTCGGAATTGGCTTAGGAATAGGCTCAGGAGTTGGCTCAGGAAGTGTCCAATTATTTTCATTAATCAACATATTATTAAATAGAATCTCAGCTTCATCCAGTGTTCTTTCCCTGAAAACAGAACCAGCACAACTATCCAGGTAATATCTGGAAGCATCGTTTAGTCCATTATAAAAGATATCAAGTATTTCATTTTTCTTAAGAGGATGATCAGGCAAAGCATTAAGTAATTGGAGAAGCCTCCCCCAAGCTTGTGGGAGACTCTCTTCTTCAATTTGCACAAAATTATATATATCCCTTAAAGCAGCTTGTTTCTTATGAGCAGGGAAGTATTTAGCAGAGAAGTAATAAATCAAATCCTGGGGACTACGCACACAACCAGGATCAAGAGAATTAAACCATGTCTTAGCATCACACTTTAATGAGAACGGAAATATTTTAAGGATATAAAAGTAACAAGCTCTCTCATCATTAGTGAATAGGGTGGCTATATCATTTAATTTAGTAAGATGTGCCACAACAGTTTCAGATTCATAGCCATAAAAAGGATCAGATTCAACCAAAGTAATTATATCAGGATCAACAGAGAATTCATAATCCTTATCAAGAATACGATAGGTGAAGTAGCAAAAGCAGGGTCAGGTTTCATTCTAGCATTAAGAGATTGTTGCTTCCATTTAGCTAATAACTTCTTAAGATCACTTCTATTATTGCAAGCAAGAATGGCTCTAGCAGATTCTTCATCCAGAACATAACCCTCAGGCACGACAGGCAATTCATATTTATTAGGGGGAGAGTCTTCATCATCACTATCATCAATATTATCAGTTTCAAGAATTTCATTCTCTCTAGCCCTAGCAAGTTGTTCATCAAGAAATTCACCAAGTGGCACAGTAGTATCAAGCATAGAAGTAGTTTCATCATAAGTATCATGCATAGCAGAAGTGGCATCATCAATAACATGCGACATATCAGAATTAATAGCAGAAGCAGGTTTAGGTGTCGCAAGCTTACTCAAAACAGAAGGTGAATCAAGTGCAGAGCTAGATGGCAGTTCCTTACCTCCCCTCGTAGTTGAGGGATAAATTTTTGTTTTCGCGTCTTTCAAGTTCTTCATAGTGACCAGCAGATATAACTCCCAAGTGACTCAAAGAATAGAGCTATGCTCCCCGGCAATGACGCCAGAAAATAGTCTTGATAACCCACAAGTATAGGGGATCGCAACAGTTTTCGAGGGTAGAGTATTCAACCCAAATTTATTGATTCGACACAAGGGGAGCCAAAGAATATTCTCAAGTATTAGCAGTTGAGTTGTCAATTCAACCACACCTGGATAACTTAGTATCTGCAGCAAAGTATTTAGTAGAAAAATAATGTGGAAGTAACGTTACAGTAGCAAAAGTAATATTTTTGGGTTTTGTAGTGATTGTAATAGTAGCAACGGAAAAGTAAATAAGCGAAGAACAATATATGAAAAGCTCGTAGGCATTGGATCGGTGATGGAAAATTATGCCGGATGCGGTTCATCATGTAACAGTCATAACATAGGGTGACACAGAACTAGCTCCAATTCATCAATGTAATGTAGGCATGTATTCCGAATATAGTCATACGTGCTTATGGAAAAGAACTTGCATGACATCTTTTGTCCTACCCTCCCGTGGCAGAGGGGTCCTAGCAGAAACTAAGGGATATTAAGGCCTCTTTTTAATAGAGTACCGGACCAAAGCATTAACACATAGTGAATACATGAACTCCTCAAACTATGGTCATCACCGGGAGTTGTCCCGATTATTGTCACTTCGGGGTTGCCGGATCATAACACATAGTAGGTGACTATAGACTTGCAAGATAGGATCAAGAACTCACATATATTCATGAAAACATAATAGGTTCAGATCTGAAATCATGGCACTCGGGCCCTAGTGACAAGCATTAAGCATAGCAAAGTCATAGCAACATCGATCTCAGAACATAGTGGATACTAGGGATCAAAGCCTAACAAAATTAACTCGAGTACATGATAAATCTCATCCAACCCATCACCGTCCAGCAAGCCTATGATGGAATTACTCACGCACGGCGGTGAGCATCATGAAATTGGTGATGAAGGATGGTTGATGATGACGACGGCGACGGATTCCCCTCTCTGAAGCCCCGAACAGACTCCAGATCAGCCCTCCCGAGAGGTTTTAGGGCTTGACGGCGGCTCCGTATCGTAAAACGCGATGAATCCTTCTCTCTGATTTTTTTTCTCTCCGAACACGAATATATGGAGTTGGAGTCGAGGTTGGTGGAGCAACAGGGGGCCCACGAGGCAGGGGGGCGCGCCCATGGGGGCAGACGTGCCCCCACCCTCGTGGACAGGTGGAGGCCCCCCTGACGTGGATTCTTCTTCCAATATTTTTATTATTTTCCAAAAATAAGTTCCGTGGAGTTTCAGGTCATTCCGAGAACTTTTGTTTCTGCACATAAATAACACAATGCAATTATGCTGAAAACAATGTCAGTCCGGGTTAGTTCCATTCAAATCATGTAAGTTAGAGTCCAAAACAAGGGCAAAAGTGTTTGGAAAAGTAGATACGACGGAGACGTATCAATAATCATGCATTGCGAGTAATTGACGTTTAATACTAGCATGAGTCGGATATAAACACCATCAACATAAGTATCGTGGAGGCTTTGTTGGTTTTGAATCAACTACATGTGTGAACATGTGCCAAGTCAAGCCACTTGAAACATTCAGAGGAATATACCATACTTACATACTACATCATAACCATTTTAATGCATGTTGACATTCAAGATAAATCATTATCCACTACTAGCTACTTAAGCATGGCATGAGCAACTATAATCTTTAATTTTCATCACAAACATCACTAGTACGCGTCGGTGCTATACAAACGGTTTTTAGCCCCTTTCCACGATGGCATTTGGAACCGTCGCCAAGTGAGTGTGGGCGATAGGGGGGGTCCTTCCCACACGACCAAGAAATCATCGGGGATAGGCCCTCCTGGGACACAGGCTGGGGCCGTGTGCAATCGGGCGAGGCATCGAAAGCCAATCATTTCCGTTCGTATGTACATCCCACACGGTGAATCCCAGAAAAACATTACCGTTCATATGTATATCACACACAGTCAATCCAAGGAATACGTTTCCGTTCTTATGTATATCCCACACAGTCTATCCAGGGAAAACATTTTCGTTCGTATGTATATCCCACACAGTTTTATGTATACGCTCGTGTGTGAAAGGTGTAACTATCACACACGCTCTGCCTTGGTTAACTGTTTGCTTTTATGAACTACATCACACACGATTTGATGTAGAAAACTGTGTGACATTGGGCGATCCATCAGAAGCGCTTTTACTGCCAGAACCATTTGCAAAGTTCCATGACCGTCTATTCTCTTTTTGTTTTTGCCTGTAATTTATTATTCGAATTGGAAATTTTGAAATATGAAACGTGCAATTCAAATTCTCAGCATAATGGTTCAACAGCGAATCCATAAATAAAATTGCCAGTACAATATGTTCAGTAATTACAGGATTAGGCAGCAATTAACTATGATGAACCACAATATTTAAAGGCAATAAAGGTGAAGAGACAAGTGTAAATCATTTTGACTGCCGACAGTATTGAAGAAGCGGAATGCCCATAATGTGCCTTCCTGCATGCCATAGGCACGAACCACTTTTGTCCAACCCCTTGTGACGATCGCCCACCCATCCTTCACCGCCTCCAGGAAGACTTCTAGAGCATTATCATGGTAGCATGAATTATATACTTTAACCTTAGTTGCCTCCACTCCGGTCATGTAGTTTGCAAGGTAATCATCAGTAAATAGCTTTGGAAACCACTGAAAAGAGAAAAATATCAGACACTCAGGACTAATAGAGTAACTTGTTGTGGGCAGGGGGAAAAGGCAACACATTACTTACCATCTTAAACTTCACAATTGTCTTGGACAAAGTGTAAATAAAGAGCTTAATTCCAATCACCCGTTTCTTTCGCCTAACAATCTTTCTTAGTTTCCTCACTTGACGATTGTTCATGAATATCTCATTGCCCCATACGGAAAAGGGATCGAAGCGTGGATCAGTACCTCTCATATATGTACCTACAAGCAACTCGTAAATGTTAGAAGCTAAACTGAGATTGCACAAATGATGTAAAATACAACTACCTATGTTCCTAAGTATAAGTATTTTTTTGAGATTTCAATATGAACTACATACAGATGTATATAGAATTATAGATATAGTTTAGATTAGAATCTAGATTCACTCATTTTGCTCCTTATGTATAGTCTATATTGGAATCTCTAAAAATACTTATATTTAGGAATAGATGGTGTATAAGACATGGGATGCAGCTAACCTTGACGGCAAACAACAACATCGCCCATTGTAGCCCTATGTAAGTACATGGAAAGCCAATGTTAACTACAACAGGGTTAACATCCACCAAAACTAGCAAATGGTAATAAATCGGCAGCATCTGTAGTGATATCTTCACTGCAGAAGAGTAGCACGGTAGCAAAGGGACGGATTAAAAAATGGATACAACTGTTAATTGCAACAGGCTTAACAACATCCTAATTCATGTTTTGTAAGTTTGTAGCCATTGAAATACAACTCTTCAAAAATGGATACACCTGTTAATTGCAACAGGCTTAATGGCCATTGAAACCGGTACTAATAAAAATGCAATTGGCAGAGTTAAACATCACAGGGCAGGTGCTGCCAGAGCAGATAATGGCCCAGATTGTCTATAAAAAGGTAGGAAAATAGCTAAAACGTGTTAGGCATGTTTACTACAACATGCTTAATACATCGACCGTACAAAACATAGCCATTAATTGCAACTGGTATTGGTAAGATTGAACTGGTGAGTACATACTTGGTAAGTCCTGAGAGGTAGTTGCTGGGGCACTTCATCTTGGCCAGAGCCCGCCCAAAGTCAGTGGCGGCGGAGGCGAGCTGTTCCTCCGGGTCGAAGGGTGGATTAGTGCCACTGACATGTGTACCTACAAGCAACCAGTAAATGGTAGAAGTTAAACTGCAATTGCACAAATGATGTGAAATACTGTAAGACATGGGATGCAGCTAACCTCGACGGCAAACAACAACATCGGCCGTTATGACCATGCGTAAGTACATGGACACGCATGTTAAGTACAACAGGGTTAGCATCCACCAAAAATAGCAAATGGGCAGCATCTCTAGTATATCTTCATTGCGGAGAGTAGCATGGTAGCAAATGGACTGATTAAAAAATGGATACAACTGTTAATTGCAACAGGCTTAACAACATCCTAAGTCATGTTCTATAAGTTTGTAGCCATTGAAATACAACTGTTTAAAAATGGATTCAACTGTTAATTGCAACAGGCTTAATAGACATTGAAACCGGTATTGATAAAAATGCAATTGGCATAGTTAAACATCACAAGGAAGGTGCTGCCAGAGCAGAGAATGGCCCAGATGTATATAAAAAGGTAGGGAAAGTAACAAAAACGTGTTAGGCATGTTTACTAGAACATGCTTAATACATTGATCGTACAGAACATAGCCATTAATTGCAACTGGTATTGGTAAGATTGAACTGGTGAGCACATACTTGGTAAGTCCTGAGAGGTAGTTTTGGGGCACTTCATCTTGGCGAGCCCGCCCAAAGTCGTGGATTGGCGGAGGCGAGCTGTTCCTCCAGGTCAAAGCGTGGATCAGTGCCACTGACATGTGTACCTACAGGCAACCAGTAAATGGTAGAAGTTAAACTGCAATTGCACAAATGATGTGAAATACTGTAAGACATGGGATGCAGCTAACCTTGACGGTAAACAACAGCATTGGCCGTTCTGACCCTGCGTAAGTACATGGACATGCATGTTAAGTACAATAGGGTTAGCATCCACTAAAAATAGCAAATGCGCAGCATCTCTAGTGATATCCTGAGTCATGTATTGTAAGTTTGTTGCTGGTATTGTTGAAATTGAGCTGGACACAGTAATATTTGAACATCACAGAGTGTACAGTACTGAGATAAACAAGGCACGAACATGCTTAATACATCGACCGTACAAATCATAGCCGTTGCAAGTGGTATTGGTAAGATTTAGCTGGTCAGATCTTACCTGTTAAGTTTTGGGGGGGGTAGTTGCTGGGTGACTTCATCTGGGCCAGAGCCTGCACCATGTCGGCGGCGGTGGCGGAGGCGAGGTGTTCCACCGGGTCAACACGCACAGCGGCCATCGTGCCATGGACCACCATCAGCTCCTGGCGGTGGGGATTTGGAGGCATGAGGATGTCTCACAGGCGCCATTTAAGCAATCAGGACGGGCCCGTGATAGAGATTGGTGGGTTACCTGACTGGATCCGAGCAGAGCGTAGATGTGGTTGAAGATGTGGTTGCGGCAGCGGCGGTTTGAGATGCCTGTAGGGGGAGGCGCGAGGGGGAGGATACTGAGGGTGGGGAGGTGGTTGGAGGAATAAATTCTGAAATTGCGCGCCTAGTGAAAATTTCGCAATAGGTAACTGACTTACGGATCATCGCACAGGTAACTAACTTATGGATCATTAACTGACTTATGAAAATCCCATCTCCAAAAAATGTACGCGTGTACTTGATTTTTTTTGGTCAATGGTACGTCTGGTTTATTAGGACACATCGCACAGGTAACTGACTTATGGATCATTAACGCAAAAAACACAGACGGGTACGACATAGAAACCGTGTGTTTTGTGATCTTCTAATGATTAACGCAAAAAAACGCACACGGGCACACATGCTAATCAACGTTCAAAGCCCTCAAAGGATGCTCTTACCGACATTGTATGTTAATACTACAAACTTAAAGTACTACTGGTAATTTGCTCTAATACTACAAACTTAAACTACTTCTCACATGCTGCCACCAGGGCATGCTAGCCAGACACCGGAGTTCTCCTTCCCGGCCTTGTAGGCGGCAGCCCACCATGCTTCGATCTCTGCCAAGCTCTCCTCACCACAACGTGCGGCCTCTTTTTTTCTTGCGGCGGAGGGACTCTCTTTTCTTGACCACTTTCTGCCTTTTCTGCTCCTTCTGTGCGGCTTTGGCCGCCTCTAGATCCACCACCCATTCGGCCATGGCAGCCTCAAAATCCGCCCACGTAACTGTCTGACCGCCGGCGGCGATGAACTCGGCGCGGCCAGATGCCATCGCTTTCTTACCATGTGTGCGCCAGGTTGTATGTTCATCGTAGAAAAAAACTCGTGGACAAAGGACAAAGGAAATTTGGACCCCCCCCCTTCAATCTTGGTGATTTCCCCCTCGAAACCATGAAACTTCCTTGGTGATGGTTCGACTTATGAAAGGCGTGCATCACGACATAAGGAAAACATTCTCCAATTTTTACCAGGGCATGGTGAGGCCATACCATGGCACCACGCCAGGCGTCATGTTTTCCAACCATGTGTTTTTTGTATAGTTGTTAACCCAGTAAACGACGCGTTTATGGTTGACTATTGCCACACATTTCCTTGAAAAATCTGCCCATTCCTTGTAAAAGGCATGAGTATGTACTAAATAACACGAGCATGGTTTTCCAGACCGTTCTTATGCACCTTTTCATGCACTGATTGTTCGAATTTGGATTATGTCCATTAATGCCTAGAAAATGCACATAATACCATAAATATGGTAAATGAGCCCAGAAAAATGTCAAATTTGAACACGTTGCATTTGAGGCGTGAAAACTGAATGACAAACTATGACGGAAATTTGGACCCCCCCTTCAATCTTGGTGATTTCCCCCTCGAAACCTTGAAACTTCCTCGGTGATGGTTCGATTTATGAAAGGCGTGCATCACGACATAAGTAAAACATTCTCCAATTTTTACCAGGGCTTGGTGAGGCCATACCATGGCACCACACCAGGCATCATGTTTTCCAACCATGTGTTTCATTTTTGGTATAGTTGTTAACCTAGTAAACGACGCGTTTATGGTTGACTATTGCCACACATTTCCTTGAAATATCTGCCCATTACTTGTAAAAGGAATGAGAACATACATTTTCTAGACCGTTCGTGTGCACCTTTTCATGCACCGATTGTTTGAATTTGAATTATGTCCATTAATGCCTAGAGAATGCACATAATCCCATAAATATGGTAAATGAGCCCAGAAAAATGTCAAATTTGAACACGCTGCATTTGAGGCGGTATGTTGATCGTTGAAAAAAACAGAATGACAAACTAGGACGGTAATTTGGATTCCCCTTCAATCTTTGGGATTTCCCTCTCGAAAGCATGGAACTTCCTCGGTGATGGTTCGATTTATGAAGGGCGTGCATAACAACATAAGCCAAACCTTCTCAAATTTTTACTAGGGCATGGTGAGGTCATACCATGGCACCATGCCAGTCGTCATGTTTTTTAAGCATTTATTTCATTTTTTCTATAGTTGAAACCCCAACAAACGAACATTTGTGGTTGACTATTGCCACACTTTTCATCGAAATATATGTCCATTCGTTGTAAAAGGCATGCAAATTTACTAAATGGCACGAGCACGGTTTTCCAGGCCATTCTTGTGGACCCTTTCATGCACCAATTGTTTGAACTTGAATTATGTGCCTTAATGCCTAGGAAATGCACATAATCTCCTAAATATGACAAATGAACACGGAAAAGTGCCAAATTTGAACACGGTGATTTGCAGGTTGTATGTTCATCATAGAAAAAAACTCATGGACAAAGGACAAAGGAAATTTGGATCCCCCTTCAATCTTGGTGATTTCCCCCTCGAAACCATGAAACTTCCTCGGTGATGGTTCATTTTATGAAAGGCGTGCATGATGACATTTTTACCAGGGCACGGTGAGGCCATACCATGGCACCACACCAGGCGTCATGTTTTCCAAGCATGTATTTCATGTTTGTATAGTAGTTAACCCAGCAAACGACGCATTTATGGTTGACTATTGCCACACATTTCCAGTAAACGACGCATTTATGGTTCGTTTTATGAAAGACGTGCATGATGACATTTTTACCAGGGCACGGTGAGGCCATACCATGGCACCACACCAAGCGTCATGTTTTCCAAGCATGTATTTCATGTTTGTATAGTAGTTAACCCAGTAAACGACACATTTATGGTTGACTATTGCCACACATTTCCTTTAAATATCTGCCCATTCCTTGTAAAAGGCATGAGAATGTACTAAATAGCAGGAGCATGGTTTTCCAGACCGTTCTTGTGCACCTTTTCATGCACCGATTGTTTGAATTTGAATTATGTGCATAATTAGTGCCTATAAAATGCACATAATCCCCTAAATATGGGAAATGAGTTCGGAAAAATGTCAAATTTGAACACCTTGCATTTGAGGCGGTATGCTGATCGTTGGAAAAAAAACTTGATGACAAACTAGGACGGAAATTTGGATTCCCCTTCAATCTTGGTGATTTCCCTCTCGAAAGCATTGAACTTCCTCGGTGATGTTCGATTTATGAAGGGCATACATGACGACATAAATCAAACCTTCTCAGCTTTTAACCAGGGCAACGTGAGGCCATACACCATGCCAGGCGTCATGTTTTTCAAGCACGTATTTCATTGTTCTATAGTTGATAACCCAGTAAATGACGCGTTTGTGGTTGACTATTGCCACACATTCCATTGAAATCTCTGCCAATTCCTTGTAAAAGGCTTGAGAAATTACTAAATACCACGAGTATGGTTTTTCCAGACCGTTCTTGTGCACCTTTTCAAGCACCAATTGTTTGAATTTGAATTATGTGCATTAATGCTTACAAAATGCACATAATCCCCTAAATATTGTAAATGAACCCGGAAAAGTGTCAAATTTGAACACGGTGATTAGCAGGGTTTATGTTCATCGTAGGAAAAAACTCATGGATGAAGGACAAAGGAAATTTGGATTCCCATTCAATCTCGGTGATTTACTATCGCACACGACTCATCTCCGTCGCCTCTGCGAACCGTGTGTGTTCACTCACACATGCAAAAAGAAAAAGAGAAACCTTGCCCACTTCGTCCCCACTTACTCGCCGCAGACTCCTCCGCAACTCTGCACCCTAAGCTCGACGGCTGTTGGCGGCGGGCGTAGGTCACGCTCTAAACCGCACGGCATATCGCCCCTACCGCTTTCCGCGGCCTATCTGCACCGACATTCTAGACTCTGGTCGACTGGGTTTTCTGCGGGATTGGGCCGGGGATTTTTCTCACGGAGAAGGTAATCAATTTAATTAGCGAAATATTCACTCATCTCTTATCGCAGTCCGTCTGTTGCTGTTAATAAACCGGCAGAAATCATCGTGGAATCATTTTTGTTCTAGCTGATTCGTGGGTGTTCATTCATGTGTCCACAGTGTGAGCACAAATCAGGCAACCGTGGTCGTGGCCAGTCGGAAACGAAGTTCTATCTCACCATTTTGGATGACTTCAGGGAGCGCTCGGTATGTTCAATCTCAACCTACCATGGTCCACATGGCCTAAATTTGTGAACATATACCGTCTGTTGCTACATTATCTATATATTTGCATCAAATCTTTGTTACATTATCTATTTTTAATTCTATATTTTTGTACTTTGCTTTCATCTATATATTGATCTGTTCTATCAGTTACTCCCATATTTGCATCTTGGTCTGTTATTTCAATATATCTAATTTATGATCTTAATTTTTATTTCAAGCAGTACATCCCTTGCTTTGCAAGAACAGGAGTAGAAGGAAATCTTGGGCTTTACTTTGTTGATGACTCCCAGAATGTCATATTGACAATGCATCATGGATTTACAATGACGGTTAGCGTAAAACTTGATAAAGATGGTCACTCCTATTTTAATGCGACTTGTGGAGGAAAATGTCTAAGTGTTATGAACTGAAAGCTGGCAATAAAATTCTAGTGCATGCACCACAGCCTGGTCTAATTAACATGGATGTTTACTTTCCCAACGTCACCAGCCGATCAAAGCCTGATCAAGGTTAGTGTCCTTTCAACTTTCTCCATGCTGTCATATTACTATTTAAGCAACCAATTGATCACTATTTAAGCAACCAATTGTGATATCATATTCTGACTCCGTTCCTAGGCAGTAACAGATTCTAGTTACCAATTTATGCGCACTATTTATTCTTCTGCAATGTTCTAAATAAATAATACCTTTCCACCTTTTAAGCAGGGTATGTTGGATGCATAGTGAACGATCTGTATGTTACTAAGCATACCAAATTAAACTGGAAGGATTTGAAGCATGTCATAAACTTATTTAATAATCTGACAGACATAGCACAACGTATGAAAGCTGGATTTTGGATGGGATTAATTAGACCTATGGTGCACACACTGAACAAGACCAATTGTGTGCACAAAACACTGGTAAAAAGTCTTATTTTAATGTTGATGCTCATAAACTATATATATCTTCAATGATATGTTACAATTGGTTTTTATTCTACATGTCAACAGAAATTGCCCCCTATAGCAGTTCCTGGATCGATTTCCCGGCGTGGTCGTTACACTTGTGCCTGCTAATAACGCCAAAGTGATTGCAAGGTATTGCATTTCCTGCAGAAATGGAACCATTCAAATTAACAAGTTCTCGCTTCTCGTGGCAATGCATCCATATTGGAAAATTGGAGACACTGTTCTACTCATGCTCTACCAAGGTACATGAGGGCTCTTCCTTTTCATTGACAAGATGCCGAGTCGCCGTGATCAAGCTGCTTCCAGTGGATAGTTGTGGTTGTTGGCCCTCAGCCTCTTAAAATGTTCTAGCTGTTACTATATATGTTAAGTATGTAGATATGGACCATATGGTTGTTAGCCCTTAGCCTCTTAAAATGTGATAGTTGTTACTATGTTAAGTATGTAGATATGGACCATATGGTTGTCAAAACCGTGTTACGAAGATCCTCCTTTTGTCAAATAGTGTAACCACTATATATATATGTTACTCAAATGCTGTTACCCAAGTTCATAAATTTTCATGGAAAGTATTAGTATCGTACATAGTTCATTGAGTTTAAGCGTGTGCCCGATGTCCAGAAGGCATTTGCATATTAACTGTCCATATTGCAAATTCACACACATGTTAACATAAGGAAACGTATCTGTAACATACTAATCATCGCACACGAGTACTCGCAGACGCATCGTGTGCGATACTCCTAGCCACCGCAAGCAACTAATTTGCATTTTTCAAAGTTTTTGTACACACAGAATCGCACACGAAGTAACTATATTGATCGTTTGTGTTGTAATTTCTCATCGCAAACAGTTCTTCCGAGTCGGCTATTTGCCAAGTATCACACACATCTTGTTTACACGACTCGTTTGTTTTCTTTTGGCTCATCGCAAACAGTTCATACATGTGAACTGTATGCCGCATATCACACACTTCTTGTTAAGTTGAACCATTTCTGTTGTGTTCCCTAATCGAAAACAGTTCGTCCAAGTGAACCGTATGCCGTATATCGCACACACACTGATATGGCTGCCCATTTCTATTGTTCTACCTCATCGCAAACAGTTCGAATGGATTAACCGTGTGTCCCGCATTGCACACACATTGATATGGTTTCCCGTTTCTGTTGTTCTGCCTCATCACAAACAGTTTGAATGGATTATCCGCGTGCCCTGCATCGCACACGTAACTAAAATCTGAACTGTGTTTGATGGCTCCGCCATCGCAAACGTTTTGCACCTTTTTTGACAGGTTTTTTACACCACCGTTTGCGACTATTGCATCGCACATAGTTTCGACAAAGGGTCTCTGATCATAGTGTCGCGTTAGCAGTATCCCGCAGAAGTGCATGTTTACTCATAATATGTTGAATCATGGATACTGATTTAAACGTATTTACAAAAACAAAAAAACAAGAAGAGTTCATACCAGCTTTTCCTTGCCACAATCACTTCATCAAATCATCGACATTATTGCCTTCACTTGCACAACCAAATGATATGAAAATAATAACTGTGCAAGAGTGTTGTGGACTAAGTTGGAATGTGCAAACATTTTATTCGGGGGAGAAGAGAAGGTAAAATTGGCTCTTCGTTAAATCAACAATAAAGCATATGAGAGCCACTCAACAATTTCATCGTGATCTTCTCCCTACGAAGACTAAATGAAAAGAAAAGAATTTTAGAGAAAAACATTGAAATATTTTTGGAGTTTTTAGTTTTTCTGAAGTAAGCAAATTAACAAAGGAGAAAAACAAAAACGAGAAAAAATAGTTGTGGGTTTTCTTCTACTACTACGAGAAATCTTTTTGGGTTTTCTTCTACTACTACGAACTAAATAAACAAGAAATAAAAACTGAAAAGAAGCGAGAAATATTTTTGGATTTTTGATGTTTTTCAAACACACAAAAGTAAAGCGAAAAATAAAATTAACATCGATTACAATGAAAGACGATGAACACCGACAACTAGAATGAATGTGTGAATATGAATGTAATGTTTGTGGGAAATACGTACTCCCCCAAGCTTAGGCTTTTGGTCTAGCTTGGTAATCACCATCGCTGATCAGGATAATAGTCATAATGGTAACTCGTGGAGGCATGTTGGGCTGCCTCCTTAGCGAGACGGACAGCTTCCACTGTCGCGTTATACTCATGTGCCTCATTCTCATAGATAAAATATCTTTGTTTGCTCTGAAAATCAAAGAGAATAGGAGCATGCAAAATAACAAGGATAACACAATATTTGTCAAATATCAAGTTATAGTCATATCTATGAGTGTTATTCTTAATAATTCATGGTGCTGCATTGCCTCAAAATCTAGATATTTATCAGATAATATAGGAGCATTGGACCGAGGGCAGACCCCAAGCCTAGCAGCTACGCGGGAGGCATAAATTCGTCCATACAGAGCACCATTGCCCGCATTACGGTGCAGCCTACGTGCAACAACTGCCCCAAGATTATACGGTTTACGGCTTGTTAGAGCGGTATGAATAAAATGCTCAAGTCAAGGGCACAAAGTGCACTACTATCTTGTTTACCAACAATGCATTCCCCGTTAAACAACACAAAGTAACGAATAGAGGGAAAATGGATGCTTTTTATTCTAGCTTGTGTAACTCTCCTATCCTCACCATTGCAAAGGCTACTGAGAAACATATCATAATCAGATTTCACTGGTTCGCTAAGAGAACCCCAATACAGATTTTTGCATGCATCACAAAATTCTTCTAGAGACATACCATAGGATCTATCATAAAGATGAAAAAAACTCTAAAATTATGGGAAGGATACTCAAACCTCTGAGTGAATGAATGGGTGAGGTCGTAGTGCCAAGTGCGCTTATCTGCAAGAAGGCGGAGAGCTCAGCGTTCTGAATGTATTGATCAATTTTCTCCTTAATGCCTGCACCTATCATGAACACATTGCAAGGCGAGCGGTATGATTTTGCTTCGGCAATTCGCGCCAAACTTGCCCTTGGTTCAGCATACGCTTCCCCTGCCGAACTTTCACTCGACGGTCCATTCGACCTCTTCCAAAGTAGTGGATTCATCACTAATCAGGCAAAGCATTTAATAATTGGAGAAGCCTCACACAAGATTGAGGGAGATTCTCTTCTTCAAATTGCACAAAGTTATATATTTCCTGTAAGGCAGCTTGTTTCTTATGAGCAGGAAAATATTTTTTAGAGAAATAATATATCATATCCTGGAGACTACGCACACAACTAGGAGTAAGAGTATTAAGCCCGTTCTTAGCGTCACCCTTTTATGAGAAAGGAAACAATTTCATAATATAGTAATAGAGAATCTTTTCCTCATGAGCAAATAGGGTGGTGATGTCTACTACGCAACTTTATTCTTGTAGACACGTGTTGGGCCTCCAAGCGTAGAGTTTTGTAGGACAGTAGCAATTTTCCCTCAAGTGGATGACCTAAGGTTTATCAATCCGTGGGAGGTGTAGAATGAATATGGTCTCTCTCAAACAACCCTGCAACCAAATAATAAAAAGTCTCTTGTGTCCCAAACACACCAAATACAATGGTAATTTATAGGTGCACTAGTTCAGCGAAGAGATGGTGATACAAGTGTAATATGGATAGTAGATATTGGTTTTGGTAGAAATAACAATAAAAAACAGCAAGGTAGCAATTGATAAAACGGAGCACAAACGGTATTGCAATGCTTGAAAATGAGGCCTAGGGTCCGTACTTTCGCTAGTTCAATCTCTCAACAATGCTAATATAATTGGATCATATAGTCATCCCTCAACGTGCGATGAAGAATCACTCCAAAGTTCTTATCTAGCAAAGAACATAAGAAGAAATTGTTTGTAGGGTATGAAACCACCTCAAAGCTATTCTTTTCGTTCGATCTATTCAAGAGTTCATAATAAAATAACACAAAGCTATTCTTTCCGTTCGGTCTATCCAAGAGTTCGTACTAAGAAAACACCATATGATACACATCAACCAACTCTAATGTCACCTAGATACTCCAATGTCACCACGAGTATCCGTGAGTTGATTATGTGATATGTATCAAAAAAAATTCAGATTCTTAATACTCAATCCAACACAAAGA
This sequence comes from Aegilops longissima, assembly GCA_021605205.1. NCBI lineage: Eukaryota > Viridiplantae > Streptophyta > Magnoliopsida > Poales > Poaceae > Aegilops > Aegilops longissima. Next base: position 677,151,970 of record CM038680.1, on the reverse strand, counting down.
ACCTCAAAGAGTGCCCCAAGATTTCTACCGGAGAAACAAAGACGAGAACGTGCATCAACCCCTATGCATAGATTACCCCAATGTCACCTCGGGAATCTGCGAGTAGAATGGCAAAACGCATATCAAGTGAATCAATATGATACCCCATTGTCACCACGGGTATTCATAGCAAGACATACATCAAGTGTTCTCAAATCCATTAAAGTATTCAATCCGATAATATGAAATCTCAAAGGGGAAACTCAATTCACAACAAGATAGAGAGGGGAAAACACCATATGATCCGACTATATTAACAAAGCCCGTGATACATCAAGATCGTGACATCTCAAGAACACGAGAGAGAGAGAGAGAGAGAGAGAGAGAGAGCTTAAACACATAGCTACTGGTACAAACCCTCAGCCCCGAGGGTGGACTACTCCCTCCTCATCATGGTGGCCGCCGGGATGATGAAGATGGTCACCAGTGATGATCTCCACCTCCGGCGGAGTGCCGGGATAGGGTCTAGATTGGTTTTTCATGGCTACAGAGGCTTGCAGCGGCGGAACTTCTGATTTTGGTTACCCCGAGGGTTTTGGAATATTTGAGGATTTATAGGGCGAAGAACTGGTGCGGGAGGCCACCGAGGTGGGCACAACCCACCTGGGCACGCTCGGGGCACCCCTCTGGTACTTCTGGGCCCATCCTGGGTGTTCTGGTCCAAAAAAAGTATCCAAAAATTTCCGCTGCGTTTGGACTCCGTTTGATATTGATTTCCTGTGATGTAAAAAAAAGCAACTGGCATTGGGCACTATGTCAATAGGTTAGTCCCAAAAATGATATAAAGTTTCTATAAAATGACTGTAAAACATCCAAGAATGATAATATAAGAGCATGAATACTTCATAAATTATAGATACGTTGGAGACGTATCAGGTGGCAATGCCATTCAATTTAGTAAGGTGTGCCACAATAGTTTTAGTTTCATAACCATGAAGAGGATCATATTCTACCTAAGTAATTAACTCAGGATCAATAGAGAATTCATAATACCTATCAGTAACAAAGATAGGAGAAGTAGCAAACTTAGGATCATATTTCATTCTCTCTATCATAGTTTTTTCTTTCAACTTACTCAGTAATTTCTTAATATCACCTCTATCATTACAATCAAGAATTTCTCTAGTTGTCTCCCCATCCATAACATAACCCTCAGGTATCTTAGGTATTTCAAATCTAGTAGGAGAGCTAGGCATAATAGGTGAATCATAATTTTCATCAGTTTCAGCATTCTAAAATTCTTTAGCTTCAACAATTTGTTCATCAAGAAATTCACCTACTGGCACAGTATTATCAAGTAGAGTACTAGCATCATCACAAATTTCATTGATAACAGAAGTAGTATCATCAATTACTTGCGAAATATCAGAATGAATAGCAGGTGGTAGTGTCGCAAACCTACTTAAAATAGTGTATCAAGTGCGGAGCTAGATGGCAGTTCCTTACCTCATCCCGTCTTAGAGGGTACGATCTTGGTCTTAGTGTCTTTCATGTTCTTCATAGTGATCAATAGATATAATTCCCAAGTGACTCAACAAATAGAGCTATGCTCCCCGGCAACGGCACCAGAAAAAGGTTAGGATAACCCACAAGTACAGGGGATAGTGATAGTCTTCGAGGGTAGTATTTCACCCAAATTTATTGATTCGGCACTAGGGGAGCCAAAGAATATTTATGAGCTTATCAGTTGAGTTGTCAATCCAACCACACCTGGAGAACTAAATATCTGCAGCAAAGTGTTTAGTAGCACAGTAGTATGATAGTTTGATAACAGTGGTAACAGTAGCAATAGTAACGGTAACAGTAACAGTAGTAGTTTTGTAGTGATTGCAACAACAACAACAACAACTTATCAAAGATCAATATGAGAAAAGCGTAGGCATTGGTTCAGTGACAGATATTTGTGTTGGATGACATTCATCATATAATAGTCACAACCTAGAGTGATACACAATAGCTCCAATTCATCAATGTAATGTTGGCATGTATTCCATAAATAGTCATACGTTCTTATAACAAGAACTTGCATGACATCTTTTGTCCTACCCTCCTATGGCAGCGGGGTCCATAAGGAAATTTAAGGGATATTAAGGCCTCCTTTTAATAGAGAACCAAAACAAAACACTAATGCATAGTGAATACATGAACTCCTCATACTATGGTCATCACCAGAGTGAATCCCAATTGTTGTCACTTTGGGGTCTGCGGGTCATAACACGTAACAGGTGCATACAACTTGATCTCAGAACATATATGTTCAGATCTGAAATATATTAATGGAAAACATATAGGTTCAGATCTGAAATCATGGCACTTGGGCCCTAGTGACAAGCATTAAGCATAGCAAAGTTATAGCAACATCAATCTCAGAACATAATGGATACTAGGGATCAAGCCCTGACAAAATGACTCGATTACATGTCAAATCTCATCCAACTCCATCACAGTCCAGCAAGCCTACGAAGGAATTACTCACTCCCAGTGGTGAGAATCATGAAGTTGTTGATGAAGAAGGGTTGGTGACGATGATGGCGATGAATCCCTCTCTCCGGATCCCGAATGGACTCAAGACCAGCCCTCCTGATGAAGAACAGGAGGTGGCGATGGCTCTATATCGTAAAATGCTATGAAACTTCTTCTCCTTTTTTTCTCACGGAAACAAAATTTATAGCATTGGAATTAGGTCAGACAGAGCCACGTGGGACCCACAAGACATCAGTGCGCGCGCTGGAGGGTAGGCGCGCCCTGTTGCCTTGTGGGCAACTGGTGGCCCCCCTCTGATGGATCTTTGTTCCAGTATTTTTCATTTATTCCACAAAAAATCTCCAAAAAGTTTTGTTCGAGTCTGAGAACTTTTATTTCTACACGAAAAATGACACGATGGTAGTTCTGCTGAAAACAGCGTCAGCCCGGGTTAGTTTCATTCAAATCATGCAAATTAAAGTCCAAAACAAGAGCAATAGTGTTTGGAAAAGTAGATACGATGGAGACGTATCATCGTTCGAGCTCGTGTTGCCGCAAGGGGACTCGAACATGACCGTGTACCCTTGCACGAGAGGCTCTTTCGTATCGGGGACCTGTCTAGCCTGTTGATGTCTACAACGCAACTTTCTTCTTGTAGACTCGTGTTGGGCCTCCAAGCGCAGAGTTTTGTAGGACAGTAGCAAATTTCCCTCAAGTGGATGACCTAAGGTTTTATCAATCTGTGGGAGGCGTAGGATGAAGATGGTCTCTCTCAAACAACCCTGCAACCAAATAACAAAGAGTCTCTTGTGTCCCCAACACACCCAATACAATGGTAAATTGTACAGGTGCACTAGTTAGGCGAAGAGATGGTGATACAAGTGTAATATGGATAGTAGATATAGGTTTTGTAATCTGAAAATAAAAAACAGCAAGGTAACTAGTAAAAAAAGTGAGCAATAATGGTATTGCAATGCTTGAAAACAAGGCCTAGGGTTCATACTTTCACTAGTGCAAATTCTCTCGACAATGATAACATAATTGGATCATATAACAATCCCTCAACGTGCAACAAAGAATCACTCCAAAGTTTCTATCGGAGAACATAGGACGAAAACGTGCATCAACCCCTATGCATAGATCACTCCAATGTCACCTCAAGTGAATCAATAGAACATCCCATTGTCACCACAGATATCCCATCGCAAGACATACATCAAGTGTTCTCAAATCCAATACTCAATCCAACATAATGAAACCTCAAAGAGCAAGACTCCATTCATCACAAGAAGGTAGAGGGGGGGAAACACCATATGATTCAACTATAGTAACAAAGCTCGTGGTACATCAAGATCGTGCCAAATCAAGAACACGAGAGAGAGAGAGAGAGAGAGAGAGAGAGAGAGAGAGAGAGAGAGAGAGATCAAACACATAGCTACTGGTACATACCCTCAACCCCGAGGGTGAACTACTCCCTCCTCGTCATGGAGACCGCCGGGATGATGAAGATGGCCTCCGGTGATGGTTTTCCCCTCCGGCAGGGTGCCAGAACGGGCTCCCGATTTTTTTCGTGGCTACAGAGGCTTGCGGCGGCGAAACTTCCGATTTGGGGTTCTTTTCGGAGGTTTCTATATTTATAAGAATTTTTGGCGCCGAAAACAAGTCAAGGAGGTGCCCGAGGGGCCCACAAGCCCTCAGGGCGCGCCCAGGGGTTAGGGCGCGCCCCCTAGCTTGTGGGTTCCTCGGGACTCTTCTGGTCCAGCTCTGGTGCTTTGGGGGTCTCTTTTGGTCCATAAAAAATCACCATAAATTTTCAGCCCATTCCGAGAACTTCTATTTCTGCACAAAAAACGACACCACGGTAGTTCTGCTGAAAACAACGTCAATCCGGGTTAGTTCTAATAAAATCATACTGAAACCATATAAAATTGTTGCAATCATGGCATGAATACTTCATAAATTATAGATAGGTTGGAGACGTATCAGCATCCCCAAGCTTAATTCCTGCTCGTCCTCGAGTAGGTAAATGATAAAAGAAAGAATTTATGAAGTGTGAATGCTACCTAACATATTTACCAATGTAATCTTCTTTATTGTGGCATGAAAGTTCAGGTCCATAAGATTCAAAACAAAAGTTTAATATTGACATAAAAACAATAATACTTCAAGCATACTAATAAAGCAATCATGTCTTCTCAAAATATCATGGACAAAGAAAGTTATCCCTACAAAATCATATAGTCTGGCTATGCTCTATATTCATCACACAGAATATTTCATCTTGCACAACCCTGATGACAAGCCAAGCAATTGTTTCATACTTTTAATGTTCTCAAGCTTTTTCAACTTTCACGCAATATATGAGCGTGAGCCATGGATATAGCACTATAGGTGGAATAAAGTATGGTGGAGGTTGTGAGGACAAGACAAAAAGGAGAAAGTCTCACACCAACTAGGAAAATTAATGGGCTATGGAGATGCTCATCAATTGATATCAATGAAAGTGAGTAGGGATTGACATGCAACGGATGCACTATAGCTATAAGTGTATGAAAGCTAAAAAAAGAAACTAAGTGGGCGTGCATCCAACTTGCTTGCTCACGAAGACCTAGGGCAATTTGAGGAAGCCCATCATTGGAATATACAAGCCAAGTTCTATAATGAAAAATTCCCACCAGTTATGTGAAAGTGGTAAAATAGGAGACTCTCTATCATGAAGAACATGGTGCTACTTTGAAGCACAAGTGTGGAAAAGGGATAGTAACATTGTCCCTTCTCTCTTTTTCTCCTATTTATTTCATTTTTTTGTTTGGTCTCGTTGGCCTCTTTTTTTATTTTGGGCTCTTTGGCCTCTTTATTTTTAATTTTTTTGAAGTCCGGAGTCTCATCCCAACTTGTGAGGGAATCATAGCTTCCATCATCCTTTCCTCACATGGGACAATGCTCTAATAATGATGATCATCACACTTTTATTTACTTACAACTCAAGAATTACAAGTTGATAATAGAACAAAATATGACTCTATATGAATGCCTCCAGCGGTGTACCGGGATGTGCAATGATCAAGAGTGACATGTATAAAGAAAATATGAATGGTGGCCAAGCCACAAATACTATGCCAACTACATGATCATTTAAAGCAATATGAAAATGATGGTATGTGTCATAATAAACAGAACGGTGGAAGTTGCATGGCAATATATCTCGGAATGGCTATGGAAATGCCATAATAGGTAGGTATGGTGGCTGTTTTGAGGAAGGGTATATGGTGGGTCTAATGCACCAGCGAAAGTTGCGCGGTACTAGAGAGGCTGGCAATGGTGGAAGGGTGAGAGTGCGTATAATCCATGGGCTCAACATTAGTCATAAAGAACTCACATACTTATTGCAAAAAATTATTAGCCATCGAAACAAAGTACTATACGCATGCTCCTAGGGGGATAGATTGGTAGGAAAAAACCATCGCTCGTCCCCGGTCGCCACTCATAAGGAAGACAATCAAAAAAATAAAGCATGCTCCGACTTCATCACCATAACGGTTCACCATACGTGCATGCTACGGGAATCACAACCTTTAACACAAGTATCTCTACCAATCCAGAATTACTCACTAGCATGACTCTAATATCACCATCTTTATATCTCAAAACAATATGCAAGGAATCAAACTTCTCATATTATTCAATGCTCTTATATGAATTTTTTATTATATCCCTCTTGGATGCCCATCTTATTAGGACTAATTCATAACCTAAGCAAATTACCATGCTGTTTAAGACTCTCAAAATAATATAAGTGAAGCATGAGAGTTCATCAATTTCTATAAAATAAAACCACCATCGTGCTCTAAAAAGATATAAGTGAAGCACTAGAGCAAACTTTCTAGTTCAAAAGATATAAGTGAAGCACATAGAGTATTCTAATAAATTCACGATTCATGTGTGTCCCTCTAAAAAGGTGTGTACAGCAAGGATGATTGTGGCAAACTAAAAAGCAAAGACTCATATCATACAAGACGCTCCAAGCAAAACACATATCATGTGGTGAATAAAAATATAGCCTCAAGTAAAATTACCGATGGATTGAAGACAAAAGAGCGGACGCCATCCGGGGCATCCCCAAGTTTAGATGCTTGGTTGTCCTTGAATATTACCTTGGGGTGACTTGGGAATCCCCATGCTTAGGCTCTTGCCACTCCTTATTTCGTTGTCCATCAAATCTTTACCCAAAACTTGGAAACTTCACAACACAAAACTCAACAGAAAACTCATAAGCTCCGTTAGTATAATAAAGCAAATCACCACTTGGGTACTGTTGTGAACTCATTCTAAATTTATATTGGTGTTATCTACTGTATTCCAACTTCTCCATGGTTCATACCCTCCGATACCTACTCATAGATTCATCAAAATAAGCAAATAACACAATGAAAACAGAATTTGTCAAAAACAGAACAATCTGTAGTAATCTGGAAACTTGATATACTTCTGTAACACCAAAAATTCTGAAAAAATAGGAAAATCTAGGAAATTTGTATATCAATCTTGTGTAAAAATTTCAGATCAAAATCATGCTTTTGTGAATTTCTAAAATTCTGGCAATGAGCGTAAAATTTTCTGTTTTTCAGCAAGATCAAATCAACTATCACCATAGACCATCCCAAAGGTCTTACTTGGCATTTTATTGAAAATAAGCTATAAAACATGATTAATACAATAGCATAATCATGTGAACGCACCAAAAACAGTAGGTATAAATATTGGGTTGTCTCCCAACAAGCGCTTTTGTTTAATGTCTTTTTAGCTAGGCGTGATGATTTCAATGATGCTCACATAAAAGATAAGAATTGAAACATAATTGGAGCATCATGAAGCATATGACTAGCACATTTAAGTCTAACCCACTTCCTATGCATAGGTATTTTGTGAGCAAGAATCAACTAGCATAGGAAGGCAAAACAAGCACAACTTCAAGATTTTCAACACATAGAGAGGAAACTTAATATTATTGCAATATGCAGAAGGATATGTTCCTCTCTCATAATAATTTTCAATAGCATCATGAATCAATTCAACAATATAACCGCCACATAAAGCATTTTTTTCATGATCCACAAGCATAGAAAATTTACTACTCTCCACAAAAGCAAAATTCTTCTCATTCCGAATAGTGGGGGTATCATATGAAACTCGGATACTATAAATTGTTTCCACATTAAAAGAGTAATGTTCAGAAAAAGGGTAATCATAATTATGACAAGTTTTATAAATATAATCATCATTATTTTTATAACATAAGTGTCATCACAATAATCATGTTGTGTGTGAAACAAAAGGTGTATCAGCTGAAAGCGAAAACGCCCCTTTGGACAGCACAAAGCACTCATGGATAGGTGCAATGGTGCGTGATCCGAGATTCCAGAGGACAATGCTTGCAACAGGCAATCCGTGAAATCTAGTTCCCAATCCACCGAAACTAGCACGCGTTCGATCTTCGTCATGGTGGGAGCCTCCCGCTCATTGGTCCAAATAAATGTCTTCCCATGCATACATATTTCCTTGAGCTCATGATCGTCCACGAAGCTCCAAAATCTTATTCATGATATTACTGTTGAGGTTATTGTTATTCTTTTCAGAAACTTTTAGGATCATGTTGAAGTCGCCAAGTAGCATACATTGACCCGGGCACGCCCTGAAGCTAGGCGACGAAATGAATCTTGTCCTCGTCTTCTTGAGGCCCGTACACAATTGTTCACTTTCTTGGTGTGCACCTTACCCGTGATGCTATTGGGATCCAACATCACATTGTCAACCTAAAAGACGGTCGTCATCGGGGGGCCGGGGACCGAGGATTTCAGATCCTGGAACTTCACCAAGTCGGGGTTGTTTACCGTTAGGTCGACATATCACCTCGGTGCCTCGATGAAAAAAGTAGGTCGCGCTCCCGCCTCAAGCTCAAGTTCAGTGGCCGACCACTGGAGTTTCATGCAGCTCTGGGCAGCCGATGTGCCAAATAAGGTCAAAATTCACACCTGGAGGATGATTTCAAACGGGTTGGCTGTTGGGATGGAACTACAACGGCGACGCATCAAACAAGGAGTCTTCTGTGTAGCATGCGGGTGCGAGGAATCACTGGTGCACCGGTTCTGGCAATGCCCCCACTCGGCTCACTTCTGGGAGCTCATGCGGGAGGAGGTGGGGGCACATCTGCGGGGACCGTCGAGGGAGATACAATCATTTCGAAGCATGCGATCATGGATCCTGGAGTGGCTAGCTGACGGCTCAGCGGAGGAAAGGGAGCTGCTAATGATGACCAGGTACGAGCTATGGCTAGCAAGGAACAATGCCAGGGAGACAAAGAAGATAGAGGAGCCGGCTACAATCACGAGAAGGGTGTTGTACCTGAGGGAGGAATGGCGATCTGTCCATGCGCAGGTAATGAAACAACCAGTGCAGTGAATTCTGCAAACTTGGAAGAAACCGGATGTGGGATGGGTGAAAGCAAATGCTGATGGAGCAATGGCGACGAGCAAAGGGTCGGGAGCGGGGGGTGTAGTCCTCAGGGACTGCCAATGTGAGTTCTTGGCAGGAGCTTGCCATTTTTTTCCGGCTGTCGCGGATCCTGAAGTGGCAGAGTTGCATGCGTGCCGCCGAGCCATATTGCTAGCTCAAAAACTAAACGTGGAGAAGCTCATCCTCGAGACAGATTCTAAGAAAGCGGTCCGGAAGCTGCTAGACGTCAACAAAGATTTCTCTCACACTGGGCATCTAGTTCAGCAGATCAAAAACTTGCTTGGAGTTGTTCAGGAGCACCACGTGGTTTGGGTGCGTAGGAGTGCAAATAATATAGCACATGTCCTAACTAGAAAGGGTTGCTGTAAATCACTTTGTAAAACTTGGCTTCATGTACTCTCGGAGTGTGTCCGCTCCGAAGTTGCAGAAGAGATAAACTATAAATAAAATAGCAACTGTTTCCCCTAAAAAATGACGGTCGTGTCTCATGCCATGAGAAAGCCACCACGTATCTCCTTCACCGCCAAGTAAACGAAGTCATCCAACGATTGCCCAAGACATTGCGTAACTAGCATGGTATGCTTTGTAATAGTGTTACATCTTACGTGGCTGAAGTTGTAACAAATGGTTGTAAAAATATTTTAATTAATTAATATACAGGAGGTCTTTTTTTTTTAAATGAAGACTTTCTCTAGAAGAACACCTTTGTGGTTTTCCTTTTTGTTTTCGAGTTATCGTAATTTCCGAGGTTGGCACATGATTTGGGCCAACGCGAGAGGCCGCATGACTGACCCAGCAGGGGCCCAAGGTCTCAACAATCAAAAGGCCGACGGTATCTGTGAGTTCAGGGTACCCCTAAAAATCTTCTGAATTGAGTCCACGATTTGATTGTTCTCAGTTTCCGACCTCCCCAATCCAGTCAGATCGATCTGTCTCATCGATGGACGATGCGGCGCCGCCGGCCATGGACTGGTCGCTACTGCCCATGGATGCGCTCTCGTCGATCTTCGTCAGGGTCGGCGCCGTCGACGTCCTCAAGGGCGCAGGCCTCGTGTGCCGCTCGTGGCTCCAGGCGGCGAAGTTGCCGGATGTGTGGCGGGGCGTGGACATGGAGAACCACGAGGTCGTGCTGCTCAAGAACATACCTGTCCTGCGCGCAAGGGCGAAGGCGGCCGTTGACCGCTCCGATGGACAGCTTCAGGTGTTCGCCGGGAAGAGTTTTGTCACCGATGAGCTTATGGAGTATATCGTTGAAAGGTGTTTTTTCTTTTCTTCATTACTTGATTTCTGCTCCAAATTTTATTATAACTAATTACAGCTCTGCGTTTGTAAAAATAGTGTTTCCGCACTCACTCCTGAATAATCTTTACCGAATGATCACCCTACTGTTTGCCTACGTTGCACGGATACTTGGATACGTATCGGATACGCGATACGGGGATACGCCCGATACGCCAATTTTCTGAAAACATGAATACAGGGATACATTTATATATAGATATTACATATATTAATTATTAAAAATATTGAAAACAAAATAGAGCTTCTAGGTCAAAGCATGCCTCAATAGGATTATTCCCTTTGTTTTCATGCACTTGGTCCACTTTCATTAACTGGTAGTGGGATTTTCATGGGATTGTTGTTCCAATCAGTGCATCGACTCTCTTTTGCTCACCTTTCAATTGAACAAGAACATTGATGGTCATGTTTTGGCATGAACTCACTCCCATGTTAGATATCTTTAAAAGGTGTGCCTTTACTATTGAGGGGATTTCATGTCGAACGAGGGGTTTCAGGTATCCAAAAAGTATGGCAGAAGTATCCTAGGAGTATCAAACATTACTTTCTTTTTTTCAAATCAAAAAATTGAGGGATACTTACGGGATACGTATCGGGCCGTATCGGGGCAGTATCCGGCTGGATACGCACGCTTTCTGAAGTATCTGTGCAACGTAGCTGTTTGCAGTTCGCCCTCACAGACCACCCTTCGGCTTGTATCCTGCTACTGCGTTTTCAGCCAACGCCTCGCCAGTGTTATAAAACAGTCGCCTCTGCTGGAGCTGCGCTCCCTTGAACTAGACCATACTGACATCACCGTCCAAGAACTGACTGCCATCCTTGAGAACTGTCCTGTTGTGGAGGTTCTCTGGGTGCACAATTGCTTTGAAATCGATGTGGATTACGAGGAGCATCAAGGGCGGGGCCAGGATTTAGACATAAGGGGGGCGAGAACGATAATAATCGTTTCTGATACACACAACACACACATAAAAATAGTCTCAAAAGTAGAATTGATATGAATGAAACTATATGTTTGATAATAGCATGGGTTCAAATTATCGTGTAATTTTTTTTTTTTGACGAAATGCAGGCAGGTCGCTGCTTTCATTCATTAAGAAGGGGAGTGCCTCAATATAAGGCAAAAAGTGCTAGTTACAGAGTTACTGTGCAAGGTGAAAAAAAGGAAAGAGAAAAAGGAAATTACATTGCCAGAAACAGAACTCTCTTAACCATGATCTCCCAGCCACTGTGCACCCTTGAGGCCGGCAGTCCACCAAATGCGCAGCTCGAGTACAATTCGATCACAAATATTCAGAAAGGGGGAAAATTTATGATTGAAGATGCGGTCATTCCGTTCCTTCCAAATGCCCCACCAAATAGCCATCACCAGCGAGGAGAAGGCCTGCTTCCTCCGCTTAGAGATTTTTTCCAGAGACAACAGCCACCAGTCAAGCAAGGAAGGAGCGCTGACATTCGGTCTGGCATCAAATGAAAACTGAAATTTAGTCAGGCAGAAACCCCAAACACCAGCTGTGAATGGGCAATCAGCAAAGAGGTGGTGAGCGGATTCGAGGCCAATTCTGCAGAGGGGGCAGACCGGGTCATGGGGCCATTTTCTCCTTTCAAGGTTGTCAGTCGTAAGACACTTTCCTTGCACTGCCAGCCAAGCAAACATCTTTATTTTTGGGGGGATTTTGATCTGCCAAATGATGTTCAAAAAAGGAGAGCTGACTTTGCCATAAAACTGTAAGTGGTATGCAGATTGTGCGCAATAAGTTCCATTCCTCTGTTTTCGAGTCGCTCGACTAGTCGCGACTAGTCGTCGACTAGTCTATGAGTCGCACTGGCAGGGTCGACTCAGCCTGGCGACTCGACTCATGGGATGAGTCGAGCGACTCGAGCGACTAGTCTCGACTAGTCACGACTAGTCGTGTTTTCTGGGTCGAACGACTCGATTTTTTTGGGCCCCACCTGTCATATGCTTTTTTACTGTATCGATTCATCCCCCTGGAAACCTAGATCGAACCTGTTCCCCTCCCCCCGACCCAACCCTCTCCTTGGCAGCCGCCGCCGCCCATGGTTGCTGGCTTGCTGCTCCTCCCCTGGTTGCTGCTGCTGGTCTGCTCCTCCCCTGGTTGCTGCTGTTGCTGGTCTGCTCCTCCCCTCCTCCCCTGGTTGCTGCTGCTGGTCTAATCCTCCCCTCATCCCCTGGTTGCTGCTGGTGGTGGTCTGCTCCTCCCCTGGAGGTGCATGAACAAGGGTGGTTGTGCATGATGAAGACTTGAGGGCTGAATTGGAACCACTCAAGAACAAGGCTGGTTTTATTGTACCTACTTTCTACTGCTTAATTCATGTCGACTCGTCGCATGTCGACTCATCGACCATGAGTCTAGACTAGTCACGACTAGTCTAGAGTCGCTCCCCCCGAGCAACTCGTCGACTCATCGACTCAAAAACCTTGTTCCATTCGCAGTCCATTTCCAACAAACTTCGTCTGCCAATTCAGAGATGTTGAAGCTTTGTAATCTGTTCCATAATTCAACAAATTCTCTTAGAACAGCCTCATCAGGGTTGCGCTTGATGAGCCGAATCCAGAGATTATCCGTGAGACCTTCAGAGACAGTGATCTGGCACCTATTACTATGCTTGTAAAGTAACGGGAAGGAAACCGAGGGGATCTCACCATGCAGCCAATGGTCATGCCAAAAACTAAAGGATTTTCCATTCCCAATCTTGATTGAAGTACTAGCCACAAAAATGGCCTTAACCTCCTTGTCCACTGGCAGTGTTAACCCATGCCAAGATTTATCACCATCAGTGGCGTTCTGCCAGAGCCACCTAACTCTCAGTGCCCTTCCTTGACAAATCAGATCAGGTATACCTATCCCACTAAGCTCAAGAGGAGAGCAAACTTGAGACCATTTGATTAAGCATTTTCCACCACTAACTGCATTGACCCGGCCCAAAGAAAGGCCCTTCTCATCTTGTCGATTTGTTTAATAAACCATTTTGGCTGCTCAATGGCAATAAGTTGAAAAATGGGCATTGCAGAGAGCACGAATCTCTTGAGCCTCTTGTCCGAAAGTGGCATACCCAAGTAGGTGCAGGGGAAAGAATCAAATTTGGCATCCAAGGGAGTTTTGAATGATGGTAAGGTCAATACCTTCGCACCTAATAGGCAAAATTTTACTTTTGGCCATGTTGGTGCCCAAACCAGACGCCCTACCAAATAAGTCCAGAACACTAGCAATAGAAGAAATGTCTTGGTTGTCAGGCTTGGAGAAAATGACAACATCATCAGCGTAAATGGAAGCTCTGTGCTTGATGATCTGGTCACCGATAGGCGACAAAATGTCGTGCTCTTGTGCTTGATCCATTAGTCTGCCAAGACAATCCATGACAAGCACAAACAGGAGGGGGATAAAGGGTCACCCTACCTGAGGCCACAACGGTGCATGATTTGTTCCGTGGTGCAAGAGTTCACCAAGATCCTGGTGGATGACGAGAGAAAAAGGCAAGAAATCCAGTCCCTCCATTTTTGACTAAAACCCCTAAATCTCATAAGGTTGAGCAGGAACTCCCAAGAAACAGAGTCAAAAGCTTTTGATATGTCCAACCTTAACATCACAGCAGGAATCTTCTTCTGTTGAAGTGTTTTAGCCAAAGCCTGAACTTGCTCCTCAAGTGGATTTGTGTTCTAAGTAATATTTCGAAACAATGAGCTTGTACAATGAATCTATTTTCCATGAAGCATTAAACAAGAAGTGAAACTATATCTGTAAATTACAATCTTACCTAATTAGTAAATAAAATCATTGATTTGAAACAAATTGTAATGACTCAGGATTACTCCCTCCGTTCTTAGATATAACTCTTTATAGAGATCCCACTATAGGCTACATACGGAACAAAATGAGTGAATCTATCCTTCAAATGCATCTATATACATCCGTACGTGGTTCATATTGGAATCTTTACAAAGACTTATATTTAGGAATGGAAGGAATACTATATACCAGAATTCCTTTGAAGTCAATCTGTTGATGTATGACGCGCTGTAGCAGACGAGTAGTTGTGATCTCTCTCAATTGCCCAGGAGTATGTAGTGCCCTCTGCCCTGTGCGGCTGTGCAACGACCAGAACGGCGGAAGCAGCGGCAGGCTATGCCGCGACTGGCGATGGCGACGGCGGCGCAAAGACGTACGTATGGAGCCAGCAGACCTAGAAGGCAGGAACGTAATTACGGGAAGGATTAGGGAATTAACTACACGATCTCATGGCTGGATCTGGATGTAATCTTTTTTTCTCACGCGTATGTACACCTAGGGATGCTTTGGGCCTTTGGGCTGAGAAGTTGCCATGCTAGGCCATTAGCACCGTTACACACACGTATAACTAAACCAACAGGTCAGCCATAATATACGTATAAAACTACAACTACTAAAACCTAACCAGGCCTAATAGGGGGGGCGAGGCGATGGGGTGTCTGACCCCTGCTTGCACCCCCTGTCTCCGCTCCTGAGGAGCATGCTCTCCGAGCAAAATTTGCCAGGATCAGAACCATGACGATCTGGTGCGATGATGAGTACCGTCTTTACTTCGACTGAGCTCTCTCTCTCTCTCTCTCTCTTTTTGCGGGGGCATAGACTGGAATATTATCCTGATTCTGAATATGAGAGGACATATATTCAATGTGATCTGAGTATATTGTGATCCGTATGATCGGGCACCTTATTCAGCATTTATCCTTATGTTTGCGGTGGAACTTCACGAATGTACCTGCCGCTTAATTTCTGTCGATTCTGGCTTGTACCTTTTCCCTTTGAGGATGCATCTTTTAGTATCCTTCAGGATACAACACGATAGAGGGAGGGAGTTAGGTCAAAAAAAGAAGAAGAGGGGCAGAGCTACTACATGGCTATATGGCTCTCTCAGCAGGATTAAACAACATGATATTCCAGTCTAATGAATGATTTTGTTTCGTCTTTGGCGCAGTGGAGAACCTATCATTTGTTGGGTGGCTAGCAGGTTGGTTGTCCTCTTAGCCTACTATAGGGATTAAACAATATGTTTGGAAGTTCCGTGTATGTTATTCATAGCAATTATCTTTTTAAGAGGAAGTCCATGTTCTTGTTGATAGCGAGATGGCACATATGTGATGTCTTCATCAATCTTTGGAGCTTCGTGGGCCCATTCTTCAATAGGAAGTGTATTAATGTGTGAGTGTGATGATATACATGTATTATGTGCTATGTGTTAAAACATATAACCCGGTCTTTGAAAATAAGAGGAAATATGCCCTGGTTTTCTTTTCGCTTTTGAACACATAGATTATTGCATTAAGCAAACAAATAGTGTTTGGTTTTGTAGTTATGCTTGACACAAGACAAGTTGTCGATGATACTGTGTTAGATCAAGTTCATCATAAACTTAAGAACTTCAAAAGATTTTTTATAGGTTGGAGTTGCACTATAGAAGGTTTGTATAGAAGGCTGCCTGAGAAAGACATTGCAAAGACTGAGCTTCATGGAGCTCGTTTTTCAAAAAAAAAAAAAATTGGAAGTTTCAAAAAATGTCAATTTTTTTCTCCAGAAACTGTGCATATTCTTCAAGTATGTATAAAATTTCATCAACTAATTTGATTGTTTGCATGCTACACAAAAAAGACAAATATCTGACACAAATACAATAAAGAAAACCCATTTAATACGTGTATTTGTCTTTTTTCTGTACATCACATATGAATATATATGTTTGTTATTTTATGCATGTATACTACAAATATATATCTACATGTATACTTTCTTTTCATATTTCTTTAAGGTGTGAATTTTTTTCCCTAAAATAACAATAAAGAGCTCAATGGAGCTCGGCCTCTGCTGGCACTTTTCGGCTCTACCTTCCTTATCCATGCAGCTTCATGCATTGCTAAAAATAGTCAGCATACATGTTTGTCTGCTACTTGCTATGAGTTGACTATAATTTGGACAAATAAAAGATATTACGAGGAGAGGAAACTAAGTGGATTTTTTTTTTCATGTAAGTAAAGCCCCGGGCTCAGGCTCTGATAGCTTTTCAATATAGTTATTTTCCAAAAAAAATAGACTCATTAGTCTTAGATCTTATGAAATCATTTCAGGATTTCCTTGAGGGTAACATGGAAAAACATAGACTTTTAACTATGGAGATTGCTCCCCAAAGGAAGAAGGTCCTAACAGGATCCATATCTATAGATCGATCTGCTTACTCGATGCCATCTTTAATTTTCTTTTTGCTGAAGTTTTGAAAAGCAAAGCGATAAAGTGGCAGATAATGTGATTTTTTATATTCAATCTGCATTGATTTGGGGGAGCTAAATTATGGATAGTGTAGTCTATTTACTTTTTAAAGAAATGGAAAGATTGGGATTATTTTTAAAGTGAACTTTGAAAAGCCTGTGATAAAATTAGTTAGGATTTTATGTGTTGGAAATGGAAGGTTTCCCCATTCTTTCTACTATGGTTAAATCTATAGTTCCAAATTGATAGTGTGAGCATCCTGTTTAATGATAGATTATGACCTTCTTTCGAAAAATGAAAAGGGTTAAGTCAAGGTGCTTGTTTCTAACTTCTGTTATTCAACATAGATGTAGATGGCCTAGCTATCCTAGTTCAGAGGGCTTTGGACAATGTTTTGATTAAATGTGTAGTGCCTACTTTCTTGGATGATGTATCAGATATTTTTCGCGCCCTCGCCCTCCTCTGATTCGATGATCAAGGACAATGAGTCAATAACTTCAATAAGTTGGGTTTGCAAGGGAGGGTGGACTCAGGTAACAAAGTAAATGAGGATTAGAGCGTAAGCTAGGTTGGGCTCTAGCTATGAGATGGAATTGGTGGAGCTATCCCCGCCTGTAAGCGTGAGTGTAGTTCGTGTTAATATCCGTTCAGAGAAGAGCGTGACATTGCCATCGACACAGGTGGTTTACTTGTCGAGAAGATGGAAAAGATATAGGAAATGTTGGATAAATTACTAATGCGCTTCACCGACATGGGCTCAGATGTCAAATCTGTCTCCGTTGAGGTCCATAATATTGCCAGTAGGTGGAGGACTTTGGAAAAGATTTCTACGGCATCAGGCACTGCTTTAATGAAACTGAAAACCCCGCACTTTCATTGCTTCTCCACTATCTGTGGAAGTGTCCATCCCGGTCAATGGAGTTGAGACACCGTTGGTTGCCAATAATGGGCCACCGCAACAACCAGCTCCGATCTTTCACACTAATCGGAGGAATATATGTTGCACTAGCAGCGACACGGCTCCTATAGTGCAACAGCTGGACCT
This sequence comes from Aegilops longissima, assembly GCA_021605205.1. Taxonomy (NCBI): domain Eukaryota; kingdom Viridiplantae; phylum Streptophyta; class Magnoliopsida; order Poales; family Poaceae; genus Aegilops; species Aegilops longissima. The sequence goes on along the minus strand of CM038680.1, from coordinate 677,134,351 downwards.
CGTTGCTCTAGATCTACCGGTGTCTCATTGCGTATCTGATCGCTTTGGTGCTTTGTTTTCTTTTTTCCCGCCTGCGCATAGCTTTGGTGTTATATGACTTTGTTATTTGACGGCTTGATTTTGTGTGCATGTGTTGGTTGTGTGCATCATAGCTATGCGGAGACTGGGTGCTCATTGTGTTTGTTTCCTCTTTATGCTCCATTTTAAGCCAATAAAGTCAACCTTTTGTCGAAAAATATCAAGTGGTGGCTCATTTACATCGAGATGTACCATGTCCAGGTTCACCCCTAGGTATCATGACAACCTGTCCCTGAGCTCGCCGACAGTGTTGGGCCGTGGACGCGCCATAGCTTGAGCCAGTGGCGGTGGGCTGAAGAGCGCGTCAAGAGCACATGAACTTTGTTCCCGTGTTAGGCAACGGTGGAAGGACCCCTTTTCCACCCATGGGAGAAGGGGCTTCAGGAGGGGTGATTTTTGGTGCTTTTCTATTTCAGAGGATGGAGCATGTATTTTTCTCCAACTCCAAACTATGGGCGTGTTCTGATCTCCTTCAATTTCACAAAAGTTCACAAATTCAGCTTCTTTTTGTGGCTTCTAGCTTCACCCCGCAATCCAGAAACCGTTCTGCTTGAATCTACAGCTTCTCGTAGCACCGGAGCCCAGCTGGCAGGGTTGTGGCCTGTTTGGCACCGATTGGGCCAGCTGGAGGCAGCTAATTCAGGCCCAGTGCAACGGTGAACTCCTCAACCATGGTAGCATGCCATCGGGATCCTTGAGTGCACCATGTTAGATTTAAATCCAGTGATTGGATCTTAAGCCTAGTAATTACAATAGATCACCTAAAAGGCTAAAACATTGGTGATTGGATCTTACCACCAATGAAAGCAGTTATTAGTTGATGCGAAGTCCCGTGCCTGCTTGATGCAAGCTTGATGCATGAGAAAAAAAGCTCCCCTCCTCCCGCGACGCTCCCGCGAGCGTCCGGGAGGCTAAACCTAGCGCCGCCGCCCATCCTCCCCTCCTCCTCTCCCCCTCCCTCGCCGCTACCAGGGGCGTGAGCGGGTGAAGCCCGGTCGTCGCCGGCGGCGGCGAGGTCCTCTTGTCTGCTCGCGCGGGGGGAACGGCGCGGGCGGATCTCGGGCTGGGACGCGGTGCTCTTTGCGGCGCGGCGGCGCAGCGGCGCTCCGGCGTGGGCAGCGACGGTGGCGTGGCAGCGGCGTGACAGGCGGCATGGGGCGGTGCAGGCGGTGGGTGGTGTCGCGGCGGGTGCTCCCATGCAGCGCTATGGTCGAGCTCGACCGGGTCGTGGCGCCCTCTCTCCGTGGCTCGGGTGGGGGAGGGGGGGGCGGCGCGGCAGCGGTGGCGGTGGGCGTCCCCGTTCAGCCGGGCCCTTTGCGGCAGGACGGCGGCGCTCGGCATGGGGAGACCTCCCTGCTGGCTTCCCTTGGGCGCGGCGGCGACCCATCTGGTCCCCTTCCCCTTCTTCGCGCCCAGCGGCGGCCGGTGCGCCCCGGCTGGTCCGGGCCTGTGGCTTCTGGGGCGAACATGGTTTCTGGGGGAGAGGTTGGCTGGTGGACGGGGACGCCTCCGCATGCCTCGTCGCCGATCTTGGCCTTGGGCGCACTGGTAGAATAAGGGCCTATTGTCCCGGTTGGTAAGGGCCTTTAGTCCCGGTTCCTGAACCGGGACTAATGGGTCGGTACTAATGCCCTGGCCCTTTAGTCCCGGTTCAGTCCAGAACCGGGATAGATGGGCCTCCACGTGGCCTGTGCGCCGAGCCCAGGCAGGAGGGCCTTTGGTCCCGGTTGGTGGCACCAACCGGGACCAATAGGCATCCACGTGTCAACGTTTCAGGGCTTGGTTTTTTTTTGAAAGGGGGGGTTGGGGGTTTTGGGGGTTCAATTTAGGTGTTTCATATATTGTGTTAGCTAGCTAATTAATAGAGAGAAGTGTCCTCTCTTTCGTCCGTGCTTGGTCGACGCTACGTACTATACATACGTATAGAGAGGACTAGCTAGACACGCTACGAAGGAAACAGAAGATCGTCATGAACATATATGCATACAGAGAGAAGTGATATCGACCATGTCTCCTTCTCCGAGAGATTGGTCGAACAACAAGTTCTCGTATATCTATCCGACACTACCGGCTACATATATACAATAATTATCTTTTACAAATATAATCTCCTAACATACGGACGCGTGGTCCACATAGTATTCTCCGTCTTCAGTGATCACGTGGTCAAGAAAGAATGCCGCCAATTCCTCTTGAATTGCTCGCATGCGATCTGGTGCTAGGAGTTCATCCCGCATCCGAAACATCTAATTTTAAGAAGGGGTCAACACACACACACACACACACACACACAGATATATATATATATATATATATATATATATATATATATATATATATATATATATATATATATATATATATATATATATGAATGAATGAAACTCAACACAAATGATGGTAATAAAATAAAATTGTGAATATTGTTATTTACGCACTTCATATTGTTCGTCAAAGTAGCCCCGCTCACAGGTCGTGTGGCGGATGGACTCGCAAATGTAGTATCCACAGAAATCATTCCCTTGTTCCTGCCACAACCACTTTACAAGAAATAGAGGTCAATCAAACTGATAATTAACAAGCATGCTAAATGGTATTGATGAAACTAGCGCTTGAATCACTAGGAGATGCGTGGAATATGCTACTATAGTACTTACTTTCGGGTGTCTAAATTGCAGCTTCTTCGGCAGTCCCGGAGCTTTTTTGGTGAATTTTCTCCAAACCCTGCCATACAAAGAAAACAATTACTTGATATCAGAAATGAACAAAGTTGCTGATATGGTGGATAATGATCGATTTAACTTACTTCTCGAGCATTTCAGTCATGTCCGCATACTCCTCCGGATTTTTTCGTTTGGAGTCTAAGACAGTTACTACTCCCTGCTCAAGCTTAATCTCTAGGAGAATATAGTGGTAGCTGCGCACGCATGCATAACTCATCAATATTACATTACTATAACCTGGACTAATAAGGGAAGCCGAATATGCCACAAGACAGTAACACTCACCTGAAGTTGTAAGGAAAGAGTACTATATCTTTGTGTTCATTTATTACCAACGATTGTAGCAAGTTGGCCTCGGTATCTTCGGCATGAAATTTAACCTCAGTTGCATCTATGAGATATGTGTTAATGAACCCAATATCACCCACTTGTCTTTTCTTCAATTCGGCGATCTTCAATCTGCATAATATAGTGATGATAATTATAAATACATGCAATGAAAGAGCTGAGTTATATAGAGAGACTTAATGACAGAAGTAGTACTACTTACAGACAGTAGCAGGTGACCGTTGCTTTATCGAGGGTCAAGTGATTAAAAAACTGATAGAACTCCTCAAATGGAATAGGCAACAGTTCAATTCCAACGAGGTCATGCTCCTTTTTAACTCTCACATGCAAAGTACTCCTCCCCTCAGATTCTCTGCAGGTTTTCATGTACCAATTATGCAATCTTCGCATCATCGTTGATAGAGATCTTTCATCTTTGACGAGAGGCTTCCCGTACTCGTATCTTTGTATCTGCACCTCCAAGAAATCATAATGTACATCGTCGGGCAGGTAATCTCCAGGATTGCTATAACCGGGCACCATCCTCGGATCGGCGATGTCGCTAGCGAGCACCTTGAGCGGGGGCATGATTGCTTCGCTTGCGCCGAGCTGGGCAATTTGTTTCCCAGCTCGTCGTTCTTTCATCGTTTGATCAGCGGCAGTACTTCCCGACCTCTCCTCTTGGCAAATGCCCTTCCAATAATGCGCTCATAGTTGCCTTTGGCGGAGACTTGGGTGGTTTTGTCGGGGCAGCAGAGTGCGCTTCGCTTTCACGGATCTACCTTCTCCTCCGGAGGTGGATGTCTCGTGCTTTCAACCCTTGAAACCAGTCCTTCACTTGATTCGCGCGATCTTCGCGTTCTCCTCCGGGTCATCTCGTATGGTAACTTCTCCGAGTCTTGAGAGAAGGACCGAATATGTATATGTCCTCCGCATTTGGCTGTCTGCTAGGCGCCGGCAGAAGCGAGCATGTAACGGATGTCTTCTTTCCTTGCTTACGAGGTGGAGGATAAGGACTACGACGCGCCGGAGCGGCGGCGGGTCTCTTCCGCCCTTGCTGACGAGGCGGAGAAGGAGGAGGCTGGCTGCTCGAGCGCGCCGGCGCAGGCGAAGAAGGAGGCGGAGTGCCGCCACGCGCCGGAGAATGAGTCGGCCGAGTTCCCTGATCTTCACTCGCCGGAGGAGGAGGCGGTGGAGGAGGCGGAGTGCCCTGACTCACCGGAGGAGGAGGAGGAGGCGGAGGCTTCCAGTTCGGAAGGTTGATGAGATCCTTCCGCCATAGGCATGGAGTCTTCAGAGCAGAACCCAGCCGAGTCTCCCCTTCACCGGTAGGGTGGTCAAGCTGGAGGTCCTCAAATCCCTCTGTGATTTCATCCACCATCACCCTAGCATATCCTTTTGGAATCGGCTGGCAGTGAAAAGTTGCGCCGGATTTAGTAGGATAAACAGAGCCAACAGCCGCCTTGACCTTCAAATTCATCCATTGCGCCATAAGGTGGCAATTTTCAGCCTCCGTGATAGCATCCACGGGATAGCTAGCAGGAGCCGTCAAGGCATGCTCCGGCTGAAGCAGCTCGGTGGAAGCCACGCTGCTTCTCCGCTGAGATGGCGGGTAACCGGGGAAGCTTCGTAGGTCGTTTGCTGCGATCGCTTCTCGTTCCTCTATCGCTTGTACCCTTGCATGCAGCGCTGCAGTTCGATCTGCTGCACTTTCTTCCTCCTCTCCGGCATTTGTAACCGCTGCGTCCGAAACCCAGCCTTCCATGAAAGCGGAGTCTGGCGTGCCTCATGTCCGTCCGTGGTGCTCGGGATTCGAGGGCCATTGTGAGCTCGTCGTTCTCTCTGTCTAGAAAGAATGTCCCTTGCTGCTTTGCTTCGATATATTGCTGAAGCCTCTTGGTGGTATGTCAATTGATCGTCCCTCAAATGCACTTCCACGATCTGAGGTCCAAGGTTCCGCCAGCCCGAAGAACCAAGTCCGCAGCAGTGCGGCCAGTTCATTGTCTGGTTCGATCTCTTTATCAAGCAGATCATTCTCAGCCTTGGCCCACTTAGGCGGGCTATGAGGTAGCCACGACCCTGTGCGATGGTGAAGCTTCTTCTTCGCAGCATTTTTCTTGTTTGTCGCCGACATCTTTTTACTCTTTTCCGATGTCTTGTGGGCCACAAATGCGGGCCATCATCTCGATCTTCTCATATTTGCCCTTGAATTCTGGGGTCTCTTTTTATCGACAAACTTATTCAAGTCTTTCTTCCAATTCTGGATAGGTCTGCCATCTTCTTAAGAGCAAAAGACTTGATTAATTTCTCAACTGGCTTCTCCGGATCATCCTCTGGCGGTAGGGTGAAATTTGACTTCAGCTCAGTCCAAAGATCATTTTTCTGCATATCATTGACATAAGACACCTCAGGGTCTTCGTTCTTAGGCTTATACCATTGCTGGATGCTAATCGGGATCTTTTCCCTAAACAGAACCCCGCACTGAGCAACAAATGCCTTCTTTGTCCGAATGGGTTCAATCGGTTGGCCGTCACGCGCGATTTCTATGATCTCAAACTTTTCATCTGAGCTCAACTTTTTCTTCGGGCCTCGTCTCTTTACCGAAGTTGTGCTCGATCCGGAGGGCTAGAAAAAAGAACAAAGACGAGAGTTAATTAATATGTGTACATACCAAAACAATGAATGCATCAATTAGCTAGTCAGCACATGCTTAACTAATATATATACCTGGCCGGACTCGGTTCGGTCACCGGAGCCGTCCTCATGGTCTACTTCTTCTTGCACCGACATTGGGTCATCGGAGCCATCACCATCATAGCCAGCTGCTTCTTCACCCTCTCCTTCCAGACCATCGGTGTCGTTGAGAAACATCAACGAGCAGACAGCATCACTTCCTTCTGCGATTATGTCCCTCAACAACGCTTCTTGTGCTTCGTCTCGGGGGGTGTCCATAGTTTCTACAAATATTTACAACATGGCAATTATTATTCAAACATGACAGATATGGATATATTAGTGGCAAACGTAGAACTAGCTAGGTAATTACAATAAGGAATCATATTAATTAGTGGCCTCGGCGCTGCTTCTCTAGGGTTTGGTGGCCTCGACAACGCTTCAAGGGTTAGGGTGGCCTCGAGAACGCTTCAAGGAGGGTAATATCGACAACGACGAGATACATACGGGAAAATAATGTTATCGGGAGGGTATATCGACCCCCCCCCCACGTGTTGAAGTTATCGGGGAGGGGGGTATATCGACCCCCCTCCCACGTGTTGAAGTTATCGGGGAGGGGGTATATCGACCCCCACGTGTTGAAGTTATCGGGAGGGGGTATATTGACCCCCCCTCGTGTTGAAGTTATCGGGAGGGGGTATATCGACCCCCCCCCCACGTGTTGAAGTTATCGGGAGTTTATATCGACACGACATACGTACATGCATGGGAAAATAATATATATTATCGGGAGGGTATATACCCCCCACGTGTTGAAGTTATCGGGAGAGGGTATATCGACCCACCCCCCACGTATTGAAGTTATCGGGAGTTTATATCGACACGACATACGTACATGGGAAAATAATATTATTGGGGAGCGGGTATCCACCCCCCCCCCCTCGTGTTGAAGTTATCGGTAGGGGTATATCGACGACGGCAGACCCGATAAAACATAAGAAAACAAAGAAGAAATAAAAAGAGGAGAAGAAGAAAGTAATAGCTAGAGGAGAAGATCGAAGAAAAAAAAGAAGAAAAAAAAGAGGAGAAGAAGAAAGGAATAGTGGAGAAGAAGAGAAAATAGAATTATTTATTTCTTCTTTCCACTATTCTTTCTTCTCTTTTTTCTTTTTCTTCTTCTTATTTATTTCTCCTTTCTTCCTCTCCTCTTGTTCTTTCTTTCCTCTTCTTATTTTCTTCTTTCCTATCCTTATTTTCCTTCCTTTCTTAATATCACTTAGCAAATTTTGCAACGATAGGGAGGGGGTGCTCCCGTGGTCTAAAATCCGTCTATGCACGATAGAAAATTCTGAAAAAATACATCTATGATCCCTCAACGTCCCCGCCTCTCTCATGAACAAAAAAAATCTGTGAATTAAAAAAACATCATGTTCTATGAACAAAAAAACATTATATTTCATCCACATTCGTGCATACATCATATATGTGATCATCTATGAAAAAACATCATATTCTATAAAAAAATCATTACATATATATAAAAAACAAGCATATATATATATATATATATATATATATATATATATATATATATATATATATATATATATATATATATATATATATATATATATATATATATAAACAATATATATATATACAAGCATATATATGAAAAAATGCAAAGGGAGGCGCTGGCTGACCGGACCAAGATGAGGAGAGGACATGCTGGGTCGGCGGCGAGGATGGCGTCAGGCAGGCTTGAGCTGGCGATGAGCGGGCGGGCGCGGCGGCGCAGGGCAGACGGCAGCGACGGTGAGGTGGGCTGAGGCGGAGGCGTCGTCGGGCGAGGCGGGCAGGCGGCGCGGCGGCAGGGGCTGGCGAGCGGCGGCGACGGCGGCGACGGTGACGACGGGCACGAACGAGGCGACGGCGGCGGCGGGGCGATGGCGGCGTTAGGGCAACTGGCGGCGTCGGCGTCGGCGTGGGCGGCAGCTGCGAGATGATGAGTGAAAATTTCCTAAGTGTGAACTTATGTAGCAAAGCCTTTAGTCGGTTCGTGGCACAAACCGGGACTAAAAATGAACGATAGTCCCGGTTGGTGGCACCAACGGGACCAAAACCTCTTTTCGGCAGCCCAAAGGCGGGAAGCGGCGACCTTTGGTCGGTTGGTGGCACCAACGGGGACTAAAGGGGCATTGGTCGGTTTGTGCCACGAACGGGACCAATGCCTAGTCCCGGTTGGTGCCACCAACCGGGACCAATGGCCTTGCACAGCGGCGTGGTGGTGGGAGTTTAGTCCCACCTCGCTAGCTGAGAGAGAGCCGCACCTGTTTATAAGGTGTGGTGCGCCTTCCCTCTCGAGCTCCTCTCTAAAGCAGGCTTTCGGGCCTAACCGTGCAATGTGTGCCTGTGGGCCTACTGGGCCTCCCGCGGGCCTGAATCCTGGCCCATGTAGGGTTTCTAGTCGTATTCAGGCCGTGGGGCCCAGTAGGCGGCACTATTCTTATTTTTTTCTAGTTTTTTTGTTTTGTTTTCTGCATTATTTATTTTTTGTTGTTTTTTGCTTTATTTTTTAATTCTTTTTGCTTTTAGTTTTAGAAAAATTATAAACTTTCTGTTAGTGCCATTAGTTTTCAAATTTGAAAACACTTTTTTGTTTACTTTGTTGCTTTATTTATTTTATTTTGTTTCTACTTACAACAAAATACTTATTGTTGCTATTTTTATTATTTTCCAGTTTTTTGTTTTGTTTTCTGCATTATTTATTTTTTGTTGTTTTTGCTTTATTTTTAATTCTTTTTGCTTTTAGTTTTAGAAAATTATAAACTTTCTGTTAGTGCCATTAGTTTTCAAATTTGAAAACACTTTTTTGTTTTCTTTGTTGCTTTATTTATTTTATTTTGTTTCTACTTACAACAAAATACTTATTGTTGCTATTTTATTTTTTCTAGTTTTTTGTTTTGTTTTGTGCATTATTTATTTTCTTTTGGTTTTTGCTTTATTTTTTAATTCTTTTTGCTTTTAGGTCAGCAAAATTATAAACTTTCTGTTAGTGCCATTAGTTTTAGAAAAATTATAAACTTTTGTTTGTGCCATTAGTTTTCAAATTTGAATAGTTAAAATTTGAATTCTTTGAAACTTGTGTGAATCACAAGTTTGTGATTAAATTACTAAAAAGTGAACATAGATTCACCTATAGAAAATTTGACCTAAATTCATAATCAATTTCTATGAATTTCAGAGAAATTCACTATGAATTTAGGCCAAATTCCCTGTATAGGGGCATCTATTTTCACTTTGAGAGGAGCTCAACAAGGCAGAGAGGGACGGGCTTATAAACGGTGTGGCGCCCTTGGTTGGCGAGTGGGACTAAACTCTGGCGCGAGGACCAACCCTTTAGTCCGGTTTGTGGCACAAACCGGGACTAATGGTCATGGGCGAGGCGAGCCGCATGGGCCGAGGACTAATATATGAACATAGATGCACTATAGAGAAAATTCGACCTAAATTCATAGTTTTCAAATGAACTCTGAAAAATTTGGCATAGCATGTGCATGTACAAAAGCGGACAATGGTATCATACTAAATCATTACAAAGTTGGCATGGTATCATCATAATAGTTGCGGAGAAAGTCTTCACTTTTCTTTGCTTGTGTCATTTGCTTATTGCGCGTAACCATGGATAATATTCATCTTTTATCGGGATGCTTGGGTCAGCCTTGACTTTGAAGGAGGAATTTCATGAAACTTTTCATACTCTTGAGACATGTCATCTTGCCCTCCACTCCCGGGATGTCCCTTTTCTGAAAGAACTATGTGATGCTTTGGCTCATCGTATGATGTATTTGCTTCCTTATCTTTTCTTTTCTCGGTCTGGTAGACATGTCCTTCACATAGATAACATGTGCCACATCATTGGCTAGGACGAGCGGTTCGTCGATGTACCCAAGATTTTTCAGATCCTTTGTTGTCATTCCGTCTTGTGGGTCTACTGCACCCGATCTCTGACAGATTGACCCATTTGCACTTAAACAAAGGGACCTTAAAATCTACTCCGTAGTCAAGTTCCCATATGTCTACTATGTAACCATAATATGTGTCCTTTCCCCTCTCAGTTGCTGCATCAAAGCGGACACCGCTGTTTTGGTTGGTGCTCTTTTGATCTTGGTCAATCGTGTAAAATGTATTCCCATTTATCTCGTATCCTTTCCAAATCATTACAGTCGAAGATGGTCCCCTAGACAACAAGTACAGCTCATCACAAACAGTGTTGTCACCTCTGAGACATGTTTCCAACCAACTGCTGAAAGTCTTGATGTGTTCACATGTAATCCGATCGTCGCCTTTGCTCCGGGTGTTTGGGCGCAGATCGTTCTTGTGTTCATCGTCATACGGGTCACCAAGGTAGAGTTCGTAGAAGCTGTAGTGTGCTTGAGACCAAGAATATCTGTCCTGCATATTATTGAGTCCCTTCCAAGCGTGCCTTTTCGGTCAGTCTCCCCTCATACCGCGATTTAGGGAGACCTATCTTCTTAAGGCCAGGAATGAAGTCAACACAAAACCCGATGACATCCTCTCGTTTGATGGCCCATGGAGATGCTTCCTTCGGCCTAGCGGTTATAGACATATTTCTTTAGGACTCCATGAACCTCTCAAAGGGAACATATTGTGTAGAAATACGGGCCCCAGAATGACAATCTCGTCGACTAGATGAACTAGGGCGTGCGTCATGATATTGAAGAAGGATGGTGGGAACACCAGCTCGAAACCGACAAGACATTGCGCCACGTCACTCCTTAGCGTTGATACGATTTCTGGATCGATCACCTTACGAGATATTGCATTGAGGAATGCACATAGCTTCACAATGGCTAATCGGACGTTTTCGGTAGAAGCCCCTCAATGCAACGAAGCGATTGCGTCATAATCACATGGCAGTCATGAGACTTTAGGTTCGGAACTTTTCTCGGCATATTTATTATTCCCTTTATATTCGACGAGAAGCCAGTCGGGACCTTCATCTTGAGCAGGCATTCAAAGAAGATTTCTTTCTCTTCTTTTCGAAGAGCGTAGCTGGCAGGACCTTCATCTTTGCTTCGGAGGCATGTCCTCTTTTTCGCAAGCGTTGCAGGTCCTCCGTGACTCGGTGTATCTTTTGTCTTCCCATACACGCCCAAGAAGCCTAGCAGGTTCACGCAAAGGTTCTTCGTCACGTGCATCACGTCGATCAAGAGCGGACCTCTAGGTCTTTCCAGAGGGTAGGTCCCAAAATATAGATTTCTTCTTCCACATGGGTGCGTGATTCTCGGCGTCATTCGAACAGCTAGTCCGCGGGACTCTTTCCAAAGATTACGTGTAAATCATTGACCATAGCAAGTACGTGATCACCGTACGCATGGAGGGCTTGTTCCGGTGATCTGCCTCGCTTTGAAATGCTTGCCTTTCTTTCTACATTGATGGTTGGTCGGAAGAAATCGGCGATGGCCCGGTACACATTCTTCCTGCAGCTTCCGGTATATACTATCGGTGTCAAGTAAACAGTGCGTGCATGCGTGGTATCCCTTGTTTGTTTGTCCTGAAAGGTTACTGAGAGCGGGCCAATCGTTGATGGTCACGAACATCAACGCCTTTAGGTCAAATTCCTCCTTTTTGTGCTCATTCCACGTACGTACACCGTTTCTATTCCACGGCTGTAAAAGTTCTTCAACTAATGGCCTTAGGTACACATCAATGTCGTTGCCGGGTTGCTTAGGGCCTTGGATGAGAACTGGCATCATAATGAACTTTCGCTTCATGCACATCCAAGGAGGAAGGTTATACATACATAGAGTCACGGGCCAGGTGCTGTGATTGCTGCTCTGCTCCGAAAGGATTAATGCCATCGGCGCTTAAAGCAAACCATACGTTCCTTGTGTCCTTTGCAAACTCATCCCAGTACTTTCTCTCGATTTTTCTCCACTGCGACCCGTCGTGGTGCTCTCAACTTTCCGTCTTTCTTACGGTCCTCAACGTGCCATCGCATCAACTTGGCATGCTCTCCCTTTCGAACAGACGTTTCAACCGTGGTATTATAGGAGCATACCACATCACCTTCGCAGGAACCCTCTTCCCGGAGGCTCGCCGTCAACATCACGGGATCATCTCGTCGATCTTATACGCAATGCACCGCATACCGGGCATGCGTTCAGATCCTTGTAGGCACCATGATAAAGGATGCAGATCATTAGGGCATGCATGTACCTTCGCACCTCCAATCCTAGAGGGCATCGACCTTCTTTGCTGCGTATGTACTGTCCAGCAATTCGTTATCCTTTGGAAGCTTATTCTTCAATATTTTCAGTAGCTTCTCAAATCCTTTATCGAGCACAACATTCTCTGCCTTCCACTGCAGCAATTCAAATGCACGGTACCGAGCTTTGTGTTGCCATCTTCGCAATTGGGGTACAACCCTTTTTTGTGATCCTCTAGCATGCGATCAAACTTCAGCTTCTCCTTTTGACTTTCGCATTGCGTCCTTGCATCGACAATGACCCGGCGGAGATCATCATCATCGGGCACATCGTCTGGTTCCTCTTGATCTTCAGCAGCCGCTTCGTTGCAGCATCATCGTGCACATCGTCGGTTCCTCTTGATGTTCAGTAGCATCACCGTATTCAGGGGCACATAGTTGTCATCGTACTCTTCTTCTTCGTCGTCTTCCATCATAACCCCTATTTCTCCGTGCCTCGTCCAAACATTATAGTGTGGCATGAAACCCTTGTAAAGTAGGTGGGTGTGAAGGATTTTCCGGTCAGAGTAAGACTTCGTATTCCCACATATAGGGCATGGACAACACATAAAACCATTCTGCTTGTTTGCCTTAGCCACTTCGAAAAAATCATGCACGCTCTTAATGTACTCGGAGGTGTGTCTGTCATCGTACATCCATTGCCGGTTCATCTGCGTGCATTATATATAATTAAGTGTGTCAAAAATCATTACAGAACATCATGAATAGATAATTAAGTGACCAAATTAATAAAAGTTCATCATCACATAAAAACCAAAGTACATACATAGTTCTCATCTAACAACATAAAGCTCTGCAGAGCATCTAAATTAATTAAACCATACATTGAAACTATGTAAAACATTTCAATGCGAAAACAAATGCGATCATAATCACAACCAAGGTAATAACTGATCCAACGGCATAATGATACCAAGCCTCGGTATGAATGGCATATTTTCTAATCTTTCTAATCTTCAAGCGCATTGCATCCATCTTGATCTTGTGATCATCGACGACATCCGCAACATGCAACTCCAATATCATCTTCTCCTCCTCAAGTTTTTTTATTTTTTCCTTTAAGAAATTGTTTTCTTCTTTAACTAAATTTAACCTCTCGGCAATAGGGTTGGTTGGAATATCCGGTTCAACAACCTCCTAGATAAATAAAATCTATGTCACGTTGGTCGGCATAATTTTCATAAACAATAAATGAACCAATAGTTATGAAAAGATAATATATACCACATCCGAATCATAGACAGGACGAGGGCCGACGGGGGCGGAGACCAAAACCATCGCACTATATAAGATGCAATAATAAAAGTAAGAAAATAATACAAGTATCTATCTAAACATACAAGTAAGAATGTTTTCCTTTCAGAAAGAAGATAAGAACAAGAGGCTCACCACGGTGGTGCAGCGATGAGATCGGCGGGTGATCGACGGCGGTGAAAGACGGGACAGGCGTGACGGACCGCTAAACCTAGACAAATATTGAGGAAAATGGAGCTTGGAGGTCGAGCTTGGAGAGGAGAAAGCTTAAGTAGTGTGGCTCGGGCATTCCATCGAACACCTTGTGTGCATAGGAGGTGAGCTAGAGCATCACCAAGCCCTCTCCCCCTCGGCGGCCAAAAAAAATAGAGCAGTGTGCTCTGCTCTCACGCGAAGGGGTATATATAGGCACTTCATTCGTCCCGGTTGGTGGCATGAACCGGGACTAAAGAGGAGCCTTTGGTCCCGGTTCAAGCCACCAACCGGGACCAATGGTGGTGGGCCAGGAGCGAGGCCCATTGGTCCCGGTTCGTCCCACCAACCGGGACCAAAAGGGCCAGATGAACCGGGACCAATGCCCACGAGGCCCCGGCCGGCCCCCTGGGATCATGAACCGGGGCAAATACCTCCATTGGTCTCGGTTCGTGGCAGAACCGGGACTAATGGGCTGAGCAAGCCTGGGTCATTGCCCCCTTTTCTACTAGTGGGGCTGCTCCGTCACCTCCCCCTTCCCGCGGACCGGCATATGGTCGCGGTTCCTCTCGTGGCAAGGTGTCCGCCGGTGGCTTCGGAGTCAGCTGGGGGCGTAGATCTGGCCAAAGGTGTGCTCTTTGGTGGCTGTCGCGGTGGTCTGGTGGCAGGGCGGAGGTCCTGGCGGTGGGATGCGCGTATGTCGTGGGCGGACTACGCGTCTCGGTTGCGGGCACGCAGGCATGGCTACTTGGGCGGCATGGCTGCGAGTGGTTGGCGGATCGGGGATGCGACGAAGGGATTGAAGCACCGGGGTTCATCACCTGTCCAGTTCGTGCACTGGCTGACGGTGGCGGCGTTTGGATGTCGTGTTCCTCCTTGTAGGCTCCGTCGTGGTGCTCATTCTCCTTCGTCTCGCTCCGGGTGAAAACTTGATCTGAGGATCAGACGGTGGCGACATTCCGTGGTCGTACCCTTCTTGGAGGCATCGTCTTGGAGCCCTCGGTCCTGCGTGGTTCGTCACACACCCTCCCGGACGATTGCTCTTGGTGGTCTCCGTCGGCGCTAAGCGGTTCCTTGTTGCACATCTTGTAGGTGTTTGGTTGTCGTTGAGGGTGTGTTTCGTTGCCCGGCTTCCTTGTATCTCGCCTTGGGTATGTGTGGTGTGCGTTTGTATCGATACTTTGGATGTAAGTGGTTGTTGCTTTATAATATAAAGCGGGGGGAAACCCTTTTTCGTCGATGAAAGCTTGATGCAGGCTTGATGTAGATGTTCACAGCTGATAGCAACATCCGTCCGGGCGCCAGTAGGAGCAGCGAAGAGGATGGGAACCAACGAAAAGACGGGTGAGAAAACGTTCATAAGGCCCTTCCCAATGCTCCATGGTGTACAGGTGCTAAGGATGTCACATAGGCAGAAATGTGATGTGGCAAAGAAATTAAAGAGGAGAGAGAACATTATGATGACTGTTTTCACTTTCCGACGTCCCCAATTCCAGCCCCAGCCCCAGAGGATCAAACGATCATCGATGGACGATGCGGCGCCTGCGCCTCCTCCGTCGGAGCCGCCGGCCAGGGACTGGTCGCTGCTGCCCATGGACGTGGTCTGCACGATCTTCATTAAGGTCGGCGCCGTCGACATTCTCATGGGCGCCGGCCTCGTGTGCCACTCGTGGCTCCAGGTGGCCAAGTTGCCAGAGGTCTGGCGAATCGTGGACATGGAGAACCATGAGGTCGTGCTCCTCAAGGACCAAACTGTCCTGCGCGCAATGGCGAGGGCTGCCGTCCACCGTTCCGACGGGCAGCTCAGGGTGTTCGCCGGCAAGCTGTTTGTCAACCATAAGCTCATGAAGTTTATCGTGGACAGGTGTTTTTTTTTTTCACTACTAGCTTTCTGTTCAAAGTTCTATCAACAACCTACAGCTCTTCGTCAGTAAGATCTACCACTGCATTCTACTCGTAAGTCCTAAGCTAACCACTCCGAGCGGTGCATACTTGAAAACATTATTTGCAGGTCGCGCTGTCTGACTAACCTTCGCCTTTTATCCTGCTGCGACGTCTTCAGCAAGCGACTGGCCAAAGTTACTCTACGGAAGTCGCCTCTGCTGGAGCTGCGTTCCCTTGAGCTTGACGACACTCACCTCACCGTGGGAAGACTGACCACCGTCCTTGAGAGCTGTCCCCTTTTGGAGGTTCTTCGGGTGCGCAACTGCTTCAAGATCTATGACGACGAGGAGCATACCCTGCGAGCAAAATTCCCCGGTATCAAGATCCTGACGCTTGAGTGTGATGATGAGTTTCGCTTCTCCCGTAAAAGAAATCAGTCCCGCTACGGGTATGATGACGAGAGGTTCGACTACGTTCCTGATTTTGAAGACCTGAGAATCGAATGATGTGATCATTATGATAAGTACTCTCAGCGTGCATCCTTATGTTTGTGATGGAGCTTGGCAGATGTATGTGTCACGCCCCTTATTGTCTGAATTCTGGTTTGTTCCTTTTCTTTCCTTCCCGATGCATTTTATCTTTGTCACAAGCATTGTATCCGAAGATTTTGTCATTTAACATGTTCGAAGTTTGGTAACCAAATTCTTATCCATTTTTGGACGTACCATCGATATGCAGTTATGCGCATCCCAACATCGCGTTGCATGCAACAGTAAGTACTAAGTATGGATGTACTAGTAGACATCAATAAAAAATATACAGAAATTCTCAATTTGTGAAAAACAACGTCATTGTAACAATTTCACGAAAATCGCATACTTCAGAATGAAGATTTTTTCAAATTCCTAGTGAGATGGAAGGCAAGGGCATCTCCATCGCCAAGCGTTAGCGGTGAGCGCTAGGGAAGAATACCTGGCCGCTCGGCAGTTCGGGCTTCGGACATCAATTGTTGGCGTCGGCATCAATGGCAAATAAAGCTTCGAGCTCTGGTGTCTCTTTCACCCACGAGCACAACACTTAGCACTTATACACTTGGTCTTGTTTTTGATCCGTATTTAGCGTATATGAGAGAGGGTGCGCTTATTAAACTGAAATTTATTTATTCTCTCTAAGTGCCTGAATTAGCGTTCATCATTGTAGTTGCTCTAATACGGCGAGTATGACCGGAATTTACATGGCTACAATGTAATATCAGTGACCACTCTCCACTTTCACCTCTATCACTAGATCCCTTGATTTCTTGTTGCGCGCTGTTACTAGGACGAAGTGGGGAGGGGCATCCACTAATCCACACCTACAAAACCATCAATGGATATTTGGAGCACTGACACACGCCAGGATTAATCATAATACTAAAAAATCAAGACTGTCTGGAGAACCCTGTGCTCAGCCCTTGGGAAACCGCAGTGGACACCAACTACACAAAACACCCTCAAGGAGTGGTGTGTTGCAAGAACGTCAGGCGTGCACAAGCCAAAGGAGTTGAGGGCGCTTCTTACTCTCGGCCTTTGGGAGCTTTGGAAACACCGGAATGCGGTTGTCTTCGATGGCGCCTCTCCATCACTAGAGGTGGTCGTTAGGCGCGTCGTCGCGGAGGGTAGAGCTTGGCAGCACGCGGGCCTGTTGAAAGGTGAAGTGGACAGCACGCTTCAGCTTCTAGCAGGGTGGGCAAGCAGCGAGTAGTCGGGTTTGTTGTTGCGCAGGTGGACTGTCGGCCGCGCTGTGTGCTGATGTGATGTTATGTAGCGTTTAAATCTTTGTAACATCAACGGTGGCTGGGATTCTTCCCCCCCCCCCCCCTTCTTCTTCTATATAAGATGATACGCACACTCGTGCGTATTCGAGAAAAAAAAATAATACTAAAAAATGAGATTATCATGGAAACATGTCATAGATATGTGTACACTAATACACAATTAAAATCCAAATATTTTTTTGACACCTCCATTATATTCAAAAATGAAAAAAAATAGTTTTAGCAAAAATTTGGGAAGTTTCAATTATTAACAGTTCATAAAAATTATTGTAAAGTCTTAAGCAATACAAAATGCAGTAAGAATAAAGAATGGCTACGAACATAATTTAGCCGATTGGTACCCACGACAACCCATTAAGAACTTTATCATCATTAACTTTTTTCAAAAGTGTTTTGGGAACACTTTTCTCATTTGAGCAGTTCATAAATCTTAACAAAGTGCTTAAATGCAATAAAAAAAATAAAGGGCTCAAAAATCATTCTAGCCCATCATAAAATTTGTCCATTGCGCCTAAAATGGCTTTCATCGGGCCCAAATAATCCGTCCTCAAGACTATGCACCAGATTTGGCCCATGTCGTCCTCAACGGTCCAATCAAACAAGACATTCAAGATCTACTAAGGCATGAACAAAGCATCTCCCATCTAGAAACCCTACCCTATTATGGTTTGCATCAATTTGGAAAACTAGGGTTTCAATATTTCACAATTCATCTCTTTATTGCTAAACTGAATATATTTATGCTAGTTGATCGTACCAGACCACATTAGTTTTATCAAATATTATTAATAATGACAATAAAATACTAAATAATGATCATTAGGAGTCTTTATGCCAATATATTGGAATTAATTATGGAAAATTTGCATTTTAATGGGAGATTAAATAGGCCTAACCATGGGCATCTATATGTAATTATCAAGACCACTAGGAAAAAATCATTAACATTAAATCTAGCGTTAGTTATTCATACATATTAGTTAGCTCGTTAATTGTAGTAATAATTTGTGTTGGCTTAGTTAGAGTTTTAGGCATTGCTTCGATACACTTTCTACTTTAGGGTTTAACATATAATTACCTAACTCGAGCTAGAACACCCAAGACATATGGGGAACAAGCACTAACCATGATCGAGAAAGTGCATTTGGAGATAGACCATGGTCGGCAGACATGAAAAATGGAGCAACACAATCTGTTTGGTGGTCAGCGGTGGTAGACAACCTTCCAGTCACCCAACGCCCTTTTTCTAGGATCAATATTTAGCCCTTATAGGGTTTATGCCGTGCATGTGTAATTATTTTTAGAGATATGCGTCCTCTTCTTTTTATACAACGTGTTGATATGCCAAGGACCGAAACTAGCCGCTACCTCTAGGTGTCTACAATCAAAGCATGATGTGTGGAAAGAGCAATGCTACATCTACGGTTATGTACATTTTATGGGGGCTAGAACAGCTGGCAATATTTGATTGAAGAACGAACCAATCTGTGGTTGGATGGTTAGAGGAACAGTGGTATCCCCAAACGTTATCGTCGACGAAGAGGCGCCTACGGTGACTTCATAAATCTTAAGATGATATGCCGGCTCAGTCTCTCAAAGATGCTCATAGTGGTAGAGTGTGCGTGTGTGCATTTATAGGGATGAGTGTATGCGTGTATGTATGAGCGTTTGTGTTTGTACTATATTAAAATAAATGATTGGAGAGAATGGGGAAGGAGGGGCCCACCCCGATGAAATTCAGGGGAGCGGTAGAATGAATAGGCAGGTTACTTAACTCTTCGTAAGGGCTTCATAGATGTACGATTATTGTGTAGAAAAAGTCCCCTCTTTTCTCTTGGAATGTTATGACCCGAGATCACAAAGTGTGTGCATATTCAAGAAAACGAAATCTTCTCCTAAGGACATCTATGAAGGTGTTATTATATTTTTTGACAAAATAAAGCTGTGAATTAGACAACCTTTATTTAAATATTTGGTGATGTGAAAAGTGACTAAGGATGAATATCACGTGGTCTGAGGCAAGGGGATCCTCTATCGCCGTACTTATTCCTCTTTGTGGCTGATGCCCTTTCGCTATTACTCAATGATGCATCGGCAAGAGGGGTTATCCAAGACTTCCAGCTGAACAAACATGCTCCAGGTATATCTCATTATTATTTGCTGATGATAGTCTCCTATTTTTTAAGGAATCTCTGGAGCAAGCTTTGGCCATTAAAGATATTTTGGCAGCTTATGAGGATGGTACAGGCCAATTATTAAGTTCAGACAAGTGTTCTATTTTATTTGGAAAACAGTGCCCTATTGAGATCCAGGTGTCTCTTTTGGTTATCCTTAAAATCACATGTGATGGGTTTGAGGATAAATATCTTGGATTGCCGGTTCCAGAAGGTCGTATGAAGGCTGGTAAATTTTAATATACAAAAGATAAAGCTCTTAAGAGGGGTTCAGATTGGGTCGAAAAATATGCTTCAAGCGGGGCGAAGGAAATCCAGATTAAGTCTGTTATCCAGGCCATTACGGTCTATGCCATGAGTATTTTTAAATTTCCTGTGTCTCTTTGTGATGAGCTATCTCAAATTATAAGAAATTTTTGGTGGGGTGATGAGGAGAATAGGAGAAGAACTCATTGGTTGGCTTGGGACAAATTGACGAAGCCAAAAGGTGAAGGTGGTATGGGCTTTCGTGACCTCAGGATTTTCAATCAAGCACTTTTGGCCAAACAAGCTTGGCGTTTATTGGCTTTGTCGGACTCTTTCTGTGCAAAGGTGATGAAAGCTAAATATTACCCTCATGGGCATCTTATTGATACTGTCTTCCCTCAAGCGACTTCGCTTACGTGGCAAGGTATTATGCATGGACTCGAGTTGTTGAAAAGGGGTATCATATGGAGAGTCGTCTATGGAGCTAGTATAAATATTTGGAAGGATAATTGGCTTCCGTGGGATTCTGGCCTAAAGATATCTGCTAAGAGAACCAGAACTAGGGTCAAATGTGTGGCTGACCTATTCATGAGTGGCTCAAGGAGATGTGATGAGAATTTTATCAGGCATCTGTTTTACCCTCATGACGCTGAGGAAATTTTAAAGTTGCATATTCTTAATTTGAGTGAGGGTGATTTCATTGCGTGGCACCATGAGAAAAATGGGGTGTTTTCAGTGATGAGTGCGTATAGGTTGTCCCTGAATTTTAAGGACTCGAACATGGTAGTGGGGAACTCCAGTGTATCTTTTAGTGGGGAAAGGAGGCTATGGAATATTATTTGGAAGGCTAACGACCCTCAGAAGATTAGAATCTTTGCTTGGAGGGCTGCATCTAACAGCCTGGCCGTACAAGTTAACAGAGTAAAACACCATCAAGCTACCATAGGTACGTGCTCAATCTGTGGTATTGAAGATGAAAGTGTTTTTCATGCTTTGGTATGCTGTCCCAAGGCACGTGCGCTTCGTATGGGTTTGCGGGAGGTGTGGAATTTACCGGCTAAAGATATTTTAAACAGCGGAGCAAACCATATTCATGTTCTGGAGAGCTTGGCATTTAAGAAATGTCTTGATCTTTGGTAAAGGAACGGAATCTATCTCGGCCTCTGTGAGTTTTATTTAAAATTACTGGGCATCTTTCTCGTCTTGTCATTCAATCACGAAGGTAGAGGTAAGTAACAAAGGTAAGGGTGTGATCGAGGGATTACAACCCAGTAGTAATGTGGAGGAAGTGTGTTCCTTGGCTGCCTCCCACATCGGAATCCCTCAAGGTTAATGTTGATGCAAGTTTTGTGGAGACCATTAGCGCCGCGAGCGTAGGGGTGGTTGTTAGAAATCATATTGGAGAAGTTCTTATCTCCTCTTGGGATTATATTGGTACGTGCTCTAGTGATGAGGAAGCGGAACTTCGAGCGTCCATCTTAGACCTTTACATCGGTATCACTCTTCACAAGCCCATAATTCTGGAAACTGACTACTCTTTCGTGGCCTCTGTTTTTGCAAATGATAATCTGGATAGGTCAAACCTTGTTGATTTGAAGAAGAAAGCGTTGAGTGTCTCCAAGATGATGAGTATGTTAAAAATCACCAAGATCAACAGGAAGGCGAATATGATGGCGCATGAGATTACAAAATTTAGTTTTTTAAATAGGTCTGATGGTATTCTTATTAATAGTGTTCTGCACTGCGTGGTTGTCCCCTCACGTCGGCGATGTTGCGGATGCCCCCCGAGGCCACTATCTCTTCTCCCGCCCTCCAGGTCTCGTGTCGGTGACCGTGGTGGCACATGTTGGTGGGCAGCGTGATGGGCGGTGCACGATGATTCGTCTGGGGTTGTGGTGGTGGTGGGGGGGGGGGGGGGTTGGGTTGGGAGAAATCTCTGGCGGCTCGTCCGGCCCGATCTGCGCGCGACGCTGTGGGTGCCGCGGACCTTCTGAAGGCGTGGTACACCCTTCCCCCACTGCCCCAGCGTGCGGGGAAATCCTAGGACTAGTCCGGGCAACAGCGGCGTCGTCGTCGCCTCCTTCTTGAAGGTGTTGCTTGGTACGCGGCGCTTCAGAGTGCTGGGATTGTGGTGGTACTTCTCCGGAGGGTGCAGCGGTCGCTGGTCATCTTCGTCTCATTGATCTGCCGTTGTTGGCATTTATTTATTTTTCTTTCTTCTTTGTTTTTCTTTGGACTTGTTTGTGCTGCGGCCCCGGCATCTATCGTTGGATGTACCGGTGGTTGCTTTGTAATACAAAGCGGGGGAAACCCTTTTTCTTAATGATTGTATGAATATTTGTGCTAATTAATTAATATACGGGTGTAGTTTTAAAAAAAATATCGCTCGAGTCCGCGTCGGAGCAGAGGGCGCCCAACAAAACACACGACCTTTTTTTTGAGACAATCACGCGAAGCTTTATTTATTCTGAAATAATGTTTACAGGTACAAAAACGAGATTACCGGGGTGTCCTAACCAAACATGGCGGTCCACCCCTAACTTTAAAACATGCTTCGCTAGATTGTGAGCCTCGAAATTCGAGCTCCTATACTCATGAACAAAACACACGACCTGACTCAGCAGGCCCTTGCAATTCTCGATTTGTAAAGAAACGGCCCTTGGTGGCCTTCCTCAACAGTCAAAAAGGCCGACGATTCGAGTCCCTGCTTAATTCATAGGACGCTCGTCTTCAGTCTCCGACGTCCCCCGTCCGACTAGTCAGATCGATCTATCATCATCGATGCACGATGCGGCGCCGCCGGCCAGGGACTGGTCGCTGCTGTTCCTTGACGTTATCTCCTCGGTCTTCATCAGGCTCGGCGCCGTCGACGTCCTCATGAGCGCCGGCCTCGCGTGCCGCTCTTGGCTCGAGGCGGCGAAGTTGCCAGACGTGTGGCGAGTAGTGGACATGGAGAACCCCGAGGTCGTGTCCGAGAAGGACAATGCTGTCTTGTGCGCAATGGCGAAGACCGCCGTCGACCGTTCCGACGGACAGCTTCGGTTCTTCGCCGGGGAGGAATTCGTCACCGATGAACTTATGACGTATATCGTGGAAAGGTGTTTCTCTTTCATTATTACTCGATTTCTGCTCGATCTGTTATCTGTATCCGTTTTTTTTTTTTTGGGTTAGCTGATAGGCCCTCAAACGTTGTCATACATGCCCTTTAAGCTATTGTCTCCTTCTTGATCGCCCTACTGTTTGCAGGTCACCCTCGCTGACTTCCCTTCGCCTTGTATCCTGCTACGGCGTCTTCACCACAAAACTCACCACACTTATAAAAGAGTCGCCTCTACTGGAGCTGCGTTCCTTTGAACTTGAACACACTGACATCAGCGAGCGAGCATTGACCGACGTCCTTGAGAGCTGTCCTGTTCTTCAGGTGCTCAATTGTTTCACGATTGGTAACTACGACGACCACGATGCCCTCCGGGCGAAATTTGCCAGAATCAAGAACATGACGCTCGAGTACGATGATAGTCTGGACCATGAGTGTTCCGACGACTGTTGCTGTTTCCAGGAATCCGACAGCGACAGCGACAGTGGTCCTGATTTTGAAGATGAGAGGACAGATTGTGCAATGTGATACTATGAGTATATTTGATCCTTGTATAGCGTGCATCCGTATTGTCGGTCAATTTTGGCTTGTACCCTTTCTCCTTCCGTGATGCATTTTAGTACCTTTGCCTCTAGCGTTGTATCGAAGGATCTGTCACTTTCCTGAGAAAAAAAAATAGCGTGACTTGAGTTCGATGATGAAATTAGTACTTGTATATCTATTTTGGACTAACACCTATGCACATCCCAGCCTGGAAACTTGCAATACGAGCCAATTATGGTTCTAGACAAACTAATATTAGTTGATGGCTTTGCTAAATTTCAGTCTAAGGCTTAGTTATATGTCATTCAATGCTATATTCGTGAGATCTTATGCAAAGATCAATGCAAAATTTTATTTTTAGTTTTTTAATGTTATGTATATCTAAACATGATGATTTCAGTCAACTGCGATCTAGCCTCTCTTTGCTTCTGAATAACAACATCATTGTAATAACTGCACGTAAAGAATATATTCTGAAACGAAGATCTTGTTAAATTCCGAGTGACATGGAACCTAATATGAAGAGTGTGACGGAGGAATATCCATGGTCTCCACGTTTACCTTTCTCAATGGGTCCCTTGTGTCCCATGATTCCTTGTTGATGGAGCTTTGTCAATTGGGACAAGTATGGGGAGGACATGTCGTTTGCGACATATCTTCAGAGTGCAACATTTGTCGATGTGCATGATCTAGAACTTGATATGATTGGTTCAGAACAACATAGCCCATAGGATTGTTTTCAAATATATACAGGGCCACCTTTATATGATGTACATGCATGCCACTCTAAAGGACATGAAAGTGCACATTCTTGATCTTACTCACCGCCGCTTGAGAGTCCGATTCGAGGATCACCTTCTCTACTAATGGGCAATTAGTACAGGAAATCAAAGGGTTACTAAGCTCTTTTCAGGAGTTTAGGGTTGCTTGGGTGCGACGTTCGGCAAATAAATTCGCTCATGTCCTCGTTAGGGAAGATTGTATTAGATCGCTATGTAAAACTTCGCTTCATGTCTTTCCTGAGTGTGTTAGCTCAGAGATTGCTCTGAAGGAGCTATGAACATTGAATAAAGTGGCAACTTTTCCCCCTCAATTTTTTTCTTTCATAAAAAGAAGTATACACATTTTTGAAAAATAAACAACTTTTTAAATTACTAGCACATATGCCTATGCGTTGCAACGGGAAAAATTGATGTTTTGTGCAAGCATAATGTCCCACAGCACCGGATTCACTATGAAGAACATGCTGCAACGCAGCATCCTTCTACAAAATGAATATAAAAAAATATGATGCAATTTAGCCGTGTTCATATTTTCTTTGCCGGACATAATCTCCCATTGATTCCATTTAAGTATAATCCTTTCTTTAATTACCATGATGTCCTCACCCGTTTTAGTCCGGAATCAAATCCTTCCTTTTTTTTAATTTAGTAGCCCCAACACATTGAAGCCTAGAGATCCTTCGCTTTAATTATCATACTTTTTACCTCAAATCTTTTCTTTAATTAGCCTCATCTATTTGAATATTCAATTTATTAAGACCACCAATTTTCTTTTAATTAGCCTCTAATCCTTTCTTTAATTAGTCACATCCGTTTAAATACTCTATTTGAGCCCACAATCCTTCTTTAATTAGATCATTCGCTTAATTAGCTCGCTCTAAACATGAAGATTGCCACTCGTATATTTAAAGCGAGCTGTGATTAGTAAATGTGAAAGGCGCTTAGATCGTTGCTTGTTACATCGAAGAGCTAGACATGAGGTCATGTGTTCAATTCTTACAATGTTGGTTTATTTTGACGCAATTATTTATTCGTGGGCTCTATGAAAGCGCATAAAAGGCCCATCAACATATAAGTATCTGGCCCAGATCGCTTAGCATGTGTACGAGCCAAAGGTAAGAAATTTTAGCGTGCACTCAAACCAAATGAAAAGGACTGAACCAAACCAAGAATACATATTCCCTTTAATAGTAGGTATAGATATAGATATATATCTGAACACTTTTCTAAATTATAATGAACACATTTTTAATTATATAACCATATTATAAAATGCATGAAACTCTTTAAATTGCATTGAAACTTATTGAATACATGAATCATTTTAAAATGTTCTTATAATTTCAAAAGTATATTTACATGATCAAATTTCAAAATGTGCAAATAATTTTTTAATTAGTGAATATATTTTCTAAATATACAAACTTTTGTAACAAAATGATTTTTTACACCTTTATTTTTTCACACGGTTATACATAGTTATAAATAAAGATGTTTTTGAAATATATGTCGATGGAGAAGAACATGCAAACTTTTGTAACAATTTTTGACATCTTAATTTTTTGACACGGTTATACAGAGTTATAAATAAAGATGTTTTCGAAAAATATATATATATATATATATATATATATATATATATATATATATATATATATATATATATATATATATATATATATATATATATATATATATATATATATATATATATATGGATGGAGAAAAACAGCGCGAGAAAAGCTACGTTTTCTGCCTCGGTGGGTCCGGCCCAAGTTTGCATGCAATTAGGCCTGTAAGACGCGAGAGGCAGCATGACCGTCCAGTCTTATATTCATCAACAGTCAAAAAGGCGGACGATACACATCCCTCTTGACTTTTTTCTGTTTCCGACGTCACCCGTGCCAGTCAGATCGATCTATCATCATCATCGTCGATGGACGGTACAGCGCCGCCGGCGAGGGACTGGTCGCTGCTGCCTCTTGACGTTCTCTCCTCAATCTTCATCAGGATCGGCGCCGTCGACGTCCTCACGGGCGCCGGCCTCGTGTGCTGCTCGTGGCTCGAGGCGGCCAAGTTGCCAGACGTGTGGCGAATAGTGGAGATCGACAGCCACGGGATGCTGCGTTCCCTTGAGCTCGGCGATATCGACATGACCCTGGGAGAACTGACCAGCATCCTTGATGACTGTCCTGTTCTGGAGGTTCTTCGGCTGCACAATTGTTTGGACATCCACGACAACCATACCCTGCAAGCGAAGTTCCCCAGGATCAAGAACCTGACGCTCGAGTGGGATGATGCGTACTGGTCCCGTTTTTATACCGATGGCTCTTACAGCGACTCTGCTCCTGATTCTGAAGAT
Organism: Aegilops longissima; assembly: GCA_021605205.1. Classification (NCBI taxonomy): domain Eukaryota; kingdom Viridiplantae; phylum Streptophyta; class Magnoliopsida; order Poales; family Poaceae; genus Aegilops; species Aegilops longissima. The sequence goes on along the minus strand of CM038680.1, from coordinate 677,107,908 downwards.
GAGGGGGCAGATGGTTCAATGTGATCTGAGTATACTGTGATCCTTATGATCGGTACCTTATTCAGCGTGCATCCTGATGTTTGTGACAGAGCTTTCGGATGCATTTTACTCTCACATATTGGTTATAAATTTTAATAACATCTTATATTATAGGACTGCGGGAGTGTATCGAATGAGTTGTCATTTAATACTATAGTCTTTTCAGCGGGGTGCCGCTAAATGGTCGCCTTCACAAATAGCCCGCTATAGTTGATTTGGAGGCCAGCCGCTATTTTCCATAGCCCGCTATTTAAAACATTGGTGCCATGCCGACAACATAATACAGCAGCAGGATACAAGTCATACAACACGATTGAGAGAGGGAGTAGCGTTACAGGGCTACATGGCTCTCTCAGTAGGATGAAACAACATAATACTCAAGTCTCTAATCAACGATTTTTTTTTCTCTTTGGCGCTGTGATTTGGCCGTTGCATCAGTCATCAGCACACCGCCTTGTCGTGGTATGGAGAGCTTCTAGTTCATGGCAGAGGATCATAGCATTTCGACGTCTCCATAGGTTCCATAGACTCTCGATGATCACAACACATAAATCTTGAATATCTTCAGAGTTTGTCGGGCAAAAGCTGTGCAAGTTTCTCATATCGGCTGAACGAGGACGCATCGAAGCATGTGGCCAGTTGATTCCGAGGAAGAGCACAAGGGATAAACATCGGTCAGAGACAGGTCTCGCCTGAACCTGCCAGGCTGCGCCCATTTGTAAATAGCCTATTTCTTAGAGCAAGCCAAAGAAACAACCTATATTTGTTGGGATCAAAGTTCTTCACGCCACATAAGCAAACGGTCCAGCGGATTATTAGCAAAAATGTACTTCCTCTGTCCCAAAGAAAGTGTCTCGAATTTATACTAGCTTTAGTAAACTTAAGACATTTATTTTGGGACGGAGGGAGTAGAGCATATGCAGACTCCATGGATATTGATTTCTCATGAAGGGCCTCTTTTCTCTTTTCGCAGAAAACATCCAATCCATTTGTATGGGGGTTCAGTCTTATGAATCAAATCACCGACGTGATTGCGATGACCGTTGAGAGGTCAAAGATTGAGGGAGGAGGCGGCGGCAATCATAAAGGGCTAGGGGCGGCTCGCTTGCTCGGGAGGGGTGATAGAGAGGTGTGTTCTATTCGGGGTGGGAGAGAAGAGAAATGATTCAGGAAGGATCGACGAGTGATGGCGGACGAACACAAAGCCTTACTCTTTTTTTGGATATGAGAGATTTGGAGTACGGCCATCTATTCGAAAAAAGTACAACTAGACACTTTTTATACTCAAAATAAGTTTTTGTCCCGCTTTATAAATAAAGCAGTCAATACATCCATACACAAGTTCACGAGCCTCACCGAAAATAAGAATGTCTGGTGAGGCAATAGCACAAACACATCCAACAGAAAGCATAAAAAGAGAGAAGAAAAAAGACCACCAAGTGGTCGGCAGCTTAGGTGATCTCCGAGGAAGCAAGATGGTGCTTAGCAGCAGTCATCGCGTCCCCCATGTGTCCTAGCCGGCCTCGATCTAGATTTCTATAGAGCTGGTGTCAATGCTGCAGAAAATACAAGGAATTTGAAGATAGAGTCAAAGGCCTATCGAAGCAAGACCGGCTCAATCGCCATTTTGTTACCCTCGTCCACATGGTCCAAGCACGCGCCCCAGGCACAAGCCAAAAGAGGTGTCTCCTCCTAGTCTGCTTGGCACGGGTTTGTTGGATCCCAGCCAGATCCAGGGCAGTCAAACCCGAAGCCTCACGGACAAAGCTCCAGAGGAATCTCGCAGCTATGCATGAGAAGAAGATGTGTATCCCCATCTTTGGAACACCACAAAGGTGGCACAACCTGTCGCTAGGGCCATGACGCTTGATCACCTCCATCCGAGATGGGAGACAATCCCACAAACGTTGTCAAACAAAAATCTTGATCATCAGTGACACATGTGCTTTCAATAACGGAAAGGTCCAGGACAAAGATGACCATCAGCATAAGGCACGATACACCGAGACAACCGAGAATATCCCCGATGGGGTCATCCGCCAAGACACGGTATCCGTTTAATCCATGAGCACCAACGAGAGTGCATCCCGCAAGTTGGCCCACTCTAAGGTTTCCACGGGTCCAAATATCCGTCAAAACAAGATGTTCCACTGGTCATTGTGAGCCACCATGGAAACCAATGCCATCGGATCCGAGCACATAGCAAACTAGTGGATAAAATCCGCACAAGTGGATATCCACCAATTCATGGGTCAAGCCAGAAGAGGGTCCCCTCTTTGTTGTCTATGGATACAAAGATCCCATTGCATATCTCATGGTTGACCCGCTGGATGGATTTTGAGAACTAAGACCCCTCTCGACGCTCATAGGCAAGTAGGGGTTGGTCATGCAGGTACTTTGCTTGAATAAGCTGCAACCATAACCCCCCCCCCCCTCCCCCCTCCCCGGTGGAAGTATCTGCCAAGCCCATCTTAGCATAAGGGTCACATTCATGCAACGGGACGAAAGAATGCCTATCCTGACTAAGTCTTTTGGCATGCAGACATGAACCCACTTGACCATATGATACTTTTGCAAAGCCATCCGTCACTTGTCTAAAAAGCGGGAGAGGTCTTTGCCAAATGAACAATGAACCCCTTCCGGAAAGATAAATAACTGTTGGGGAACGTAGTAATTTCAAAAATTTTCCTACGATCACGCAAGACCATGGTGATGGCATAGCAACCAGAGGGGAGAGTGTCCGTCCACGTACCCTCGTAGACCGAAAGAGGAAGCGTTATAACAACGCGGTTGATGTAGTCGTACGTCTTCACGATCCGACCGATCCAAGCACCGAGCGTCACGGCACCTCCGAGTTACGCACACGTTCAGCTCGATGGCGATCCCGGACTCGATCCAGCAAAGTGTCGGGGATGAGTTCCGTCAAGACGACGGCGTGGTGACGATGTTGATGCTCCACCGGCGCAGGGCTTCGCCTAAGCTCCATGACGATATGACTTCTCCGGCGCGAGGCTTCGCCTAAGCTCATGACGATATGACCGAAGTGGAATATGGTGGAAGGGGCACCGCACACGGCTAAGGAAAGATCCGTAGATCAACTTGTGTGTCATGGGGTGCCCCTGCCCCCATATATAAAGGAGACAAGGGGAAGTGCGGCCGGCCTAGGAGGCGCTGGAGGAGTCCTACTCCCCGGGAGTAGGACTCCCCTCTCCTAGTTGGAGTAGGATTGGGGGAGGGGAAGAGGGAAGGGCGCCCCTCTCCTGTCCTATTCGGACTAGAGGGGGGGGGCGCAGCCCACCTGGCGGCCCTTCCTCTTCTCCTTGTGGCCCATGAAGGCCCATATACCCCGGGGTTCCAGTAACCCCGGTGTTCCGATAACTTCTGTTTTCACTCGGAACCCTTCGAAGTCAAACATAGGCTTCAATATATCAATCTTCATGTCTCGACCATTTGAGACTCCTCGTCATGTCCGTGATCACATCCGGGACTCGAACAAACTTCGTGCATCAATACTTATAAACTCATAATGAGCTGTCATCGAAGCGTTAGCGTGCGGACCCTACGGGTTCGAGAACTATGTAGACATGACCTAGAACCATTCTCGGTCAATAACCAATAGCGGAACCTGGATGCCCATATTGGTTCCTACATATTCTATGAAGATCTTTATCGGTCAAACCGCATAACGACATCGTTGTTCCCTTTGTCATCGGTATGTTACTTACCCGAGATTCGATCGTCGGTATCCAATACCTAGTTCAATCTCGTTACCGTAAGTCTCTTTACTCGTTCCGTAATACATCATCTCACAACTAACTCATTAGTTGTAATGCTTGCAAGGCTTAGGTGATGTGTATTACCGAGAAGGCCTAGAGATACCTCTCCGACAATCGGAGTGACAAAACCTAATCTCAAATCGCCAACCCAACAAGTACCTTTGGAGACACCTGTAGTACTCCTTTATAATCACCCGATTACGTTGTGACGTTTGGTAGTACCAAAGTGTTCCTCCGTAAGCGGAGTTGCATAATCTCATAGTTATAGGAACATGTATGGGTCATGAAGAAAGCATTAACATACTAAGCGATCAAGTGTTAAGCTAACGGAATGGGTCATGTCAATCAGATCATTCAACTAATGATGTGACCTTGTTAATCAAATAACAACTCCTTGTTCATGGTTAGGAAACATAACCATCTTTGATTAACAAGCTAGTCAAATAGAGGCATACTAGTGACATCTGTTTGTCTATATATTCACACATGTATTATGTTTCGGTTAATACAATTCTAGCATGAATAATAAACATTTATCATGATATAAGGAAATAAATAATAACTTTATTATTGCCTCTAGGGCATATTTCCTTGATCTCCCACTTGCACTAGAGTCAATAATCTAGATTACAAAGTAATGATCCTCACACCCATGGAGTCTTGGTGCTGATCATGTTTTGCTCGTGGAAGAGGCTTAGTCAGCGGTGCGCAACATTCAGATCCGTATGTATTTTGCAAATCTCTATGTCTCCCACTTGGACTTGGTCCCGAATGGAATTGAAGCGTCTCTTGATATGCTTGGTCCTCTTGTGAAATCTGGATTCCTTTGCCAAGGCAATTGCACCGATATTGTCACAGAAGATCTTCATCGGTCCCGATGCACTAGGTATGACACCTAGATCGGAAATGAACTCTTTCATCCAGACTCCTTCATTTGCTGCTTCGAAGCAGCTATGTACTCCGCTTCACATGTAGATCCCACCACGACGCTTTGTTTAGAACTGCACCAACCAGCAGCTCCACCGTTTAATAAAAACACGTATCCGGTTTGCGATTTAGAATCGTCCGGATCAGTGTCAAAACTTACATCGGCGTAACCATTTACGACTAGCTCTTTGTCACCTCCATATCGAGAAACATATCCTTAGTCCTTTTCGGTATTTCGGGATGTTCTTGACCGCTGTCCGATGATCCATTCTGGATTACTTTGGTACCTTCCTGCCAAGCTTACAGCTAAGCATCGTCGGTCTGGTACACAGCATTGCATACATGATAGAGCCTATGGCTGAAGCATAGGAACATCTTTCATTTTCTCTCTATCTTCTGCTGTGGTGGGCATTGAGTCGACTCAATTTTACACCTTGTAATACAGGTAAAAACCTTTCTTTGCACGATCCATTTTGAACTTTTTCAAAACTTTATCAAGGTATGTGCTTTGTGAAAGTCCAATTAAGCGTCTTGATCTATCTCTATAGATCTTGATGCCCAATATGTAAGCAACTTCACCGAGGTCTTTCATTGAAAACTTTTATTCAAGTATCCTTTTATGCTATCCAGAAATTCTATATCATTTCCAATCAATAATATGTCGTCCACATATAATATTAGAAATGCTCTGAGCTCCCACTCACTTTCTTGTAAATCAGGCTTCTCCAAAAGTGCTGTATAAACCCATATCTTTGATCACACTATCAAAGCGTTTATTCCAACTCGAGAGGCTTGCACGGACCATAAATTGATCGTTGGAGCTTGCACACTTTGTTAGTACTCTTTGGATCGACAAAACCTTCGGTTGCATCATATACAACTCTTCTTCTAGAAATCCATTCAAGAATGCAGTTTTACATCCATTTGCCAAATTCCATAATCATAAAATGCGGCAATTGCTAACATGATTCGGACAGACTTAAGCATCGCTTCTGGTGAGAAAGTCTCATCGTAGTCAACCCCTTGAACTTGTCGAAAACCTTTCGCAACAAGTCGAGCTTTGTAGACAGTTATATTACCATCAGCGTCGGTCTTCTTCTTAAAGATCCATTTATTTTCAATGGCTTGCCGATCATCGAACAAGTCAACCAAAATCCATACTTTGTTCTCATACATGGATCCCATCTCAGATTTCATGGCTTCCAGCCATTTTGCGAATCTGGGCTCACCATCGCTTCTTCATAGTTTGTAGGTTCGCCATGGTCAAGTAACATGACTTCCAGAATAGGATTACCGTACCACTCTGGTGCATATTTTACTCTGGTTGACCTACGAGGTTCAATAGCAACTTGATCGAAGCTTCATGATCATCATCATTAGTTTCCTCACTAATTGGTGTAGTTGTCACGGGAACCATTTCTTGTGATGAACTACTTTCCAATAAGGGAGCAGATCTGATTATCTCATCAAGTTCTACTTTCCTCCCACTCACTTCTTTCGAGAGAAACTCCTTCTCTAGAAAGGATCCGAATTAGCAGCGAAAATCTTGCCTTCAGATCTGTGATAGAAGGTGTACCCAACAGTCTCCTTTGGGTATCCTATGAAGACACATTTTTCGATTTGGGTTCGAGCTTATCTGGTTGAAGTTTCTTTACATAAGCATCGCAGCCCCAAACTTTAAGAAACGACAACTTTGGTTTCTTGCCAAACCACAGTTCATAAGGTGTCGTCTCAGCGGATTTTGACGGTGTCCTATTTAACGTGAATGCGGCCGTCTCTAAAGCATAACCCCAAAGCGATAGCGGTAAATCGAAATAGACATCATAGATCGCACCATATCTAGTAAAATACGATTCTGACGTTCGGACACACCATTTCTCTGTGGTGTTCGGGTGGCGTGAGTTGAAACTATTCCACATTGTTTCAAATGTAAACCAAACTCGTAACTCAAATATTCTCCTCCACGATCAGATCGTAGAAACTTTATTTTCTTGTTATGATGATTTTCCACTTCACTCTGAAATTCTTTGAACTTTTCAAATGTTTCAGATTTGTGTTTCATTAAGTAGATATACCCATATCTGCTCAAATCATCTGTGAAGGTGAGAAAATAACGATACCCGCTGCGTGCCTCAACATTCATTGGACCACAAACATCAGTATGTATGATTTCCAACAAATCAGTTGCTCGCTCCATAGTTCGGAGAAGCGGCGTTTTGGTCATCTTGCCCATGAGGCACGGTTCGCAAGTACCAAGTGATTCATAATCAAGTGATTCGAAGTCCATCGGTATGGAGTTTCTTCATGCGTTTTACACCGATATGACCTAAGCGGCGGTGCCACAAATAAGTTGCACTATCATTATCAACTCTGCATCTTTTGGCTTCAACATTATGAATATGTGTATCACTCTTGTCGAGATTCAACAAGAATAGACCATTCTTCAAGGGTGCATGACCATAAAAGATATTACTCATATAAATAGAACAACCATTATTCTCGATTTAAATGAATAACCGTCTCGCATTAAACAAGATCCAGATATAATGTTCATGCTCAACGCGGCACCAAATAACAATTATTTAGGTCTAAAACTAATCCCGAAGGTAGATGTAGAGGTAGCGTGCCGACCGCGATCACATCGACTTTGGAACCATTTCAACGTGCATCGTCACCTCGTCCTTAGCCAATCTTCGCAATCCGTAGTTCTGTTTGAGTTGCAAATATTGCAGCAGAACCGATATCAAATACCCGGTACTCTGCGAGTATTAGTAAGGTACACATCAATAACATGTATATCACATATACCTTTGATCACCTTGCCATCCTTTTTATCCGCCAAATACTTGGGGCAGTTCCGCTTCGATGTCGGTTTGCTTGCGGTAAAACACTCGGTTTCGAGGCTTAGGTCCAGACTTGGGTTTCTTCTCTGAGCGACAACTTGCTTGCTGTTCTTTTGAAGTTTCCTTCTTCTTCCCTTTGCCCTTTTCTTGAAACTAGTGGTCTTGTTGACCATCAACACTTGATGCTCTTTCTTGATTTCTACCTCCATGGCTTTTAGCATTGCGAAGAGCTCGAGGAATTGTCTTAGTCATCCCTTGCATATTATAGTTCATCACGAAGCTCTTGTAGCTTGGTGGCGATGATTGGAGAATTACATCAATGACACTATCATCCGGAAGATTAACTCCCGGCTGAATTAAGTGATTGTTATACCCGGACATTTTGAGTATGTGCTCACCGAGAACTATTCTCCTCCATCTTGCAGCTATAGAACTTATTGGAGACTTCATATCTCTCAATCCGGGCATTTGCTTGAAATATTAACTTCAACTCTGGAACATCTCATATGCTCCATGAGCGTTCAAAACGTCGTTGAAGACCGGTTCTAAGCCGTAAAGCATGGCACCTTGAACTATTGAGTAGTCATCGACTTTGCTTTGCGAGACGTTCATAACTTCGGCTCGGCATCTGCAGAACTGTCACCCAGCGGTACTTCCGGGCGTAATTTTTACGTGCAGCAATGAGGATAATCCTCAAATTCGGACCCATCCGTGTAATTGCTACCATCATCTTTCAACTTTGCTTTCTCAAGGAGCGCATTAAAATTCAACGGAACAACAGACGAGCCATCTATCTACATAAACATAGACAAGCAAAATACTATCGGTACTAAGTTCATGATAAATTTAAGTTTAATTAATCATATTAAAACCTCCCACTTAGGCGGACATCTCTCTAGTCATCTAAGTGATTACGTGATCCAAATCAACTAAACCATGTCCGATCATCACGTGAGATGGAGTAGTTTCAATGGTGAACATCACTATGTTGATCATATCTACTATATGATTCACGCTCGACCTTCGGTCTCTATGTTCGAGGCCATATCTGTTATATGCTAGGCTCGTCAAGTTTAACTTGAGTATTCGCGTGCGCAACTGTTTTGCACCCGTTGTATTTGAGCGTAGAGCCTATCACACCCGATCATCACATGGTGTCTCGGCCACGAAGAACTTTCATAGCGGTGCATACTCGGGAGAACACTTCTTGATAATTTTGGTGAGAGATCATCTTATAATGCTACCGTCAATCAAAGCAAGATAAGATGCATTAAGGATAAACATCTCATGCAATCAATATAAGTGATATGATATGGTCATCATCATCTTGTGCTTGTGATCTCCATCGCCGAAGCACCGTCATGATCACCATCATCACCGGCGCGATACCTTGATCTCCATCGTAGCATCGTTGTCGTCTTGCCAACTATTGCTTCTACGACTATCGCTACTCCTTAGTGATAAAGTAAAGCAATTACATGGCGTTGCATTTCATACAATAAGCGATAACCATATGGCTCCTGCCGATTGCCGATAACTCGGTTACAAAACATGATCATCTCATACAATAAAATATAGCATCACGTCTTGACCATATCACATCACAACATGCCCTGCAAAAACAAGTTAGGCGTCCTCTACTTTGTTGTTGCAAGTTTTACGTGGCTGCTACGGGCTGAGCAAGAACCGTTCTTACCTACGCATCAAAACCACAATGATACTTCGTCAAATAGACTCCGTTTAACCTTCTCAAGGACCGGCGTATGCACTCGATTCAACTAAAGTGAGAGAGCAGACACCCGCCGGTCACCTTTAAGCAACGAGTGCTCGGGCGGTGAAACCAGTCTCGCGTAAGCGTCTGGCGTAATGTCGGTCGGGCCGCTTCATCTCACAATACCGCTGAACCAAAGTATGACATCTGGTAGGTAGTATGACTTGTATCGCCCACAACTCACTTGTGTTCTACTCGTGCATATGACATCAACGCATAAAACCAGGCTCGATACCATTGTTGGGGAGCGTAGTAATTTCAAAAATTTCCTACGATCACGCAAGACCATGGTGATGGCATAGCAGCGAGAGGGAGATTGTCCGTCCACGTACCCTCGTGAGACCGAAAGCGGAAGCGTTATAACAACGCGGTTGATGTAGTCGTCGTCTTCACGATCCGACCGATCCAAGCACCGAGCGTCACGGCACCTCCGAGTTACGCACACGTTCAGCTCGATGGCGATCCTCGGACTCGATCCGGCAAAGTGTCGGGGATGAGTTCCGTCAAGACGACGGCGTGGTGGCGATGTTGATGCTCCACCGGCGAGGCTTCGCCTAAGCTCGCGACGATATGACTTCTCCGGCGCGAGGCTTCGCCTAAGCTCATGACGATATGACCGAAGTGGAATATGGTGGAAGGGGCACCGCACTGCAGCTAAGGAAAGATCCGTAGATCAACTTGTGTGTCATGGGGTGCCCCTGCCCCGTATATAAAGAGACAAGGGGTGCGGCCGGCCTAGGAGGCGGCGCTGGAGGAGTCCTACTCCCACGGGAGTAGGACTCCCCATTCTCCTAGTTGGAGTAGGATTGGGGAGGGAAGAGGAAGGGCGCGCCCCTCTCCTGTCCTATTCGGACTAGAGGGGGAGGGGCGCAGCCCACCTGGCGGCCCTTCCTCTTCTCCCTTGTGGCCCATGAAGGCCCATATACCCCGGGGTTCAGTAACCCCGGTGTTCGATAACTTCTGTTTCACTCGGAACCCTTCGAAGTCAAACATAGGCTTCCAATATATCAATCTTCATGTCTCGACCATTTGAGACTCCTCGTCATGTCCGTGATCACATCCGGGACTCGAACAAACTTGGTGCATCAATACTTATAAACTCATAATGAGCTGTCATCGAAGCGTTAAGCGTGCGGACCCTACGGGTTCGAGAACTATGTAGACATGACCTAGAACCATTCTCGGTCAATAACCAATAGCGGAACCTGGATGCCCATATTGGTTCCTACATATTCTCGAAGATCTTTATCGGTCAAACCGCATAACGACATACGTTGTTCCTTTGTCATCGGTATGTTACTTACCCGAGATTCGATCGTCGGTATCAATACCTAGTTCAATCTCGTTACCGTAAGTCTCTTTACTCGTTCCGTAATACATCATCTCACAACTAACTCATTAGTTGTAATGCTTGCAAGGCTTAGGTGATGTGTATTACCGAGAAGGCCTAGAATACCTCTCCAGACAATCGGAGTGACAAAACCTAATCTCGAAATCGCCAACCCAACAAGTACCTTTGGAGACACCTGTAGTACTCCTTTATAATCACCCGATTCGTTGTGGCGTTTGGTAGTACCAAAGTGTTCCTCCGTAAACGGAGTTGCATAATCTCATAGTTATAGGAACATGTATGGGTCATGAAGAAAGCATTAACATACTAAGCGATCAAGTGTTAAGCTAACGGAATGGGTCATGTCAATCAGATCATTCAACTAATGATGTGACCTTGTTAATCAAATAACAACTCCTTGTTCATGGTTAGGAAACATAACCATCTTTGATTAACAAGCTAGTCAAGTAGAGGCATACTAGTGACATCTGTTTGTCTATATATTCACACATGTATTATGTTTCCGGTTAATACAATTCTAGCATGAATAATAAACATTTATCATGATATAAGGAAATAAATAATAACTTTATTATTGCCTCTAGGGCATATTTCCTTCAATAACCCCATTATATACATGGGAAAATTAGATATGTAGGAGTCAATAAGGATGGTCTTACTCCCTTTAGTCGTAAAGCCATCGCACCATGGCTCCGACCTAGACGCGACCCAACCCACAAGCGGGTTAAAGTTAAACTCACTCACGTATACCCTCGAGTCAAACAACGGCATCCCTAGAAAATTAATTGGAATAGAAAACAACTTGCAATTCAAGTTGTCCGCAATCCAATGTTGCTTGTCATCCGAGTACCCTAAAACCACAACTTCACTCTTGTCGAATTTGAAATTAAGACCATTGTTTATACTCTATGGGCAGTGAGTAATTTTCTTTCTAAGCAATTGCCCAACAAGTCTCTATTTTGGCACACGACCCATTTTCTGTTTATTCTTCGTGGGCCGTGAATATAGCTCAGAAAGAAAATTACCTAACTAGTGTCGGCTCCCAACATGCACCTTGGCTTCGACATAATTTCCTAATCGACGTTCCTTGGGTCAAGTTGTCGACCAAACGCATAGAAGCAAAGCACGTAACTTTGTGGGCCCGCCCATTTAGCAACCTTAGCGTACCCTTTTGGGAACCTTCTAGAAGGTTTCCAATCTTTTTTGTTTTGTTTGGGAAACCTTTTTTGTTTTGTTTGGGAAACCTTCTAGGTGGTTCCTAAACCCTTTTTTCTGTGTTTTCCTCATTTTTTACGATCATTTTTCTTTTTCTCTTTTCAAGTTTTTAATATTCGTATTTTTGCACTTTCATAAAATTTTCAAAATTTTATAAAATATACCATTGTCTAATTTTCTTCACAATTTCAAAAAATGTTAAATTTTCAAAAATCTTTGCAAAATTATAAAGTTTGTGCTTTTCAAAAATTGTTCAGAAGTTCAAAAATATTTTTTCGAATTTTATTCACAATTCTAATTTTTTTGTGATTTTCAGAAATGTTAGAAAATTTGAAAAGATGTTCGTCTTTTCCAAATTTTCTTTTGATTTTCAAATTTTGTTCACAGATGCAAAAAATAATCCCTTTTTCACATTTTTTACCACATACTCAGAAAATGCTCCTTTTTATAAAAAATCAGGATTTTCAATTTTTTCCTGGTTTTAAATTTTTTTTCACAAGTTCAAAAATGTTCGCACCTTAAAAGACGTTCACGATTTTTAAAACTTTATTTGTCAAAAAATCTTTGCTATTTACTTTTTTTAATCATGTATTTAAAATATGAAAAAGAAAAGAGTCGAGTTGGTAAAAAATGAATTTTAAAATAAATTATAATATCCGAGAAATGTTCAATTTTTTTGAAAAGGTGCCGGGAGTGTTGTAGGTAGTTCTTAAGGTTACAGGCTCCTCATTTTTCACTAGCGCGCACTTCCATTAGGCCCACAATGTGCGTCAAATAGGGGATCCCAACATGCGCCCTGCTTTCCCAACCAGTCTCTATTATGGCACACAATTAGGCCCACGGCGCGAGAGACCGCATCACGACAAGGCCCACGGTCATATATTGGTCTATGAATTCACCGGAAGGCGGACGCTCTGACTGTTTTGTTTCTGCAGTTTCCGACGTCCCCAACCCCAGTCCCTATCCTCCCCCGAGATAGATCTAGTATCATCCATGGACGATGCGGCGCCGCCGGCCAGGGACTGGTCGCTGCTGCCCCTTGACGTTATCTCCTCAATCTTCGTCAGTCTCGGCGCCGTCGACGTCCTCACGGGCGCTGGCCTCGTGTGCCGCTCGTGGCTCGAGGCGGCCATGTTGCCAGACGTGTGGCGAGTCGTGGACATGGACAACCATGAGGCCGTGCTCCTCAAGGACCGAACTGTCCTGCGCGCAATGGCGATGGCGGCCGTCGACCGTTCCCATGGGCAGCTCAGGGTGTTTGCCGGGAAGCGGTTTGTCGACGATAAGCTCATCAAGTATATGGTGGAAAGGTGTTTTTCTTACGTTATATACTTAGCTTTCTGTACGAAACATTCTTTTCCGCGTTCACCTTGGAGCTACAAGATGTATGTATATAGTCCCGACGATACGGTAGTGCTCTTTCTTCCTTAGGTGTACACGTCACCGAATTGCTTAATTGGCAGGCTTAAGATACAGTACAGCCTGGAGCACTGGGACTGCCCTAGCTTTCTGTACGAAACATTGTTTCCGAGTTCACTCTTCTGAAAACATTACCCCGCTGCTTGCAGGTCGCCCTTACTGACTTTCCTTCGGCTTGTATCCTGCATTGGCATCTTTGGGCTCCCCCGTGTTTTCAAAGAATCGCCTCCGCTTGAGCTGCGTTCCCTTGAACTTGAAGGCACCTACCTGACCATGGAAGAACTGACCACCGTCCTTGAGAGCTGCCCTGTCCTGGAGGTTCTAGGGACGCGCTACTGTTGTGTGATGTGCGATGAGCACAAGGATACCCTTCTGGCAAAATTTCCCCGGATCAAGGTTACGAGTTCTGGAAGCACATCTCACAATAATAGCGGGTCCTGAACTCGTGATCCAAAGGTGCCATACCTCCATTAAAACAACGAAACTAGTACCACATCCAGGTTTAGGTTCAGCAGACTCACCCCGGTGCCACCAAAGAACGAACACAGCGTTTGAGTGTGACGATGAGTCCCACTACTGTTCTGATTTTTGAAGATGAGAGGACTGATAGGTCCTTATGATCGGTACCTTACATCAGATTGCATCCTTATGTTTGTGACCTAGCTTCGTGAATGTACGTCCCGTTTAATTGTCCATGAATTCTGGTTTGTATCCTTTTCCCCTTCCCAATGCATTTTATCTTTGCCTCTGGCGTTGTATCTGAAGGGTTGTCAGATGTTTGTTTGAGAACAAAAATAAAATAAAAAATGACTTGGGTTTGGTTATGAGAGCCGCATCAATTCTCTGACGTATCACAACATCCCAGCCTCGACACGTGCAATAAGTGTGAAGTACATATCTACCAGTAGATAGTCATTACAAAAGAAAGGAGATTCACACAAATCATGTGCTCCGAAATGAAGATTTTCTCAGACTCCTAGTGACATGGCAGGGCAGGGGGAGGTCCGCCAGCCGTAGAGGCGGGTGGGGGAACTAGGAGGGCCGCCCGGGCCTCCGCGAGCTTCCCATCGAGGACCTCACGGGCCCTAATGGCCGCGATCTGGGTAAGAGGGGGGCCAACTTCCCCGCGGAAAATGATCGCGGAGTCGGAGGCCACTTTAGCTAGGTGACCCAGGGGAGCAGACTCAAGCGCAGAGAAAGAACAAGACGAGGCAGAGGGGGAATGGAGGGCGACTGGCTCTGTGTTCGGGCGGCAGACGGAGCTCCGCCGCTTGGGGATGGGCAGCGCGGGCTGCCTCGGGATGGGCCGCATCCAACCGGCGCTCGGCGGGAGGCCACCACGGGGAGGAGGCCGACCGACCGCGACGGGAGTAGGCGGCGGACCGAGGAGGGGAGGCTGGGCCACCAGCGGGTGATGATCCGGCCGCCCCCCCCTGAGGAGATGTCGGAGGAGATGGCGGCAGACCCGCCCAAACAGCCGAGGAAGAGCTGGGCCGTGGGAGCAGGATCGGCCGGGGGGTGGGACGGCGCACAGGGGGCTGGAGAGACCGTCTCCGTGGCAGCCCACGGAGACGACGGGGCCGGAGGTGCATCCGGCCGCGGGGAGGAGATGGCGACGGGGGGAGGCGAAGCCGGAGCGGGGGGGACCACCATAGGAGGCGTCCCCCCATCTGCGGCCGCTGCCGGAGAGTCGGAGAGCAGGTCGCGGGGCAGGCCCCCCGGGTCTAGCGCCGGTGGCGGAGACGAGGCGGGGGAGCGCGGGGAGGAAGCCGGGCAGACCACGGACCCACTGGAGATGTCGCTCCCCTCGGATGGCGATGCCTCAGAGATCGGCGGGACATCCACGGGGAGGCGAGAAGCGGCCTGGCGGCCCTTGCCCCCCGCGGCAGAAGGAGGAGGCGAGGGGGAGCGGGAGCGGGAGTCCTCAGACGCCCCCTCCTCAACCGAGCGGTGAGAGCGGGAGCGGTGGCGGCCGTGGTAATCTCCGCCAGCCCCCGGGTTGTCACCGGGGCCGGCGTCGAGAAGCGGGACGCCTAACGTGGTTGGGAGGCTGGGCGATCTGAGGTAGAAGCCCTGGTCGTTGAAGAAGACCCGGACCGAAGAGTGCAACTTGGAGGAGTCGAGGCACTTGACCTTGACCCGCACCTCCTCCTCCTTGCGCAGTGAGAGCTCGTCGACCACCACTACCTTGCCCAAGAGGCGAGACATCTGGCGGATGACAAGCTCGGACCACGCAATATCGGGGAGGCCGGAGATGAGGCTCCAGGCGATGTCGAGGACAGCCACGGCCAGGGCGTCGAGCACTGGCTCGGATATCTCGACAACCAGCTGGTTGAGAGCGAGAGTGATCCGGCCACTACGCGTCGCGTAGCCGTAGCTGACGGAGTTGGGGAAGACGGCGGAGAAGACGTGACCGGTGGTGGGGGTGACCACCCAGTCCCACTGGTGCCGGTAGAGGTGGTTGAGCTCAGCCTCGATCATCTCAGGGGAGGCGACCCCATCAACGACCGTGACAATCGCCTGAAGGGAGGGTGACGGAGGAGGGGCGTCCGGGACCTCAAGGTGGAAGAAGCCCAACCCCTCGATCCCATGCCCATACATCATGAGCTCCGAGACCACCGGTCTATCCGGGCCTGATGGGGCGGGGTGGCGGGATCCTTGCGAGGTAGCAGCTTTGGGGTTGGCCGACGCAAACTGGGAATGCCCCTCACCCCACAGTTGAAGCAAGGGGCGAGGAGACGGAGGCAGGACACTGGAGCGGAGGAGGACCCCGGACCCGCGGGGGGTGGCACAGCCGGAGTGACGCGAACACCACGGCGCTTCTTCTTCTTGGAAGGTCCAGGACGGCCACGGATGGTGCCGCAACCCAGGGCAGGAGCCGGGGCCGCGACCCCCGCGGGAGCCGCATGCGGAGGAACGTAGCGGCGAGTGTCCGGGGTCGGGAGGATTCCATCCCGCGGACGAGGGGAGCCGGGCCTGAAGGAAATATGCCCTAGAGGCAATAATAAAGTTATTATTTATTTCCTTATATCATGATAAATGTTTATTATTCATGCTAGAATTGTATTAACCGGAAACATAATACATGTGTGAATATATAGACAAACAGTATGTCACTAGTATGCCTCTACTTGACTAGCTTGTTAATCAAAGATGGTTATGTTTCCTAACCATGAACAAGGAGTTGTTATTTGATTAACAAGGTCACATCATTAGTTGAATGATCTGATTGACATGACCCATTCCGTTAGCTTAACACTTGATCGTTTAGTATGTTAATGCTTTCTTCATGACCCATACATGTTCCTATAACTATGAGATTATGCAACTCCGTTTACGGAGGAACACTTTGGTACTACCAAGCGTCACAGCGAATCTGGGTGATTATAAAGGAGTACTACAGGTGTCTCCAAAGGTACTTGTTGGGTTGGCGTATTTGAGATTAGGTTTTGTCACTCCGATTGTCGGAGAGGTATCTCTAGGCCTTCTCGGTAATACACATCACTTAAGCCTTGCAAGCATTACAACTAATGAGTTAGTTGTGAGATGATGTATTACGGAACGAGTAAAGAGACTTACGATAGCGAGATTGAAC
Organism: Aegilops longissima; assembly: GCA_021605205.1. NCBI lineage: Eukaryota > Viridiplantae > Streptophyta > Magnoliopsida > Poales > Poaceae > Aegilops > Aegilops longissima. The sequence continues at coordinate 677,090,972 of CM038680.1, read as the reverse complement.
TAGGTATTGGATACCGACGATCGAATCTCGGGTAAGTAACATACCGATGACAAAGGAACAACGTATGTCGTTATGCGGTTTGACCGATAAAGATCTTCGTAGAATATGTAGGAACCAATATGGGCATCCAGGTTCCGCTATTGGTTATTGACCGAGAATGGTTCTAGGTCATGTCTACATAGTTCTCGAACCCGTAGGGTCCGCACGCTAACGTTTCGGCGATTCATTATGAGTTTATAAGTATTGATGCACGAAGTTTGTTCGAGTCCCGGATGTGATCACGGACATGACGAGGAGTCTCGAAATGGTCGAGACATAAAGATTGATATATTGGAAGCCTATGTTTGGACTTGGAAGGGTTCGAGTGAAAACAGGAAGTTACGGAACACCGGGGTTACGGAACCCCGGGGGTATATGGGCCTTCATGGGCCACAAGGAGAAGAGAAAGGGCGGCCAGGTGGGCTGCGCGCCTCTCCCCTCTAGTCCGAATAGGACAGGAGAGAGGGGCGCCCTTCCTCTTCCCCCTCCCCAATCCTACTCCAACTAGGACAGGGGGAGTCCTACTCCGGTGGGAGTAGGACTCCTCCAGCGCCTCTCCTAGGCCGGCCGCACCCCTTGTCTCCTTTATATCTGGGGCAGGGGCACCCCATGACACACAAGTTGATCTACGGATCTTTCCTTAGCCGTGTGCGGTGCCCCTTCCACCATATTCCACTTGGTCATATCGTCGCGGAGCTTAGGCGAAGCCTGCGCCGGAGAAGTCATATCGTCGCGGAGCTTAAGCGAAGCCCTGCGTCGGTGGAGCATCAACATCGTCACCATGCCGTCGGTCGACGGAACTCATCCCGACACTTTGCTGGATCGAGTCCGGGATCGTCATCGAGCTGAGCGTGTGCGAACTCGGAGGTGCCGTACGTTCGGTGCTTGGATCGGTCGGATCGTGAAGTTGTACGACTACATCAACCGCGTTGTTATAACGCTTCCGCTTTCGGTCTACGAGGGTACGTGGACGGACACTCTTCCCTCTCGTTGCTATGCCATCACCATGGTCTTGCGTGATCGTAGGAAAATTTTTGAAATTACTACGTTTCCCAACAGTGGCATCCGAGCCTGGTTTTATGCGTTGATGTCATATGCACGAGTAGAACACAAGTGAGTTGTGGGCGATACAAGTCATACTACCTACCAGCATGTCATACTTTGGTTCAGCGGTATTGTGAGATGAAGCGGCCGGACCGACATTACAGCGTGACGCTTACGCGAGACTGGTTTCACCGCCCGAGCACTCGTTGCTTAAAGGTGACCGGCGGTGTCTCTCTCTCACTTTAGTTGAATCGAGTGTGGCTACGCCCGGTCCTTGAGAAGGTTAAACGGAGTCTATTTGACAAAGTATCGTTGTGGTTTTGATGCGAGGTAAGAACGGTTCTTGCTCAGCCCGTAGCAGCCACGTAAAACTTGCAACAACAAAGTAGAGGACGTCTAACTTGTTTTTGCAGGGCATGATGTGATGTGATGTGGTCAAGACGTGATGCTATATTGTATGAGATGATCATGTTTTGTAACCGAGTTATCGGCAACTGGCAGGAGCCATATGGTTGTCGCTTTATTGTATGAAATGCAAACGCCATGTAATTGCTTTACTTTATCACTAAGGAGTAGCGATAGTCGTAGAAGCAATAGTTGGCGAGACGACAACGATGCTACGATGGAGATCAAGGTGTCGCCCCGGTGACGATGGTGATCATGACGGTGCTTCAGCGATGGAGATCACAAGCACAAGATGATGATGACCATATCATATCACTTATATTGATTGCATGTGATGTTTATCCTTTATGCATCTTATCTTGCTTTGTTTGACGGTAGCATTATAAGATGATCTCTCACTAAAAATTATCAAGAAGTGTTCTCCCTGAGTATGCACCGTTGCCAAAGTTCGTAGTACCCGGACACCGCGTGATGATCGGGTGTGATAAGTTCTCGTCCATCTACAACGGTGCAAAACAGTTGCACACGCGGAATACTCAGGTTAAACTTGACGAGCCTAGCATATAACAGATATGGCCTCGGAACACGGAGACCGAAGGTCGAGCGTGAATCATATAGTAGATATGATCAACATAGTGATGTTCACCATTGAAACTACTCCGTCTCACGTGATGATCGGACATGGTTTAGTTGATTTGGATCACGTGATCACTTAGATGACTAGAGAGATGTCTAAGTGGGAGTTTTTAATATGATTAATTGAACTTAAATTTATCATGAACTTAGTACCGATAGTATTTTGCTTGTCTATGTTTACTGTAGATAGATGGCTCGTGATGTTGTTCCGTTGAATTTTAATGCGTTCCTTGAGAAAGCAAAGTTGAAAGATGATGGTAGCAATTACGGACTGGGTCCGTAACTTGAGGATTATCCTCATTGCTGCACGAAAAATTACGTCTGGAAGCACCATTGGGTGACAGCTCTGCGAGATCTTGAGCCGAAGTTATGAACGTCTGGCAAAGCAAAGCTGATGACTACTCAATAGTTCAGTGTGCCATGCTTTACGGCTTAGAACCGGGTCTTCAACGACGTTTTGAGCGTCATGGAGCATATGAGATGTTCCAGAGTTGAAGTTAATATTTCAAGCAAATGCCGGATTGAGAGATATGAAGTCTCCAATAAGTTCTATAGCTGCAAGATGGAGGAGAATAGTTACATCGGTGAGCACATACTCAAAATGTCTGGGTATAACAATCACTTAATTCAGCTGGGAGTTAATCTTCCGGATGATAGTGTCATTGACAGAATTCTCCAATCACGCCACCAAGCTACAAGAGCTTCGTGATGAACTATAATATGCAAGGGATGACTAAGACAATTCTCGAGCTCTTGGCGATGCTAAAAGCAGCGGAGGTAGAAATCAAGAAAGAGCATCAAGTGTTGATGGTCAACAAGACCACTAGTTTCAAGAAAAGGGCAAAGGGAAGAAGAAGGAAACTTCAAAAGAACAGCAAGAAAGTTGCTGATCAAGAGAAGAAACCCAAGTCTGGACCTAAGCACTGAAACGAGTGTTTTTACTGCAAGCAGACCGGACTTCGAAGCGGAACTGCCCCAAGTATTTGGCGGATAAAAAGGATGGCAAGGTGAACAAAGGTATATGTGATATACATGTTATTGATGTGTACCTTACTAGAGCTCGTAGTAGCACTGGTATTTGATACTGGTTCATTGCTAATATTTGCAACTCAAAGCAGGACTACGGAATAGACGAGCACCGGCAAAGGACGAGGTGACGATCGCGCGTGGGAAATGGTTCCAAAGTCAATGTGATCGCGGTCGGCACGCTACCTCTACATCTACCTTCGGGATTAGTTTTAGACCTAAATAATTGTTATTTGGTGCCAGCGTTGAGCATGAACATTATATCTGGATCTTGTTTAATGCGAGACGGTTATTCATTTAAATCAGAGAATAATGGTTGTTCTATTTATATGAGTAATATCTTTTATGGTCATGCACCCTTGAAGAATGGTCTATTCTTGTTGAATCTCGACAGTAGTGATACACATATTCATAATGTTGAAGCCAAAAGATGCAGAGTTGATAATGATAGTGCAACTTATTTGTGGCATTGCCGTTTAGGTCATATCGGTGTAAAACGCATGAAGAAACTCCATCTTGATGGGCTTCGGAATCACTTGATTATGAATCACTTGGTACTTGCGAACCGTGCCTCATGGGCAAGATGACCAAAACGCCGTTCTCCGGAACTATGGAGCGAGCAACTGATTTGTTGGAAATCATACATACCGATGTTTGTGGTCCAATGAATGTTGAGGCACGTGGCGGTATCGTTATTTTCTCACCTTCACAGATGATTTGAGCAGATATGGGTATATCTACTTAATGAAACACAAATCTGAAACATTTGAAAAGTTCAAAGAATTTCAGAGTGAAGTGGAAAATCATCGTAACAAGAAAATAAAGTTTCTACGATCTGATCGTGGAGGAAAATATTTGAGTTACGAGTTTGGTTTACATTTGAAACAATGTGGAATAGTTTTAACTCACGCCACCCGAACACACAGAGAAATGGTGTGTCCGAACGTCAGAATCGTACTTTACTAGATATGGTGCGATCTATGATGTCTATTTCCGATTTACCGCTATCGTTTTGGGGTTATGCTTTAGAGACGGCCGCATTCACGTTGAATAGGACACCGTCAAAATCCGTTGAGACGACGCCTTATGAACTGTGGTTTGGCAAGAAACCAAAGTTGTCGTTTCTTAAAGTTTGGGGCTGCGATGCTTATGTAAAGAAACTTCAACCAGATAAGCTCGAACCCAAATCGGAAAAATGTGTCTTCATAGGATACCCAAAGGAGACTGTTGGGTACACCTTCTATCACAGATCTGAAGGCAAGATTTTCGTTGCTAAATTCGGGTCCTTTCTAGAGAAGGAGTTTCTCTCGAAAGAAGTGAGTGGGAGGAAAGTAGAACTTGATGAGATAATGTATCTGCTCCCTTATTGGAAAGTAGTTCATCACAAGAAATGGTTCTGTGACAACTACACCAATTAGTGAGGAAACTAATGATGATGATCATGAAGCTTGGATCAAGTTGCTCTTGAACCTCGTAGGTCAACCAGAGTAAAATACGCACTGAGTGGTACGGTAATCTTATTCGGAAGTCATGTTACTTGACCATGGCGAACCTACAAACTATGAAGAAGCGATGGTGAGCCCAGATTCGCAAAATGGCTGGAAGCCATGAAATCTGAGATGGGATCCATGTATGAGAACAAAGTATGGACTTTGGTTGACTTGCCCGATGATCGGCAAGCCATTGAAAATAAATGGATCTTTAAGAAGAAGATGGCGACGCCGATGGTAATGTAACTGTCTACAAAGCTCGACTTGTTGCGAAAGGTTTTCGACAAGTTCAAGGGGTTGACTACGATGAGACTTTCTCACCCGAAGCGATGCTTAAGTCTGTCCGAATCATGTTAGCAATTGCCGCATTTTATGATTATGAAATTTGGCAAATGGATGTAAAACTGCATTCTTGAATGGATTTCTAGAAGAAGAGTTGTATATGATGCAACCAGAAGGTTTTGTCAATCCAAAAGGTGCTAACAAAGTGTGCAAGCTCCAGCGATCAATTTATGGTCAGTGCAAGCCTCTCGAGTTGGAATAAACGCTTTGATAGTGTGATCAAAGCATATGGGTTTGTACAGACTTTTGGAGAAGCTTGTATTTACAAGAAAGTGAGTGGGAGCTCTGTAGCATTTCTAATATTATATGTGGACGACATATTATTGATTGGAAATGATATAGAATTTCGGATAGCATAAAAGGATACTTGAATAAAAGTTTTCAATGAAAGACCTCGGTGAAGCTGCTTACATATTGGGCATCAAGATCTATAGAGATAGATCAAGACGCTTAATTGGACTTTCACAAAGCACATACCTTGATAAAGTTTTGAAAAAGTTCAAAATGGATCAGCAAAGAAAGGTTTTTACGTGTTACAAGGTGTAAGATTGAGTCGACTCAATGCCCGACCACAGCAGAAGATAGAGAGAAAATGAAAGATGTTCCTATGCTTCAGCCATAGGCTCTATCATGTATGCAATGCTGTGTACCAGACCGACGTATGCTTAGGCTGTAAGCTTGGCAGGAAGGTACCAAAGTAATCCGAGTGGATCCTTTGGACAGCGGTCAAGAACATCTGAAATACGAAAAGGACTAAGGATATGTTTTCGATATGGAGGTGACAAAGAGCTAGTCGTAAATGGTTACGTCGATGCAAGCTTTGACACTCGATCCGGACGATTCTAAATCGCAAACCGGATCGTGTTTTTATTAAACGGTGGAGCTGTCGGTTGGTGCAGTTCTAAACAAAGCGTCGTGGCGGGATCTACATGTGAAGCGGAGTAGATAGCTGCTTGAAGCAGCGAATGAAGGAGTCGGATGAAAGAGTTCATTTCCGATCTAGGTGTCATACCTAGTGCATCGGGACCGATGAAGATCTTCTGTGACAATCTGGTGCAATTGCCTTGGCAAAGGAATCCAGATTTCACAAGAGGACCAAGCATATCAAGAGACGCTTCAATTCCATTCGGGACCAAGTCCAAGTGGGAGACATAGAGATTTGCAAAATACATACGGATCTGAATGTTGCGACCCGTTGACTAAGCCTCTTCCACGAGCAAAACATGATCAGCACCAAGACTCCATGGGTGTAAGGATCATTACTTTGTAATCTAGATTATTGACTCTAGTGCAAGTGGGAGACTGAAGGAAATATGCCCTAGAGGCAATAATAAAGTTATTATTTATTTCCTTATATCATGATAAATGTTTATTATTCATGCTAGAATTGTATTAACCGGAAACATAATACATGTGTGAATATATAGACAAACAAGTATGTCACTAGTATGCCTCTACTTGACTAGCTTGTTAATCAAAGATGGTTATGTTTCCTAACCATGAACAAGGAGTTGTTATTTGATTAACAAGGTCACATCATTAGTTGAATGATCTGATTGACATGACCCATTCCGTTAGCTTAACACTTGATCGCTTAGTATGTTAATGCTTTCTTCATGACCCATACATGTTCCTATAACTATGAGATTATGCAACTCCGTTTACGGAGGAACACTTTGGGTACTACCAAGCGTCACAACGAATCGGGTGATTATAAAGGAGTACTACAGGTGTCTCCAAAGGTACTTGTTGGGTTGGCGTATTTGAGATTAGGTTTTGTCACTCCGATTGTCGGAGAGGTATCTCTAGGCCTTCTCGGTAATACACATCACTTAAGCCTTGCAAGCATTACAACTAATGAGTTAGTTGTGAGATGATGTATTACGGAACGAGTAAAGAGACTTACGGTAACAAGATTGAACTAGGTATTGGATACCGACGATCGAATCTCGGGTAAGTAACATACCGATGACAAAGGAACAACGATGTCGTTATGCGGTTTGACCGATAAAGATCTTCGTAGAATATGTAGGAACCAATATGGGCATCCAGGTTCCGCTATTGGTTATTGACCGAGAATGGTTCTAGGTCATGTCTACATAGTTCTCGAACCGTAGGGTCCGCACGCTTAACGCTTCGATGACAGTTCATTATGAGTTTATAAGTATTGATGCACGAAGTTTGTTTGAGTCCCGGATGTGATCACGGACATGACGAGGAGTCTCGAAATGGTCGAGACATAAAGATTGATATATTGGAAGCCTATGTTTGGACTTGGAAGGGTTCCGAGTGAAAGCAGGAAGTTCTGGAACACCGGGGTTACGGAACCCCGGGGGTATATGGGCCTTCATGGGCCACAAGGAGAAGAGGAAGGGCCGGCCAGGTGGGCTGCGCCCCTCCCCCTCTAGTCCGAATAGGACAAGGAGAGGGGGCGCGCCTTCCTCTTTCCCCTCCCCAATCCTACTCCAACTAGGACAGGGGGAGTCCTACTCCGGTGGGAGTAGGACTCCTCAGCGCGCCTCTCCTGGGCGGCCGCACCCCCTTGTCTCCTTTATATCTGAGGCAGGGGCACCCCATGACACACAAGTTGATCTACGGATCTTTCCTTAGCCGTGTGCGGTGCCCCTTCCACCATATTCCACTTGGTCATATCGTGGCGGAGCTTAGGCGAAGCCTGCGCGGAGAAGTCATATCGTCGCGGAGCTTAGGCGAAGCCCTGCGTCGGTGGAGCATCAACATCGTCACCATGCCGTCGTCTTGTGGAACTCATCCCGACACTTTGCTGGATCGAGTCCGGGATCGTCATCGAGCTGAACGTGTGCGTAACTCGGAGGTGCCGTGACGTTCGGTGCTTGGATCGGTCGGATCGTGAAGTTGTACGACTACATCAACCGCGTTGTTATAACGCTTTCGCTTTCGGTCTACGAGGGTACGTGGACGGACACTCTTCCCTCTCGTTGCTATGCCATCACCATGGTCTTGCGTGATCGTAGGAAATTTTTTGAAATTACTACGTTTCCCAACAGGGCCGAGCCGGACGGGCGGGGGATGGGGAGCGGCCCCGCCGGTGGGACGGCGACGAGGAGCGCCGGCGGGCGCGCCAGTCACCCGACGACCCGCGCGGCGACCGGGACCGAGCTCGGTCCTCCCGGCGGGCGGGGGAGCGGCGGCTGTCACGCAGCTCCCGGAGCTCGCGCCGGAGCTCCTCCTCCCGCCGGAGGGAGTCGGGGGAGGGGCGGGTCGAGTCGCGAGAGGGTTCACCCGCCTTCCGTTTTGCCCGGGGAGCCGGGTCCTTCCAGTTCCGCGGCATGGCCGACCTCGGCACGGTGGGAGCCGGGAGGGGAGGGGCGAGAGGAGCGGGCGGGGACGGGCAAGCCGGACGGCAGGACGAGGATCGCGGCTCGGGCCCACCCCCACCCTCGTCCCCCTTCTGCTATTGACACGTGGCACTTCTATGCGAAGCGTGGCCGGCAATTTATGAAGGGCTGGAGGGCCAACCTGGGCCGTGACGCCAGAGAGCGTAAGAAGGCGCTACTCACCGTGATCCAGCGCTGACTTGCGGGGTCGACGGTGGGCCTCTCCCGGAGGAGTGGCTTTCCGCTATGATCTCAAGACCAGCTCTGTGATTTACACCGATGAGGAAGCCTTTTGGCACCTTCGGGGCACAGCGTTGGGTCTGAAGGGTGATGCGAATCGGCTTACTTCGAGCGATCGCCAACGGTCGCCAGAGACGCAACAACATCCCCGCACGTGGGATGGGGCAGCCCTCCTTCAGGATCCCCGACATTCGCTCCCATGTCGACGGTTTCTATCGGTCCCTCTTCTCTCCGCTACTCGGGCGGCATCTCCTCGCTCCGGATTGTTGGGCGGCGCCCAACTAGTCTCTCGACGCAGAGAACGCATTCTTGACGGCTCCCTTCTGCGGCGGGGAGGTGCAGGAGGCCATCAAGGGATGAACTCCTCCTTCGCTCCGGGACCGGACGGTCTCCCGGTCATTTTCTTCCAGACCTTCTGGAACGTGATTAAACCAGAGGTCATGGCCATCTTTGAGGAGTTCTTTGTGGGTTCTATTGACCTTAGTCGCCTCAACTACGGGACCATCTCCCTCATCCCCAAGGTCCCTGGGGCGACTGACATCCGCCAGTTCCGCCCGATCACGGTCATTAACGTGATCTTCCGGATCTTGGCCAAGGGGTACGCCAATAGGGTGACCCTGCTTGCGGATCGGATTACCCACCCTAACCAGTCAGCCTTCATTAAGGGCCGTCATCATCCTGGATGGTGTCCTGGTGCTCCATGAGGTCCGGGCCAAGCGCCTGAAGGCGGTCTTGCTGAAGATTGATTTCCATAAGGCCTATGATACGGTTAGCTGGCCCTTCCTTAGGGAAGTCCTTCTTCGGAAGGGCTTCGACGACCGGTGGATCACAAGAGTCATGCAAATGGTCTCTTGCGGTCGCACGGCGGTCAATATCAACGGCGAGATCGGCCCCTTCTTCCCTACCCTATGTGGGGTTCGCCAAGGCGACCCCTTCTCTCCGTTCCTCTTCAATATGGTCGTTGACGCTTTGGCGCCATTCGGCTAAGGCGAAAAGCTGGCCACATCCGGGATTACCCCCACCTCTCTGGGGCTCGGGATCTCCATCCTCCAATATCCGACGACACGATCATCATGGTGAAGGCTCGGAGTTGGACATCACCAACCTCAAGTTCCTCCTTCTCGCTTCCAGCGGATGTCGGGCCTCAAGATCAACTTCGATAAGAGTGACGTTATGGTGATGGGGTACTCCCCTCCGAGTCGGTGGCCATTGCCAACCGGCTTAATTGCCGCCTGGGCTCTTTCCCCACTACCTATCTGGGGACGCCCATTAGTGATTCGCGTCTCTCTGTCGCTGACTTGCGCCCCTCCGTGACCAAGCTCCAGACCATATGCGAGCCCTGGCAGGGGAGGTGGCTCTCTAAGGCGGCCCGGACTATCCTTCTCAACTCATCCCTATCTAGCCTCCTCTTGTTTCTTATGAGCTTCTACAGCCTCCATGAATCTCTCCATAAGGAGATCGCCAAGATTCAGTCCCGATTCTCTTGGGTGGCGATCGAGGCAAGCGAAGTATCACATGGTCGGTGGCGGACATCCGCAAGCCAGGGAGCAGGGTGGATTAGGCATCATGTGCTCTAAGCGGATGAATATCGCCTTCTCTCCCGGTGGCTTTGGCGTGATCGCGCAGGTCGAGGTGGCCTCTGGCTGGACATTATCCGGAGTAAATACCTGCGTGGTCAACCCCTTGCCTTCGCCGTAAATCAGGCGGATCTCGGTTTTGGCGTCTCGTCCAACTCCTACCGGTGCTCCGTGTTGGTACCTCTATCTCGGTGGGGTCCGGCCTCTCGGCGCTTTTTGGTTCGACCGTTGGGCGGAGACTCTCCCTTCATGCCCGCTTCCCCACCCTCTTCTCTATCTCTGTCGACCCTATGATTTACTGATAGGGCCCTCGGTGACTTAGGCGCCTTGCTTTCCGCCGTCCTTTTGGGCGGCGGAATCCGCCGCTGGCGTGAGTTACTTGACTGCGTTGCTCTTCACGAGCCGTTGGTGGATGGCGACCAGGACCTTATCTTGTTGTTGGCGGTGGAGCCGTCGGCGCTTCTCCACCAAATCGTTTTACTTGGCCATTGCTCCTCATCGCCCCCTCCCCTTTCGATGGTGTGGTCCGTCCGCGCCCCATCGAAGATTCTCATCTTCATGTGGCGGTGGATCCGTGGTCGGGTCCCGTCCGGCGTGGAGGTCCGCAGCGAAATGGCCCGCACCGTATCTGCCCCCTCTGCGATGTTCTGAAGACTCCAATCACATTTTCTTCGCTTGCTTCCGTCCGGTTCCTTTGGAGCTGCTTTGCGAGATTGTCGGTGGGAGTTGGTGCACACCAATTTCCGGACCTTTTGCTGAACTCAAGTGTCCCCTCGACCTCTTGCCACATTAGGTGGCTGGAGGTTGGGGTCCTGCACAGGACGCCGTGGACCGTTCGCAATAAGCTTGTGATCCAACATTCTCCCCTCCGTCGCGCTACTGATGCTCTCTACAAATTCTCGGGTTTCTTGCAGCTTTGGCGGCCGCTTAGCCGCCCCCCGGATCGGGACGCCATCTCAGCCTTCATCACCAATCTTCGCTCGATGGCCGTCCGCCTGTCGCCGCCGCCCCCGCCGCCGCCGCCGGAGCCAGACTAGTTCTCCTGCGCTGGGCAGGCTTTGCTGTGTTGTGTTTTCTTTTCTCTTTCTTCTGGGCTTGTTGAGCTGTGCGCTCAGCAGAACCTCTGTACTTTGTTTGTGGTACTTGGGTGGTGTGTGTGTGGGCCTGCTTTGGTTGTATGTCTTGTGGCGGTTTGCTTTATTTATAAAGCGGGGCGAAAGCCTTTTTCGGTACATGGCAGGGCACATGATCGAATGTCTACTAGGGAGAAATATCAATGTCCATTCTCAATGTTCATGTATCCATCTATCCTTGATTCTTGTTGGCATGCATATCGCGGACACTAGGAAGAAGGGGGGAAGGGCACGGACAAGGGTGAACCACCGAAGGGTATGGGGAGCACCGGCACATGTAAGGATTAGTGCTAATACAAAAAATGAAACCATCGTTAAAAAAATCCATAAGTATGCCAACACTAAAAGATCAAATAAAATTCCGTATGGGCTTGATTTTATTTGAAAAAATTAAACATGTGTTTAGCATAATTCAGGCAATTTCATTATTATGAAGGCACCAAAATAAAAAAACTTAAAACATAATTCTGCCCATTAAATACTTCATCGACATTAACATATTTTCACTAGTCTTTGGGATCTTTTTTTATTTAAGCATTGCATAAATCATTAACAAAATGCTTAAAATATGCAAGAAAAGAATAAAGGCCCAAAAAAATCATTTCAGCATCAAACCCTAACGGCCCAGCAAACAGATCGCCACTGCGCCTAAAAAATTCATCGGCCCAATATAACCTATGCTCAAGACTGTGCGAAGATTCAGCCCAATAATAACTTAAGGCCTATGAGTAATGAGTCGCTCGTGACCTTCCAAATGTCCGACAAAATCTTTTTTTTATTGAGAATTATGTTTGATAAAATCGGATGGTCCTAACATATTGAAGCCTGAACAAAACCTCACCCACTCGAACATGGCCTCATTAGGATTTTCATCTGCCAGGGATTCCGGGTCCAGGGAATTAGTGAAAAAACTAGGCTCTCCAGATTATGCAATTCATATCCTTATTGCTAAGTTGACTGTATTTTTGATAATTGATCCTAACCAAGGTCACTAATTATATGGAATATAAAAATAGTCATATTTTATTAGCTAATTAGGGATTAGTCCATATGCCATTATAGTATAACTAATAAGGGATAATTTACATTTGAACATGAGATAATACAGGTTTAGGCATGAGCATGCATCTACCTTTATTACCAATATCACTAGCATTGACCAAAAACTATTAACATTAAATTTGTTCATTAGGCCATTTGCGAACTGAGCGTTGTGGTTAAGTTCCTTATGGTGGGACCAACATAGCGGAGTTAAAGTCCTATACTTGGCAATGGTGGTCGCATTTTCCTGGATTTATTTCTTGCCATTCAGCGATTTGAGTTCAGTGAGAAGAGACGTTGCCGTCAACTATGAAGGCGTCTATGGCGACTTCATCAATCTCAAGATGATGTGCCGACTCGGTATTTTGGAAGTGCTCACTGTTCATAGGATTGAGTGTATGTGCGTGTATGTGAGCGTCAGCGTTTGTACCGTGTGTTAAAAAAAAGATCAATTAGGCCATTTACCTTAGCAATTAACATTCATATATCTTTCTTTCTTTTATGATGATGTTTTATCACCCCAATTAACATGATTAAAACACCATATCCTTGGAGTCTTTCCTTATGCTAAAAAAATACCTCTGTAGGTGGAACCGTGGTAAAAGCAGACAAAAGAGGTGCACAGAAACAGTAAAATTCAACAAACTCTACAACTAAGGTGCAAAGACAAAGGGTAAAAATAAACACAAATTTTGGACATACACGCAAGAAGTACTAACCATGATTGACAACGAGAATTATGATATTGCCCATGGCCGTTAGTCATCCTCCGACGGCCACTCTCAGATAAAGGGCTGAAAACAATGAACCAAACACGTCCCCAAGCGTCAATCTCGTTAGCTTTGACACACAAACCAGTGTCTGGTTTTCACTTCTCAACTCCCTCTGTGGTTTTCCTTTCCTTTCCTTTTCTTTTCGAGCAATCATTTTTTAGGAGTACATTTTGAGCAACTGACATAATTCTTGAGGTTGGCATGCGATTTGCCCCAGAACATGACAAGGTGCCCTGAGTCATCAGGCACATGGTCTTTATCACAACAATCAAAAGGCCGATGGGTCACATCCCTACCTCGTATGGTCACGGTGCAATCTTGCATACTCCAGCACTATCGAAGTGTGTATGTTTTCTGTTTCCTCTTTTTTTGTCTCTCTTTTTTCCTGTTTCTTTTTTCTTTCCTTTTTTACACTTCTTTCCCCTTTTCTATTTTCTTCACTTATTCATTTTCATTTTTTTTGTTTTCGGGCACAGTGGACTTTTCAAATACTTCATCAAGTATTAGAAAACGTTCATCATGTATTTATCTTCTTTTTGTATAGTTAAAAAAAATATTCATCAGGGTATTTGTAAAATGTTCAGCGTGTATTTTTTATAGTGTTGTTCATGTGTTTTTTAAAATATTTGATATACATGAATACAGTTCATTATGTCTGAAAATTTTCATCGTGTATTCCAGAAATATCTATAATATATTTAAATTTTCATTTTGCATTAAAATATTATTGTTTTTGAAAACTTCATCATGTATTACAAAATATTAAACAATTGTTTGCCATATATTTAAGAAAATTTCATCATATCTTTAGGATATTCATCGAGTAGTACAAAAATGCTCATCGTGTTTTTACCAAAATGTTCATCGTGTATTCCAGAAATATTCACTATATTTTTAAAAATTCTCCATTGTGTATTTATAAATATTCACCTTATTTTTAAAAATGTTCATTGTGTATTATAAATTGCCGTATATTTTTCAAATGTTCATCATGTATTTACAAGATATTCATAAAGTAGTAAATATATTCGCTGTGTTTTACCAAAATGTTCATCGCATGCTGAGAAACCGTTCATCATGCTGTTAAGATATGTTCATCGTGTAAGACAGAAAATGTTTTTAGTACTGAAAAGTCGCACATCATGTATTGTAAAATGTTTTGTATTTTTATAAAATGTCAACCTTTTAATATCATGTAATTTAAATAAATGATTCAAAAATATTCACCTTATTTTTGAAAATGTTCATCATGTATTATAAAATAATCACAGTTTTGAAAAAATGTTCACCGTACATTTTTATTTTTATCGTTTATTTAAAAGATATTCATCAAGTAGTAAACATGTTCAACATGTTCACTGTGTTTTACGAAATTGTTCTTCACATACTGAAAAACCGTTCATCATGCAGCATCATGTAAAAAAAATGTTTGTTTAGTATTAAAAAGTCGCTCATCATGAATTATAAAATGTTTGTGTATTTTCAGAAAGTATTAACCTTTTTCAAAATCATGTAATTTAAAGAAAGTATTTTGCCATTTTTTATTTTTTATACTCAATAGTATCGAGATTTACTAAATAGAGTAGTTAAAGAAGACAAAAGTGAAAAAAACCAAAAAATTGCGTGTTTTTTAGACAAAGGAAACTCCATTTGCGCACCTTTCGTTGCAATGCCGGGCCGGGCCCATATGCGAGTACACTGCTGGCTACAAGCGACACCCCTCTGAATTTGTCTCAAAAAAACCGGTGAATTCACCGGACGCTACGATTGTCTACAGTTTCCGACGTCCCCAGAGACCCCAGCCCCACGAGATCGATCAATCTATCATCGATGGGCGATGCGGCGCAGCGGGCCAGGGACTGGTCGTTGCTGCCCCATGACGGTCTTCGCCCGGATCGGCGACATCGACGTCCTCATGGGCGCCGGCCTCGTGTGCTGCTCGTGGCTTGAGGCCGCGAAGTTACCGGACGTGTGGCGAGTTATTGACATGGACAAACATGAGAGGAGAGGTCGTGCTCCTGAAGAACAATGTTGCGACCGTTCCGATGGACAGCTCAGGTGTTCGCTGAGAAGCAGTTTGTCACCGGCGAGCTCATCAAGTATATCCCAGAAGGGTGTTTTTCTTTCATCATTTTACTTGATTTCTGCTAGAAAGTTTGTTAACCAAATACTACAGCGGTGTTATTAAGAATTTCCACTGCATGGTAAAAGCCTAAAACAATGTCTCCACATTCACTATACTACTAAAACATCTCTACCGTTTGCAGGTCGCCCTCGCTGAGAACCCTTCGGCTTGTATCCTGCCACGACGCCTTCAGCAAACGAGTCGCTGCTGCTGTAAAAGTGTCGCCTCTATTGGAGCTGACATCACCGTCAAAGACCTGACCCCCGTCCTCGAGGGTTGCACTGTTCTGGAAGTTCTTTGGGTGCGCTGTTGTTTGGAGATCGGAGCATCCCCTGCGGGTGAAATTCGCCAGGATCAAGACCATGAAGCCCGAGTGGGATTGCGAGTGTTGCAACTATTCTGGATTAAGAGGGCTCCGACATTCAATGTGCTCCTGATTCTAAAGATGAGAGGGCAGATTGTGCAATGTGATCTTTTCAGCGCCCATAATTCTCTGTCAGTTCTGGCTTGTACCTTTTCTCCCTTCCGGATGCAGTTTAGTATTTTGTCTCTAGCGTTGTATCAAAGGAACTGAGATCAGTGATGAAAAAAGTACTCGTGTCTATTTTGGATATAACACCTATGGACATCCCAGCCTGGAAACTTGCAACAAGCGCCAAGCATAGATCAAGTACTGTAGCCATGTAGACAAACTAATGTTATTTAAATAAACTCTCTGTTTGTGAAGAACAACATAATTATAATAATTTCACATAAAGAACATATTCTGAAACGAAGATCTTGTCAAATTCCTAGTGACAATGTGGAGAGTGTATCGGAGGAATATCTGTGCTCTCCACACTCACCTTTCTCCATGGGTCCATTGATTCCTTGTTGACAGAGCTTTGGCAATTGGGGCAAGTGTTGGGGACGATATGTCATTAGCAAAACATCCTCAGAGTGCAACATTTGTCGATGTTCTTGATGTAGAAGTTGGTATGATTGTTTCAGACAACATTGATGTAAGGATATTTAAAATGGCCAATGTAAATTATAGTGTGATTTTAGAGTGAAGTGAACTGTAGGTCCTTAAACTATTTCAGGGGTGTCACATAGGTCCTCGAACTATGAAAATCGTCATTTAGGTCCTCGAAGTATAGTAAGTGTGTCATCCAGGTCCAAAATCTCACTAACCCCCTCTAAATGGCCAGCTGGCATGGTGAACAGTGCGAAAAATAAAAAAATATGAACAAAAAATCTGAAAATCTTTGGCATCGAAGATACCCCTGGTGTGTGAATAGTAAAAATGTTCATTAATTCAAAAAAATGTTCCCGAATATGGGAAAAATATTCACGACTTTAAAAAATTTCACAAACAATAAATTTGAAAATATGTTCGCGAACCACAAATAATGTTCGTGGGTATGGAAAAAAATGTTTGCGAACCACAAAAATTCATGACTTTAAAAGATGTTCGTGAACTTTATATTAAAGTCGCAAATATTTTTTACAAATTCATCGTTCACGAACATTTTATTAAAGTCATGAATATTTTTTTCCAAATTTATCGTTCGCGAACATTTTTTTAAAGTCATGAATATTTTTTCCAAATTAATCGGTCGCGAACTTTTTTTAAACTCACGAATATTTTTTTAAAGTCGCGAATATTTTTCCCAAATTCATCGTTCGCGAACATTTCTTTAAAGTCGTGAATAATTTTTCCCAAATTCATCGTTCGCGAACTTTTTTTAAAGTCGCGAATATTTTTTCCAAATTCATCGTTCGTGAACATTTTATTAAAGTCACAAATATTTTTCCAAATTCTTCGCTCGCGAACTTTTTTTGAATTAATGACCATTTTTACTGTTCATGCGGCAGGGTCTCTTCGATGACAGAGGATCTCAGTTTTTTGATTTTTTTTATATTTATTCTTTGTCGTGTACTGTTCATCACGCACAGGAATTCAGGACTGTTTGTCGCGCACTGTTACTGTTACTGTTTACGTGCCAGCTGGCCAGTTAGAGCCTGTCAGGGAGATTTTGGACCTGAATGACACAATTACTGCACTATGAGGACCTGGATGACGATTTTCATAGTTTGAGAACCTATGTAACATCCCTGGAATAGTTCAAGGACCTACAGTGCACTTCACTCGTGATTTTAATTAAGAGGTCTAGGGCGAGTTCTTTTGGGGCTTATGAAATGGCCCCAAAATAACTCTTAGGCTTCTAAAATAATATTTTAGATTGATATTCTATAATAAGCTGAGGAGGGGGCAACTTAATTCCACAGCCAGCCATATTGCTAGAAATAAAAGATCAAAATCTAGGTTTAACTTCCCCGTTGACCAGCGATATGCAGATTTTTGTTTTTCATTTTTGGTTCCTATTTCCTTTTCCCACTTTCTATTTTTACTTTGCCATTTTTATTTTACAAAATGAAATATACACATTTTGATTTTTTTAAGATGAGTAAATATTTTTTAAATTAAATAATTTCTTATAATGCAAGACCACTTTTAGAATCATATTGAAGATATTATTGACGCAAGCATTCCATAAATGCATGAAAACCCTTTAAATTACATGAACATTTTATAAAATGCATGGACACTTATTGAATTACATGAAAACTTTTTTTAATGCGCTTACAATTTTAAAATTGACATGATCGATTTTCAAAATATGCGGATATGTTTTTCAATTACTGGACATTTGAAAATATGCATACAATTTAAAGTAAATGAAGTTTTGGCCTTTTAAAACTCATTTCACTCGGATATATTTATTTTTTTGAGTTGTTCCAAAATTATGTATAGATGGAGAAAAACAACGCGAGAGGGGTGCCTAGGGTTGGCACGTATTTCAGCCCAGAACACGAGAGGACGGATGACCATCCAGTCTATCTGGTCTCAATCCTCAATAAAAAAAATAAAAGGAAGTCTATCTGGTCTGTGAATTCACCGGAGGGTACGACTGTCTTCTGTTTCCGGCGTCCTAGTCGCAGGAAGATCGATCCGTTCCAACAAAAGAGAGAGAGAGAGAGAGAGATCGATCTATCATCATCGATGGACCATGCGGCACCGCGGGCCAGGGATTGGTCACTGCTGCCCCTCGACGTTCTCTCCTCGATCTTCGTCCGGGTCGGCGCCGTCGACGTCCTCATGGGCGGCGGCCTGGTGTGCCGGTCGTGGCTCGAGGCGGCAAAGCTGCCAGAAGTGTGGCGGGCCGTGGACATGGACAAACACGAGGCCGTGTTCACGATGTGTAACGTTGTCCTGCGCGCAATGGCGAAGGCGGCCGTCGACCGTTCCGACGGGCAGCTTCGGTCGTTCGCCGGCAAGCTGTTCGTCACCAATGAGCTCATCAAGTATATCGTGGAAAGGTGTTTTTTCTTGCCTTGCTTAGCTTTCTGTTCGAAGTTTTGTTACTTATTAGTAAATCTCCGTCCTGTATATCCCTTGAAAAAACATTGTTTTCACATTCACTCCTTTCAAAACATTGCACTATTGTTTGCAGATCGCCCTCGCTGACTATCCTTCGGCTCGTTTCCTGCCATGTCCACTACCTCGCCAGTGTTATGCAAGAGTCGTCTCCGATCGAGCTGCGTTCCCTTGAGCTCGACGACACTTACCTCACCGTTAAAGATCTGACGTCTGTCGTCGAGAGCTGCCCCCTCCTAGAGGTTCTTCGGGTGCGCAACTGCGTTCAGGTCTATAAGAAAGACGAGCAGGCCCTGCGAGCGAAATTCGCTAGGATTAAGACCCTAAAGATTGAGCGTGATGGCGCTACAGTTAGTATCCATAATTGAGAGAATGTGCCAAAATAACATTTCCTTAAAAATAATCAGTCACTCAGGTGTATAGGGCGTGGACATGCTTCTAGGTCCGTAATTTGAGTGCGATGATTTGTTTCACTACAGTCCCGATTATTTCGAGAACTACGAGGATTGTGAGCACATTCCCATTCTTTTTAAGCGATGGCAAAAGCTTCTTGATATTATTAAGAAAAGGAGATGAGAGAACATAGTTACACCAGATTGCGTCCATATGCTTGCAAAAATGGTGCTTTACGAATATATGTGGCGCTTAACTGTGGTTGGTTATTTTTTATCTACTAATACATTTAATCTTTGTCTAGCGACGTATCGGAAGGGGTTTTCGTTATATTATGTTTGTTGAGAAAAACGACAGCTTAATTTGAGTTCAGTGATGAGGGTAGCATTCAATTTCGACGCACCGCCTATTCCAAGCCTCAAAACAAGCGGTAAGCGCCAAGTATGGATCTAGAGTAGTAGATAGACATACATACAACATAATCTTTGTTACAAACTTTTAAGCCATATATGTTTGTGAAAAACAACATCATTGTAACAATTACATATAAAACAAGAGCTATGCTTTGGTTCCACCCCCTGCCCCCCCTAAAAACTTTTAAAACGATGGGCAATTTCTCTCTGGCTAGTCCTTCCTCCCCTTGTATAAACCCCCCCTTCCTCTCTTTTCTAGTGACGTCGCACCATGGTGCACTTCACTAGTCTCATGTCATGTTAATCAGGCTACTGCCTGTTTTGAAATATAAAGGCGGCCGTGTGCCTCTTTTTATCTTCAAAAAAAAAAAAGTGTTAAGCAAGAGATGAGTTTTCCAATCTTCAATCGTTCTCGTGGAATCCCCGCTCCGCCATTCGAGATCCTGCAGTCGTCTCTCCGCTACCACAACACTGTAACACTAGAACTTCTGCCGGTGCACTTGCTTCGCAGCGTCAGCGTCCAACTCATCCCACGATCCACGATGTGCGGTTGTGCCCAGCGTGTTGCTTCGGGAAGATGGACATGGAGAGGTGCTTTTACAGCTACGTACCTTCACAATGTTTTTTCCCTGGATGTTTACAATATGTAAATTGCCAATACTACCCTTTGTAAGTAAGAGGTAAGTTCTAATTCATGCCATTGTTCTGCATCGAGAATTGTAAACTTTGTAAAAGGGGTGTAAGCTCCTCATAAAACAATTACTTTCAAACGAAGATGTTGTCAAATTCCTAGCTATGCGGTGGCTAATAGGGTGAGTGTGACAAATGTAACCATGAGATGGAGTGCCAACGCGAGCTCCCCGCAATCACCTTTATCAATCCATCCCTTGATTCATTGTCAATGGTCCTTTGGCAACTGTGAAAAACAAGTGTGGGGAGGATATGTGTTGCTACACATCTTGAGAGTGTGACGTGTGTACGCTTGTTCTAGAAACTGGTATGATTAGTTTAGGACAACACTGATGCCTAGGATTGTTTTGAGATGATTGAGAACGATGTGGCAACAGTTGAAGAGGTAGGTTTAGGGTTTTGCGTGGGTGGCTAACATCCAGCCTCACATTTTTTTATATAGATGATCATAATACAATTATGTACGTATACAAATACGTGTACATGTATAATATGCTAGACCCTATTTTACATGCCCCCTCAATCTGAACTACATACAAGATTTAGATTGGTTCTAAAACGGTCTAGCATCTGTCGAGTAGCGGGTTTAGTAAATACATCCCCTAGCTGATCATCAGTTGAGATAAACCTGACTTCCATCTTACCAACAGCTACTCGTTCCCTCACAAAATGGAAATCAATCTCAATGTGTTTGGTCCGAACATGAAACACTGGATTCGCCGTCAGGTAAGTTGCCCCTAAGTTATCACACCACAATATGGGTGTGCGCTGCCGTGTGACTCCAAGTTCTGTGAGAACTGTGTCTATCCAAATGGCTTCAGCCGCACCATTGGCCAATGCCTTATACTCTGCCTCGGTGCTAGACCTCGAGACTGTAGGCTGCTTCTTGGAACTCCAAGATATAAGATTGGGTCCAACAAATATAGCAAAGCCACAGTAGAACACCTGTCATCAACACAACCTGCCCAGTCTGCATCGGTGAATATACTGACTCCAGTAAATCTGGATTTACAAATCCGTAGTCCCGTGTCTAGCGTACCTTTGACATACCTCAGAATACGCTTAACTGCTTCACAATGAACCTCGGTAGGCTGAGACAGGAACTGGCACACTTTGTTCACGGCAAAGGAGATATCTGGACGAGTGAGCGTCAGATACTAAAGTGCTCCAACTACACTGCGATACCTGAAAGAGTCGTCAGTACTCAGCAATGCACCACTGTGACGCGAAAGGCTCTCGGATGTAGCAAGTGGAGTGGAAGTGGACTTGCAGTTCTCCATGTTGACGCAATGAAGGAGATCAAGTGCATACTTCTTCTGCGTCAATTTCATGCCCCCTTAATGAAAGGACGCTTCCAAACCAAGGAAGTACTCCAACCGGCCCAAGTCTTTGATGGGAAAACTCGCAGACAAGGACTGCACAAGACGATCCACCACAGTAGGTGTAGAACCAGCAATCACAATATCATCAACATACACCAGCATGTATATTTGAATATCACCATGTGAAAAGATGAACATGGACGCATCTGCCTTGGAGGGAACAAAAGCAAGCTATAAGAGCCGCTGACTCAACCGAGCATACTAGGCACGCGACGACTGCGTAGATGGACCTCTGGAGTTTGCAGACATGAGAGGAATAAGGAGCATCCTCAAAACCAGGGGGCTGCTGCATGTAGACATCTTCGGCCAAAAAACCGTGGAGAAAAGCATTACTCACATCAATCTGTCGAAGACTCCACCCGCGGGAGACAGCGAGAGAGAGGACCAGACGAACCGTGGCAGGCTTCACCACGGGGCTGAAAGTATCTCCATAGTCGATCCCTTGCTGTTGAGTAAAACCACGAGCAACAAGGCGAGCTTTGTGCTTGTCAACAGAACCATCCGAATGATGCTTGCTCTTAAAGATCCACTTGCAGCTCACAACATTAACACCAGGAGGCCTAGGCATCAACACCCATGTGTTCGTGTGACAAAGGGCAGCAAATTCCGGACATGGCGGCACGCCAAGCTGGTTCACCAAGAGCATCATGATGAGAAGTGGGTGCGGCAAAGAATGCACGCCGACGAGTGTCACACCGCACCGTGCCATCCGTGTATGTCTTGGCCTTACACGTATGATCATGGTGACGAGTGACCATAGTGTGCCCGGGAGCTGCATCGTCGGTAGATGGTGGTGGCGACGACGGAGACCCGACTAGTGGTGTCGCGGCTGAACCATTTTCAGCAACAGACGACACGGGTCAGGGAGACGCATCGGGCTGGGCCGAACCAGGCGACGAGGGTGAGCCAGGCGGGGATGGAAGCCCAAGAGACGCGGCTGGCGACTCGGCGACACCCGACGCAGGCAAGGCGGGCTGGGCCGACCCAGGCGAGACGGGGGACGCAGCGGGCAACCCAGTCGGGCCCGTGATACATCTCCGTCATATCTACTTTTCCAAACAATTTTGCCCTTGTTTTGGACTCTAACTTGCATGATTTGAATGGAACTAACCCGGACTGACGCTGTTTTCAGCAGACTTTCCATCGTGTTATTTATGTGCAGAAACAAAAGTTCTCGGAATGACCTGAAACTCCACGGAACATATTTTTGGAAATTATTAAAAATACTGGAAGAAGAATCCACGTCAGGGGGGCCTCCACCTGTCCACGAGGGTGGGGGGCGCGCCTGCCCCCCTGGGCGCGCCCCCTGCCTCGTGGGCCCCCTGATGCTCCACCGACCTCAACTCCAACTCCATATATTCGTGTTCGGGGAGAAAAAAACCAGAGAGAAGGATTCATCGCGTTTTACGATACGGAGCCGCCGCCAAGCCCTAAAACCTCTCGGGAGGGCTGATTTGGAGTCCGTTCGGGGCTCCGGAGAGGGGAATCCGTCGCCATCGTCATCATCAACCATCCTCCATCACCAATTTCATGATGCTCACCGCCGTGCGTGAGTAATTCCATCGTAGGCTTGCTGGACGGTGATGGGTTGGATGAGATCTATCATGTAATCGAGTTAGTTTTGTTAGGGTTTGATCCCTAGTATACACTATGTTCTGAGATTGATGTTGCTATGACTTTGCTATGCTTAATGCTTGTCACTAGGGCCCGAGTGCCATGATTTCAGATCTGAACCTGTTATGTTTTCAAGAATATATGTGTGTTCTTGATCCTATCTTGCAAGTCTATAATCACCTACTATGTGTTATGATCCGGCAACCCCGAAGTGACAATAAATGGGACCACTCCCGGTGATAACCGTAGTTTGAGGAGTTCATGTATTCACTATGTATTAAAAGGAGGCATTAATATCCCTTAGTTTCCGTTAGGACCCCGCTGCCACGGGAGGGTAGGACAAAAGATTTCATGCAAGCTCTTTTCCATAAGCACGTATGACTATATTCGGAATACATGCCTACATTACATTAATGAATTGGAGCTAGTTCTGTGTCACCCTATGTTATGATTGTTACATGATGAACCGCATCCGGCATAATTCTCCATCACCGATCCAATGCCTACGAGCTTTTCACATATTGTTCTTCGCTTATTTACTTTTCCGTTGCTACTATTACCATCACTACAAAACCCAAAAATATTAATTTCTCTACCGTTACCGTTACTTTCATATTACTTTGCTACTAAATACTTTGCTGCAGATACTAAGTTATCCAGGGGTGGTTGAATTGACAACTCAACTGCTAATACTTGAGAATATTCTTTGACTCCCCTTGTGTCGAATCAATAATTTTGGGTTGAATACTCTACCCTCGAAAACTGTTGCGATCCCCTATACTTGTGGTTTATCAAGACTATTTTCTGGCGCCGTTGCCGGGGAGCATAGCTCTATTCTTTGAGTCACTTGCGATTTATATCTACTGGTCACTATGAAGAACTTGAAAGACGTGAAAACAACAATTTATCCCTCAACTACGAGGGGAGGTAAGGAACTGCCATCTAGCTCTGCACTTGATTCACCTTCTATTTTGAGTAAGCTTGCGACACATAAACCTGCTTCTGCTATTCATTCTGATATGTCGCATGTTATTGATGATGCCACTTCTGCTATGCATGATACTTATGATGAAACTACTTCTATGCTTGATACTACTGTGCCACTTGGTGAATTTCTTGATGAACAACTTGCTAGGGCTAGAGAGAATGAAATTATTGAAACTGATAATATTGAAGATAGTGACGATGAAGACTCTCCCCCTAATAAATATGAATTGCCAGTTGTGCCTAAGGGTTATGTTCTGGATGAAGAATCTGCTAGAGCTATTCTTGCTTGCAATGATAGAAGTGATCTTAAGAAGCTATTAGCTAAATGGAAGCAGCAATCTCTTAATGCTAGAATGAAACCTGACCCTGCTTTTGCTACTTCACCTATCTGTGTTACTGATAAGGATTATGAATTCTCTGTTGATCCTGATGTAATTACTTTGGTTGAGTCTGATCCTTTTTATGGCTATGAATCTGAAACCGTTGTGGCACATCTTACTAAATTAAATGATATAGCCACCCTGTTCACTAATGATGAGAAATCTCGCTATCTTTATATCCTTAAAATATTTCCATTCTCATTAAAGAGTGATGCTAAGATATGGTTTAAATCTCTTGATCCTGGTTGTGTGCGTAGTCCCCAGGATATGATTTATTACTTCTCTGCTAAATATTTCCCTGCTTAGAAGAAACAAGCTGCTTTAAGGGATATATATAATTTTGTGCAAATTGAAGAAGAGAGTCTCCCACAAGCTTGGGGGAGGCTTCTCCAATTACTTAATGCTTTGCCTGATCATCCTCTTAAGAAAAATGAAATACTTGATATCTTTTATAATGGCTAACCGATGCTTCTAGAGATTACCTGGATAGTTATGCTGGTTCTGTTTTCAGGGAAAGAACACCAGATGAAGCTGAAATTCTATTGAATAATATGTTGACAAATGAAATTGGACACTTCCTAAGCCAACTCCTGAGCCTATTCCTAAACCAACTCCGAAGAAGAGAAGTGTTCTATTTCTCAGTCCTGAAGATATGCAAGAGGCAAAGAAATCTATGAAAGAAAAAGGTATTAAAGCTGAAGATGTTAAGAATTTACCTCCTATTGAAGAAATACATGGTCTTAATTTACCGCCTGTTGAAGAAACATATGATCTTAATTCATCACCTATTGAAGAAACTCATGGTCTTGATAACCCGACACAGGTAGTAAAAGTAAATTCTCTCTATAGATTTGATGAAGGTGATATTCCCCAATATAAGTCTGCCAGAAATGCTTATATGAGTTTGACACTTTATTGTTAAACAAGAAAACTTCAATGCTTATTTTGGTAGACAATTGAGATACAATTCCGTTACGCTTGGACACTTGGGTGATTATATGTCTAGAGTTAAAGGTGAACTTAAACTCATTAGCAAACATGCTTCTATGGTTACCACTCACGTAGAACAAGTACTTAAGGCTCAAAATGATTTGCTCAATGAATTAAATAATAAGAATAATGATTATGCTATTAGAGTGGATACTAGAACCGGTAAAATGACTCAGGAACCTTTGTATCCTGAAGGCCATCCTAAGAGAATTGAGCAAGATTCTCAGAGAAATAATATTGACACACCTAGTTCTTCTAAAAAGAAGAAAGAGAAAAATGATAGGACTTTGCATGCTTCTAGTGAACCTATTGCTGGAACACCTGAGAATCCAAATGATATTTCTATTTCTGATGCTGAAACACAATCTGGTAATGAACATGAATCTAGTGATAATATTAATGAAGATGTTCATGATGATGCTCAACCTAGCAAGATAATGATGTAGAAATTGAACCTGTTGTTGATCTTGATAACCCACAATCAAAGAATCAACGTTATGATAAGAGAGAATTTGTTGCTAAGAAGCACGGTAAAGAAAGGGAGCCATGGGTTTAGAAACCCATGCCTTTTCCTCCCAAGCCATCCAAGAAAAAGGATGATGAGGTTTTGAGCGCTTTGCTGAAATGATTAGACCTATCTTTTTACGTATGCGATTAACTGATATGCTCAAAATGAATCCTTATGCTAAGTACATGAAAGAAATTGTTACTAATAAAAGAAAGATACCGTAAGCTGAAATTTCCACCATGCTTGCTAATTATACCTTCAAGGGTGGAATACCAAAGAAACTTGGAGATCCAGGAGTACCTACTATACCATGCTCCATTAAAAGAAACTATGTTAGAACTGCTTTATGTGATCTAGAGCCAGTGTTAGTGTTATGCCTCTCTCTTTATATCGTAGACTTGATTTGAATAAGTTGACACCTACTAAAATATCTTTGCAAATGGCTGATAAATCAACCGCTATACCTGTCGGCATTTGTGAGGACGTGCCTGTTGTGGTCGCAAACGTTACCATTTTAACGGACTTTATTATTCTTGATATTGCCGAGGACGATAGTATGTCTATTATTCTTGGAAGACCTTTTTTGAATACTGCGGGGGCTGTTATTAATTGCTACAAAGGCAATGTCACTTTTCATCTTAATGGTAATGAGCATACAGTACACTTTCCGAGGAAACAACCTCAAATCCACAGTATCAATTCTATTGGAAAAATTCCATCAATTATTTTAGGAGGTTTCGAATTTCCTCTTCCTACTGTCAAGAAGAAATATGATATTCTTATTATTGGGGATGTGCATATCCCCGTTGAGGTAACATAGTGTTATTCGAAATTTCTTCGGTTCTTTGTTATTCGGAATGAGTTTGTTAACTAGACTTGATCAACCTTGTTAGTGGATTCCTTTTGATGAGCACGAGATGGATGAAACTATAAGGCACAACCTTCTGTACCCTCTCTCTACTTTCTGTTATTTAGTTGAAATAAAGCAAAAATAGTATTTTCCTGTCTGTTTTCTGAATTATCCGTGCAATATAAAAATACCCCGAAAATAAAAGTTCTTCGAATGCCCTGAAATTGAAATATGATTTTTTCTGAAATATTTGAGAATATCTGGCACTGAGAACACAGCAGGGGGAGCAAGCACCTGGCCACGAGGGTCCAGGGCGCGCCCCCTGCCTCGTGGGCCCACGGTGTCTCCCCTCCACTTATTCCTGCACCCACACACTTCTTCTTCCTCCCAAAAAAATCACTATCCAGCTCAAGCACGAGTTCTAGCTCATTTTGCTATGATTTTCGATCTCCTTGCTCAAAGCACCTCTCACAAAACTGCTTGGGGGGATTGTTCCTCAGTATGTGACTCCTCCATTGGTCCAATTAGTTTTTGTTCTAATGCTTGATATAGTCTCCAGGCACTTGTAGGAGTAGTTGCTATCAATTTTGTTGAGCTTGGTTCACTTTTATTTGAAGTTACTAAAAATTTCAGAAATTTTTAAGAGGAAGAAATATGCTTAGGAAAATTTACCAAGGTGGTCCTTCAAGGAAGCAAGGACCCAGGCTCGCAATGCACGATGCCGATGATGAGCCACCAAGGAACGCTCCAGTGCGGCCTTGTGAATGGCCTTCAGAAGGCTTTATGGATCGAGCAGGAATTAAGGAAGAATTTAACGCGTATTTGCGTAACGTTGACCTTGTAAGCTTCGAGGGAGAAAAGTGCCGCCAGTACCACTATCTCACTAGTTCCTTTGTGAGGAGGTTTGAATTTTCATCTTCACGCAATTCTCAAACTGTCCTATTTGATCTCTATGAAAAATCATACACCATGGACTTAGAGGATTTTACCACCGCTTGCAAACTTCCACAATGGGGTAGTGCTAGTGAACCTCGCAAATCTGAATTTAGAAATTTTCTTGCTAGTATAATTGTGGGGGAATCTAGAGACATAACACAAGCTACCATAGGGAGCATTCATTTTCCTGCTATACATTATTTTGCTCTCTTCATAGGTAGGTGCATAAATGGTAAAGATGAAGCATGTCATATGTGTGTCCCCGACCTCAGTATTCTTAGGAGTACTGTGCTAGGAGACAAATCTTATAATTTGGGAGCCATTGTTGCACGTAGGTTGCATCATAATAGATTTAATGGAGATTTCTTTTGCGGAATTTGTGCAACCCGCTTAGCTGATTTTCTTGGTGTAACCATACGTAATGATGATATTGAATTGCCTCCTACTTATTTAGACTTTAATGATATGGTTCACCACCAGTTTGTCGAGAGGAATGAATCACCTCTCCGGTATCACTTAATCTTTGACAGACGTCGTGATGTCCGTATTACTCTCCCTGCTCCTGCCTTCTTTGATTATCAGGCGAAAAGAAGACATTTTGTTACCAGAGAGGAGGCAGATGAGTACGAGAGGAGGGTGGAGGCAGCCCGCCGTCACGCTGTAGCTCAGGAGGCAATAGCCGCTGCATCTCAGTACGACCCCAACTACAACTATTGATATCCGCCAGGCCATCCGTGGCAATAAACCAACTTAGGCCAAAAGCCTAAGCTTGGGGGAGTACGTATTTCTCACCGACATTACATTTATGTTCACACACTCATTGCTAGATGTCGGTGCTCATATTTTTTTCACTGTAATATCCATGCTAGTTTATTTTCCTTTTTCTTGCTTTCTTCTTGTGTGTTTAATAAACTT
Source organism: Aegilops longissima (assembly GCA_021605205.1). Classification (NCBI taxonomy): domain Eukaryota; kingdom Viridiplantae; phylum Streptophyta; class Magnoliopsida; order Poales; family Poaceae; genus Aegilops; species Aegilops longissima. Next base: position 677,062,266 of record CM038680.1, on the reverse strand, counting down.
TAAGAAAAACAAAAAAAATAGTGTAGCTTTTAGTTAGTTTACTTTTCGTGTTGTAGTAATAATTAAAAAGAAAACCCAAAAAGATTTCCCGTTCTTCTTTTGCCTGTTGGGAGCTTTCCCGTGTAAATAGTTTTATTTCTTTTCTTTTCTTTAGGGGTCGATAGGAGAAGACCGTAATTAAATTGTTGAAGTGGCTCTTATATGCATTGTTGTTGATTTAACCAAGAGCCCATATTGCCTTGTCTTCTCCTGTTTATTGAATGCTCGCAGATTCCAGCTTAGTCCAATGCACGTGCACTCTTATTATTTTCACATCGTTCGGTCGTGCAAGTGAAAGGCAATAATGATGATATATGATGGACTGACTGAGATGAGAGAAGCTGGTATGAACTCGACCTCTCTTGTTTTTGTAAATATGATTAGTTCATCGTTCCCGATTCAGCCTATTATGAATAAACATGTTTGCAATGACAATTAGATATCATAGTTGATTTATGCCATGCTTGATTAGCTATGAGTTATAATGGTTTACCTTGCGTGCCAACATGCTATTAAAATGGTTGTGATGTGGTATGATAGGGTGGTATCCTCCTTTGAATGATTTAAGTGACTCGACTTGGCACATGTTCACACATGTAGTTGAAACAAATCAACATAGCCTTCATGATATTTATGTTCATGGTGAATTATATCCTACTCATGCTTGCACTCAATGTTTATTAATTTTAATGCATGTTCATGACTGTTGTCGCTCTCTAGTTGGTCGCTTCCTAGTCTTTTTCTAGCCTTCACTTGTACTAAGCGGGAATACTGCTTGTGCATCCAATTCCTTAAACCCCAAAGTCATTCTATATGAGTCCACTATACCTTCCTAGATGCGGTATCTACCTGCCGTTCCAAGTAAATTTGTATGTGCCAAACTCTAAACCTTCAAATGAAATTCTGTTTTGTATGCTCGAATAGCTCATGTATCAACTAGGGTTGTCCGTATCTTCCATGCTAGGTGGGTTATTCTCAAGAGGAGTGGACTCCGCTCCTCACTCATGAGAAAATGGCTGGTCACCGGGATGACCAGTCCCATGCTTTATGCAAATCAAATCAAAATAATTGCAAACAAAACTCCCCCTGGGACTGTTGTTAGTTGGAGGCACTCGTTGTTTCGAGCAAGCCGTGGATTGAAGCTTGTGGTGGAGGGGGAGTATAAAATTTACCATTCTGTTTGGGAACCGCCTATAATGTGTGTAGCATGGAAGATATCGCCATCTCTTGGTTGTTATGTTGACAATGAAAGTATGCCGCTCAAAATATTATTTATCTCTATTTCAAAATCAAGCTCTGACACCTCTACAAATCCCTGCTTCCCTCAGCGAAGGGTCTATCTATTTACTTTCATGTTGAGTCATCACCCTCTTATTAAAAGCACCAGCTGGAGAGCACTGATGTCATTTGCATTCATTACTATTAATTTATATTGGGTATGACTATGACTTGATCTCTTTTACCATGAATTACAATGTCTAGTCAGTCCTTGATCTTTAAAGGTGCTCTGCATTTATGTTTTGCAGTCTCAGAAAGGGCTAGCGAGATACCATCTTGTTATATCATATCATGATTGTTTTGAGAAAGTGTTGTCATCCGGGATTCATTATTATTGCTCGCTAGTTGATTATGCCATTGATATGAGTAAACATGAGACCTAAGAGTTATTGTGAATGTGGTTAGTCATAATCTTTGCTGAAAAATTGAATGCTGGCTTTACATATTTGCAACAACAAGAGCAAACAGAGTTTGTAAAAGTTTTTCTTTATGGATTTCAGTTTATCAACTGAATTGCTTGAGGACAAGCAAAGGTTTAAGCTTGGGCGAGTTGATACGTCTCCGTCGTATCTACTTGCATGATTTGAATGGAACTAACCCGAACTGACGCTGTTTTCACCAGATTTTCCATGGTGTTATTTATGCGCAGAAACAAAAGTTCTCGGAATGACCTGAAACTCCACGGAACATATTTTTGAAAAATATTAAAAATACTGGAAGAAGAATCCACGTCAGGGGGGCCTCCACCTGTCCACGAGGGTGGGGGCGCGCCTGCCCCCTGCCTCATGGGCCCCCTGACGCTCCACCGACCTCAACTCCAACTCCATATATTCGTGTTCGGGGAGAGAAAAAATCAGGGAGAAGGATTCATCGCGTTTTACAATACGGAGCCGCCGCCAAGCCCTAAAACCTCTCGGCAGGGCTGATCTGGAGTCCGTTCGGGGCTCCGGAGAGGGGAATCCGTCGCCATCGTCATCATCAACCATCCTCCATCACCAATTTCATGATGCTCACCGCCGTGCGTGAGTAATTCCATCGTAGGCTTGCTGGACGGTGATGGGTTGGATGAGATCTATCATGTAATCGAGTTAGTTTTGTTAGGGTTTGATCCCTAGTATCCACTATGTTCTGAGATTGATGTTGCTATGCCTTTGCTATGCTTAATGCTTGTCACTAGGGCCCGAGTGCCATGATTTCAGATCTGAACCTATTATGTTTTCATGAATATATGTGTGTTCTTGATCCTATCTTGCAAGTCTATAGTCACCTACTATGTGTAATGATCTGGCAACCCCGAAGTGATAATAATCGGGACCACTCCCGGTGATGACCGTAGTTTGAGGAGTTCATGTATTCACTATGCTTTGGTCCGGTACTCTATTAAAAGGAGGCCTTAATATCCCTTAGTTTCCGTTAGGACCCCGCTGCCACGGGAGGGTAGGACAAAAGATGTCATGCAAGCTCTTTTCCATAAGCACGTATGACTATATTCGGAATACATGCCTACATTACATTGATGAATTGGAGCTAGTTCTGTGTCACCCTATGTTATGATTGTTACATGATGAACCGCATCCGGCATAATTCTCCATCACTGATCCAATGCCTATGAGCTTTTCACATATTGTTCTTCGCTTATTTACATTTCCGTTGCTACTGTTACCATCACTACAAAACCCAAAAATATTACTTTCGCTACCGTTACCGTTACTTCCATATTACTTTGCTACTAAATACTTTGCTGCAGATACTAAGTTATCCAGGTGTGGTTGAATTGACAACTCAACTGCTAATACTTGAGAATATTCTTTGGCTCCCCTTGTGTCGAATCAATACATTTGGGTTGAATACTCTACCCTCGAAAACTGTTGCGATCCCCTATACTTGTGGGTTATCAGCCCGCGGTCATACCAGCGGGCGAGGCCGACGAGGTCATAGATGCGCCAGCGGGCGAGGCCAACGAGGCAGCCTCGGGAGACGGGCATGCATGTTGGGGCATGCACGTCGATCACACCGGCGGTTGCAGGTGCGGCGACGGTTTCCTCGGAAGAAATTAGAGCAGCATCTGCAGAAAACAAGTCAGGTGACAAATACGACAGGTCGTATTTCCGCACATGGACATTCGAAACCGGTTCATTGGATGGAAAAGTGAGGGCGTGCTCAATAGAAGCAATATCAACCGAGACACCCGGGCTGGAGTAAGGGAAAACGGACTCGTCAAAAACAACATCACAAGAAATGTAGATCCTACCCGAGGTGCGATCAAGACACTTATAGCCCTTATGCAGAGGACTATAACCAAGGAAAACACTCATCTTGGAGCGGAACTCCAGCTTGTGAGCATTATACTTGCGGAGACTAGGCCAGCAAGCACACCCAAAATCCTAAGAGAGGAATAATTGGGCTGAACATGAAATAGACGGAACAGGAGCGTGTCCTTGTTGAGAACCGAAGTGGGCATACGGTTGATGAGATAACATGACGTAAGAAAGGCCTCATCCCAAAACCAGAGTGGGAGAGACGAATGCGCCAGTAAGTCGAGGCCGGTCTCGACCAAGTGACAGTGTTTGCGCTCGATAATACTGTTCTGCTGAGACGTATGTGGACACAACACACGGTGGGAGATGCCAGTGCGTTGAAAGTAGCGATGAAGCTTGTGGTATTCACCACCCCAGTCGGACTGAACGGCCTTGATTTTGCAATCCAAAAGGCGTTCGACATGAGCCTGAAAGTTATAAAAGACTTGCTCAACATCAGACTTATGTTTAAGCAAATAAATCCAAGTGAAGCGTGTGTAGTCAACAACAAAACTAACATAATACTTGTACCCCCCCCCCCCCAAAGACGCAATAGCGGGACCCCGAACATCTGAATGAATTAATTCAAGAGGTACAGTAGTGACATGATAAGTCGTAGAATACGGTAGTTGATGACTCTTAGCATGCTGACATGCATCACACACTAATGGTGAATTATTTGAACTAGAACAAGGAAGGTCATGGCTCCGAACAATGGAGGTGACCACATTATTGGTAGGGTGACCTAGACGCTGATGCCATTGCGACGACGAAACGCGAACACTGGATGAAGTATGGCGAGATGATGAGGACGATGCACGAGCAAAGGGAATTGGGTAGACCCACCCGCGACTGCTACCTTGAAGGATGACGCGCCTGGTTGCTTTGTCCTTAACAAAGAAAAGACGACGGTGAAACTCAACAAACACGTCATTATCACAAACAAGACGGTAGACAGAAAGTAGATGCTCTCTGATGTGTGGAACATGAAGGATGTTGCGCAGTTTAAGAGATGAACTGGGTAAACGGGAATGACCAATGTGTGAAATAGGCGAACCTGCACCATTGGCCACCTAAACCTGGTCCTTGCCATCATAGCGCTCGTGAACCTGGAGGCGTTCCAGATCGCTCGTCAGGTGATCCGTAGCCCCGGTGTCCAGTACCCAAGGATAGTCGACGGTGTTGGTGGAGGCCGAGTTGGCGGAGCGAGTTGTTGTGGTCCTGGTCGTAGCGCTTGCGACAATCATCGGCCTCATGCCCCCACTTTTTGTAAATTTGACAACAGGGGCGCCATCGATTGTTGTGACGGCCACCACTGCCGTTGTTGCCACCGTTACCCCCGCCACTTTGCCGACCATTGCCGGCGTAGGAGGGGTTGCGGTCGCGGCCACCACTGGGGCCGCCGTTGCCGCCTTGGCGGCCGTGCCCGGGCTGGCCGTTGCCATCGGCCGAGCGACCCCCACCCTGGGAGGGGTAGGGCTCCGAGTAGGGAGCACGTCCGCACTGGCCGTAGGAGCCCGAGCGAGTCACGACGTTGGCGAAGGGAGTCCACCCCTCCGACGCACTCTGCTGACCCTGCAACGCTTCAAACGACAAGACGAGCTAGTAGAAGCTGTAGTAGGGCATAGGTGCGTTACTCACACCCAGGGAGGCGGCAATGGAGTTGTAGGCGGAGCCGAGTCCGGTGAGGATGTGATCAATGAGCTCATTATCATGAATCGGAGAGCCGGCGGCGGCCATGGTGTCGGCGAGGGCCTTCATCTTGTGCATGTACTCAGCCGTGGACATCTCCTCCTTCCGCAGCGTCTGGAGTTGACGCCGGATGTGAAGGACGTTGGTGCGATTCTGCATGCCGTACATGGCACCGACGGCCGTCCATACCGCCTGCGCCGTCTCGCAGCTGATGAGCTGCCAGGCGATGTCCTCCTCCATGGAGGTAAGGAGGAGGCCCTTGACCTTCTGATCCTGAGTCCACCAATGATGGTACGCCAGATTAGAGGGGGTCGTCGCGGCGTCGCCAGTCCCGACGGCGATGGTCTTGTCGGGTGCCACCGTGGTGCCGTCCAGGTAGCCATGGAGGTTGGCGCCATCTAAGACGGTGCCGGCGATGCCTCCCCACAGCATGAAGTTGTGGCGGCCAAGGCGAACGGAGATCGCCGGAACGGCGAGGGCGGCGGGAACGGTGACAGCCGCGGGCGAGGTGATGGTGCCAACGCTGTTGGAGAGCGAAAGGGCGGCGGACGACAACGCGGTGGTGCGAAAGGAAGAAGGCGCACATCGGCGGAGAAGAAACTCGCGGCGGCGGCGGCGTGGAAGGGCGGTGCGCGGCGGATGGATCGGGCAGCGCGTAGTGTTCGCGCGGCGGCCCTGTGGCTAGCTAGCAAGCAGCTGGATGGATCCTGCGTATGCGCGTAGCTAGCAAGCAAGCAGCGACGACGACGCGGAAGCTAGCTAGCAAGCGGCGGCGGCGACGCGGAAGATGGGATCAGGCGGCGGCGCGAAGGACGTGTGGCGGCGGCCCGACCTTGCTGATACCAAGTTGAAGATGTAGGTTTAGGGTTTTGCGTGGGTGACTAACATCCAGCCTCACATCTCTTTATATAGATGATCATAATACAATTACATACGTATACAAATACGTGTACATGTGTAACATCCCAAATTTCCTATTTGGAATGTTTTACAATTATAGCTAAGCATCTATGCATTTCTGTTTGAAATTGAGTGCCATTTGAAGTTTCAGAAGAAATTGAGTTTTGAAATTTGAATTCAAACTTTGGCAAGTGGGAATCATTTCAAAAACTATGCCTGATAAATACTTGAGTAAAAGTATGAGAGGAGTAAACATGACACTCCAAAAATATCAGAGGAAAGCAATGCCAAAAGTTTTGAATTCAAACTTGAGTTTTATTTGAATTTGAAAAAAATGAATTTTTATAAAGTTTGGATTTTGCCCCTGGAAAAATGTTCAAATGATAGGGAATTTTCCCCTGATCATTTTGGTATATATATATATATGTCCTATATAAAATATTTATAGTTTATGTTTTATCTCTGTTTTGTTCTTTTTAAAAATAAAATTTAAAAGAAACCCCCAGTGCCAGCCAAAGCCACTGGCTGCCCATAGCCGAGGCGACCCACCGCGACTGCCCACCAGCGGCCCAATGAGCCAGTGAGCCAGCCCGCCACCCCTCGCCGAAACCTCTCGGCTCGGTCGCCCGACCGACCGCCTCCCTCTCTCTCTCGGCGGTGGGCCACCACCTCCTTCACCCCCCCCACGCCGCGCCCGCGCCGCCTCGCTCGCCGGATCCCGACGGATCCGGATCCGATCCTCCCGATTCACCCCTGCCCAAGCCGAGGCGCCCCTATAAACCCCTCTCCGCACCCCATTCCCCCCTCGCCTCGCGGAACCCTCCTCCTCCTCACGAGCTCGCCGGACTAGCCCAACGCCACCGCCGCCATTCACCTCGCCGTCGTCGCCCTAGCCTCCCGAGCCTCGTCGACTCCACAGACCACCTCCCGAGCCCGTCTCGCACCGCCGGAGCTCTCCGCCGACCTCCCGACGGCCGGAGCCATCGACACACTCGCCGCCCGAGCCTCCGCCGCCGTCGAGCGCCGGTGAGTCGCGGACTCCACCCCGCCGTCCGATCTCACATCCACGGCTAGATTAGAACACCCGAAGGGGTATGTTCTTTTATAAAAACCCGGTTTATTTCCGGTTTGTTGCGGTTTATTTTTTTAGTTAGGTTTTATTTTTAGTACCGGCCCGATTCGTTTAACCCTAGGCCCATTTTAGTTATATTACGCTCAGTGCGTGGGTTAGGCCCATTAGGCCATTTTTCTTTATTTTCGTTTTTCTGTTTTAACAGAATAGTTCCTGATTTGAAAAATTCATAACTTTTATTCTACTCAATATTTTTGAGTGATTCTTTTTTTGTTGGTTTGCAAATTTTCTATAGTTTCTGTAGAAAATATATTTAGCTATGTTAAAATTATTTATAATTGCTTTATTTTAGATTTAGTCAGAATAGTAAATCTGCCATAAAATGAGTTAGGAAAATTATTTTTATATGATTCTTTTTGTCCCAACTTTATTTTGACATTGCCAAACCGTAGGAATTAATTTGGGTATTTTAGGATTATTAAAAAATAGTTTTAAGCAGAATCTTGTTAATCCTAATTAATTAACTAGCTACTGTTTTCCTATTATTTTAATTAGTAAATCAATTTATTTTTCACATGTGATTGATTATTCTAGGATAGTTTCTGTCACTTTATAGGATGAACTTTTATTTATAATAAATAAAACTTTTATTTTATTTTTCTTAATAGAATTTGAATTAGGCCTAATAGGAGTTTTATAATAGCTTTTAAATTGATTCTTTTTGCTCCTAGTTGCTTAATGCATTCTTTTCTGTTAAGTTAACATAAACTCATGTTTAGGTTATGATAAGAAAATTTTGTCATGTAAAACTATTTTTAGTTGTTGCTTGTAGTAGGAAAACTTTGAGTGGATTTCTTGAGTTTTCTTTGGGTTTTTGTTTTGTTTGGTGTGTTATGTTACTATGTTGCTATGTAAAGTGATCATTGCTATATGCTTATTGTGATTATTGTTTGTTTCGGTAGAGTTCCCGGAGTGCGAAGCTTGCTACTACGATTCCTTAGCTTACGAGGATCATCAGCAAGGCAAGTCTTTGATCATGTTATTTTCAATACCTATGATTTTGTGCATTAGAAAGTATACCACCCCACCATGCATGCAGTAGTTGAAATTTTGAAGTTATGTTCTTGAGTAGTATCATGTGGTAGGATGAACCAATCCCTTGTTACCATGACCCGGATTTAAGTAGTTTACTTTGCTATGCTCGAGACGGGTTTTGGTTGAGTGAAATTCATAAGCAAGATGTGAGAGTCAATGATGATGACAACCCATGAACTACAAGATCAAGATGGACTTCGGAATTCACTACTGGGTGGAGGACGGTTGACGGGCACCCTGGAGAACCCAGTGGTTGGCCGGGATGCATGGAGAAGAGCCATGACATCTTGCGGAAAGCTTCACCCAGCCACGAAGAGACGGATGGATGCCCCATTGACCGGAAGCTTACCTGTGCAGCCGCAAGCCATTATGGGCTCTGGCTGGGTCAACCCTAGTAGTGACGCTGGCTGGGCGGTACTACGAGATGTAGAAGAACGGTAGGATTGGATGGGTACCGGCAGTAGCGGAAGAACTCTTTGGAAGACCTGTTTCATTCATCCCGTCTTCAAACACCATGAAGTGCGAAGACTTAAAAGGAGGAATGATTCTTGCGGGAAAAGTCATAAACCTCTGCAGAGTTAAAGATCTAATCGATTAGCCGTGTCCCGATTACGGACAAATTGAGCCTCTGGAACTTGGAAGTATTCGAAATCTCAACACTAAAACTAATGAATTTATTTGAGGGTTTATGACTTAATAATTTGGGAATGAGATATTGGTTGGCGGAACCATCTCAATAACTACCAACAATTTTGTAGTATTTGCAAACAAGTCCTTTGTAGTAGGGAAAAATTTGCTTTTCACAAAATGATGAAACTTAGAGCCCCACAGCCAAAATGCATATAGTGATAGTAATTTTATTATTGTTATTCTCTTCATGACTTGCCAGCTTATTCAAAAGCTGACCTACACGGCTGCAACGTCTTATGTTGCGTAGATTTATTCGATCGGGAGTGAGGCTACGCTCCGCGCTTGGCGATTGCCCTTTGGAGTCGGATGGACTCGCTATACCTCTACGCTTCCGCAACATTAGTAGTTTATTTCTCATGAGTTGGCCTTTGGCCGAATTTATTCTATTGTAATAAAGACTCTATATGAGAATCGCGTAATAAATTCAGGTGTGATTGAACTTTGATTATTTCATCGATGTACTGTGAGTACCAGCATGATCTTGGGATGGTACAGACACAGAGATTTGACCGATTTTGGGTCAGGTCGCTACAGAGATGGTATCAGAGCACACGTTGACCGTAGGATCGTAACCCCTAGGATCGGAAAGCCATAGGAAGAGACTATCTACTTTATATCCTTATCATTCCGTAATTCTCCCCTGTTCATTTCTAACTCCTCTCCGATTTTCAACATTTTAGATGGCCGTCGAGTTCACCCCAGTTTTGCTACGGAGTTTTGCCAGCCCGACGAGGCGATGCCCTTGAAAGGAAGCTGGTCCAGATGGTGAAGAAGCTGAAGATTGCTCTACCCTCGATCACCGGAAGCCAACCAATGCACTTCCAGCGGACACCCGCTCTGGATTGAAGTGCATATTCAGGAGAACCTTCGGAGGACATACGGAGCCCATTGACTTTGAGTTCACCGACTTCAACTGGATCATCGGAAGGACATGGCGATCTATCGTGCCCTTGGACATCTCCGAGAGGAGTCAGAGGCGAGCTCGATCCATCAGACCTCGCCATGGTTTCTCGCAGAGCAAGGAATGGAGATATCATCCGTACCATGGAGGACGACTCCATTCTCTCTTATGTCCAGGACTTGGAGTGTCTCCTCAGGAAACGGGAGATCCAGACTCGCCCGTAACTTCAAGGCACACAGGAGGCTATTGTTCCGTGAACTGGGCGGAGGAGAAGGCACACGCAGACTTCCTTAACCATGAGGAAGAAGTCGCAGACTTCATGGAGACAGTCGACGACCTGAAGATGAAGCTTGCCGCAATAGAGGAAAAGATGGACTTGGGAGAGGACCTTTTTCCGAGTGGAGATGACGGACCTCTCGTGAGCAATGATCAGGATTATGAAGGGAGTTCCACTGAAGGAAGCCGCAAGAGGAGGCGCCACAACAGAGGACATCGCACCAGAGGACGCAAGGATTATTGATGAAGACTTTTAGTCGACCACCATGTTATTTTACTTTTTCGTCGATCAGTTAGGCCGATATTTTCGATTAGTCATGAGCCTTTGTAATCGAGATTGAACCATGTTTGAGTGGAATGAATAAATGATTGGTGTGTTTATGATTGTGCATTCATATGGGTAGTGTTACTTCTCATTAGACCATTGTTCTATTCTAATTTTCTCATCCACTCCAAAACACCAGATGCCTCCGAGACGTGACACCGGTTTTCCGCCGGAGCTCACCCAGCTACTCCAGCAGCAGAATGCACTCATGCAGATACTCATCCAGAATCAGAACAACAACACCAACAATCCACCGCCACCACCCCCTGTTGACAACTTGACTCGATTCCTGAGGTTGAATCCGCCAGTGTTCTCTAGTAGCACTGAGCCGATTGTGGCCGATGATTGGCTCCGCAAAGTCGGAAGAGAGCTAATCACTGTTGGATGCACTGATGCAGAGAAGGTGCGCTTTGCCGCACATCAACTTGATGGACCTGCAGCTTCTTGGTGGGAGAACTACACCGCCACATATCCCATCGGTGCCATCACGTGGGATCAGTTCCAGCAGGCCTTCCGCACCGCTCATGTTTCAGCTGGAGCCATGAGTCTGAAGAAGCGTGAGTTCCGCAACTTACGCCAGGGGAACCGTACTGTGGCACAGTACGTGGATGAGTTCAGCAAGCTAGCCCGCTATGCCCCGGATGATGTGGCCACTGATGCCGCAAAACAGGAGAAGTTTCTCGAGGGACTCAATGATGAACTGAGTATGCAGCTTATAGTGGCTACCTTCAACAACTACCAGGAGCTGGTAGACAAGGCCACCATACTGGAAGGCAAGCAGCAGCAGATTGAAAGCCGCAAGCGGAAGTACAGCCAGGGGAAGCACAACTCAGGAGCTCAGCAGAAGCCCCGTTATGCCCCATACTCAGGAGGGCACACCCATCACAACCATGGAAGTCATAACCATGGAGGGAATGGGAACAACCGCAACCAGGACAACAAGTCAGGCAATGGCCATGGCAATGGAAACAGTAATGGCAACCAGCATCGTCCTGCCCCGACTCCGAAGGATCTGAGTCATATCACCTGTTTCAAGTGCCAGAAGACGGGGCACTATGCCACCGACTGCCCGGAGGCCAAGCAGAGGAACGGAAATGGCAATGGAGGCTCAGCGAAGAAGCCCAACCCTTTCCCTCGTGCTCAGGTGAACCACATTGACGTGGAGGACGTCTATGATCAGCCAGACACTGTGGTTGGTAAGTTTTTATTGAATTCACGTTCAGTATTGGTACTCTTTGATTCTGGTGCAATGCATTCATTCATATCAAGGGTATTTGTGGAAAAGTACGGGTTGCCCACTAAAACCCTTAGAAGCCCCTTCAGCGTCGGGATTCGCAGGAGGAGAAATGATGGCGAGCTTAGGCTGTCATGCAACCCTCAACATCGAAATCATAAATTTCCGCAGACCTCATAGTGTTGGAAACCCGGACCTTGGATGTAATCCTAGGCATGGATTGGTTGACGAAGTTTGAAGGAACATAGATCGTGCCCAGAAGTCTATCCTGCTCACCACCCCGGAGCGAAGAGGATCAAGTATGTAGCCAGCACAGCCGGATAAAGAATCAGTGCATTCCCTCACGGAGTTGTTGGGAGGAAGTGCCGGTGGTGCAAGATTTTCCCGATGTGTTTCGGAGGAATTACCAGAATGCCACGGACAGGGACATCGAATTTCTGATTGAGTTATTGCCCGGCACAGCCCCAATATCCAAGAGACCCTATCGGATGCCCCCGAATGAGTTGAAAGAGATCAAGGATCAAATTAATGAGTTATTGGAGAAAGGATACATTCGGCCAAGCTCATCACCTTGGGGAGCCCCAGTTCTTTTGGTAGAGAAGAAGGATGGAACCTTGAGGATGGTTGTGGATTATCGTGCGTTGAATGAAGTGACCATCAAGAACAAGTACCCTCTGCCGATGATTAATGACTTGTTTGATCAGCTAGTAGGAGCCAAGGTATTCTCCAAGATCAATCTTCGATCAGGGTATCATCAGTTGAAGATTCGTGAAAAGGATATACCCAAAACAGCATTCACTACCAGGTATGGTTTATATGAGTATATCGTCATGTCATTTGGATTGACTAATGCTCCTGCATACTTCATGAATTTGATGAACAAGGTATTTATGGAATATCTGGACAAGTTCGTCGTGGTGTTCATCGATGATATATTGATTTTCTCCAAGAGCGAGGAAGAGCATAAGGAACATTTGCGTCTAGTTCTGGAGAAACTTCGAGAACATCAGTTGTATGCCAAGTTCAGCAAATGTGAATTTTGGCTGAAGGAAGTCGGATTCCTTGGACATGTTATTTCAGGAGAAGGAATAGCAGTTGACCCCGCCAAGGTTGAATCAGTCACCGATTGGCAGTCACCCACCTCAGTCAAGGAGATCCGCAGTTTTCTCGGACTCGCAGGATATTATCGGAGGTTTATTGAGAACTTCTCGAAGATTGCCAAGCCCATGACTGAACTGTTGAAGAAGGAAGCCAAGTATGTTTGGACCGAGGATTGTGAAGCCAGTTTTCAGGAATTGAAGAAAAGGTTGGTTACAGCCCCAGTGCTAATTTTGCCAGACATACACAAGGAATACCAGGTTTATTGTGACGCTTCTCGTCAGGGACTCGGAGGAGTACTAATGCAGGAAGGTAAAGTTGTAGCTTATGCCTCTAGACAGCTACGACCTCACGAGATGAATTATGCCACGCATGATTTGGAGTTAGCAGCCGTAGTGCATGCACTCAAGACCTGGAGACATTTCCTCATCGGAAACCGTTGTGATGTTTACACAGATCATAAGAGTTTGAAGTATATTTTCACGCAGAAAGAGTTGAACCTCAGGCAGAGGAGATGGCTAGAGTTGATAAAGGACTATGACATGAGATTGCATTATCACCCAGGGAAAGCTAATGTTGTAGCAGATGCTTTGAGCCGTAAGAGTTATGTGAATACTCTTACAGCAGGAGAATTACCCCAGGAGTTAGTTGATGACCTCAGAGATCTCCGACTGGAGATAGTTCCGAGAGGATACGTTGCAACTCTGGAAGTTCAGTCCACCTTGGCCGAAAGGATTCGTGAAGCCCAGAAGTCGGACAAGGAAGTTGATGAGATAAAGCAAAAGATGAATGAAGGAAAAGCTAAAGGATTTCGTAAGGATGAACACGGAGCTATATGGTTCGAGGATCGTATTTATGTGCCCAATGATCCCGAACTCAGGAAACTAATTCTTCAGGAGGCTCATGATTCACCGTACTCGATTCACCCCGGTAACACCAAGATGTACCTGGATTTGAAGGAAAGTTTCTGGTGGACAGGTATGAAGAAGGATATTGCCGAGTACGTAGTAGTATGCGACGTTTGTCAATGGGTAAAGGCAGAACATCAGAAGCCAGCAGGATTACTTCAACCTTTGCCGATTCCCGATTGGAAATGGGAGAAACTTGGAATGGATTTCATCACTGGATTACCCAGGACCCGTTCAGGTTATGATTCCATCTGGGTAGTGGTTGATCGTTTGACCAAGGTAGCTCACTTCATTCCCGTGAAGACTACCTATACCAGCGCTAAGTTGGCCAAGATATACATGACCAGGATCGTATGTCTGCATGGAGTTCCGAGGAAAATCGTGTCAGATAGAGGAACACAATTTACCTCAAAGTTTTGGAAGCAGCTGCATGAAACTTTGGGTACGAGGCTGGAATTCAGTATAGCTTTTCATCCGCAGACAGATGGACAGACCGAGAGAGTCAACCAGATTCTGGAGGACATGTTGAGAGCTTGTGTGCTAGACTATGGGTCTAGCTGGGATGATAATTTGCCGTACGCAGAATTCTCATACAACAACAGTTATCAATCCAGTCTGAAGATGGCCCCTTTCGAAGCTCTATACGGAAGGAGGTGCGAGAACACCATTCTTTGTGGGATAGTGTTGGAGATCGATCACTTTTGGTTCCGATCTTATCAGGATTCCAAGAGAAAGTCAAGCTGATTCGAGACAGACTCAAGATAGCACAATCGAGACGTAAGAGTTATGCCGACAAGAACGCAAGGAAGTAACTTACGAGCGGAGACCGAGCATATCTTCGTGTGTCTCCACTTCGTGGAATCAAGAGGTTTGGTGTCAAAGGAAAGTTAGCACCCCGATTCATTGGCCCCTACAAAATCCTCGAACGTCGTGGAGAAGTTGCTTACAAGTTGGAATTGCCGGAAGGATTGTCCGGAGTTCATGATGTATTCCATGTTTCTCAGCTGAAGAAGTGTCATGCCGACATGGCCGATAGTCCGTTGAGAGACACAGTGCCCCTAGAGGCCATACAGCTTGACAGTGATCTGACTTATAAGGAGAAACCCGTCCGAATTCTCGAGACTGCGACCAGAGTCACCCGCAGCAAGGTCATCAAGTTTTGCAAGGTTTGTGGAGTCATCACTCCAAGAAGAAGCCACACAGGAGCGAGAAGAAGACCTTCTTGAGACCACCGCACCTATTTGCTAGCCAACCCGAATCTCGAGGGCGAGATTCATCTTAAGGTGGGTAGGTTTGTAACATCCCAAATTTCCTATTTGGAATGTTTTACAATTATAGCTAAGCATCTATGCATTTCTGTTTGAAATTGAGTGCCATTTGAAGTTTCAGAAGAAATTGAGTTTTGAAATTTGAATTCAAACTTTGGCAAGTGGGAATCATTTCAAAAACTATGCCTGATAAATACTTGAGCAAAAGTATGAGAGGAGTAAACATGACACTCCAAAAATATCAGAGGAAAGCAATGCCAAAAGTTTTGAATTCAAACTTGAGTTTTATTTGAATTTGAAAAAATGAATTTTTATAAAGTTTGGATTTTGCCCCTGGAAAAATGTTCAAATGATAGGGAATTTTCCCCTGATAATTTTGGTATATATATATGTCCTATATAAAATATTTATAGTTTATGTTTTATCTCTGTTTTTGTTCTTTTTAAAAAAATAAAAATTTAAAAAGAAACCCCCCCCCCCAAGGTGCCAGCCAGGCCACTGGCCCAGCCAGCGCCGAGGCGACCCACCGCACTGCCCACCAAAGTGCCCAATGACCAATGAGCCAGCCGGCCACCCCTCGCCCGAAACCTCTCCGGCTCGGTCGCCCGACCGCACCGCACTCCCCTCTCTCTCTCTGACGGTGGGCCACCACCCTCCTTCAACCCCCCGCCCACGCCTCGCCCGCGCCGCCGCCGCTCGCCGGATCCCGACGGATCCGGGATCCGATCCCCTCCCGATTCACCCCCTGCCCAAGCCGAGGCGCCCCACCTATATAAACCCCTCTCCGCACCCCATTCCCCCTCGCCCTCTTGGAACCCTCCTCCTCCTCACGAGCTCGCCGGACTAGCCCGAACGCCACCGCCGCCATTCACCTCGCCGCCGTCGCCCTAGCCCTCCCCGAGCCTCGTCGACTCCACCAGACCACCTCCCGAGCCCGTCCGCACCCGCCGGAGCTCTCCGCCGACCTCCCCGACGACCGGAGCCGTCGACACACTCGCCGCCCGAGCCTCCGCCGCCGTCGAACGCCGGTGAGTCGCCGGACTCCACCCCCGCCGTCCGATCTCACATCCACGGCTAGGATTAGAACACCCCCGAAGGGGTATGTTCTTTTATAAAAACCCGGTTTATTTCCGGTTTGTTGCGGTTTATTTTTTTAGTTAGGTTTTATTTTTAGTACCGGCCCGATTCGTTTAACCCTAGGCCCATTTTAGTTATATTACGCTCAGTGCGTGGGTTAGGCCCATTAGGCCATTTTTCTTTATTTTCGTTTTTCTGTTTTAACAGAATAGTTCCTGATTTGAAAAATTCATAACTTTTATTCTACTCAATATTTTTGAGTGATTCTTTTTTTGTTGGTTTGCAAATTTTCTATAGTTTCTGCAGAAAATATATTTAGCTATGTTAAAATTATTTATAATTGCTTTATTTTAGATTTAGTCAGAATAGTAAATCTGCCATAAAATGAGTTAGGAAAATTATTTTTATATGATTCTTTTGTCCCAACTTTATTTTGACATTGCCAAACCGTAGGAATTAATTTGGGTATTTTAGGATTATTAAAAAATAGTTTTAAGCAGAATCTTGTTAATCCTAATTAATTAACTAGCTACTGTTTTCCTATTATTTTAATTAGTAAATCAATTTATTTTTCACATGTGATTGATTATTCTAGGATAGTTTCTGTCACTTTATAGGATGAACTTTTATTTATAATAAATAAAACTTTTATTTTATTTTTCTTAATAGAATTTGAATTAGGCCTAATAGGAGTTTTATAATAGCTTTTAAATTGATTCTTTTTGCTCCTAGTTGCTTAATGCATTCTTTTCTGTTAAGTTAACATAAACTCATGTTTAGGTTATGATAAGAAAATTTTGTCATGTAAAACTATTTTTAGTTGTTGCTTGCAGTAGGAAAACTTTGAGTGGATTTCTTGAGTTTTCTTTGGGTTTTTGTTTTGTTTGGTGTGTTATGTTACTATGTTGCTATGTAAAGTGATCATTGCTATATGCTTATTGTGATTATTGTTTGTTTCGGTAGAGTTCCTGGAGTGCGAAGCTTGCTACTACGATTCCTTAGCTTACGAGGATCATCAGCAAGGCAAGTCTTTGATCATGTTATTTTCAATACCTATGATTTTGTGCATTAGAAAGTATACCACCCCACCATGCATGCAGTAGTTGAAATTTTGAAGTTATGTTCTTGAGTAGTATCATGTGGTAGGATGAACCAATCCCCTTGTTACCATGACCCCGGGACGAAGTAGTTTACTTTGCTATGCTCGTAGACGGGTTTTGGTTGAGTGAAATTCATAAGCAAGATGTGAGAGTCAATGATGATGACAACCCCATGAACTACAAGATCAAGATGGACTTCGGAATTCACTACTGGGTGGAGGACGGTTGACGGGCACCCTGGAGAACCCAGTGGTTGGCCGGGATGCATGGAGAAGCGCCATGACATCTTGCGGAAAGCTTCACCCAGCCACGAAGAGACGGATGGATGCCCCATTGACCGGAAGCTTACCTGTGCAGCCGCAAGCCATTATGGGCTCTGGCTGGGTCAACCCTAGTAGTGACGCTGGCTGGACGGTACTACGAGATGTAGAAGAACGGTAGGATTGGATGGGTACCGGCAGTAGCCAGAAGAACTCTTTGGAAGACCCTGTTTCATTCATCCCGTCTTCAAACACCATGAAGTGCGAAGACTTAAAAGGAGGGAATGATTCTTGCGGGAAAAGTGCGCAAACCTCTGCAGAGTTAAAGATCTAATCGATTAGCCGTGTCCCCGGTTACGGACAAATTGAGCCTCTGGAACTTGGAAGTATTCGGAAATCTCAACACTAAAACTAATGAATTGATTTGAGGGGTTTATGACTTAATAATTTGGGAATGAGATATTGCTTGGCGGAACCATCTCAATAACTACCAACAATTTTGTAGTATTTGCAAACAAGTCCACTGTAGTAGGGAAAAATTTGCTTTTCGCAAAATGATGAAACTTAGAGCCCCACAGCCAAAATGCATATAGTGATAGTAATTTTTATTATTGTTATTCTCTTCATGACTTGCCAGCTTATTCAAAAAGCTGACCTACACGGCTGCAACGTCTTATGTTGCAGAGATTTATTCCGATCAGGAGTGAGGCTACGCTCCGCGCTTTGCGATTGCCCTTTGGAGTCGGATGGACTCGCTATACTTCTACGCTTCCGCAGCATTAGTAGTTTATTTCTCATGAGTTGGCCTTTGGCCGAATTTATTCTATTGTAATAAAGACTCTATATGAGAATCGTGTCATAAATTCAGGTGTGATTGAACTTTGATTATTTCATCGATGTACTGTGAGTACCAGCATGATGTTGGGATGGTACAGACACAGAGATTTGACCGATTTTGGGTCAGGTCGCTACAACATGTATAATATGCTAGACCCTATTTTACAGTAACTACAACACCCAAAACATATGCGGGGCAAGCAGTAACATACAGGCAAAGAGCATTAGGAAACATTCCATATTTCCATGGTTGGTACTCATGAAGAATGGGGCAACAGGGTCAAAGTAGACATGTAGGTCGCCGTCGACACTCTCTTTTTTATGGACGGTGGTGGTAGACAACCTTCAATCGTTCAACACCTCTTTTTAATGGCCAAAAGCTAGCCCTCTTAGGGTTTATGTCATGCATGTGTATTTTTGTAGGGATACATGACGTCATCTTTTATATGAGGCTCTGATGGGCCAAGGAGCAAACCTATTCATTACTTCTGGGTGCCCTAAAAGTACCCCATCTTCTCGCGGTCTATTATGACTTGAGATCAGTTGTAACAACATTGACATACCAGAAATTTTTGTTTGTTCAAGAAGAAAAATCATTCGTAAGGACATCTGTAAAGGTGTGAGTTTTTTGTACAAAATAAAGGTGTGACTCAGATGACTCTTATTTAAATAATTGTCGATGCTAAAGTGAGAGAAAGAATCGGATAAGTGATAAGGATCGATCTTGTTGACTTTGATGCCTAGTTAGTACTTCCTCTGTCTCATAATATAAAAGCGTTTTTTACACTAGTATAGTGATAAAAACGTTTTTATATTATGAAACGGAGAGAGTAGTTATGGAGAAAAAGTCATTCCGCACGATCTATCCATTCTCAACACGAGTTATATTGTTTATAAGAAGCAATCACCATAATTCCAAAGGTTTTTATACTCTAATTTATACTCCCTCCGTCCCATAATATAAGAACGTTTTTGACACTAGTGTAGTGTTAAAAACGTTTTTATATTTTGGGACAGAGGGAGTACTACTCTAATCTTTGTTTATACTTTTAACTCCCTCCCTAGTTTTTCTTTTTCATTTGAGCAATCATCATAATTCCTAAGGTTGTTGGCAGGCGATTCGGCCCAGAATACAAAAAAAATATTCGGCACAGCCCCGGCTCAGCTGGCCAATAAATTGCTTTGCCTAAAAAAAATCCATAAATTGGTCTCTGAATTCACCGGACGCTCTGACGACTGTTTTCAGGAAATCGATCTATTAGTAGTATCATCGATGGACGACGCGGCGCCGCTCGTGTCTGAGCCGCCGGCCAGGGACTGGTCGCTGCTGCCCCTCGACGTTCTCTGATTGATCTTCCCCCGGGTCGGCGCCGTCGACGTCCTCATGGGCGCCGGCCTCGCGTGCCGCTCGTGGCTCGAGGCGGCCAAGTTGCCAGAATTGTGGCGAGCCGTGGACATGGACAAACACGAGGTCGTGTTCTGGAATGACGATGATGTCCTGTGCGCAATGGCGAAGGCGGCTGTCGACCGTTCCGAGGGACAGCTTCGGTCGTTCGCCGGCAAGCTATTTGTCACCGATGAGCTCATGGAGTATATAATGGAGAGGTGTTTTTTCATCCGTTACTTAGCTTTCTGCTCGAATTTTTATTACTAATTCGTAAAACTTCCCCTACTACCTAACTAGTCCGTCCACTGTGCTCCTATAAAAAGTTAAAAACATTGTACCATTGTTTGCAGATCTCCCTCGCTGACTAGCCTTCGGCTTGTATCCTGCCATGACCTTTTCCTTGGCCGTGTTATACAAGAGTCGTCTCTGCTGGAGCTGCGTTCCCTTGAGCTCTACGACATTTCCCTCACCGTCGGAGACCTGACCGCTGTCCTGGAGTGCTGCCCTCTCCTAGAGGTTCTTTGGGTGCGCAACTGCTTCCGGATCGACGAGGAAGACGAGCATGCGCTGCCAGCGAAATTCTCCAGGATCAAGACCCTGACGCTTTTGTGATGGCGTGTTCAGCTACAATTTTTTTATTTCAAAAGCTACGACTGCGATCAAGTCCCAGCTTTTTTGATGATGACGAGAGGACAGATTGTTCCTTATGATCGGTACCTTTCATCAGATTGTTTGTGACGAAGCTTCGAAAATGTAACTGGCGCTTAAAATTGTCTGTGAATTCTAGTTTGTATCCTTTTTTCCTTTCCGATGATCTTTCTCCGTTAATCTTTGTCTCTAGCGTTGTATCCGAAGGTGTTACCCTTTGATATCTTTGTTGAAAATAAATTGCTTGGCTTGAGTTTGGTCATGAGAATCTATTTTGGATGTACCAGTTATGTACTCCCTCCGTCCCACAATATAAGAGCGTAGAGCGTATTAGTGTCAAAAACGCTCTTATATTATGGGACGGAGGGAGTACGTAGTACATTCCAGCCATCCAGACAACCTAATTTATCAATCGATCCCTTGATTTCTTCTTGATATAGCTTTCACAATTGGAAAAAGAGAATGGATTTCTATAGCAGGGGATAGCTGCCCTCCTAGCATTCACACACGATATGTTATAGAGATATGTGCAGCGTTTGTACCTTTATCTTGTTGGTCACCAGAATTGAACACTAATTCGCAGTTATGTTTTTGCTCGCTTTTACAATGTGTCAACATGGTTTTTATCCTCATGAATATCATGAGGGTGAATATCAAGGATTTGGCAATCGACAAATGCAAAAGCATGGTGAGACAAGTCTTCCTTCCTGTCTGCACCTCACTCGTCCGACTTGTCATGTAGATTTGGAAGTTGTCCCAAAACATAGTACTTTTTAGTTTCTACCTTTGTGCTCTGAGTTACCGGTGAAGAATGTGTGTAGCAGTGCTATTCTTTTGAGTTTGGTTTGGTTGGGGAGTCAGTTAATTTCCGCCTGGGCTTTACTAGACCTACGAAAATTTGGTACGAAAGCTTGTAAAGGGTGATGTAGGTTGGTTTGATTGGATTGCACTAGGCCCCACCCTGAAAATCAGGGGGGGAGGGGGGGGGAATAGTGGAATGAGGGAAGGAGACCTGCTTTTCGTAACTAATTTACGTAGTTATTCGTAGGTGTAGCATTTTTGTTTCCGCCTCCACCGACGAGCCCCGACCCCCAGACCGTAACCAAGCCACCACATGCAAGGTCCACACGTCACCGAGGTTCCCTCACCTCCACCAACTGCTCTGCTGGCGACGGGAGGGAGGGAAACCACGGGGACTTTGTTTCATCATGCGTTCAGCAGTCTAGCATTTAGTTAGGTCTTAGGTTGTCCATGGTTTTGGCTCTAGCGGTGGCGATGGTGACGTCAAACAAGTTTTGTGCAAAAGTGTTGGATGTAGTAGGGATCATATACGTCCTGGCGGATCCTTTTGACATGGGTGGGCGCTTCATGTGTCTTCATGTTAATTTCAAGGTAATTATCTTATTTATTTTGCTCTTTTACGATGGTGGTGTAGCAGGTAGCCAACGGCAACCACAAAATAACCTATTCTATTGATCGAAGGAATGGTGCACTTCGGGGATGCGGCTTCTGTCGGTGTCAAAACCGGCCGATCTCAGGTAGGGGGTCCCGAACTGTGCGTCTGAGGATCAAAGGTAACAGGAGACAAAGGTGACACGATGTTTACCCAGGTTCGGGCCCTCTTAATGGTGGTAATACCATACTTCATGCTTGATTGACTGATGAGTATAGGGGTTACAAGACTTGATCTCCTCGAGATCGCAATGGCTAAAGCCTAGATGTCTATCCTATGTAAATTCTGGTGGCCTCTACGGACTAAACCCTCCGGTTTATATAGACACCGGAGGGGACTAGGGTTGTACAGAGTCGGTTTACAGACAAAGGAAATCATACATCCGGACGCCAAACTTGCCACCCACGCAAAGGAGAGTCCCATCCGGACATGGGGGAAGGCCTTCTATCTTGTATCTTCACGGCTCATCAGTCCGGCCCATGCTACACAGCCCGGACACCCGAGGACCACATAATCCAGGACTCCCTCGGTAGCCCCCGAACTTGCCTTCAATGACGAGTAGTATTCGGCTCATGTCTTCGGCTTTGCAAGGCGGCTTTGCAAGGCCGTGACCTCGATGTTTTTTTTGCTTCTTACACTCCCTCCCTGTTGCCGTTTCAATTTCCGCACGCCAAGGGAATACGAACGGTCCATGCTTTTTTTGCAAATAAGCCCTTTACCACGCTCGGATGGCGTCTATATAAGGAGATGTAGATCTCCAAATGCAATCTCACATCGCACAGAAAGAAAACTGCCAAGTTTAGCCACGAGCAAATCCTTCCATCATGGCCAGTGCCCCAGGCTCCTCTTCACGCCCCCATGGCCCTCAAGAGGGTGATTTGCAGAGTTGCTCCGTGCCTCATCTTCAGCTGAGCCAACTCCAGACGTAGGGTTACCTCCCCCTCGCGGATCTAGTCTCTGTTCGAGCGGGCTTGTATTCAATCGGCAATGACACGATGGCTGAGAACTTCCCCAACCCCAATAAGGAGGAGAGGTGTGCTTCGTCCCGTTTCTGTTGCGGGGCCTAGGATTTCCAATCCATCCCTTCCCCCGGGGGTTATTGGAATTTTACGGCATCCAACGACACAACCTCACCCCAGGTTCGATTATGCACATATCAGGTTTTGTAGCCCTCTGCAAGCTATTCTTAGGCATCGAGGCCATTTTGAATTATGGAGGAAATTCTTTTGCCTCGTTCCCTGCCACCGAGGAGGTTCCATATTTGAAGTAGGTGGTGCCGAAGTATGGCGTATAGCCAGATCCGGATACCTTGTAGGAACACCTAAAGAGGTATACCCACAGTGGTCCTCGGAATGGTTCTATATGGACGACGTCCCGCTGCCGGACCCAGTTCGGCATGGTCTCCCTGAATTTTCCAGTGCTCCTTTAAGGAAGCGCCTCAACTGGCGTCCCCGCAGTCCCAAGGAAGAGGACAGTGCGGAGACAAAAAGGTTGGTCAGCAAGGTCAGGTTGCTAGCCCATACTGAGCTCTCGATAGTTGAGGTCATGGCCATTGCAATAAAGAGGTGTGTCCAGCTTCTTCAATCCAGAGTAATTCACTTATGGTGCTACAACAAAGAAGACGACGCATCCCGCTACAGACGGAAGGGTCCGGATACCCCAGCTGAACCGGCCTTAATGTTCGCTGATCTGTATAAGGGCGAGAAGGAAGATTTCCTCCGGCTAAACTGCCGGCAGGCTTATTCTATGTACACCCCTATTGAATGGGTAAGATCTTGATCATCTGTTCTTATTTTATTGCGTTGCAGATGCTAATCGAATTTTCTCTTTGTTGCCACCAACAGTCATGGAGGAGGATGACCAAGGACGTCCACTGTCCTGCTCCCCAGCTAGAGGATCATAATCGTGATAAAGATCCTGGCTTTTGCGAGGATCCGGACATATATATTGAATTCGACGATGGGGTATTCTATCAAGCGAGCCTTGACGGTTCGGAAGTGGCTATCACCACCGACTACCCTCGCCTCTATCCCTTCTGCATCGTGAGTGTCCGGAGGGTTCTTAAAAGGAGATCCTCATCTGCATCCTTACCCGTCATACTGATCCGAATTTTAACAGGATCGATGCTCTAGCTAGGGACCGTATCTCCTCAAGGGCGGCCCCTACACAAGGCCCTCGTTCAAAACAAAAAGGGTCCGGGAGTACTGCAGGGACCTCACAGTCTTCCAAGAGGTACGTGTGCCTTAACACATGCCTAGGCATGAGTTTGAGTTATAAAAAGTCTCCCTTTTGTCCTTGACATCAGGAGGAGTACGTGGCAGATGGTGGGAAAATGCCCGATTAGTCAAATGTCCACTGATCCGGTGCCGGACTCGTCAACTAGGACGCGAGCCGATGCAATGCCCGTTCCGCCTCCTCAAGAAGATTCGGATGACATATTAGTCATGAATTCCTAAGTGGAGAGCGTGATGAATCACCGTCAATTAAAGGAGGCTATGCGTGCTCCGGCCTTTTCTGAACAAGTGTTTGCCGCACTGAGTTCGGTGGATGCATATATCCGAGCCGCTCGAGACAGACATGACGGAGTCATTCAGCTGTTCTCGAAGGATATACAGGTAAAATTTGTTGCAATTTGTATGGTCATATGCCAGTAGCCCCCGAGACTTGAAACGGTGAAGCAAACCGATTTAAGGATCGATAATTTTTGCAGGTTCTGAAAGAAAAGAACAATATGCTAGCACAGGAGCTGAACACAAACCAGACGCAACTGAATGCGGTCACCGCCGAACTAGCGGAGTTGAAAGAGACTGCGACAGGCGCATCCAGGGAGAAAAATCTTGAGGAGGAAAATGAAAAATCCGGAGAGATAGAGAGCTTGAAGGCTCAGTTATCGTCCGTTCAGAAGGAAAATGGAAAACTGAAGGGCGGCATGTTCGGTATGTATTCCACTCTTATTTAGAACCACCATAGGTGCTTGTGTTTAGTCCATAATGCAGAATATCATGACTTTGTTGCTGCAGGTCTGTTAACTGGTCGGCCGAAAGAGGAAGTATCCTGATTTCAAGGCGACGTGTTAAGGATTTGTCCGTGGTGCATGCTCGGGCCCGGAAAGCCATGAAGAGTATGGTGAAGGCGTTATGGCCATCTGATACCCCTCGAGAAAGTATGGAGGGCCTGGCAAACTTGTTCAAAGGTGCCCGGCGCCGGTTCGAGCTATGGAAGACATCTGTCTGCCGTGAAGGCGCACGAGAAGCCTGGGCCATGGTGAAGACATGCTTCACTAAACTGGACCCAAATCATATGGCCCGAGTAGGACCACAGGGGACCAGATGGGAAGGAAATCCCCTTCAATTTGGTGTATGATCAAGTAATGATTGCTGCGAAATATTCGCAGGAAGACTGTAGGTTAGACAGCCTTATAGATGGAATAGGTAAGGAATAGGTTTTCGACTTAATGTATCAATGTACATTTATGATCAAGTTTTGCTTTTATCCGAACATGTGAAATTGTTTGTCATCACAGGCTTTCGGCTTTAACCTCCAAACCAAAATGGTGGGGGTGTTTCCGGATACTTATTTGAAAAAGTAAGTTTTTATTATATCCGAAAACTAGGCAACCCAGCCATTGTGCTCGACAGACAAAATTTGAGTTCGGGATGTATGTTATATTACGTATGTAAGAAACATCTTCCAAGGAAAATAGTTCCGTTAAGGGTTCCTTTCCTTGGGTCGGCATACTGTGCTTACATGTGCCGGGGTGTGTGATCCGTAATACGGAAAGACTGTCTCACAGTGTTTTAAAATACTTGCAATACTGCAACAATCTGTCGTTTGATTGCCAACCAATTATTCCCTTAAGAATGCTAGCTTTCGGCTTCACCCATCCAAGGTACATGTCCGGATAACCTGGTTGTAACAATCGCAGAGGTGCTCCCTTTATGCCCTAGCCGAACAATCAGGAACGTAGGGCATAAGCATAGGAGCAAGGCAACCCAGCTTGGCAAAAACTTAAGTCATAAAGGTGCATATAATGGCAAAAAGGATGAATATCAGCAAACGACACATATATTAAGAGCTCTAGGCCCGGGATAATAATAAGTTTCTACTTATAGAAGCCCCCAGTCATGGTGGGGTGTGTACATTCAAGGATGTGTACCCCTCAAGTGTTCGGCTTATCCGAATACATAATGGAGAATCATATATAAAAAATGACAAGGGAAAGATAAGTTGAAAAGGGAGAAAACGAAAAAGAAGTATGGCCAGACTTATGCGTAGAATCTTCGGAGGCGAGCAACGTTCCACGGGTTCGGCTCTAAGCGATTATCCGATGCATTGTGAAGGCAGTAGGCTCCTCCAGTGAGAACTTCATCTATAATGAAGGGACCTTCCCATTTTGGTTTGAGCTTGTCCTTTTTCTTCTCTGGGAGGCATAAAACGAGCTCACTGGCGTTATAAGTCTTTGGTATCTCCGAGCCTGTTGTTGATAGAATGCGGAACGGGCTTTTGCAACATCGCGCTCCTCCTCCAGGCCATCTAGGTCGTCCTGCCGATCGAGCTCGGCTGCTCTCTTTTCGTACATGTGCACTCGAGGTGAGTCATGAATAATGCCGCAGGGCAAGACAGCCTCTGCGCCATACACCATGAAAAAAGGTGTGTATCTGGTCGTGCGATTGGGCGTGGTCCGCAGCCCCCAGAGTACGGAATCGAGTTCCTCGACCCAGTGTTTATCCGACTCCTTTAGGAATTGCACCAGTCTGGGTTTGATGCCACTCATTATCAGGCCATTAGCCCGTTCGACCTGACCATTTGTTTGAGGGTGATATACGGAGGCGTAATCGAGTTTGATGCCCAGGTTAGCACACCAACTTTTCACCTCATTGGCTGCGAAGTTAGAGCTGTTGTCAGTAATAATGCTGTGCAGGACACCATAGCGGTGTACGACACCGGATATAAAGTCGGTCACCGGTCCGGCTTTGACCGTTTTTACTGGTTTGGCCTCTATCAATTTAGTGAATTTATCCACCATTACCAGCAAATATTTCTTCTCATGGCTTCCCCCTTTAAGGGGTCCGACCATGTCTAGCCCCCAGACCACGAAAGGCCAGGTAATGGGGATTGTTCGTAGGGAAGTGGGCGGCATATGGCTTTGATTGGCAAAAAGCTGGCATCCGACACAGCGTTGTACAAGGGCATGTGTGTCTTCTCGGGCCGTGGGCCAAAAGAAACCTGTACGGTAGGCCTTACTTACGAGGGCCCGAGCTGTGGTGTGATGGCCGCCGAGGCCAGCATGTATTTCGGCCAAGAGCTGTCGTCCTTCCTCTTCGGAGATATATCTTTGAAGAACTCCGGTAGTACTTTTCTTGTAGAGTTCTCCTTCGTGAACTTTGTAGGCTTTAGAACGTCGAACTATACGACGGGCCTCGTTCTGGTCATCAGGGAGCTCCTGCCTATTAAGGTAGGCTAAGAAGGGTTCCGTCCATGGAGCGATTACCGCCATGATTACATGGGCGGAAGTCGTTGGTTCGGTGCCCGAGCCCCCGATGATATCTGAATCGTGTTCGGCATCCGAGGGTGTGATCGGCGCCGGACTGGTATTTCCGCTCTCGTCCTTCCATACCACGGATGGCTTGAAGAGCCTTTCCACAAAGGTGTTAGGCGGGACGGTGTCGCGTTTAGCGCCCATTCGAGCAAGGTTGTCCGCTGCTTGATTACTGTCTCGAGCCACATGATGAAACTCGAGGCCCTCAAACAGAGCTGATATTTTGAGTACGGCGTTGCGGTAGGCCGCCATTTATGGATCTTTGCATCGAATTCTCCATTTATTTGGGATATTGCGAGGTTCGAATCCCCACGCACCTCGAGGCTTTGTATGCCCATAGAAGCGGCCATCTGGAGACCATGTAGTAGTGCCTCCTATTCGGCCGCGTTATTGGAGTCCGTATACATGACTTGTAATACATAACAGACTGTGTCCCCTGTAGGGGATGTTAGGATGACACCAGCCCCCAATCTGGCTAACATTTTAGAGCCGTCGAAGTACATCACCTAGTTGGACTATGTGTTGTACTCTTTACGGAATTCGGCTTATGTCCATTCGGCGACAAAGTCGGCCAACACCTGAGATTTAATAGCTCGGCGTGGCTTGTATGTTATTTCAAATGGTAAGAGCTCGATGGTCCATTTGGCAATGCGGCCAGTGGTGTCTCGCTTGTTTATGATGTCATTGAGTGGTACTTTGGAAGCCACCGTGATCGAACACTCTTGAAAGTAGTGCCGCAGCTTTCGAGATGTCATAAAGACCGCATACGCTATCTTTTGATAGTGTGGGTATTGGGATTTGCATGGTCTAAGGACCGCCGATACATAGTATACCGGTTTTTGGAGTGGGAATTTGTGTCCCTCTTCCTCTTGTTCGACGACGAGCACAGCGCTCACCACCTGGTGACTTGCAGATATGTAGAGCAACATAGGTTCGCCAACGTTTGGTGCGGAAAGGATTGGGTTGCTTGCTAACAATGTTTTTATTTCTTCCAATCCGGCTGTTGCAGCATCCGTCCACTCAAAGTGGTCGGTACGTCGGAGCAGGCGATAAAGTGGCAGCGCCTTTTCTCCCAATCTGGAGATGAAGCGGCTCAAGGCTGCCACGCACCTAGCTAGTTTTTGCACCTGCTTTAGGTATGTTGGCATTGCCAATTGTGGCAGGGCTTGGATTTTGGCTGGATTTGCTTCGATTCCTCTATTGGAAACAATGAACCTGAGGAGCTTTCCGGCGGAACGCCAAAAATGCATTTTTCTGGAGTGAGCCATATGCCATATGTTCGGAGGTTGTCGAATGTAAGGCGTAAGTCGTCCACCAAGGAGTCGACATGTTTAGTTTCGATGACTACATCGTGTACATATGCCTCCACCATCTTGCCAATTTGCTTTTCCAGGCATGTTTGAATCATGCGTTGGTAAGTGGCGCCGGCGTTTTTGAGTCCGAAAGGCATAGTGTTGAAGCAGAAAGGCCCATACGGAGTAATGAATGCCGTTGCGGCCTGATCAGATTCCTTCATCTTGATTTGATGGTACCCGGAGTATGCGTCGAGGAAGCATAGTGAATCATGTCCTGCAGTCGCATCAATGATTTGGTCAATGCGGGGCAGCGGGAAGGGGTCCTTGATGGCTCTCTGACTATAGCGCCAGAAAAGCTCATGTCTGCTAGGACTACATCGGTATTTCCCCAAAGAGGAAGGGATGATGCAGCACAATGACGGTAGGTATTTCCCTCAATGAAGAAACCAAGATTATCGAACCAGTAGGAGAACCAAGCAACACAACGTAAACAACACCTGAACACAAATAACAACACCTCGCAACCCGACGTGTTAAAGGGGTTGTCAATCCCTTTCGGGTAACGATGCTAGAAAATTGTAGTAGATTGAAATAATAGATCGCAAATAAATAAAGTGCAGCAAAGTATTTTTGTATTTTTAGTTTAATAGATCTGAATAAAAATGCAAAGGAAAAGTAGATCGCAAGCAAATATATGAGAAAGAAGACCCGGGGGCCGTAGGTTTCACTAGTGGCTTCTCTCGAGAAAGATAGCAAACGGTGGGTAAAAAAATTACTGTTGGGCAATTGATAGAACCTCAAATAATTATGACGATATCCAGGCAATGATCATTACATAGGCATCACGTCCAAGATTAGTAGACCGACTCCTGCCTGCATCTACTACTATTACTCCACACATCGACCGCTATCCAGCATGCATCTAGTGTATTAAGTTCATGGAAAAACGGAGTAATGCAATAAGAATGATGACATTGAAAGGATCGATATAGTTGACTAGAGGGGGGGGGGGTGAATAGGCAACTAACAATTTTTAAGCTTTTCTTTACCAATTTAAAGTTTGCAATACTAAAGGTTGTCTAGATGTGCAACTAGGTGGACAACCTATATGATGCAAACAACACAAGCACAAAAGCAAGCAAGGATAGGAACACAAATAAGCTTGCACAAGTAAAGGGATAAGATAACCAAGAGTGGAGCCGGTGGAGACGAGGATGTGTTACCGAAGTTCATTCCCTTTGAGGGGAAGTACGTCTCCGTTAGAGCGGTGTGGAGGCACAATGCTCCCCAAGAAGCCACTAGGGCCACCGTAATCTCCTCACGCCCTCGCACAATGCAAGAGCCGTGATTCCACTAATGGTGCCCTTGAAGGCGGCGACCGAACCTTTACAAACAAGGTTGGGGCAATCTCCACAACTTAATTGGAGGCTCCCAACAACACCACGAAGCTTCACCACAATGGAATATGGCTCCATGGTGACCTCAACCGTCTAGGATGCTCAAACACCCAAGAGTAACAAGATCCGCAAGGGATAAGTGGGGGGAATCAAATATCTTGTGGTGGAAGTGTAGATCGGGCCCTTGTCACAATGGAATATGGCTCCATGGTGACCTCAACCGTCTAGGATGCTCAAACACCACGAAGCTTCACCACAATGGAATATGGCTCCATGGTGACCTCAACCGTCTAGGATGCTCAAACACCCAAGAGTAACAAGATCCGCAAGGGATAAGTGGGGGGAATCAAATATCTTGTGGTGGAAGTATAGATCGGGCCCTTGTCACCCAATCCCGAGCAAATCAACAAGTTTGATTGGCTAGGGAGAGAGATCGGGCCAAAATGGAGCTTGGAGCAACAATGGAGCTTAGAGAGAGAAGTGGTGGTCAACTAGAGGTTGAAGACGCCCCTTATATAGTCGTGGGAAAAATCCAACCGTTATCCACTTATTCAGCCCGCGACGCGCGGTACTACCGCTCCAGGGGCGCGGTACTACCGCGAGGCTGCGCGGTACTACCGTGGCGGACCATGGTACTACCGCGGCAGCAGCACAGGCCGGAACTAGCCTGACTAAGGGGCAGTACTACCGCTTGCGCGGTACTACCGCTCCCCCTTGCGGTACTACCGCAAGGCAGGGGAGTCACGACCTGGGAAGGGCGCGGATGAAATAAATTACATCCGTGCCAACTTCCGCTAAAATTGCGGTAGTGCAAAAATCCGACGCGGTACTACCGCTCCGGAGGAGCGGTACTACCGTAGCGCGTGCCTACTACCGTGAAACTACGGTACTCGGTAGGAGGGCCACAGTACTACAGCTCATAGGGAGCAGTACTACCATTGGCTCCGCGGTACTACCGCGCTGGACGAGCGGTACTACCGTGGTGGGCGCGGATGTAAAAAATTACATCCGCCCCTACTACCGCACCGGAGAGGCACTAGGCACGGAGCCGGGTACTATCACAGTGTACCAGCGGTACTACCGCAAGTACAGGGTAATTGTCAGATTTCCGCACAACCAAGGTAACGAAGGGAAGCTCCAAAGTGCAGGGAAAGGAGGGACAAGTGTACGTGTTGATTCCGCCCTAACCTTTCCGACGCGGACCCCCTCTTAATAGTACGGCTCTCCTATGACTCAAATCCACCAAAAAGAAACGTAGGACGACGCCATCTTCAATAGTCTCCGAGGGGCACCGAATCGTCTCGAGCCTAGAGATGAACCATCTGAGGAACTCAAAGCATACGATTAGTCCGCAAAAGTATCGTCATCAATCACCAAAACACTTACGGGATAAATATGCCCTTACAATCTCCCCCTTTTTGGTGGATTGATGACAATACGGGATTTGCACAAAGATACAATAATATAGAGCAAGGGCAAACCCCTCCTCTCCAAAATATAGACGGGCTCCCCCTAGATGTGTGCACTCTGGATGAATGCTTTGGACTGCATAGCACACGTACTAGGATCACCACTCCCCCTATATTTTAGAGACAAAGGTCCGAAGAATAACATCTAAGCAACATATAGCACGATATAACATAAGCTTGCTAAGATAGATAGAGTGCATATGTCTTACACCATATGAAGGAAAAGCAACTAAAACGAAGTTCAAACGAGGTTCAACCAAAAACGCAATAAACGCACCAAACACGAACACGACACAAGACTCGCAAATCCCTACGCTTTCTCCCCCTTTGGCATCGAGACGCCAAAAAGGCAGAGAGGACACCTACACACAAGCGGTGGCTCAAGCAGAAGGGAACTCGTCCCAACCCTCTCCGTCAGACTCCTCAGCAGCATTGATGGACTCCTCGACGTCCTCCTCAGAATCAGTCCACTTGTAGCCTTGCTTCGCCATCCACTCGGCCTCTGGAGTGATGTGCTCCTCAGACCCGCCAGACACATCCTCACCATAGAGCTTCAAGATCTTCCTGTCCCGGCGACGACTCTCCTTGGATGCCACGTGAGTCCTGTACTGCCCCTTGGCTTGCATGCAGTAAAGAGTCTTCATCTTGTCTTTTAGCTTCGTGGCCCAAGAAGGCATAGACGAGCTCTGGGAAGGCCTAGCAGCATGGCCCTCATCAACATTCTCGGCGCCAGCATCCTCCTCTCCAACAGCAGCCCTAGCAGCAGACGTCTCGACACAAGTAGTAGTGTTGGCCCAGTTGGGTTTGACACGCAGAAAGATGGGGTCATGGCGAATCCATCAGGGCAAGGAACTCCTCACTGTGGAACATCTTCTCCTGTGTCCTCGAGATCGCAGAAACAGATAAGGCCGTGAGATAGGCACTTTGCGGTTGAACACCGCAAACCGAATCTCACACCACATGATGTGTGAGATATCAAGTGGATGAGTCTGAGACAAACGAGCCTCCTCGCAGTTGAGCATCATATCCACCATATAGGCATGGACCTTGTCCTTGTCACCAATGCGAGGGAACAAGGAGTTGCGGAAGATGCGGTACATGATATCCAGAAAAGAGTTGAGCACCAACCCTATCTTGCCACTTGGAAGCGTCTTCTCAACATAGTACGGTGCAAGCCTGTCCTTGTTGGCAGAGTCAGGGTTGGCATGGGGACGAACACCCACGGGGGAGTCAAGCCCGTCATCAGGAACTTGGAGCAAATCCATGAACTCCTTCCAGGTAGCAGTCAGCTTACGGCCATTTGTCATCCAGGTCATCCTCCTCTCCTCATTGGGGTGAAAGTAGACAGAAGAAAAGAACTGACCAATGAGCTCAGGATCATAGTCAAGGTGAAAAGAGATCACATGCTCAATGCCAAACTGCTCCACCAAGTCCAGAGCCTCTCCAAAGTAGGCACGGAACTTCTCCTTCCTCAAGTGATGCATGTCAATCCACTTCACATCCACATAGGTATTCTGCTTGTTCTTGATGACGTCCAGATAGACGTTGGTTTGATGCTTGTTCCAGAACAGCTCACAGCCCCTGAAAGAGGAACGAGGGGTCATGTACGGATCAATTTGCCTGAGACGGACGTAGTCAGATTGAGGCATCTCATCCATGCCCTTGGCGGGCTCCTTGAACTTGTTGGCAGTTGTCTTGACATGGCGCTTGGGGGCAGAGGAGGAGCCCTCTGTGCTTCACCGGCGTTGCGCAGATGCTTGGAGCCAGTGTCACGGCCGG
The DNA here is from genome assembly GCA_021605205.1 of Aegilops longissima. Taxonomy (NCBI): domain Eukaryota; kingdom Viridiplantae; phylum Streptophyta; class Magnoliopsida; order Poales; family Poaceae; genus Aegilops; species Aegilops longissima. The sequence continues at coordinate 677,028,952 of CM038680.1, read as the reverse complement.
GATTGGACCGGCGAGAGCCACCACCTGAGACACACACGCAAAGCACCAAAGACGCAAAGAAGATCAATGCAAAGGCCACGAAAAGGCACAAGAAACACATAGGAGACATATGAGAAAGTTGGCATGCGATAGGTGTGAGTCACGGTAGGACTGCCATTGCCTGCGGCACTAAAGTAGTAGTACTGCTCCAAACGCGGTAGTACCGTGCGAGGTCACGGTAGTACCGTGGTTGGAGCGGAAGTAGAGCTTTAGTGCCGCACAGAGCGCGGTAGTACCGCACCCGAAGGGCGGTAGTACTGTGCAAGCGGTAGTACCGCGCCATATGGGCGGTAGTACCGCGTCGCAGCAGATCCAACTATCGATTTGAATCTGAAAAGAACCGCGAAACAACGGCGGTGCTACAGTGATCAGATCTAGCGCATGACAGCAATACACATATAAATCCTATGCAATGCTACACTCCTTCATCCTATTCTTGCAGAGATTAGGCCTAGCAATCTCAAGAACACACAAGGATCCCCCAAAACCTAGAAACGCCAAACACCATCAACAAGGAGAGGGAATTGGGGAAAACCTGTAGGGGAACGTAGTAATTTCAAAAAATTTCCTACGCACATGCAAGATCATGGTGATGGCATAGCAACGAGAGGGGAGAGTGTATGTCCACGCCCTCGTGAGGTCAGAAGCGAAGCGTTATAACAACGCTGTTGATGTAGTCGACGCCTTCACGATCCGACCAATCCAAGTACCGAACATACGGCACCTCCAAGTTCAGCACACGTTCAGCTCGATGACGATCCCGGACCGATCCAGCAAAGTGTCGGGATGAGTTCCGTCAAGACGACGGCGTGGTGGACGATGATGATGCTTCACGGCACAGGCTTCGCCTAAGCTCATGACGATATGACCGAGGTGGAATATGGTGGAGGGGGCACCGCACGGCTAAGGAACGATCACGTAGATCAACTTGTGTGTCATGGGGTGCCCCCTGCCCCCGTATATGGAGGGAGGGGAGGTGCGGCCGGCCCTCCTAGGGTGCGCTGGAGGAGTCCTACTCCCACCGGAGTAGGACTCCCCTCTGCCTTGTTGGAGAAGGAAAGGGGAGGGAAGAGGAAGAGGGGGCGCCGCCTCTCCTGTCCTATTCGGACTAGGGGAGGGGGCGCGGCCTGCCCTGGCCGGCCCTCCTCTTCTCCCTTATGGCCCATTAAGGCCCAACATCCCCGGGAGGTTCCGTAACCCCGGTGTTCGGAAAATTCGATTTCATCCGGAACCATTCCGATATCCAAATATAGGCTTCCAATATATCAATCTTTATGTCTCGACCATTTCGAGACTCCTCGTCATGTCCATGATCACATCCGGACTCGAACAAACTTCGTACATCAAAACTTATAAACTCATAATAAACTGTCATCGTAACGTTAAGCGTGCGGACCCTACGGGTTCGAGAACTATGTAGACATGACCTAGAACTATTCTCGGTCAATAACCAATAGCGGAACCTGGATGCCCATATTGGTTCCTACATATTCTTCAAGATCTTTATCGGTCAAACCGCATAACGACATCGTTGTTCCCTTTGTCATCGGTATGTTACTTACCCGAGATTCGATCGTCGGTATCCAATACCTAGTTCAATCTCGTTATCGTAAGTCTCTTTACTCGTTCCGTAATACATCATCTCACAACTAACTTATTAGTTGCAATGCTTGCAAGGCTTATGTGATGTGTATTACCGAGAAGGCCTAGAGATACCTCTCCAGACAATCGGAGTGACAAAACCTAATCTCAAATACGCCAACCCAACATGTACCTTTGGAGACACCTGTAGTACTCCTTTATAATCACCCGATTCGTTGTGACGTTTGGTAGCACCAAAGTGTTCCTCCGTAAACGGAGTTGCATAATCTCATAGTTACAAGAACATGTATAAGTCATGAAGAAAGCAATAGCAATATACTAAACGATCAAGTGCTAGGCTAATGGAATGGGTCATGTCAATCACACCATTCTCCTAATGATGTGATCCCATTAATCAAATGACAACACATGTCTATGGTTAGGAAACATAACCATCTTTGATTAATGAGCTAGTCAAGTAGAGGCATACTAGTGACTATATGTTTGTCTATGTATTCACACATGTATTATGTTTCCGGTTAATACAATTCTAGCATGAATAATAAACATTTATCATGATATAAGGAAATAAATAATAACTTTATTATTGTCTCTAGGGCATATTTCCTTCAGTCTCCCACTTGCACTAGAGTCAATAATCTAGATTACACAGTAATGATTCTAACACCCATGGAGTCTTGGTGCTGATCATGTTTTGCTCGTGGAAGAGGCTTAGTCAACGGGTCTGCAACATTCAGATCCGTATGTATCTTGCAAATCTCTATGTCTCCCACTTGGACTTGGTCCCGAATGGAATTGAAGCGTCTCTTGATATGCTTGGTCCTCTTGTGAAATCTGGATTCCTTTGCCAAGGCAATTGCACCAGATATTGTCACGAAGATCTTCATTGGTCCCGATGCACTAGGTATGACACCTAGATCGGATATGAACTCCTTCATCCAGACTCCTTCATTCGCTGCTTCGAAACAGCTATGTACTCCTCTTCACATGTAGATCCCGCTACGACACTTTGTTTAGAACTGCACCAACTAACAGCTCCACCGTTTAATAAAAACACGTATCCGGTTTGCAATTTAGAATCGTTCGGATCAGTGTCAAAGCTTGCATCGACGTAACCATTTACGACTAGCTCTTTATCACCTCCATAAACGAGAAACATATCCATAGCCTTTTCAGTATTTCAGGATGTTCTTGACCGCTGTCCGATGATCCACTCTGGATTACTTTGGTACCTTCCTGCCAAGCTTATTGCTAAGCATACGTCAGTCGGTACACAGCATTGCATACATGATAGAGCCTATGGCTGAAGCATAGGAACATCTTTCATTTTCTCTCTATCTTCTGCTGTGGTCGGGCATTGAGTCGACTCAATTTCACACCTTGTAATCTGGTAAAAACCTTTCTTTGCTGATCCATTTTGAACTTTTTCAAAACTTTATCAAGGTATGTGCTTTGTGAAAGTCCAATTAAGCGTCTTGATCTATCTCTATAGATCTTGATGCCCAATATGTAAGCAGCTTCACCGGGGTCTTTCATTGAAAAACTTTTATTCAAGTATCCTTTTATGCTATCCAGAAATTCTATATCATTTCCAATCAATAATATGTCGTCCACATATAATATGAGAAATGCTACAGAGCTCCCACTCACTTTCTTGTAAATACTGAGGCTTCTCCAAAAGTCTCAGATAAAACCATATGCTTTGATCACACTATCAAAGCGTTTATTCCAACTCCGAGAGGCTTGCACCAGACCATAAATTGATCGCTGGAGTTTGCACACTTTGTTAGCACCCTTTGGATCAACAAAACCTTCTGGTTGCATCATATACAACTCTTCTTCTAGAAATCCATTCAAGAATGCAGTTTTGACATCCATTTGCCAAATTTCATAATCATAAAATGCAGCAATTGCTAACATGATTTGGACAGACTTAAGCATCGCTACGGGTGAGAAAGTCTCATCGTAGTCAACCCCTTGAACTTATCGAAAACCTTTCGCAACAAGTCGAGCTTTATAGACAGTTACATTACCATCAGCGTCAGTCTTCTTCTTAAAGATCCATTTATTCTCAATGGCTTGCGATCATCGGGCAAGTCAACCAAAGTCCATACTTTGTTCTCATACATGGATCCCATCTCAGATTTCATGGCTTCCAGCCATTTTGCGGAATCTGGGCTCACCATTGCTTCTTCATAGTTTGTAGGTTCGCCATGGTCAAGTAACATGACTTCCGAATAGGATTACCGTACCACTCAGTGCGGATCTTACTCTAGTTGACCTCGAGTTCAAGAGAAACTTGATCTGAAGTTTCATGATCAATATCATTAGCTTCCTCACTTATTGGTGTAGTTGTCACAGAACCGGTTCTTGTGATGAACTATTTTCAATAAGGGAACAGATCTGATTATCTCATCAAGTTCTACTTTCCTCCCACTCACTTCTTTCGAGAGAAACTCTTTTTCTAGAAAGGATCCGAATTTAGCAACGAAAATCTTGCCTTCAGATCTGTGATAGAAGATGTACCCAATAGTCTCTTTTGGGTATCCTATGAAGACACATTTCTCCGATTTAGTTTTGAGCTTATCTGGTTGAAGTTTCTTCACATAAGCATCGCAGCCCCAAACTTTAAGATACGACAACTTTGGTTTCTTGCTAAACCATAGTTCATAAGGTGTCGTTTCAACGGATTTTGATGGTGCCCTATTTAACGTGAATGCGGCCGTCTCTAAAGCATAACCCCAAAACGATAGCGGTAAATCAGTAAGAGACATCATAGATCGCACCATATCTAGTAAAGCACGATTCTGACGTTCGGACACACCATTTCGTTGTGGTGTTCGGGTGGCGTGAGCTCTGAAACTATTCCGCATTGTTTCAAGTGCAGACCAAACTCGTAACTCAAATATTCTCCTCCACGATCAGATCGTAGAAATTTTATTTTCTTGTTACGATGATTTTCCACTTCACTCTGAAATTCCTTGAACTTTTCAAATGTTTCAGACTTATGTTTCATCAAGTAGATATACCCATATCTGCTCAAATCATCTGTGAAGGTGAGAAAATAACGATACCCGCGCGTGCCTCAACATTCATTGGACCACAAACATCAGTATGTATGATTTCCAACAAATCCTTTGCTCGCTCCATAGTTCGGAGAACGGCGTTTTAGTCATCTTGCCCATGAGGCACGGTTCAAGTACCAAGTGATTCATAATCAAGTGATTCCAAAAGTCCATCAAGATGGAGTTTCTTCATGCGTTTTACATCGATATGACCCAAACGGCGAGTGCCACAAATAAGTTGCATTATCATTATCAACTCTGTATCTTTTGGTTTCAACACTATGAATATGTGTATTACTACTATCGAGATTCAATAAAATAGACCACTCTTCAAGGGTGCATGACCATAAAAGATATTATTCATATAAATAGAACAACCATTATTCTCTGACTTAAATGAATAACCGTCTCGCATCTAACAAGATCCAAATATAATGTTCATGCTTAACGCTGGCACCAAATAACAATTATTTAGGTCTAAAACTAATCCCGATGGTAGATGTAGAGGTAGCGTGCCGACCGCGATCACATCGACTTTGGAACCATTTCCCACGTGCATCGTCTCCTCGTCCTTAGCCAATCTTCGCTTAATCCGTAGTTCCTGTTTCGAGTTGCAAATATTAGCAACAGAACAAGTATCAAATACCCAGGTACTACTGCGAGTATTAGTAAGGTACACATCAATAACATGTATATCACATATACCTTTGTTCACCTTGCCATCCTTCTTATCCGCCAAATACTTGGGGCAGTTCCGCTCAAATGTCGATCGCTTGCGAGTAGAAGCACTCGATTTCAGGTTTAGGTCCAGACTTGGGTTTCTTCTCTTGAGCAGCAACTTGTTTGCTGTTCTTCTTGAAGTTCCTTCTTCTTCCCTTTGCCCTTTTCTTGAAACTGGTGGTCTTGTTAACCATCAACACTTGATGCTCCTTTTTGATTTCTACCTCCGCGGCTTTTAGCATTGCGAAGAGCTCGGGAATAGACTTGTCCATCCCTTGCATACTATAGTTCATCACGAAGCTCTTGTAGCTTGGTGGCAGTGATTGAAGAATTCTGTCAATGACACTATCATCAGGAAGATTAACTCCAGTTGAATCAAGTGATTATTATACCCAGACATTTTGAGTATGTGTTCACCTTGTGAACTATTTTCCTCCATCTTGCAGCTATAGAACTTATTGGAGACTTCATATCTCTCAATCCGGGTATTTGCTTGAAATATTAACTTCAACTCCTGGAACATCTCATATGCTCCATGACGTTCAAAACGTCGTTGAAGGCCCGGTTCTAAGCCGTAAAGCATGCCACATCGAACTATCGAGTAGTCATCAGCTTTGCTCGCCAGACGTTCTTAACGTCGTCAGTTGCATCAGCAGCAGGCCTGGCACCCAGCGGTGCTTCCAGGACGTAATTCTTTGGTGCAACAATGAGGATAATCCTCAAGTTACGGACCCAGTCCGTGTAATTGCTACCATCATCTTTCAACTTTGCTTTCTCAAGGAACGCATTAAAATTCAACGGAACAACAGCACGAGCCATCTATCTACAGTAAACATAGAAAAGCAAAATACTACCAGGTACTAAGTTCAATTTAAGTTCAATTAATCATATTACTAAAGAACTCCCACTTAGATAGACATCTCTCTAGTTATCTAAGTGATTACGTGATCCAAATCAACTAAACCATGTCCGATCATCACGTGAGATGGAGTAGTTTCAATGGTGAACATCACTATGTTGATCATATCTACTATATGATTCACGTTCGACCTTTCGGTCTCCGTGCTCCGAGGCCATATCTGTATATGCTAGGCTCGTCAAGTTTGACCTGAGTATTCGCGTGTGCAACTGTTTTGCACCCGTTGTATTTGAACGTAGAGCCTATCACACCCGATCATCACGTGGTGTCTCAAAGACGAAGAACTTTCATAGCGGTGCATACTCGTGGAGAACACTTCTTGATATTTAGTGAGAGATCATCTTATAATGCTACCGTCAATCAAAGCAAAATAAGATGCATAAAGGATAAACATCACATGCAATCAATATAAGTGATATGATATGGTCATCATCATCTTGTGCTTGTGATCTCCATCGCCGAAGCACCGTCATGATCACCATCGTCACCGGCGCGACACCTTGATCTCTATCGTAGCATCGTTGTCGTCTCGCCAACTATTGCTTCTACGACTATCGCTACTCCTTAGTGATAAAGTAAAGCAATTACATGGCGTTGCATTTCATACAATAAAGCGACAACCATATGGCTCCTGCCGATTGCCGATAACTCGGTTACAAAACATGATCATCTCATACAATAAAATATAGCATCACGTCTTGACCATATCACATCACAACATGCCCTGCAAAAACAAGTTAGACGTCCTCTACTTTGTTGTTGCAAGTTTTACGTGGCTGCTACGGGCTGAGCAAGAACCGTTCTTACCTACGCATCAAAACCACAACGATAGTTCGTCAAATAGACTCCGTTTTAACCTTCTCAAGGACCGGGCGTAGCCACACTCGATTCAACTAAAGTGAGAGAGACAGACACCCGCCGGTCACCTTTAAGCAACGAGTGCTCGGAGCGGTGAAACCAGTCTCGCGTAAGAGTACGCGTAATGTCGGTCCGGGCCGCTTCATTTCACAATACCGCTGAACCAAAGTATGACATGCTGGTAGGCAGTATGACTTGTATCGTCCACAACTCACTTGTGTTCTACTCGTGCACATGACATCAACGCATAAAACCAGGCTCGGATGCCTTTGTTGGGGAACGAGTAATTTCAAAAATTTCCCACGATCACGCAAGACCATGGTGATGGCATAGCAACGAGAGGGGAGAGTGTCCGTCCACGTACCCTCGTAGACCGAAAGCGGAAGCGTTATAACAACGCGGTTGATGTAGTCGTACGCCTTCACGATCCGACCGATCCAAGCACCGAACGTACGGCACCTCCGAGTTACGCACACGTTCAGCTCGATGGCGATCCCGGACTCCGATCCAGCAAAGTGTCGGGATGAGTTCCGTCAAGACGACGGCGTGGTGGACGATGTTGATGCTCCACCGACGCAGGGCTTCGCCTAAGCTCGCGACGATATGACTTCTCGGCGCGGGGCTTCGCCTAAGCTCATGACGATATGACCGAAGTGGAATATGGTGGAAGGGGGCACCGTACACGGCTAAGGAAAGATCCGTAGATCAACTTGTGTGTTATGGGGTGCCCCCTGCCCCCGTATATAAAGGAGCCAAGGGGATCTTTATCGGTCAAACCGCATAACGACATACGTTGTTCCCTTTGTCATCGGTATGTTACTTACCCGAGATTCGATCGTCGGTATCCAATACCTAGTTCAATCTCGTTACCAGTAAGTCTCTTTACTCGTTCCGTAATACATCATCTCACAACTAACTTATTAGTTGCAATGCTTGCAAGGCTTATGTGATGTGTATTACCAAGAAGGCCTAGAGATACCTCTCCGACAATCGGAGTGACAAAACCTAATCTCGAAATACGCCAACCCAACATGTACCTTTGGAGACACCTGTAGTACTCCTTTATAATCACCCGATTACGTTGTGACATTTGGTAGCACCAAAGTGTTCCTCCGTAAAGCGGAGTTGCATAATCTCATAGTTACAGGAACATGTATAAGTCATGAAGAAAGCAATAGCAATATACTAAAAGATCAAGTGCTAGGCTAACGGAATGGGTCATGTCAATCACACCATTCTCCTAATGATGTGATCCCATTAATCAAATGACAACACATGTCTATGGTTAGGAAACATAACCATCTTTGATTAATGAGCTAGTCAAGTAGAGGCATACTAGTGACTATATGTTTATCTATGTATTCACACATGTATTATGTTTCCGGTTAATACAATTCTAGCATGAATAATAAACATTTATCATGATATAAGGAAATAAATAATAACTTTATTATTGTCTCTAGGGCATATTTCCTTCAAAACCTGGGTCCATAGCAAGAGCACGTGGTGGGGAACGATCCCACCGGTCGGAATCACGGGAGGGCAGCCGGTGGAGGAGATCCGGCGAGAGACGCCGGCTCCGTTACTTGAGCAAGGGAGAGAAGGAGGCGACGTGGGGAGAAGACAGCGAATGGGTATGGGGAGTTAGAACTCCCCTTGCCCGTCCTTATCCCGCCGCCGAACCGTTCTTGGTAGTACCACGTATCATCAGCGGTAGTACCGCTTCGGGCGGAAGTTCGCACCGAGGCGGTAGTACCGCTCAACCGGGCGGCAGTAAAAAATTACTGCCGTGAGGTTGCGGTAGTACCGTGCTCCCGCAAGCGGTAGTACCGTGGCAGGCTGCGGTAGTAACGCAGCTGGCCGCGGTAGTACCGTGAATCTCAAGTCACCACAGGTTTCAAAAACGAAAAGAGGGCCTTTGCAAGGAAACTTTTCACACACAAGAAACCACAAACTCTAGCACAAACCAGAGGCAAAAGACAACAAGAAACCACCAAACGACAAGGACTCTCAAGGAGAGAGGTCGGTGGCCGAAGCCACCTATGTTTGAGTGGAATGGTATGGCACCGCGAAGAATTATCCTTGGGCCCATGACCAAAACTCGTCTTTGGAACACAAGTACCATAAAAAATGGCTAATGTGAAAGAGGTGATCGATTTATGCATAATGGGGGGAGGGATAGTTCATTGAGAGAACAACACTCCCCCTATGTCCATGCCTACACCTAAACTAGACAACAAGTTGAGTGTGGTGGGGAGTGCACGGGCTCAAGTCACATTGCTCAAATCAATGATATTTAGCTCATGCCTTAACTCGCGAAATCTTGCTTCATCTAAGGGCTTCGTGAATATATCTGCAAGGTTATCCTGAGTGTTGACATACTTGAGCTCGATCTCCCTCGCCTAATGTGATCCCGGATGAAATGATACCGAATCTCGATGTGCTTCGTCTTGAAGTGTTGCACCGGGTTGAGAGAAATCTTGATGGCACTTTCATTATCACACCAAAGAGGCACTTTGTCACAAATGACACCATACTCCTTTAAAGTTTGCCTCATCCATAGGAGTTGAGCACAACAACTACCGGCCGCCACATATTCCGCTTCGGTGGACGAGAGAGACACACAACTTTGCTTCTTGGAAGACCAACTTACCAAGGAGCAACCAAGAAATTGGCACCCTCCGGAAGTGGACTTCCTATCCACTTTGTCTCCCGCCCAATCGGAATCCGTAAATCCTTCAAGCTTGAAGTTTGCTCCTCTTGGGTACCATAAGCCAAAGTTTGGGGTATGAGCCAAATATCGAAAGATTCGCTTGACCGCCACATAGTGACTTTCCTTCGGTGCGGCTTAAAACCGTGCACACATTCCCACACTCAACATGATATCCGGTCTAGATGCACAAAGGTAAAGCGAGGATCCAATCATGGAGTGATATACCTTTTGATCCACCGCTTTTCCATTGGGATCAATGTCAAGTTGGCACTTGGTGGGCATTGGTGTAGTAGCCGGCTTGACATCACTTAGCTTGAATCTTTTGAGCATGTCTTGAGTGTATTTGGCTTGGTTGATGAAGGTTCCTTCTCTTCTTTGTTTGATATCAAAACCAAGGAAGAACTTCAACTCTCCCATCGAAGACATCTTGAACTTGGAGGTCATGAGAGCGGCAAATTCCTCATTGAAAGCTTTGTTCGGAGAACCAAAGATAATATCATCAACATATAGTTGGCATACAAACAACTCCCCATTGACCTTCTTAGTAAAAAGAGTGGGATCGATTTGCCCCACTTCAAATCCACAATCTTGTAACAACTCAGTAAGGTGGTCATACCACGCACGTGGGGCTTGTTTAAGGCCATAGAGTGCCTTATCAAGTTGATACACATGGTCCGGGAAGTAGGGGTCCTCGAACCCGGGGGGTTGCTTGACATAGACCAACTCATTAATGGGACCATTAAGAAAAGCACTTTTCACATCCATTTGTTTCAACTTAAAGTTGTGATGGGAAGCATAAGCAATCAACAAACGAATGGATTCAAGGCGAGCAACGGAGCAAAGGTTTCACCGTAGTCGATACCCTCGACTTGGGAGTAGCCTTGTGCTACCAATCTTGCCTTGTTGCGAATGATGTTCCCATGAGCATCTTGCTTGTTCTTGAAAATCCACTTGGTTCCAATGACGTTGTGGTTTTCCGATGGCCTTGGCACAAATCTCCACACCTTGTTGTACTTGAAGTTGTTGAGTTCTTCATGCATAGCATTGAGCCAATCCGAGTCTTTGAGCGCCTCATAAACCTTTTGAGGTTCAACACAAGAGACAAACGCGTGATGTTCACAATAGTTTGCCAATTGTCCACGAGTGCTTACCCCTTTTCTTAGACTTCCAACCACATTCTCCATGAGATGGCCTTTGGTGGTGAGTTTGGAAGCAATCTTGGCGGCACGACGCTCTAATTCCTCCTCGGAGGTGAGATGAGGAGGGGTCACTTGATCATCTTGAGCGCCGTCTTGAGCATGATCTTCATCTTGAGCATGCTCGGGGGAGAGAACTTGACCTTGGGCATCATTTGAGTTGATATCATCGTCTTGAGCACGATCTTGCCCTTGGTCTTGTTCATGAGGTTGAGGGCCTTCGTTTTGTTCTTCGGAAGCGTGTGGGCCTTGGGTTGGTGATGGCTCCACTTGAGTGGAGCATTGTCCTTCTCCTTCGGCCACAAGGGCTTCCTCAATGGGTAGGATAAAGCCAACTCCCATTCTTCTTATGGCTTGGGGAGGAATTTCATCACCTACATCACAAATGCCACTTTGCTCCACTTGGGAGCCGTTATTCTCATCAAACTCCACGTTACACGTCTCCTCAATAAGTCCCGTGGATTTATTGAGGACACAGTAAGCATGAGAGTTTGTAGCATAACCAACAAATATGCCCTCATGAGCTCTAGCTTCAAATTTAGACAAACGAACACCTTTCTTGAGAATGAAACACTTACACCCGAACACACGGAAGTACTTGAGGTTGGGCTTGTTGCCGGTGAGTATCTCATAAGGATTCTTGTTCAAGCCTTTGCGGATATAGAGCCGATTGGATGCATGACATGCGGTGTTGATGGCTTCGGCCCAAAAGTTGTATGGAGACTTGAACTCCGCCATCATGGTCCTTGCCGCATCCATCAACGTCCGGTTCTTTCTCTCCGCAACACCATTTTGTTGAGGGGTATATGGTGCAGAATATTGATGCTTGATTCCCTCATCACTAAGGATCTCATCCAAGGTGTAGTTCTTGAACTCGGTGCCGTTGTCACTTCTTATAGTCAAGATCTTTGCATTATGTTGACGTTGAGCTTCATTTGCAAAGTCGATGACGGTTTGTTGAGTCTCACTCTTCCTCTTGAACAAATATACCCAAGTGTATCTTGAATAGTCATCCACAATCACCAAGCAACACTTTCTACCTCCAAGACTATCAAATGATGGTGGCCCAAAGAGATCCATGTGAAGGAGCTCCAAGGGTCTCTTTGAGTATATGATGGTCGTGGGAGGGTGAGCCTTCTCATGAAGCTTTCCTTCAATACAAGCCTTTGCAAGCACGGTCTTTGGCAAAACTAACATTTGTTAGTCCACGGACATGGTCCCCCTTGAGAAGACTTTGCAAAGATATCATATTGACATGGGCTAAATGGCGATGCCAAAGCCATCCCACGTCAACTTTAGCCATTAGGCATGTCGCGGTCTTAGTGGGTCGCTCCGAAAAGTTTATCACATAGAGACCGTTTTCGACATGCCCAACAAAACTACTTTAAGAGTCTTGCTCCACAAGAGGGCCACGGTATCAATGTCAAAGAAAGTAGCAAAACCCATGACTGCAAGTTGACGAGCGGAAAGCAAATTGTATGCAAGGGACTCAACAAGCATGACTTTCTCGATCGTAAGATCATGAGAAATGACAACCTTGCCGAGACCCAATACCTTAGAATGTGATGCATCACCCCACTCGACATCGGTGGGCATAGATGGAATCTCTTGCACGTCCACCACCATGTCCTTGCTCCGGTCATATGATTTGTTGCTCCACTATCGAGCAACCATGATCCCCAGGAAGCAAACCCTACAAGAGATCAATGCTTGGTTTAGGTACCCATTGGGTAATGGGTCCTTTGATGTTAATAACGAGGGTCTTAGGAACCCAAATAGACCATTCAATGTACTCATAAGAAGAACCAACAAATTTAGCATAAACATGCCCATCACTAGCACGGCACAACACATAAGAGGGGTTAAAGTGCGGCTATGTTCATGGGGATGACGTTGTCCTTCTTGACATTGCCACCCTTTGCATGGTTCTTCTTCTTCTTGGAAGCACCCTCTCCTCCCTCACAAAAGTTTGCTTGAGAGGGGAGGTTGCTTGGTCTTGTCATTCTTCTTCTTGCTCTTGGGCTTGGCGCGAACCCAATCCCCTCCTTTGCCACAACTTCCTTTTGATTACTCAAAAGGTCGTTAAGGTTCTTCTCACCTTGAATGCATGTGACAAGGCCCTTTTCAAGTTGCTCCTTCAACTTAGCATTCTCCTCAACAAGATGCACATGCTCACAACAAAGGTTAGTAGCATTTGCATTATCAATCAATATCATATGAGGAAAGGTGGCTTTCTCCTTGGTTAGCTTCACTTGGAGTTGATCATGAGACTCTTTGAGACTAGCATGAGCACCCTTCAAGACTTTGTGAGGCTTGTCGAGAGTGTCAAAGTCCTCGTTGAGTCTAGCAAGATCAACTCCAAGCTTTGCCTTCTCGGAACTAAGCACAGGAGACACAACAAGAGCATGATCAAGGTCTTTCTTTAATTTAGCGTGATCATCGTTGTGTGACTCTGTCACATCCTAGTTAGACCATGCATTAGTGTGTGCATCATGTTTAAATTTCATTTGAATTTGAAATGGGGAAGACAGAACCCCCAGAACCCCTCTTGAATCCAACTAGGGTTTACTAATTTTTTTTTCAATGAACCTGAAATGCCCTTCAAAAATGCTCATCACCTTTGCTTTGGTTCAGAGCCTCTGCCAAAAGTGGTGCACAATTTTCTAGGTCATCCCAAGGTCTTTGAATTAAATCATAGTATTTGAGTTTGAGCATTTCAAATTATATAAAATATTGCAAATGCCCAAATATTCCCAAACAGAAATGTTTCATGTTGGAAATATTCCAACAATGGACCTGGTGCAGTTTGGTGATTTTTGGAGCTATCTAAGTATTTTTAAAAACTCCACAAAGTTGCAGAATAATAGAAAAGAAAAACAGATTAGAAACCTTACTGGCGCCACCTACCCGCCCACTGCTGCCCAGCCCAGCCAGCAGCATGCCATGAGCTGCTTGGCTCGGCTTGAGCAGCAGCCAGTGCTTCGGCGGCGAGCACCGCATGGGTGCCACGCACTGGTCGCCGCCCCGCCGCTCCCCTCACCCAGCCGCGACGTGGACCGCTCCCCCTTGCTGCCCCGAACCCCCTGGACACCTCCTCTCCTCCCGGCTCCTCTCTCTCGCTCCCCACCATGGCCGGCGCCACCGCCGCCAAGACCATCGCCAGTAACCGCGCTCCCGCCGTCCATGCTCCTCCTCACTGTGTCTAGGAGCTCCGCCACCCTCCTCTACCCCGAGCTAGCCGAGCCCCGTATGCTCTAGTGCCCCGAGTCCACTACACCGACCTCGCCCGATCCCGCCGTCGCCGGAGATCCTCTTCAACGCCGTCGTCGCTCCGGTCCGTCCCCGACCCCGACGAGAGTTTCTCCGAGTTGCCCGTGAGCCCATCTATCCTCCCTTCCCTTCCTCTCTCGCTCTCGAGCTGTGTAGCAACCACACGAAGATCACCCGCACCCGCCGCCGCGGAGCTCGTCGCCGACGTGCTCCCGGTCACCCACCGGCCAATTCTCGGTGTCTAACGCACTCACCGCACTGCGCAGCACCTAACCATGCACTCCCCGCACCTCACCGAACCCCCTAGCCTCGAGTTCGCCTTCGGCCGAACTCCGGCGGCCGCCTAGGTCGTCGCAGGCGCCGATTCCGGCCGCCCCGACCCCAACCGACTCCACCAGAAGCTGTGGCATGTCCCCAGCTACCCATAGCCACCCTCTGCGGCTCGTTTGGTTGCCAAAACAGCCAAACTCACTTCCGCCGCCGCGTTGGGCTCGCCGGCGGCTAGACGCCGGGCAGCCGACGTGGACTTTGACCACGGGTGGGCCCTGGTTGACTCTGATGAGTCAATGACAGGTGGGGCCCAGCCCTGTTAACTAAATAGGATTAGTTTTAATTAATTTTTAGTTAAACTAATTATGCTGACAACCTTGACCCACAGTCAGGTTTGACTTGGACGTCTCCGTTGACCCTGACGTCATCCTGACGCATGGCTGACGCAATAAGTTAATTACTGGATTTATTCTATTACAGGAAATTCCAGAATATAGTTCAAACTTCAAAAAATCATAACTTTTAATCTGTAACTCCAAATGCAAAGATCTATATATGAAAAATGATCAGAAAAATCCATTCTATCCATTGGTACAGGTTTCATGCATGATAAAACAAGTTAACCTTGCTGTTTAAGCAGAATAAGATATTACACCTTTAGGGCTATTTCAAATGAGCTAGCATTTGAATCTTTGATTCAAATGAGTTCATCCCTTTTTGTTTCAGCTTGCATTAGGCCAACACACATCCATATTGCCATGTCATAGCATGCATCATATTGTTGCATATTGCCATGTGTGTTTATTTTCAGTATGTCTTTCGTGATAGGTTACGCCTCGAGGATAATCCGAATATCCGTCTCAAAGGCAGTATCCTACCACCACTCCATCGTGCATGCAACTCATTGATCATTCGATACAAACCCATGTTCTCGCTTCGCTCTCGTTTATTGCATTAAGACAACATAATTCAAACTGTTGTGTGCTGCGGTAGTTGAACCCACTTCCTTTGCATGACTGTCATTGCCACAATAACTAGATGAAACCCACTAGTATGTGTAGGAGTTGATTGAGCCATGTTTGTGATTCCTACCATGCTATGCTTGCTATGCTTAGAGTTGTGTCAGGTCTGGCTCATCGGGATGATGAACTAGAGTGAAAGGTTGTGTTGGTTCGAGAGTGAAAGTGTTGAACACATTTTGGTAAAGGTGTCGATGAGAGGCCATGTAGGAGTACATGGTGGGTTGTTTCATTGAAGCCGATCCTAAGAACTGAGATCTGTGTTTGTGATCCATGAAACAGTTACTACCATGCATTGGGATCATAATTGACCCTCTCGGCTTCTTAATCACCCTTGTTCTCAGTCGGGAGTTGCAAGTAGTTTCGTGTTTGTAGCATCTTTGGGGCCGCACGCAACGCTGACCTTAGGGGTGGGTTGTGTTGCAGTAGGCACGTGGCCGGTGTACCGAAAGTGCCGATTTGGTATCTCGGGAACCCCGCACACATCGTTCGGGGCTGTATGGGAAACCTCGGCGGACTCCTGCGGATGGAACCGAATAGGCGATAAACCTGGACTAGGGACTTGAGTGTTTAGGTAGGCTGTGGCCGACACCCACGTTGGGCTTCCGCTTGAAGGTTGCCGAGTACATGTCGGTAAACGGCGGTAAGTGGTGAGCGTGTGTGAAGAAGTACACCCCGCAGGTTAATATGATCTATTGAATAGCCGTGTCCACGGAGAAGGACTTCGGGTTGCCTATATCGGTTCATAGACAAGTAAATGGATACTACTAAAAGCCTCAAGATAAGTGTGAGTACATGGATGGCCCTCTCGTGGGTTGACGAGAGAGGATCCACGGTGGAGTATTGTGATGGTGATTAGTGGACTCGTGTGCGATAAATGCTTTTCAAGTGGTGTCACGTAGGATAGCTTAGCCAAGAGTCAAAGCTGGCTTGCTGCAAATAACTCCACCTCCTTATTGAGAATGTGCATGTATGATAGGATTCTGTGGTAAGACTTGCTGAGTACCTCCGTACTCATGTTTGTAATTAATGTTTTCAGACGACAACACTGCCCCCTCCGATGGGTTTTATGTAGACCTTGACATCGGCGAGTGAACTAGCCACCGGTGGTGATCCAAGGCTTGTGAAGGGCCCTTTGTAGATAGAAGGGCTTCAACAAGCTTTCTTTCTTTCTAGAGTCTGTACTCAGACTAGTTTGCTTCCGCATGTGCTTGTATGTTTGTATGACTTGAGTGTTGGGTCATGTGACCCCTATCTGTATGGATATGTTATGTATGGCTCCTCGGAGCCTCTTAAATAAAGTACTTTGAGTTGTAGAGTTTTGTTGTGATGCCTTGTTGTATTTACTCATATCGGGCATATTGCGTGTATGATTGAAATGCTTGGTATGAGTGGGATCCGACAAACTAGTTGTTTATCCTTGGCAGCCTCTCATATGGGGAAATGTAGTCTTGTGCTTCGGCGATAGTAGTCCGCTTCTGCCCGGTTCACGGAGTCCTGTTAGCCCAGCACTACTGCTTGGACACTTGACTGGCGGCATGTGTTTCACTTCGTTCCTATATACATCCCTTTGGGGAAATGTCACGCGGTGATATTCGAGTCTGCCTAGCTGCTACAGCCGGGATACCGGTTCCTGTTAGCCAGTGCTACAGCCCAATTCATACGTTGATGACCGACATGCTCGATGTGATTCATGTATGCCTGTCCCCATAGGTTAGCGCCGCTTTGGGTTCACGACTAGCCATGTCGGCCCGGTTCTTTGTCATGTGGATGCTAGCAACACTATCATATCGTGAGCCAAAAGACATAAACGGTCCCGGGCCATGGTAAGGCGACACCGTGGGAATACCGTGCGTGAGGCCGCAAAGTGATATGAGGTGTTACCGCCAGGTCGATGTGACTTGGAATCGGGGTCGACAGCGTTGGCATCGAGAGCAGGGCTGCTGTGAGGTTCGCTAAGCCAAACTGGTCGATGTTGAGTCTAGAAATGCTTTAGTTATATGTAGGGGAATTGATTGTGGGAGGAGCGTAAGGCTCTTTTTACTCCTTTACCTTATGCCCTCTGATCTGAGTCATCCTCTTCTCATTCTACGTGGGTATAGGACTAGGCTCTCTTCTTTCTATCAGGTTCACGTGTTACTAATCCGTAGAAACTTATAGGATTGTTGGTTACATCCTCAGTTCAGTTTCTACTAATTTTTAGTATGCTACCAGTTGAACCAGAACCTTGATATGATGTTGTTGAGTGGTCTTGCAATCTGATTTTGAATGTCTCAAAACTGTTTTTGAGCATTTACAGATGGTATGCTGCCCGATTTTCCCTAGAAATTCTAATGTCTTTGCATTGTGGCTGTGCTTTCAGATGGCCACCCGTTCCCAGAACCAAGTGGTTCGTCTGACCCGTTGCATTGATGTGTGTGGTCACACGGCAATGTTGGTTCGGGTGATGGTTGAGACCGGTTACCGATGGTATCCTGAATATACCGTTGAGGAGCAGTTTAGGGATTTTAATCAAAGCCAATATATGTGCACGGTCAGGATTTATCCATCTTATCCCGGAGCTACTGAACCGCTCCACTGTTCTTGTGGACTTGGGATCACTATTGGGATGTCCGTGCAAGATGCAGCCTATTCTATGATGACTATTATTCGAGCCAGAACTGCCTTGCTGTGCAACACCGATTTCCGCTACATGCCAGCATCCCTCCCCGGGGCGCATGGCTACTTTCAAGGTATGTACAGCGATGCATCCCATGAGGACTCACTTCTTCGCACTACTACAGAGATGTTGGAAGACAAGGACCGTGAAAACCGGGCCTTGCGTATGGAGCTCTTTAATGCCCGTTCTGATCACTGGGCTACTCTGACTCGGTTTGCACCTGCCGTGCAAGCCAGATTCATGTACATGAGGGACTTGTACCCTATGCGGGCTGGTCTGCCAGACTTTATGGAGTGGCGTGAGGTGGGAGGCATCACCCCTCCTCGTGGACCTCGTCTGCCGCCGTTTGTTGGACCACGGCCACATCCGAGTCCCTATGGTCCGCAAGCTCCACAGGATCGTCTGTTTCCGGATGATCATGTTCCACTTCCAGGCTTGGGTGGTGACTTCTATGAGGACTACTACGGAGCTGCCTGAGTTAGTAGTAGTATCCCTAGTATGGTAATAGTTGTATTTCCACCGTCCTGCGTGACTTGTGGAATATGACTTAGTGTGTATCATTCCAGAAGTGTAGAAAAATAATGTATATGAGTTTGGAATGCTTCCGATGAGATGTAGCGCCTTTCCCTATAGTTGTACCCCGTCGGGCTTGTACTAAACTATGAATGGTGTGTATGACCGTTGGTATATATATGGCAGTTTTATATTACCATGTCATACTGATGAACATCTCTGCATTCCGTGTTATCCATTACATTCCGCACTTCCTTGCTAAATCCTGCCATCCTGGTTTAAACCGTTGTTTTGTTTCCTAGGATGGTCAACACCCGCAACAATCCTGCTGCTCCGGAGCAAGGAGAAGCCAGTGCAGCCAGGAATGTAAATCTGCCTCAACCGCCATCTTTGGCCGAGGTTATGCTGGAAGCAGAACGCAATAAGAGTGAGACCAATCGTTTACTGGAGCGGATTGAGCAAAACACCGCACGCCAGCCAAGAAATGATTTGGTGTCACTCAATGACTTCGTCAAGCTGTATCCACCGAAGTTCAAATATCCCGTTGAGCCTCTTGACGCGGATGATTGGCTTCGCAGCATCAACCACAAGTTGCGTTCTGCCAACGTGGCTGAGGCTGATAAGGTTACCTTTGCCGCCTATCACCTCGAAGGCCCTGCTAGCCTTTGGTGGGAGAATTATGAGGCTATGCGTCCGGTTGGACAAATTACTACTTGGGCTGAATTCAGTGCCGCTTTCCGTGAGCATCACATCCCAGAAGGTCTCATGGATCGCAAAAGGGAGGAATTCTGCAATTTTACCCAGGGTAGGCTGACAGTGGATACTTACAGCCGTGAGTTTGGGAATTTAGCACGTTATGCTCTTGAAGAAGTTTCTACCGACGCCAAGAAGCAGGCAAGGTTCCGCAAGGGACTTAGCCCCGAGCTTCGTCGTGATCTCCGTCTGCACGAGTGCACCTCTTTTCCGAAGCTAGTCAATAAGGCTATCGGTCTTTGAAACCGGGCGTCTGATTTTGAAGCTTCACGCAAGCACATCCGTGACTCTGGTTCCTCATCCGCTCTGGATCTCGAAGCGCGGGTTTGGATTCCCATATCTGCTCGCCACCCGAGTTCACCCGAGGCCATCCTTTGAGGCGCCTCGTCCCAACCAGCAGTATGTTCCGCCCAAGACTTATGGAGGCCCCGCTGCTAATGCTGCTCCACGCCCAAATATGATAACTTGCTTCAAGTGTGGAGAGACGGGCCACTACATCCGTGAGTGTCCCCAAAACAACCCCAGTCAGATTGGAAAGTCTGTTGGCCATGGTAAGCCAGCAGGAAAGGTGCTCTATGCTAAACCAGCTGCCACTGCTCGTGGCCACGTCAACTATGTTTCAGCTGAAGAAACCTATGAGGACCCCAACGTCGTTCTCGGTACGCTCCTTGTTAATTGTCATCCGACAACTGTTCTTTTTTATACTGGAGCATCTCATTCATTTATTTCTGAGAGCTATGCTCGGTTGCACAACACCACATTATGTGACATGCATACCTCCATGGAAATTCAGACCCCTGGTTCTAGATGGCAAACCTCTAGAATAAGTCATGGGAATGAAATTCTTGTCGACAGATTAGTCTTTCTTGCCTCTTTAATAGCTCTTAAGTCCTCGGACATAAACATCATCTTGGGTATGGACTGGATGTCATCCCATTATGCTAAGATTGATTGCTCTACTAGAACTGTTCAACTCACCCATCCTTCGGGCAAGACAGTTAATGTTTTAACCCGAGTGGCCAAGCGCCAGCTTTACTCTTTAAATGCCAACCCCCTTCCAGACCTCGAAGATATTCCGGTAGTCCGTGATTTTCCGGATGTCTTTCAGAAGAACTGCCGGTGTTCCACCGACGGGGATGTCGAGTTCGTGATAGATCTTGTTCCGGAACCGTCCCAATTTCTAGAAGACCTTATAAGATGGCACCCCTAGAACTAGCGAACTTAAGAAACAACTCGATGAGTCCTTGCAAAAGGGTTTCATCCGTCCTAGTTCATCTCCATGGGCTTGCCCGTCCTCTTCGTCAAGAAGAAGGATGGAGCGGATCGGATGGTTGTGGATTACCGACACGTCAACTTGGTCACTATCAAGAACAAGTATCCGCTCCCGGGATCAACGATCCGTATGATCAGCTCGCTGGATCCTCGATCTTTTCAAGATGGATTTGAGGTTGGGCTACCATCAAATCAAAATCAAAACGGGACATTCCTAAAGCGGCCTTTGTTACTCGTTATGGCCAATCTGAGTACACCGTCATGTCCTTCGGATTAACCAATGCTCCAGCCACCTTCTCTCGGTTAATGAACTGAATCTTCATGGAGTATTTGGATAAATTCGTCGTGGTATACCTCGATGATATACTCATCTACTCCAAGAATGAGGAAGAACATGCCGAACATCTAAGGCTAGTATTGATGAAACTTCGAGAGCATCGCCTTTATGCCAAATTCTCCAAGTGTGAATTCTGGTTGCGAAGTGACCTACCTAGGCCATGTAATCTCGGCAAGGGCATTGCTGTCAATCCCGGCGAGTTCAAGCTGTCCTTGATGGACTCCACCGAATCGGTCAAGCAAGTTCGAGTTTCCTCGGTTTAGCGAGCTATTGCCGCCGCCGTCGAGAATTCTCTAAAGTTGCTAAACCTCTAACCGAACTCCTCAAGAAAGATAAGAAGTTCGAATGGACGCCACAGTGCGAGTTCAGCTTTCAGGAACTGAAAAGACGCCTGACATCTGCTCCCGTACTTGTTCCACCAGATTTTTCTAAGGACTTTATTATCTATTGCGACGCCTCGCGACAAGGACTAGGTTGCATACTCATGCAAGATCGTCATGTGATTGCCTCGCCTCTCGGCGATTCGTCCACATGAGGATAACTATCCCACACACGATCTAGAGCTTGCAGCAGTGGTTCATGCACTCAAAACCTGGCGACATTACCTTCTTGGTAATCGTTGCGAAATCTACACCGATCACCAAAGTCTGAAATACATCTTCACCCAACCGGATTTGAATCTCAGGCAAAGACGTTGGGTCGAGTTGATTACAGATTACGACTTAGGAATATCTTACACCCCAGGCAAAGCCAATGTCATGGCTGATGCACTAAGTCGCAAATCTTATTGTAACAATCTGATGTTACAACAAAGTCAACCATTTCTCCACGAGGAATTTCGTAAGCTTAATCTTCACATTGTTCCTCGAGGATTCCTTTCCACCCTGGTGGCGAAACATAACCTTATGGATCGAATCATAGCTGCTCAGCAGTATGATAGAGGAATATCTCGGATCAAGGAGAACATTGCTAGCGGAGCTGCTAAGTGTTTCTCCATAGATGAACGAGGTGTTGTCTTATTTGAGAACCGCTTGGTGGTTCCCAAGAAACAACAGCTACGGCAACTGATCCTTAAGGAAGCTCATGACTCTCCTCTCACCATTCATCCCGATAGTACTAAAATGTATCAAGACCTACGCCAGAGGTTTTGGTGGACTAGGATGAAGAGAGAAATCGCTCAATACATTGCTAATTGCAACGTCTGTCGTCGAGTTAAAGCAGAACATCAACGGCCTGCTGGTACCCTTCAACCTTTGGAAATTCCTGAATGGAAATGGGATAAAATCGGTATGGATTTCATTACCGGGTTTCCCAGGACCAAGAAAGGGAATAACGCTATCTTCATTGTCGTCGATCGTCTCTCCAAAGTAGCCCACTTCCTACCCGTTCGTGAGAGTATAACCGCTAGCCAGCTAGCTGATTTGTACATCTCTCGAATAATGTCTCTTCATGGTGTTCCATTGGAGATTAACTCAGACCGTGGAAGTCTCTTCACCTCTCGATTTTGGGAAAGTTTCCAAAATGCTATGGGAACTCGTCTCTCCTTTAGCACCGCATTCCACCCTCAATCAAGTGGTCAAGTAGAACGAGTCAATCAAATCCTAGAAGATATGCTTCGAGCTTCTGTCATCTCTTTTGGCATGAATTGGGAGAAATGCCTTCCATTCGCCAAGTTCGCTTATAACAATAGTTATCAAGCTAGCTTAGGCAAAGCTCCTTTCGAAGTTCTTTATGGACGGAAATTTCGAACGCCTCTTAACTGGTCAGAAACCGGGGAGAGACAACTCTTTGGCCCGGATATGATTCAGGAAGCGGAAGAGCAGGTTCGCGTTGTTCGTGAGAAATTGAAAACAGCCCAATCTCGTCAAAAGAGCCAATATGACCGCAAGCATAAGCCTATGGCTTATGAAATTGGCGAGAAGGCTTACCTTCGGGTTACTCCTTTGAAGGGAACCCATCGATTCGGTATCAAAGGCAAGTTGGCTCCTCGTTACATTGGACCCTTTCGCATTCTTGCCAAACGAGGAGAAGTTGCCTACCAATTGGAACTACCTCCGCATCTTTCCAGAGTCCATGATGTCTTCCACGTTTCCCAACTCAGGCGTTGCTTCTCGGATCCTATCCGTGGAGTGGACCATCAAACGCTTGATCTCCAAGATAACCTTACCTATCGAGAATATCCCGTTCGTATTCTTGATCAAACTGAGCGTACCACTCGACGTCAGAATATCAAGTTTCTAAAGGTTCAATGGTCAAACCATTCCGAGCAAGAAGCAACTTGGGAAAGGGAGGATCGTCTTCGACTTGAGTATCCCACCTTTTTCACAACGGACCCTAAATCTCGGGACGAGATTCTTTTGAGTGGGGGTGAGTTGTCACATCCTAGTTAGACCATGCATTAGTGTGTGCATCATGTTTAAATTTCATTTGAATTTGAAATGGGGAAGACAGAACCCCCAGAACCCCTCTTGAATCCAACTAGGGTTTACTAAAAAAATTTCAATGAACCTGAAATGCCCTTCAAAAATGCTCATCACCTTTGCTTTGGTTCAGAGCCTCTGCCAAAAGTGGTGCACAATTTTCTAGGTCATCCCAAGGTCTTTGAATTAAATCATAGTATTTGAGTTTGAGCATTTCAAATTATATAAAATATTGCAAATGCCCAAATATTCCCAAACAGAAATGTTTCATGTTGGAAATATTCCAACAATGGACCTGGTGCAGTTTGGTGATTTTTGGAGCTATCTAAGTATTTTTAAAAACTCCACAAAGTTGCAGAATAATAGAAAAAGAAAAACATATTAGAAACCTTACCTGGCGCCACCTACCCGGCCCACCTGCCGGCCCAGCCCAGCAGCCGCGCCAGCGAGCTGCTTGGCTCGGCCAGGCAGGCAGCCAGGTGCTCGGCGGCGAGCACCGCATGGGTGCCACGCACCTGGTCGCCGCCCCGCCGCTCCCCTCACCCAGCCGCGATGTGGACCGCTCCCCCTTGCTCCCCCGAACCCCCTGGACACCTCCTCTCCTCCCCGGCTCCTCTCTCTCGCGCTCCCCCGCCATGGCCGACGCCACCGCCGCCGCACCATCGCCGTAACCGCGCTCCCCGTCGTTCGTGCTCCTCCTCACTGTGTCTAGGAGCTCCGCCACCCTCCTCTACCCCGAGCTAGCCGAGCCCCGTATGCTCTAGTGCCCCGAGTCCACTACACCGACCTCGCCCGATCCCACCGTCCCCGGAGATCCCCTTCAAGGCCGTCGTCGCTCCGGTCCGTCCCCGACCCCGACGAGAGTTTCTCCGAGTTGCCCGTGAGCCCGTCTATCCCCCCTTCCCTTCCTCTCTCGCTCTCGAGCTGTGTAGCAACCACATGAAGATCACCCGCACCCGCCGCCGCGGAGCTCGTCGCCGACGTGCTCCCGGTCACCCACCGGCCAACTCTCGGTGTCTAACGCACTCACCGCACTGCGCAGCACCTAACCATGCACTCCTCGCACCTCACCGAACCCCCTAGCCTCGAGTTCGCCTTTGGCCGAACTCCGGCGGCCGCCTAGGTCGTCGTAGGTGCCGATTCCGGCCGCCCCGACCCCAACCGACTCCACCAGAAGCTGCGACATGTCCCCAGCTACCCATAGCCACCCTCCGCGGCTCGTTTGGTTGCCGAAACAGCCAAACTCACTTTCGCCGCCGCGTCGGGCTCGCCGGCGGCTAGACGCCGGGCAGCCGACGTGGAATTTGACCATGGGTGGGCCCTGGTTGACTCTGATGAGTCAATGACAGGTGGGGCCCAGCCCTGTTAACTAAATAGGATTAGTTTTAATTAATTTTTAGTTAAACTAATTATGCTGACAACCTGGACCCACAGTCAGGTTTGACTTGGACGTCTCCGTTGACCCTGACGTCATCCTGATGCATGGCTGACGCAATAAGTTAATTACTGGATTTATTCTATCACAGGAAATTCCAGAATATAGTTCAAACTTCAAAAATTAATAACTTTTAATCTGTAACTCCAAATGCAAAGATCTATATATGAAAAATGATCAGAAAAATCCATTCTATCCATTGGTACAGGTTTCATGCATGATAAAACAAGTTAACCTTGCTGTTTAAGCAGAATAAGATATTACACCTTTAGGGCTATTTCAAATGAGCTAGCATTTGAATCTTTGATTCAAATGAGTTCATCCCTTTTTGTTTCAGCTTGCATTAGGCCAACACACATCCATATTGCCATGTCATAGCATGCATCATATTGTTGCATATTGCCATGTGTGTTTATTTTCGGTATGTCTTTCGTGATAGGTTACGCCTCAGGATAATCCCGAATATCCGTCTGAAGGGCAGTATCCTACCACCACTCCATCAGGCAAGCAACTCATTGATCATTCCGATACAAACCCATGTTCTCGCTTCTGCTCTCGTTTACTGCATTAAGACATGTTTGTGATTGAGTTGATTGAGCCATGTTTGTGATTCCTACCATGCTATGCTTGCTATGCTTAGAGTTGTGTCAGGTCTGGCTCATCGGGATGATGAACTGGAGTGAAAGGTTGTGTTGGTTCGAGAGTGAAAGTGTTGAACACGTTTTGGTAAAGGTATCGATGAGAGGTCATGTAGGAGTACATGGTGGGTTGTTTCATTTAAGCCGATCCTAAGAACTGAGAGCTGTGTTTGTGATCCATGAAACAGTTACTACCACGCATTGGGATCCTTAATTGACCCTCTCGGCTTCTTAATCACCCTTGTTCTCAGTCCGGGAGTTGCAAGTAGTTTACGGTGTTTGTAGCATCTTTGGGGACCGCCGCATAGCGCTGACCTTAGGGGTGGGTTGTGTTGCGGTAGGCACGTGGCGGTGTGTACCGAGTGCCCGTTTGGTATCTCGGGAACCTGCACACATCGTTCGGGGATGTATGGGAAACCTCGGCGGACTCCTGCGGATGGAACCGAATAGGCGATAAACCTGGACTAGGGACTTGAGTGTTTAGGTAGACTGTGGCCGACACCCACGTTGGGCTTCCGCTTGAAGGTTGCAGTACATGTCGTGTATGGCGGCGGTAAGTGGTGAGCGTGTGTGAAGAAGTACACCCTGCGGGGTTAATATGATCTATTGAATAGCCGTGTTCACAGAGAAGGACTTACGGGTTGCTTATATCGGTTCATAGACAAGTAAATGGATACTACTAAAAGCCTCAAGATAAGTGTGAGTACCGCGGATGGCCCTCTCGTGGGTTGTGAGAGAGGATCCACGGTGGAGTATTGTGATGGTGATTAGTGGACTTGTGTGCGACAAATGCTTTTCAAGTGGTGTCACGTAGGATAGCTTATCCAAGAGTCAAAGCTGGCTTGCTGCAAATAACTCCACCTCCTTCTTGAGAATGTGCATGTATGATAGGATTACGTGGTAAGACTTCTTTGAGTACCTCCGTACTCATGTTTGTAATTAATGTTTTTAGACGACAACACTGCCCCTCCGATGGGTTTTATGTAGACCTTGACATCGACGAGTGAACTAGCCACCCAGGTGGTGATCCAAGGCTTGTGAAGGGCCACTGTAGATAGAAGGGCTTCAACAAGCTTTCTTTCTTTCTAGAGTCTGTACTCACACTAGTTTGCTTCCACATGTGCTTGTATGTTTGTATGACTTGAGTGTTGGGTCATGTGACCCCTATCTGTATGGATATGTTATGTATGGCTCCTCGGAGCCTCTTAAATAAAGTACTTTGAGTTGTAGAGTTTTGTTGTGATGCCTTGTTGTATTTACTCATATCGGGCATATTGTGTGTATGATTGAAATGCTTGGTATGAGTGGGATCCGACAAACTAGTTGTTTACCCTTGGCAGCCTCTCATATGGGGAAATGTAGTCTTGTGCTTACGAGTGATAGTAGTCCGCTACAGCCGGTTCACGAGTCTGTTAGCCAGCACTACTGCTTGGACACTTGATTGGCGGCATGTGTTTCACCGTTCCTATGTCGTCCTTCGGGAAATGTCACGCGGTGATATTCGAGTCCTGCCTAGCCTGCTACAGCCGGGATACCGAGTCTGTTAGCCTAGTGCTACAGCCCGAATTCATACGTTGATGACCGACATGCTCGATGTGATTCATGTATGCCTATCCCCATATGTTAGCGCCGCTTTGGGTTCACGACTAGCCATGTCGGCCCGGGTTCTTTGTCATGTGGATGCTAGCGACACTATCATATACGTGAGCCAAAAGACGCAAACGGTCTCGGGCCATGGTAAGGCGACACCCGTGGGAATACCATGCGTGAGGCCGCAAAGTGATATGAGGTGTTACCGGCTAGGTCGATGTGACTTGGAATCGGGGTCCTGACAGACTCCTCAAGAGCCAAACGAAGACCACGCTCTTCCTCAAGAGCATTGGAAAGATCCGAAATCTCATCGGCATAGTCACGACTATGCCCTTCCATCTTAGAGATGGTTTCTTCATGAGTCTCGATCATGACATTGGCTTCACCAAGTTGTTCCAAGAGAGCAACGAAGTGCTTCTTGGATTTGCCCTTGAGTTTACTCATAAAGATCTCAAATTCATTTTCCTCTACATTAGTCCCCTCATGTTCATCAATGCAATCCGTCAAATAAGAATGATTGATGATGGTAGTTTTGATGTTGGGGGTTACCTTGATGGTGGCTTTAGCCATGAGGCACTTAAGCGGTGATGCTTTCATTGGGTGAACCAAGAGAGACACCCGAGGAGTCATTGCAATGGACACGGAGGCCATGGCAACCGATTCACCATCCTCATCATCATCATCATCCTCATTGTACTCTTCTTGAACCACCAAGGCTTTGTGAGGAGTCTTCTTTGGGAAGTTGCTCTTGTTGGGGAAAGACTTGGCCTTGTCCTTACGGATGAGCTTGCCACCATTGTCTTCCCTCTTCTCATATGGACACTCCGCAACAAAGTGACTCACATTGCCACAATTGAAACACGTCCTCACTCGTTGCTTGCCCTTAGAGCCACTTGAATTGCTCTTGTTGAAGTTGGGTCTTGAGTTCTTCTTGCTCCAAAATTGTCTTGAAGCAAGGGCCATGTGTTCATGATAATCATACTTAGTATCTTCGAGGTTGCTCTCTTCTTCTTCCTCCTCTCCATCTTCATTGACACAAATCTTGGCCTTCAAAGCGAGGTTGGGCTTCTTTGCTCTTTGGGAGCGAAGCACCGCATTGTCGGCGGTCTTGTCCAATATGCTCATAGCCACAAACTCATCCAACACATCACTTGAGGACAGGGTGTGGAAGTCCGGTCGCTGATGGATGACGGAGGACATGGATTTGTGGTAGGGCATCATTGCCTTGAGGAATTTGCGCTTGATCCAGTTGTCATCTGTGTCCTTACTTCCATGATCCCGGAGGGAGACACCAAGCTTGGTTACTCTCCGATAGAGCTCACGAGGTTCTTCTTCTTCCTTCATTGCAAACTCATAGGCTTCATCTTGGACCACTTCATAATTGGAACGTTGAATGCTTGCGCTTCCTCGATAAAGGGAAACCACCTTGAGCCAAGCATCTTTGGCACGGGAGTAAGGCCGGAGATGAGGGAGGTCTTCGGGAAGGATTGCTTCTTGGATGATGAAGAGAGCATTCTCATTGAATTGATGGTCCACGACCTCTCTTGGAGAAAAGTTGCTCGGATCATGCGGATAGAAACCTTCTTCAATGATTCTCCAAAGGTTAGTGTTCACATGATTTAAATGACGCTTAAAACGATAAACCCAAGAATCAAAATCCTCCTTTTTATCAATCTTAGGTGGTGGACCGGCATGATTCAAATGAGTGGAAGGAATCGGTCCACCATAAATGGGAGGTTGCACATGGGCGAAGATGCCGGGGCCATTCTTACCACTAGACGAGGGGGCTTTCTCACTAGTAGCTTCCCCCTTATCGGAGTTAGCATCCGCTCCGTGTTGGCGAGATCACCCACTTTCACGGGTGCGATTGGAAAGTTTAAGCCCTTCTAGGAATTCCTTAAACATGTCCTTGACCTCGCTTCGTCATGGAGTTTTTCAATGTGTCCAACGCCACATTGAATTCCTCACGAGATCAAGGTACCCCATCTCCGTAGATGATGTCGGATTCGCACGGAGTGCTCCCCACATCATCTACGATGTCAACTCATACTCTTGGACGGTAAAGTCCTTAAAAGAGACGAGGCTCGATACCAATTGAAAGGATCGATATAGTTGACTAGAGGGGGTGAATAGGCAACTAACAATTTTTAAGCTTTTCTTTACCAATTTAAACTTTGCAATACTAAAGGTTGTCTAGATGTGCAACTAGGTGGACAACCTATATGATGCAAACAACACAAGCACAAAAGCAAGCAAGGATAGGAACACAAATAAGCTTGCACAAGTAAAGGGATAAGATAACCAAGAGTGGAGCGGTGGAGACGAGGATGTGTTACGAAGTTCCTTCCTTTGAGGGGAAATGCGTCTCCGTTAGGCGGTGTGGAGGCACAATGCTCCCCAAGAAGCCACTAGGGCCACCGTAATCTCCTCACGCCCTCACACAATGCAAGAGCCGTGATTCCACTAATGGTGCCCTTGAAGGCGGCGACCGAACCTTTACAAACAAGGTTGGGGCAATCTCCACAACTTAATTGGAGGCTTCCAACAACACCACGAAGCTTCACCACAATGGAATATGGCTCCACGGTGACCTCAACCGTCTAGGATGCTCAAACACCCAAGAGTAACAAGATCCGCAAGGGATAAGTGGGGGGAATCAAATATCTTGTGGTGGAAGTGTAGATCGGGCTCTTGTCACCCAATCCCGAGCAAATCAACAAGTTTGATTGGCTAGGGAGAGAGATCAGGCCAAAATGGAGCTTGGAGCAACAATGGAGCTTAGAGAGAGAAGAGGTGGTCAACTAGAGGTTGAAGACGCCCCTTATATACTCGTGCGAAAAATCCAACCGTTATCCACTTATTCAGCCCGCGACGCGCGGTACTACCGCTCCAGGGGCGCGGTACTACCGCGAGGCTGCGCGGTACTACCGTGGCGGACCATGGTACTACCGCGGCAGCAGCACAGGCCGGAACTAGCCTGACTAAGGGGCAGTACTACCGCTTGCGCGGTACTACCGCTCCCCCTTGCGGTACTACCGCAAGGCAGGGGAGTCATGGCCTGGGAAGGGCGCGGATGAAATAAATTACATCCGTACCAACTTCCGCTGAAACTGCGGTAGTGCAAAAATCCGACGCGGTACTATCGCTCCGGAGGAGCGGTACTACCGTAGCGCGTGCCTACTACCGTGAAACTACGGTACTCCGTAGGAGGGCCACGGTACTACGGCTCATAGGGAGCAGTACTACCGTGGGCTCCGCGGTACTACTGCTATTTGGACGAGCGGTACTACCGTGGTGGTAGCGGATGTAAAAAAATTACATCCGCCCCTACTACCGCACCGGAGCGGCACTAGGCCTGGGAGCCGCGGTACTACCGCTCCAGAGGAGCGGTACTACCGTGGCACCCCGCGGTACTACTGCGTGTACCCGCGGTATTACCGCGTGTACCCGCGGTACTACCGCAAGTACAAGGTAGTTGTCAGATTTTCGCACAACCAAGATAACGAAGGGAAGCTCCAAAGTGCAGGGAAAGGAGGGACAAGTGTATGTGTTGATTCCGCCCTAACCTTTCCGACGCGGACCACCTCTTAATAGTACGGCTCTCCTCGACTCAAATCCACCAAAAAAGCGTGGGGCGGACGCCGTCTTCAATAGTCTCCGAGGGCACCGAATCGTCTCGAGCCTAGAGATGAACCATCTGAGGAACTCAAAGCATACGATTAGTCCGCAAAAGTATCGTCATCAATCACCAAAACACTTACGGGATAAATATGCCCTTACAGATGTAGACAAGATCCGTTTATCTATTGCGTTAGATATAGACCCCATCTTTTTATCCTTAGTAGCAACGATACATACGTGTCGGTTCCCTTTCTGTCACTGGGATCAAGTACCGTAAGATCGAACCCACTACCTGGCACCTCTTCCCATTGTAAGATAAATAGATCAAGTTGGCCAAACGAAACCCAAATATCGGAGAAGAAATACAAGGCTATAAGAGATCATGCATATAAGAGATCAAAGAAACTCAAATAACTTTTATGGATATAAAATGATATGACTAATCATAAACTCAAAGTTCATCAGATCCCAACAAACACACCGCAAAAGAGTTACATCATATGGATCTCCAAAAGACCATTGTATTGAGAATTCAGCAAGAGAGAGAAAGCCATCTAGCTACTAACTACAGACCCGAAGGTCTACAAAGAACTACTCACGCATCATCGGAGAGGCACCAATGGAGGTGGTGAACCCCATCCAAGATGGTGTCTAGATTGGATCTGGTGGTTCTGGACTTTGCGGCGGCAGGATGAATATTTCGTCTACGCTTCTAGGGTTATGGATTTTTGGGGTATTTATAGAGGAAAGAGGCGGTCCAGGGGGCACCCAAGGTGGGCACAACCCACCAGGGCGCGCCTGGGCCTCCGGGCACTCCCTGGTGGGTTGTCCCCTGCTCGGGACTCCCCCCAGGTGCAACCAGGGCCCAACTTCTTCCTTTTGGTCCATAAAAAATCATCGTGAAGTTTCGTTGCATTTGGACTCCGTCGGATATTTATTTCCTGCGATGTAAAAAACATGGAAAAAAACAACAACTGTCACTTGGCACTATGTCAATAGGTTAGTACCAAAAAATCATATAAAATGACTATAAAATGATTATAAAACATTCAAGATTGATAGTAAAACAACATGTAACAATCAAAAATTATAGATACGTTGGAGACGTATCACTCATCTCTCCTGTCCTCTCCGCCGGGGACGTCTTCTCCAGGCCCGGACCCCACCGATATACGTCCTGCAACTCTCTGGCCCCGCCTTGCGGTCTATGTGTTCGATACATTGTCTGAACGGTTTTTTTTAATGATTTTTTTAGGGAAACGATGAATTTCGATGCTTCCTCGGACGAGGAGTATGTACCGACGGAGCTTGATCAAATGATTCAAGAATAGTTCATCATTTCCTCAGATTTGGACGAAGAAGTGGACATGATCATGCTCATGAGCATGCAAGTAGAAATGGACCGGCAGGTGGAGTATATTCTCAACTTCAAGGGCTCAATCAAAGGGAGAAGAGTGATCAATCGGGATAGGGTGTCTAGAGCACGGCTATTGCAGAGGGACTACTTTGCTCTGAACCCAACTTTCCCGGATGATCCATGGTTTCGTCACCGTTTCCACATGCGGAAACCATTGTTCTTGCACATTGTGGAGGGAGTGGAGGCATATGATGAATACTTAGAGCTGAAGAGGGATTATTGCGGCCAACTTTCTTTCTCTGCTAAGCAGAAGTGCATCGCTGCTCTGAGGATGCTTGCACTTGGCACTTCCTAGATGCCGTTGGTGAGAAGGTCAGGATGGGCGAGAGCACATGCCTGAAGACTACTATCAAGTTTGCCCGCGCCGTGGTGCTGGTGTTTGAAGTAGAGTATCTGAGAGAACCAAATGCGGAGGACACAGAAAAGGTTGTTGGCTATTAATTGGAGAGGCCAGAGGGTTCCCAAGAATGCTCAGATTAATTGATTGCATGCATTGACAATGGAAGAGATGCCCCAAAGGTTTGCATGGAATTTATCAGGGTCACACCAAAGAGGTCACCATCATACTTGAAGCGGTGACATCACATGACTTATGGATTTGGCAAGCTTTCTTTGGAATGTCGGGGTCTCACAATGACATCAACATGCTTCAATAATCTCCGGTGTTCAGGTGCAACTACACTATCAGCGGCCGTGAGTATAACATGGGATACTATCTTGCAGACGACATCTATCCTCAGTGGGCGGCATTTGTGAAGACCATATCCGAACCATAGGGAAACAAACAAAGCCACTTTGCAACAATGTAGGAAGGAACCAGCTAGGAAGAATGTGGAGAGGGAATTTGGAGTGCTTCAAGCTCGCTGGGGAATTGCTCGTGGAGCTGCAATGATGTGGGAATTAAAAACTTTGTGGCGGCTCATGACATGTTGTGTTATTTTGCACAATATGTTGTCGAGGATGAGGGTGATGGTGTAGCCCAAACCAATGCTATTGAAGCACCTTAAGAACAAGTTTAAATCCCGGAAGATCAAGATGCAGTTCAACTTAAGAACATTCTGCAGATGCATCAAAATCTTCGAGATCATCAGGTGCACGCGTAGCTACTCAATGACCTTGTGGAGCATATCTGGACCCATAATGAAAACCAAGAGCTAATGAGTTGCGGACTTAACAAATTTTATGTAACAAGACCTATGTATTTTTTATACCAACATTGTTAATTACATGTGAAATTAGCTTGTATGATCGACGTGCGTGGATTTGCATGGATTTAAGAGTTCAGATTTGAGATATGTGAATACCGGACACAAAATATGAGAGGTCAGCCGGCGCTGTCCGCGGACGCGCCTGCGGGGCGTATAAGGGACCGAATTCAGGCCCGGCTGTACATGCTTTAAACTTGAGAAGTTTGGTCCCTCTCCAGCCCGGAAGTGGTTTATCTGATGACATATGGAGTGGTTTTGACCCTGGTGTTACTAGTTGACTGCCACCTCATCATTTATTCCACTCTGTGTCTTTCCTCATATCTCAGCCATGTTCTCGCCCTAGCCATTTAATCAAACAAGTTATGTGTCATCTTTCGTGGCAGTGTTCCGGGGGCATGCGCAGCGGCACACGACAATGTAGTTCACTCGTAGGAAGGTGAAAGCGGTCGCGGCACCGCGTGTAACGGAGAGGCATGCGGTCATTGCCCGCGGTGGGTTTGCAGTGAAGTCAGACGTCAATGATGCCTTAGCTCGAGGAGGTCGTAGAAGAGGAGGCGGTCACGTCCAACGTTACAGTAGCTGGGCAAGCATGCGAGGTTGCGGTGGCTGAGGCTGCCAAGCACCAGCTCGGCATGGGATTCACGGTTTGTGGCACCAGCGGCATGGTCCTCACTCCTCAGAGAGGCGCTTCACGACCATTGCAGGGTACAGAATCATGAAGGCACAGACTGAGAGGGACGGCGGTGACGAAGGACGCACGCGTACATGCCTTCATATACAGAGAAGGACGCATATTTGTTGCAGCCAGGGGAAGAGAGGCTCAACTATTTTGGACCAATGGGAACATAAAATAAAATGAGAGCGTAAGGTTGAAGAAATTGTTGCCATGCGGGACAATACCTGGCTGTGGGCAGCCCGGCCCGGCCCGGCCCAAAAATCCTGGGCCGGGCTTGGGCCTGAAAATCAAGAGCGCCGGGCAGGTCGGGCCGTGCTCGGGCTTGCGCAAAACATAATTTTAGCCGTAGTCGGGCCGGGCTGACCGGGCCGTGTCAGGCTTTTTGGGCTTGGGCCTGAAAATCGAGAGCGCCGGGCAAGTCGGGTCGTGCTCGGGCTTGCGCAAAACATAATTTTAGCCGTAGCCGGGCCGGGCTAACCAGGCCGTGTCAGGCTTTTTGGGCTTGGGCCTGAAAATCGAGCGCCGGGCAAGTCGGGTCGTGCTCGGGCTTGCGCAAAACATAATTTTAGCCGTAGCCGGGCCGGGCTAACCAGGCCGTGTCAGGCTTTTTGGGCTTGGGCCTAAAAATCGAGAGCGCCGGGCAAGTCGGGTCGTGCTCGGGCTTGCGCAAAACATAATTTTAGCCGTAGCCGGGCCGGGCTAACCAGGCCGTGTCGGGCTTTTGGGCTTGGGCCTAAAAATCGAGAGCGCCGGGCAAGTCGGGTCGTGCTCGGGCTTGCGCAAAACATAATTTTAGCCGTAGCCGGGCCGGGCTAACCAGGCCGTGTCAGGCTTTTTGGGCTTGGGCCTAAAAATCGAGAGCGCCGGGCAAGTCGGGTCGTGCTCGGGCTTGCGCAAAACATAATTTTAGCCGTAGCCGGGCCGGGCTAACCAGGCCGTGTCAGGCTTTTTGGGCTTGGGCCTAAAAATCGAGAGCGCCGGGCAAGTCGGGTCGTGCTCGGGCTTGCGCAAAACATAATTTTAGCCGTAGCCGGGCCGGGCTAACCAGGCCGTGTCAGGCTTTTTGGGCTTGGGCCTAAAATCGAGGCGCCGCAAGTCGGGTCGTGCTCGGGCTTGCATAAAACATAATTTTAGCCGAGCCGGGCCGGGCTAACCAGGCCGTGTCGGGCTTTTTGGGCTTGGGCCTAAAATCGAGGCGCCGGCAAGTCGGGTCGTGCTCGGGCTTGCATAAAACATAATTTTAGCCGTAGCCGGGCCGGGCTAACCAGGCCGTGTCGGGCTTTTTGGGCTTGGGCCTAAAATCGAGAGCCGGGCAAGTCGGGTCGTGCTCGGGCTTGCATAAAACATAATTTTAGCCGTAGCCGGGCCGGGCTAACCAGGCCGTGTCGGGCTTTTGGGCTTGGGCCTAAAATCGAGAGCGCCAAGGCAAGTCGGGTCGTGCTCGGGCTTGCATAAAACATAATTTTAGCCGTAGCCGGGCCGGGCTAACCAGGCCGTGTCGGGCTTTTGGGCTTGGGCCTAAAATCGAGAGCCGGGCAAGTCGGGTCGTGCTCGGGCTTGCATAAAACATAATTTTAGCCGTAGCCGGGCCGGGCTAACCAGCCGTGTCGGGCTTTTGGGCTTGGGCCTAAAAATCGAGAGCGCCGGGCAAGTCGGGTCGTGCTCGGGCTTGCGCAAAACATAATTTTAGCCGTAGCCGGGCCGGGCTAACCAGGCCGTGTCAGGCTTTTTGGGCTTGGGCCAGGCTCGGCCCTGATATAGTAGGCCCGGCGATTGGGCCGGGCCGGGCTCGGGCCTGGGATTCAAGCTCCAGGCTTTTTTTGGCCCGGCCCGATGTATGCCCAGGTATATGCGGGACCAACCGATCAATCAAATAAACCATTTCAGTTTAGGGAGGGGCCAAACTTGTCTGACTTAAGGAGTTTTTTTTTTTTTTTTGAAACGGCTGGCTTAACGAGTTATAAGGATGCAAGTTGTTCTATTTTAAAGTTTAGGCATGAATTCCACACTTGGTGATTAGTTGAGGGACAAAAATAGACTTTCCTCTTTCTACGATGATGATGATGAAACTGGTGAGACACAGAGATTAAAACTGGAGGTCGGCCGGGCCGACACCCGCGACAGCGGCTACAGCTTCCTCAGACTCCACACGCTTTCCTTCCGTGGTCGGCGCGCTGTTGGATTCTCGCCAGACCACACAACAGGCCAAGGCAAAGAAACATCACCGAAGCAGCCAACGGCTCGCTTGGTTCGAATCCATTATGTTTGTTTACTCATTAAGCAACTCGAGGATGAAACAAATGATTATAAGATGAAAAAAGCCAGCGGGCTGGACGACTCCCCTGCTTCCACGTAGGCGCCATGAGAACTGGCGTCCAGTAAAGTAAAGATGGATTCTTCTTTGCCAAAGTTGATATTTCTATCGCTGTGGATGTCGCCGTGGAGAGCTTCCCGTTCAGACCTGACCCACCTGACGAAGAATCAATCAATATACACCTATATATCCTGAAGCCGAGCTGCCATTGTTAATGCTGGTGGTGCCAAGCTGGTCAAACCTCGCGGTCCGAAACCAGGACACGGGAAGACGCGTGTGCCCATCATCCCTACCATCGGCCGATCGATCCGATCCGCCGCCGCCACCTGCGCGGACGACGTGCGCGCGTGTCGTGTGGTCATGGACGCGGTGCCGGCGCTGGCGGTGGTGGACGCGCGCTTCTGCGCGGGGGACGAGGCGGCGCTGGCCGTCACCAAGACGCTCAGCATGTCCGGCAACGACTTCACCGTCACCGACGCCGCCACGGGGGCCCTGCTGCTGCGGGTCGACGGCGTCCTCTTCAGCCTCCGCCGCCGCTGCCTTCTCGCCGACGCCCACCGCCGCCCCGTCCTCACCGTCCAAGAATCGGTGGGTCCTCTTCTCCCCTTTCGTGTCGCCCCCCTCTGTTTCCTCCAAGCTCGTTGATTTCTTCTTCCCCAACCGTCTGACCCTGACGCGCCGCGGTTGGTGGCCCGTCGATCCATCCAGGCGCTGGTGATGAACACGCGGTGGAAGGTGTACCGCGGGGACAGCACGAGCCGGCGGGACCTGCTGTTCACGGTGGTGAAGCCGTCGGTGATCCAGCTGCGGTGGTCCACCAAGGTCAGCGTCTTCCTCGCCAGCAACGACGCCGAGCAGTCCCCCGACTTCCGGATCACCGGCAGCTACCACGACGGCGCCTGCTCCGTCTCCCTCGGCGAATCCGACACCCTCATCGCCAGGATCGACCGGCGGTCCACCGTGGTGAGCGCGCTGCTGGGCAAGAACGCCTACAGCGTCACCGTCAACCCCGGCATCGACTACGCCTTCATCGTCGCGCTCGCCGTCGTCCTCGACGAGATGCACTACCAATGACCACCACTGAAATGCAAATGCTTGCCGCGGGCGCCGTCTACGGGCTTACTGCGGATTGCTGTGTGTGTCGATGCTTTGTGTAGGGGAATCACGAATGCTCTGCTTTTGAGTTGATACATGTATCGGCCGTCAGAGCCTGATATGACGTTGAGGTGTGACGCTGTGAAACAGAGTTTTTGATCCGATTCAGCAATGTGCAGAGGGCACTCGGTTGAGCGCCTTTGCTTGTCCAATTCGGTTTTTTCAGGGCATCTTCAATGCGGATCTCAAAAGTTGCACATTTGTTCGAACCACGTAGTTCAGACGTGTTTTGTCATCCAAACAGACTAGTATCGGCCCGCCGAGCAATTCGAATGTGTTCTAGTAAACCGGAGACAAAGTGGGAGAAGGACTTGTGGTCGTCCGGACAGCTTCCACATCCCTGCCCCATCCAAAACCATCCTCCCTACCCGCGTGCTTTCCCGCCCGACGTCAGGTACCCGCATTGACGCCAGTCCAGAGCGGACGCGACCTCTCGCTGTCGCCATTGAAGCAGCGCTCCAGCCGACAGAGCACTGCCCGCTGCAAGTCCAGCTAAACACGCCTCTTCGCCGCATTCAAATGGCTACAGACTGCCTGGCTACCTCCATTAAACCCGCGCATGTGCCGAGAAACCTACTACGGGCACATGTCCTTTTGCGAGCCAGCGGACATTAAACACAACGCCGGTTGGTTCCTCGTATCTGCCTACTATTTAAACGACGCCGGTTAAGAACCACACCACACCTCCGCTCCCCATCTCTTCCTTGCACCATATTCTCCACTCTCCATTGCATCCAGCGAGTATGAAGAGAACTTCTACGGTATAAAAGCCGGCTAGGTAGCCCACCAAGACCGCCGGAGAGGAGCTAGGCAACTCGCCATTGAAGCAGCGCTCCAGGTCGTCCGTACCATGGGCGGGGCTCCAAGCTGGCGCGTGGTTCAGCAACTCGCCGCTCCAAGCCAACTCCCGAAAGAGTGGCGAGTTACTCCAAGCCAGCACGCAGGGGAGCATGGCGGCACAGGCAATGTGACTGACGTGGATGTGGGAGTGTCATACAACTCCTCCCACGCCTGCAGCCAGGCTATCCGTTGTCAACGTTGGCAGAAATGTGCCCTCGCAGCGGAGAAAGAAGTCGTCTTCATGGAGATCGACGACACAGCGCCAGCACGTCCGCGGTCGCTGCCAACATCGAGGAAAAGTAGAACATGGGATGCCGCCGCCACTTGTGTCCCAGGAAGGCCAACACCGACGCATCAACAGTGACTTGCCCTCTTCACAGGCCACCGTCGTCCCCCGCCCCCAAAACCAACCCTGATTTGTGCTTCATGGAAGCGGAGGAGTAGTGCTGCTGAACAAGAAGGGGGCTATTCTTCCCCTCACGCTGAACATAAATTGATCTAATTGGCCAATAAAGATAGATAGATCGAAGAGAAATACAAGGCTATAAAATCGTATATAAATAAATCTCAGAAAGGACTCACATACTTTTAATAATAATCTGATCATTAACCCAGAATTCATCGGATCCCAACAACCAAACCGCGAGAATTACATCGAATAGATCTCTGAAGAGATCACTATATTGAAGATCGAGAGAGAGAGAGAGAGAGAGAGAGAGAGAGAGAGAGAGCCATATAGCTACTACTATGGACCAGTAGGTCCGGTGGGAACTACTCACATATCATCATGGAGGCAGCAAAGCCGATGAAGATTGCCTCCGCAATGGTTTCCCCCTCTGGCAAAGTACGGGAAAAGGCCTCCAGATGAGATTGCGGAAGAGCAGAGGCTTGTGGCGGCGACAAAATTGTTTCGGGTCTCGCTTCAGAGGTTTCTGGATTTTAGGAAATTTATAGGCCAGAGATTAGGTAAAATGGAGCTATGTGGGCCTCACAAGAGCTGATGGCGTGCCCAACAAGGGGAGCCCTTTGAGCTTGTCGCTCCCTTGTGCTTCTTCTAGTCTCTCTCTCCAAAGCTTCTAGGGTCTCATCTAGTTAAGAGAAAATCACTGTAACATTTAATTGTGTTTGGACTTCGTTTGCTATGGTTTTTCTGCGAAACAAAAAATAGGCAAAAAAAATAGGAACTGACACTGGGCACTAAATTAATAGGCTAGTCCACAAAAATGGTATAAAAGGGCATATAAAGCATACAAAATTGATAATATAATAGTATGAAACGTATCAACGAGCATAGTCGAAATTTTAGCCTCATGAATCTTTCTTTTATTAGTAACAATATATTTCATGTACTTAGCATAAGGAGGCATATTCATCTATACCCCTATATAGTGTGCGAATAACTTTGAAAGATGATCGTTGGATGAAGCCAATCCGAGGTTGCAGAGATGGCAAATCTGGACACTACTGGCCGTTGGATATCATCAACATTCCACCAGATTTTGCCACATGTACGATCTAGAAGACTCCATGGTTGAACTTAAGCATAATGCACAAACCTCAAAACATAAGCACTTCTCCTTTGTTCTAGAATCTTCCGTATCATAATTGCCCAATTTTTTTCTACATGAATTGCCATTATTTGTTTTTACTTTATGCTTTACAACGCACAATTCCATGAGTCTTAAAATAGATTAGCTTTTTTATAAAAACTAATTGATTTTGAATAAGATGAACTATAAGAATTAAACGAACATCTACATCATGCCTATATGACTCAAAGCTTACATGCTACAATGTGGTATTTATTCATAATTTGGTTGCTAAATCTCATGCGTGCAATGCACGTGTACCTTACTAGTAGCATCAGTCAAAGGAACTTGCGGAAATAAAGGTCTAGAAAATCAAAAAAGGCGAGGAAAAGCATCTTCATCCTTTGACTTTAAAGCCTTACTAGGAAAAGGCATGGGTTTTTGAACCCATGGTTCTCTTTCTTTCCCATGCTTTCTAGCAAAAAAATTCCTCTTATCATATCTTTTATTCGTAGGAGGTGGGTCATCAAGCTCAACTCTAGGTTCTATTTCTACATCATTATCAGGTTCACTATTATTAATAGGTTGAGATTCATTATTAATATTATTATCATGAATAACATCATCATCATTAGGTGCATGCTCATTACCAGATTGTGTCTCAACATTAGAAATAGAAACATCATTATGATTCTCGGGTTTTTCTACATCAGGTTTCAGTAAAAGCATGCATAGTTTTATTCCTATTCGGTGACCTAGGTGCATTATCATTAATCCTCTGAGAACCATGTTCAATTCTTTTAGGACGACCCTCGGAAAACAATGGTTCCTGAGTCATCTTACTCCCTCTAGTGATTGCTCTAATGACATGCTTATTAAGTTTATTATAAATCTCCATAAACAAATCGTATTGTGATCGAGAAATTTGTTCAAGCTAAGTGTGAACCATATATAATGCTTCCATAAAATTTTAACATCATTACAAATTCTAACAAGCACATCACTCAAGTGTCCAATAATGATAGCATTTTGTTTTAATTGATCACTTATTTGCATATTAAAGTTCTGTTGTTTAACAAAAAAAGTTGTCAAATTCATTTAAGAATTGACCTGGAGACTTATTATACGGAATTAATATCACCCTCATCAAACCTATAAAGAGATTTTACCTCTACTACCTGTGTCAGAGCGTCGAGCCCATGTATTTCATCAATAGGTGGTAGTTTGTTAACCTCTTCAGCTTTAATACCTTTCTCTTTCATAGATTTATTAGCTTCTTGTGTATCTTCAGAAATGAGGAATAGAATGCCCTCTTCTTATGAGTTGCCTTAGGATGTGGTTCGAAAACTGTCCAATCATCAGTAATTTTCAATAAGTTATTCATAATTCCTAAGCTTCCTCAACTGTTTTTTCCTTGAAAACACAACCAACACAACTGTCTAGGTAGTCCCTAGATTCAACTGTTAGTCCACTACAAAAGATATCAAGGACTCCCTCCTTTCCGGTTTATAGGGCTCAACTCAAAAATCTTACCAACCAAGGTAGATGATGAGTGGTGGACTAATTTTGATACTTTGCCAAAGTACTCATTTAATGAGCTCATTTTCCTCAAACAATTGTGTTTACCAATGCATTAATTAAAAGGCATGCATCAATGACAAATAAATAACTAAGCACTTTTACATGCATTGGTGAGTTTTATTTTAATCCTCGCATGCAGTGATTTAATGCACCTGATGTGTGAGCGCATAATGGGAAGCAATACAAATGATACTTACAAAATGGAAAAACAAAAGTTTTGAGATAAGCCCTGTAAACCGGAAAGGAGGTAAAGCATTAAGTAGTTAGAGAAGCCTCCCCAAGCTTGAGGGAGACATTCTTCCTCAATTTGTTCGAAGTTGTAAATTTCGCGCAAGACAGATTGTCTCATATGAGCAGGGAAATACTTTTTAGTGAAGTAATAGATCATATCCTGGGGACTAGTCACATAACCAGGAGCAAGATTATTAAACCATGTTTTAGCATCACCCATTAATGAGAAAGAAAACGATTTAAGAATATAATAGTAGTGATTTTTCCCTCTTGAGCAA
Organism: Aegilops longissima; assembly: GCA_021605205.1. Classification (NCBI taxonomy): domain Eukaryota; kingdom Viridiplantae; phylum Streptophyta; class Magnoliopsida; order Poales; family Poaceae; genus Aegilops; species Aegilops longissima. The sequence continues at coordinate 676,986,814 of CM038680.1, read as the reverse complement.
ATAGGGTGGTAATATCATCCAATTTAATTAGATATGAAACAACTGTTTCAGATTCATAACCATGAAAATGATCAGATTCTACTAAAGTAATATGTTCAGGATCAACAGAGAATCCACAATCATTATCAGTAACGAAAATAGGAGAAGTTTCTAACTTAGGATCATATTTCAGCATTTTGTTCATGGCCTTTTCCGTAAGTAAAGCAATAAAACCTTCTATGCCATTACAAGTATCATAAGCCAGAAGATCTCTAGTAATCTCCTCATCAAAAGTATAACCTTCAGGAACACCTTCTAATATTTTACTTCTCACAGGAGTACTAGGTGTAGCAAGTGAATGATAATTTTTAATAAATTCCAATTTTGTAGCTTTAGTAATATCAACATCAAGTAATTTACCAAGTGGCATAATTTTATCAGGCAATGTAGAAACTGAAGGAAATATGCCCTAGAGGCAATAATAAAGTTATTATTTATTTCCTTAATTCATGATAAATGTTTATTATTCATGCTATAATTGTACTAACCAGAAACTTAGTACATGTGTGAATACATAGACAAAACATATAGTCCCTAGTATGCCTCTACTTGACTAGCTCGTTAATCAAAGATGGTTATGTTTCCTAACCATAGACATATGTTGTCATTTGATGAACGGAATCACATCATTAGGAGAATGATGTGATGGACATGACCCATCCGTTAGCTTAGCATTATGACCGTTTCAGATTCATTGCTACTGCTTTCTTCATGACTTATACATGTTCCTCACACTATGAGATTATGCAACTCCCGAATACCGGAGGAACACTTTCTGTGCTACCAAACGTCACAACGTAAAAGGGTGATTATAAAGGTGCTCTACAGGTGTCTCCGAAGGTATTTTTTGGGTTGGCATAGATCGAGATTAGGATTTGTCACTCCGTGTTTCGGAGAGGTATCTTTGGGCCCTCTCGGTAATACTCATCACTATAAGCCTGCAAGCATTGTTACTAATGAGTTAGTTGCGGGATGAAGTATTACGGAACGAGTAAAGAGACTTTTCGGTAATGAGATTGAACTAGGTATGATGATACCGATGATCGAATCTCGGGCAAGTAACATACCGATGACAAAGGGAACAACGTATGTTGTTATGCGGTTCGACGGATAAAGAACTTCGTACAATATGTAGGATCCAATATGGGCATCTAGGTTCCGCTATTGGTTATTGACCAGAGAGGTGTGTCGGTCATGTCTACATAGTTCTCAAACCCGTAGGGTCCGCACGCTTAACGTTCGTTGACGATATAGTATTATATGAGTTATGTATGTTGGTGACCGAATGTTGTTCGGAGTCCCGAATGTGATCACGGACATGACGAGGAACTCCGGAATGGTCCGAAGATAAAGATTGATATATGAGATAATAGTGTTTAGTCTCTGGAAGGTTTCCCGAATTCACCGGAAGGGGTTTCGGATGTTTCCCGAAATGTTTGGGTACGAGAACACTTTATTTGGGCCAAAAGGAAAAGCCCACAAGGTTTTTGGAAAGCACAAAAGGAAGTTTTATGAGTCGGGGGCGACGCCGAGGTCCTGGCGTCTGGGTCCACACGCCGGGAACCCTGGCGTCTGGCCCTGGAGTTCGAGAAGGACTCTTGCCTTTCGGGTGAAACCGACTTTGTGGAGGCTTTTACTCCAAGTTTCGACCCCAAGGCTCAACATATAAATAGAGGGGCAGGGCTAGCACCAAAGACACATCAAGAAACACCAAGCCGCATGCCGTCAACCCCGTCCCCTTTAGTTTATCCTCTGTCATAGTTTCCGTAGTGCTTAGGCGAAGCCCTGCGGAGATTGTTCTTCACCAACACCGTCACCGCGCCGTCGTGCTGCCGGAACTCATCTACTACTTTGCCCGTCTTGCTGGATCAAGAAGGCGAGGACGTGATCGAGCTGAACGTGTGCTGAACGCAGAGGTTCCGTATCTTCGGTACTTGACCGGGACGGATCGTGAAGGTGTACGACTACATCAACCGCGTTGATAAATGCTTCCGCGTTGCGATCTTCAAGGGTATGAAGATACACTCCCCCTCTCGTTGCTATGCATCTCCTAGATAAATCTTGCGTGATCGTAGGAACTTTTTTTTTGAAATACTGCGTTCCCCAACAGTGGCATCCGAGCCAGGTCTATGCGTAGATGTTATATGCACGAATAGAACACAAAGAGTTGTGGGCAATAATAGTCATACTGCTTACCAGCATGTCATACTTTGATTCGGCGGTATTGTTGGATGAAGCAGCTCAGACCGACATTACGCGTACGCTTACGCGAGACTGATTCTACTGACGTGCTTCGCACATAGGTGGCTGGTGAGTGTCTGTTTCTCCAAATTTAGTTGAATCAAGTGTGGCTACGCCCGGTCCTTGTTGAAGGTTAAAACAGCACATTTCACGAAAAATCATTGTGGTTTTGATCCGTAGGTAAGAACGGTTCTTGCTAGAAGCCCGTAGCAGCCACGTAAAACTTGCAACAACAAAGTAGAGGACGTCTAACTTGTTTTTGCAGGGCTTGCTATGATGTGATATGGTCAAGGCATGATGTGATATATATTGTTGTATGAGATGATCATGTTTTTAACAAATTTATCGGCAACTGGCAGGAGCCATATGGTTGTCGTTTTATTGTATGCAATGCAATCGCCATGTAATTGTTTTACTTTATCACAAAGCGGTAGCGATAGTCGTAGTAACAATAGTTGGCGAGACAACAACGATGCTACGATGGAGATCAAGGTATCGCGCCGGTAACGATGGAGAGCATGACGATGCTTCGGTGATGGAGATCATGAGCACAAGATGATGATGGCCATATCATGTCACATATTTTGATTGGATGTGATGTTTATCCTTTATGCATCTTATTTTGCTTAGAACGTCGGTAGCATTATAAGATGATCCCTTACTAAATTTCAAGGTACAAGTGTTCTCCCTGAGTATGCACCGTTGCTACAGTTCGTCGTGCCGAGACACCACGTGATGATCGGGTGTGATAAGCTCTACGTTCACATACAACAGGTGCAAGCCAGTTTTGCACACGCAGAATACTCGGGTTAAACTTGATGAGCCTAGCATATGTAGATATGGCCTCGGAACACTGAGCCCGAAAGATCGAGCATGAATCATATAGTAGATATGATCAACATAGTGATGTTCACCATTGAAAACTACTCCATCTCACCTGATGATCGGACATGGTTTAGTTGATTTGGATCACGTGATCACTTAGATGATTAGAGGGATGTCTATCTAAGTGGGAGTTCTTTAGTAATATGATTAATTGAACTTTAATTTATCATGAACTTAGTACCTGATAGTATTTTGCATGTCTATGTTGTTGTAGATCAATGGCCCGTGCTACCGTTCCTTTGAATTTTAATGCGTTCCTAGAGAAAGATAAGTTGAAAGATGATGGCAGCAACTACACAGACTGGGTCCGTAACTTGAGGATTATCCTCATTGTTGCACAGAAGAATTATGTCCTGGAAGCACCGCTGGGTGTCAGGACTGCTACAGATGCTACTGATGACGTTAATAACGTCTGGCAAAGCAAAGCTGATGACTACTCGATAGTTCAGTGTGCCATGCTTTACGGCTTAGAATCGGGACTTCAAAGACGTTTTGAACGTCATGGAGCATATGAGATGTTCCAGGAGTTGAAGTTAATATTTCAAGCAAATGCCCGAATTGAGAGCTGTGAAGTCTCCAACAAGTTCTACAACTGCAAAATGGAGGAGAATAGTTCTGTCAGTGAACACATACTCAGAATGTCTGGGTACCATAACCACTTGACTCAGCTGGGAGTTGATCTTCCAGTTGATTGTGTCATTGACTGAGTTCTTCAATCACTGCCATCAAGCTATAAAGGCTTCATGATGAACTATATGTTGGGGAACGTAGCAGAAATTCAAAATTTTCTACGCATCACCAAGATCAATCTATGGAGAATCTAGCAACGAGGGAAGGAGAGTGCATCTACATACCCTTGTAGATCGCTAAGCGGAAGCGTTCAAGTGAACGGGGTTGAAGGAGTCGTACTCGTCGTGATTCAAATCACCGGAGATCCTAGTGCCGAACGGACGGCACCTCCGCGTTCAACACACGTACAGCCCGGTGACGTCTCCCACGCCTTGATCCAGCAAGGAGAGAGGGAGAGGTTGAGGAAGACTCCATCCAGCAGCAGCACAACGGCATGGTGGTGATGGAGGAGCGTGGCAATCCCGCAGGGCTTCGCCAAGCACCTAGGGAGAGGAGGAAGAAGAGATGCAGGGCTGCGCCAACGAGAGAGAGAGGTTCTCGTGTGTTGGGCAGCCCAAAACCTCAAGTATATATAGGGGAAAAGGGGGGCTGCGCCCCCTTTAGGGTTTCCCACCCCAAGGGGTGCGGCCAGCCCTAGATGGGACTTGGGGCGGCCAGAGGGGAGGAGTGCCTCCCAAGTCAAGTGGAGGCCCTCCCCTTAGGGTTTCCCCCCTCCCATGCGCATGGGCCTTGGGGGCTGGTTCCTTGGCCCATTATGGCTAGGGCGCCCCTTACAGCCCATGCTACTGTATTGGACGTGGTGGAACAATTTCCGGACCTCCGGACCCCTCCGAATCCTCCGAACCTTCGAAGCTTCCGGTACAATACCGAAAAAACCCGAACTTTTTCCTAACCCGAACAACAACTTTCCATATATAAATCTTTACCTCCGGACCATTCCGAACTCCTCGTGACGTCCGGGATCTCATCCGGACTCGAACAACATTCGGTAACCACATACAAACTTCCTTTATAACCCTAGCGCCATCGAACCTTAAGTGTGTAGACCCTACGGGTTCGGGAATCATCGAACATGACCGAGGCGTTCTCGGTCAATAACCAACAGCGGATCTGGATACCCATGTTGGCTCCCACATGTTCCACGATGATCTCATCGGATGAACCACGATGTCAAGGACTCATTCGATCCGTATACAATTCCCTTTGTCTAGCGGTATCTGTACTTGCCGAGATTCGATCGTCGGTATACCGATACCTTGTTCAATCTCGTTACCGGCAAGTCTCTTTACTCGTTCCGTAACACATCATCCCGTGATCAACCCCTTGGTCACATTGTGCACATTATGATGATGTCCTACCGAGTGGGCCCAGAGATACCTCTCCGTTTACACGGAGTGACAAATCCCAGTCTCGATCCGTGTCAACCCAATGGTCACTTTCGGAGATACCTGTAATGCACCTTTATAGCCACCCAGTTACGTTGTGACGTTTGATACACCCAAAGCACTCCTACGGTATCCGGGAATTGCACGATCTCATGGTCTAAGGAAGAGATACTTGACATTGGAAAAGCTCTAGCAAAACGAACTACACGATCTTTGTGCTATGCTTAGGATTGGGTCTTGTCCATCACGTCATTCTCCTAATGACGTGATCCCGTTGTCAATGACATCTGATGTCCATAGTCAGGAAACCATGACTATCTGTTGACCAACGAGCTAGTCTACTAGAGGCTTACTAGGGACGTATTGTAGTCTATGTATTCACACATGTATTACGATTTCCGGACAATACAATTATAGCATGAATAATAAACGATTATCATGAACAAGGAAATATAATAATAACTAATTTATTATTGCCTCTAGGGCATATTTCCAACACTATAATATGCAAGGGATCAACAAGACTATTCTCGATTATTGAATCTAGTGCAAGTGGGAGACTGAAGGAAATATGCCCTAGAGGCAATAATAAAGTTATTATTTATTTCCTTAATTCATGATAAATGTTTATTATTCATGCTATAATTGTATTAACTGGAAACTTAGTACATGTGTGAATACATAGACAAAACATATAGTCCCTAGTATGCCTCTACTTGACTAGCTCGTTAATCAAAGATGGTTATGTTTCCTAACCATAGACATATGTTGTCATTTGATGAACGGGATCACATCATTAGGAGAATGATGTGATGGACATGACCCGTCTGTTAGCTTAGCATTATGATCGTTTCAGTTTCATTGCTACTGCTTTCTTCATGACTTATACATGTTCCTCAGACTATGAGATTATGCAACTCCCGAATACCGGAGGAACACTTTGTGTGCTACCAAACGCCACAACGTAAAAGGGTGATTATAAAGGTGCTCTACAGGTGTCTCCGAAGGTATTTGGTTGGGTTGGCATAGATCGAGATTAGGATTTGTTACTCCGTGTTTCGGAGAGGTATCTCTGGGCCCTCTCAGTAATACTCATCACTATAAGCCTTGCAAGCATTGTGACTAATGAGTTAGTTGCGGGATGAAGTATTACGGAACGAGTAAACGGACTTGCCGGTAACGAGATTGAACTAGGTATGATGATACCGACGATCGAATCTCGGGCAAGTAACATACCGATGACAAAGGGAACAACGTATGTTGTTATGCGGTTCGACCAATAAAGATCTTCGTAGAATATGCAGGAGCCAATATGGGCATCCAGGTTCCACTATTGGTTACTGACCAGAGAGGTGTCTCGGTCATGTCTACATAGTTTTCAAACCCGTAGGGTCCGCACGCTTAATGTTCGTTGACGATATAGTATTATATGAGTTAAACCCGTACGGTCCGCACGCTTAACATTCGTTGACGATATAGTATTATATAAGTTATGTATGTTGGTCACCAAATGTTGTTCGAAGTCCCGGATGTGATCACGGACATGACGAGGAACTCCGGAATGGTCCGAAGATAAAGATTGATATATGGGATAATAGTGTTTAGTCTCCGGAAGGGTTCCGGAATTCACCGGAAGGGGTTCCGGATGTTTCCCAAAATATTTGGGTACGAGAACACTTTATTTGGGTCAAAAGGGAAAGCCCACAAGGTTTTTTGAAAGCGCAAAAGGACGTTTATGGAGTTCAGAGCCGACGCCAGGTCTGGCGGCTCGGGTCCAGACGCTGGGAACCCTGGCGTCTGGCCTTGGAGTCCGAGAAGGACTTTTGCCTTTCGGGTGAAACCGACTTTGTGGAGGCTTTTACTCCAAGTTTCGACCCCAAGACTCAACATATAAATAAGAGGGGCACGGCTAGCACCAAAGACACATGAAGAAACACCAAGCCGTGTGCTGGCAACCCCGACCCCTCTAGTTTATCCTCCGTCATAGTTTCCGTAGTGCTTAGGCGAAGCCCTACCGAGATTGTTCTTCACCAACACCATCACCACGCCGTCGTGCTGCCGGAACTCATCTACTACTTCGCCCGTCTTGCTGGATCAAGAAGGCGAGGACGTCATCGAGCTAAACATGTGCTGAACGCGAAGGTGCCGTACGTTCGGTACTTGATCGGGACGGATCGTGAAGGTGTACGACTACATCAACTACGTTGATAAACGCTTCCGCTTTGCGATCTTCAAGGGTATGAAGATACACTCCCCCTCTCGTTGCTACGCATCTCCTAGATAGATCTTGCGTGATCGTAGGATTTTTTTTAAATACTGCGTTCCCCAACAGAAACATCATCATGAGTATCATCAATGACAGAAGCAATGTCTATTACTTGTGAGATATTAGATTGTATAGTAGGTGATGGTGTCGCAAGCTCACTCAAAACAGTAGGTGAATCAAGTGTAGAGCTAGTTGACAGTTCCTTACCTCCCTCGTCTTAGAGGGGATGATCTTGGTCTTAGAGTCTCTCAGATTCATCATAGTAAATACAAACGACAGCAGATAATTAACTCCTACATGAACTTAAGAAATAGAGCTATGCTCCCTGGCAACAATGCTAGAGAATAGTCTTATGACCCACAAGTATAAGGGATCACAACAGTCTTCGTGGATAGTATTTCACACAAATTTATTGATTCGACATAAGGGGAGCCAAAGAATATTTATAATCCTTAGCAGTTGTGTTGTCAATTCAACTGCACCTTAGAAGTAACTTCCTTGCAGCAATTTATTAGTGGCACAATAATACGATAGTGGTGACAGCAAAGTAACAACAGCAGTAACAGTAGTAGCAGTTTTGTAGCCAACAGAGCGGCAGTAGTAACTTGAGCAAACACAATAGTATGAAAGAGTAGGCATGGAGTAGCAATGGATATTTAGATGAGATTCAATATGTAACTATCACAACCTAGAGCGACACGCAATAGCTCAAATTCATCAATCAGATGTAGGCGCGTATTCCGTATATAGTCATATATGTTTACGATAAGAACTTGCATGACATATTTTGTCTTACCCTCCCATGGCAGCGGGGTCCTAATGAAAATTAAGGATAATTAATGCGCTCCCTTTAATAGAGAATCGAAATAAAGCATTAACACATGGTGAATACATGAACTCCTCAGGTTAAAGTCATCCCCGCCGATATCCCAATTCATGGTCACCTTGGGGGTCTAGGGTTCAGAATGATAACAAATGCATACAACTTGCAAGTAAGATCAACATCTCAAATATATTCATGAAAAGCATAAATGTTCATGTCTGAAATCATGATACTCGAGCCTCAGTGACAAGTATTAAACAAACCAAGGTGGGGTGGAGCTACAGTGCAACCGTTTGGTTCAATTGAACCCAAGGAGTTTTCCTACCACGTACTAGTAAATTAGTATTTACTTTGTATATGAACCTAATGAAATGGCAAGGCTGCACCAATCGAAGCTACAATGCACACATGAGAAGGCTTTTTGCCCATTTAATGCCCATATAGTATATTTTAGCATGACTGGCCCAATTAAAAGCACACACAAATAACGTGGATTGACTCTGATCGCTTTCCTACCTTGTGCAACACATAAGGCCTCTTCCAATGCACTGATGCTTACATGATGTGCTAAGAATATTAAAAAGTTTAGCAACTAAGTCCTTAATGCATAGGTGCTTAACTTGTTGTAGCTAAGCATCATTCATTTAATATTTAGCAACTAAAGTTCTTCATGCATTGATGGGATTTTTCCATTTAAGTGTTTTGTCTAGGTTCATGCGCTTGACATTGTTTCTTCATGGGGTCATCATACTCATCTCTCTCCTTTTAATTACCTTACCACATCAGATTTTTTGCCTACATGGCAGCCTTAGCATCTGTACAAGGTGGAGCATTGGAAGGAACGCAGCAGGACGGATGCCTCCCAACCAGCCTGCCCCCTGCTTAATCGGCAATTCCTTGTCGCGGTCTCTCGTTTGTCGTCTCTCAGTTAAATCTTCCGCACATCGCTCGGCTGACAAGCCGGCAACGACAAAAACCAGTCCAAATTCAAGTTATGTGAGATAAAATCATCTCATATTCCTCGTATTAACCAATCTAGCCTAGAATCATAGTGTGGTAACATCCTTTGCCCTAATTTCCTATTTTTCCATCGACTTTGATAGATCTAGACTAGGGAACAATATTTCTCAAAGAACGATCAATAACCAGATTTAGATAATGATGCCAACACTTCAAGACAACTATTAGATGTAAGCAAGGAGCATTAAAATGCTGTTGACGCAACTAGTATCCAAGTAATTATATTCAGAGCAAAATTAATTTAGATGATCTTCCTTATGATTCAACTAATATGAACAGAATCTCATAGTACACAATTAATCCTAAGAAACAAGATGAGATTAAACCACTATATGTTATAAGTGATAATTTATTTTTATGAATTATGTTGTCTTTTAGCTATACATTTGTTGTAAGATGGCGTGAAATTGGACTTTTTACACTTGATTAATTCATACTGAATCCTTGGAGTGAGTTAATGAGTGATCCCAATGGCCAAAATTTCTAGCTCCATCCGGCCCCTGTAGAAAAATCATAGCAGCATCAATCACAAAACATAGTGGATACTAGGGATCAAGCCCTAACAAATTGACATAATTACATAATAAATACCATCCATCTCCATCTAACTCTAGTATACCTACAATGGAATTACTCACTCATAGTGTTGAGCACTAGTAGAAAAAGGGGCTATCGTTGAGGCCTGTTTTGCCCATTAGTCCCGGTTCAATCCAGAACCGGGACTAATGTGAGCATTTATCCCGGTTCGTGCGGCTAAGGCATTAGTCCCGGTTCACCTGTGCCGTTTAGTTAGGTGATTTCGAATGATGAGGGTGATTAGAGAAGAGGATAAATTGAGCAGTGATGAGGGGTGCTGATTAGAGATTAGGGGTTAAAATAATTCAGAAATTTGAAAATAAAAAATTATTCAAAAAAAAATCAAAAAAAAAATTCAAAAAAAAAATCATAAAATTTCCATTAGTCCCGGTTGGTGTTACCAACCGGGACTAAAGGTGGAGCCCCACGTGGCCGCGGCCTTTAGTCCCGGTTCTGGATTGAACCGGACTAAAGGGGAAACATTAATATCGACCCTTTAGTCCCGGTTCACCAACCGGGACTAAAGGCCCTTACCAACCGGGACAATAGGCCCTTTTTCTACTAGTCGAGCATTATGAATTATTTTATGGAGAATGGTTGATGATGATGATGGCGACGAATCCCTCTCTCTGGACCCCCAAATGGACTCCAGATTAGGGCTCCTAGCAAAGAACGAGAGGTGATGGTGGCTTCGTAACTTCCTCTAATTTTTTTCCCAGGAAGACGAAACTTATAGGCTTGGGATTAGGTCAGGAGGACTGCCTGGGGTCCCACAAGCCTTGTCGGTGAACCCCTAGGGGGGCACCCCTGGGCTTGTGGGCCCTGGGTGGCTCTCCTTTGGTACTTCTTGACACCGCTATTTTTTATATTTTCCACAAAAATTCTTTGTAAAGTTTCGTCCAATTCCAAACACTTTATATTTCTGCACAATAACAACATTACAGTAGTTCTGCTGAAAATAGTGTCAATTCGGGTTAGTTTCATTAAAATCATGCAAATTAGAGTCCAAAACAAGAGCAAAAGTGTTTCAAAAATTAGATACGTTGAAGACGTATCAATGGTCCCTCTTCATTGTGGGTCGTTGTGTCTGTCGAGGAAAGGGTGGCGAGGCAGACGACTCGGCAGGAGCGGCACAACACGGCCCGCTGCTCCCCATTCGCCAAGTCGGCCGAGGCGCCAGCCTTGGTCTGCAACGATCCATATCTACAATTGCCTGGGCTCTCGACAGGTCCGTCACCACCGCGGAGGTTGCATGCCACCGCCGGCGCCTCGACAGGGAGCTCGCCAAGATTGACGAGGAATGGTCACTTAGCAACACCTTCACCAATGCCAGCAGGGCATGGCCGCCGGTAGGGCACCACAGGTGTCGTCTGACATTGGCTGCGGATGCCCTTCGCACCGCGTAGGAGGAATTGAACCAGCTCCTTCGTGAGCACCAGGCTGCCGTGGTGGCCCTGCGCCCTTCTGCCGCTGGAGGGACGACGAAGAAGACGACATGGACGGCGCTGGCGGTGAGGCCGGGAAATGCGGGCAAGTGTGCGTGGTCGTTGTCTGCTACAAGTCAGCCACCTAGGTTTTTTTCCTTCTAATTCTTAGTTAAACAGTCAAATATAGTTTGTCTAGTTTATTCAAATTTTGTTTGAAATGTATGCAAACAGTTTTGGATGGCCAGCTTCTATATCAGTGTCCACGGATTAGTCCCCAGCTCCCAGAAATGTGCAAGGGCATGCGAGTACGAGGGCACTTACCTGCCAAGTCCTGCCGCCCGCTTATTTTGCCTCATGGTTCGCGCAATAATTCAATCACGCACGAGGGCATAATAAAAAAAGAAAATCCCTCAAAAACTTTTAATTTTCAGCGATGAAACTTATGGTTTTTGCATCTAAAACTACCAAGTTACAACCAGTTTCAAGCATTTTTTATGTCGGTCGTACACACAAAATAATTGATTTTTATCACTCGCTTGTACAAAGTTTCAACAGTAAAATTTAACATATTTTTAAAAGTCGTCCAAATATATTCAAAATGAATCTTATTTACAGGTGCTGGACACTAGAAACACAAATATGAGAACATAACTTAATTCAGATTTTTCTTAAAACATACTCCATCTATTCCATAATGTAGTGCGTATAGATTTTGTTAAAAGCCAAACTTTACAACTTTGACCAAATTTATAGAAAAACTATTCACATCTAGAATATCAAATATATTAAATATAGAACAAAAACTCATGATGAATCTAATGATATATATTTCGCATTCTAGATGTAAACCTTTTCGTCCACAAACTTATTCAAAGCTTGTGAGATTTGACATTTTCAAAAATCTATATGCATTACACTACGGAAGGAGTATAAAACTTTAAAAATTGGAAGCCAGAATAAAAAGCGAGCACTAGGGACATGCGTGCCCAAGCACCTGCGTGCGACAAATCCTGGCCCCCTTGGCTCCGAGTTAACCCATTGTTGGACTTCAAAATTCACAAAATGATCTTCCAAAAATCCACAAAAAGCTAGGGGTTTTGCCTCCTGCCGCCGCCGCCGCAGGTCCGCCTCCTCTCCGATGGCCTTAGGGCCATGGGGGCGCAGTGGATCTCGACAAGGGTTGGCGGGAGGGCTCCGTTTTTAATCGTTTCTTTCAGTTTTGTTAGTGTTTGTGTTCTGCTCAAGAAGACGAGACGGCGGCGGCTCCCTGAATATGGAATAAAGGTCTCTCCGCCTAGCCCCCGTTTCGGCAATGCGTCTAGCATCGTTGGTGGGCGTGTGGAGGTGTGTCTCCGGCGGATCTATCTTTGGTGGATTTGCTCGGATCTCGTCGTTGTTCGTCTACGTTCGTGTGTCTACGGATTGGATTTTTTTGATCTACGTTATTTTTCATCTGCGGTGGTTGCTGTTCTGGTGCGCTGGTCCTATGGGGCCTTAGCACGACGACTTTCCGACTGTCTACTACAACAAGTTGTGCCCGGTGCCCGACTCCGGCGATGGAGGGGCGATGACAGCGGCGCGCCTTCGGCTCGCTTCAGTGCTGGTAGTAGTCGCTAGGTGGTCTACGGATCTGGATGTAATTTCTATTATTTTTGGTATTCATTGTACTGCCGTGATTGAAGATGAATAGATCGGAAATTTTCGTGCAAAAAAAATGATTTTTCAAAAGGAATATGTGTCCCTCTGAAACGCAGTCGCACCAGCACCACCACAGCATCTTGATCCTCAAGTAATATTGCACGGGCGAGGGAAGTTAAATTTCAGTGCAAACCTGAAGCTCCCGTCATGTTGAGCTGTTTTCGCAAGCTAGTTTCAAAATCAGTGTACAGGCTAGAACTGTTCGCCCATAGGGCCAAATGATGGTGACAGCAACCGAAATCAACGTGTACGTTCAAAGTTGGCGGGTGCGGCCGTGGCTTTCAGCGTCACGGCGGTCAAACCGGCCGGAGACCGACCATAGTACTCCGTTATATTTGCCCGTCTCAACCATTCTCCATCCTTACCGTTTAAGCCTCGACCACTCAGCACGTGCACACGTCCATAACACAAGCAATCATCTTCCACGCGCGCGGTCATGAGCGGCGAGCCGGCAGAGGCGACTCCGGCAGTGGTGGTGGGTTCACGGTTCTGTGCGCCGGCCGCCACGGCGTTCGCGGTCACCAAGACGATCAGCGTGACGGGGCGCGACTTCACCGTCACGGACGCCCGCGGCGCGGCCGTGATGCAGGTGGAGGCGGCCGTGTTCAGCTTCCTCCAGCACCGCTCCCTCCTCCTCGACGCAGCGTCGCACCGCCCCGTGCTCACCCTGCAGGACTCCACCTACCTCGCAAGCACGAGGTGGGAGGCGTACAGAGGGGACAGCACCAGCCGGAGGAACCTGCTCTTCGTCGCGGTGAAGACGGCGCCCGTGCAGCTCGCCAGGACCAAGGTGCGCGTGTTCCTCGCCGCAACGGCTCCGGCGAGCGGGTGCTAGACTTCGTCATAGGCGGAAGCTACTACGCCGGCGCGTGCACCGTCTCTGCTGGAGGCGACGACTCCGACGGCGCCGTCGTCGCGCAGATCAGCCGCCAGAACACGGCCGGCGGCGCATTCCTCGGGAGGCACACTTATACCGCGAGGATCAACCCCGGCGTCGACCAGGCGTTCATCCTCGCGCTCACCGTGATTCTTGACCAGATGTATCAGTAGCATTGGAACCGATCAATCGCCGCAACTTCATTTGTGAATCACTTGTTCAAATACGGGAAATACCCTTTGGTTCTTGGTTGTATATACATCCTATATGGAAATTCTTTTTTAATAATTAAAACAAAAGTCAAAATAGTTTAAAAGTATTTTTAGATTACACTTGACTTTGTTTTGCACTAGTATATAAATTTTCACGAAAAAACCAACATTGACCTCAGGGCAAAAAAGACAAAAATTATTTGTTATTATAGGTCACTATTCACACTATTTTGACCGAAGATTTAACTTTTTTGAAAAGAAGTCAAAGAGTGATTTTATTTTTGTGAAATATTTCTCACAAGTATAATATAAGGTCAAGTTTATTTCAAAAATATTTTCAGATTTTTTAACTTTTTGTTGAATTGCTAATTTATTTTTTCATATAGGGTGTATATACACCCAGGAACCAAACATTCCCGTCCGTTGAAATACCATCATTTTCGTTGTGAAAAATCACTAGCATTCGACCAGGTGTTCTTTTTTTCCCCTTTCTTTTGCGAGGCAAGGATGTACTCTTGTTGTGGAAAAACAAATTCGGTCATGTTTTTTAAGGGGCGAGTTGCATGTCCGCCGGTGGCCGGATTGATCTCATCCAGAGCCATTGGATTCCACGCATGACAGCTGTTAGTGTGACCTGCCAGTTTGCAAAATGAGCTATGTTGCGCTTGTTGCTGCAACATGACCCATGTTGCGTTCGAAAAAACATTTGTGGCAGTGCATTGACCGGACCTGTTTGCAACATGAGTCATGTTGCACTCTTCAGTTGCACTATGATCCATGTTGTGCTCGGGAAATCCATCATCTGACCCCCGTTTGCAATAGAAGTCATGTTGAGCTCGTCGGTTGAAACACGATCCATGTTGCGATTGGGGAAACATTTGCCTATTGTGCCTAGGAGGGAGTTGAGTTGTGGGCCATCTGGTCAAACTCAGATCCAGCGACCGCAGAGAAGGCCGACGCACATCGAGTTATCAACCGGCTGTTTACAAATGTTTCCCGCTTTTAGTGGGTTCTATTTCCAGAGACAAAACTGGAACCTTGGGATCTTTTGTTGTTGTTGTGATTTTTAGATGAGGCTGGCTCAATATCTTTTGAAATACGCAATTTTTTCCATCTAAAATCATAGGTTTTTTAGCGATCCTAATTATCATAGTTCCAAATAGAAGTTTTAAGCACAATAGAGTGTCCATGGCAACATGTAAGTGGCAAATTTTAACATGCTCTCTCTTACCCCCTCTTTTTACATGTGAGGTAAGAAGGCAAGAGTTAATCTAATCATTGATTAATGAGATCAATGGTTCAGATTTATTATATACTCTTACCTCATGTGAACAGAGTAGGTAAGAGGGAGCGTGTTAAAACTGCTCAAGCATGTAAGACTTATCAAATGGGAATTGGTGCCCATGATGGTTCATCCGCACCTTCTCCTCCTCTTACCGATTCCCTCTTTCCTACACGCTCGTGCCATTTCCAATGAATCCTTATTTATTAGGTTATTTGAATTATGCCACATCAAATGTACACTCTAAAATGTAGTGCTTTTAAATTTTACATTCACCTCTCCATATCAGGAGATATAATGTTGGCAGAAGTGTTGGCTAAAGATTTAGGTTGAGATGGTGTAGCTTCTTGACCGACAAAAGGATTGATCTCCCACATTTTGTTATGTGAGATTTTCCTCATACATTGCCTCGAGTCAATTCTTATCTTTAAATTCTACCTTATTTGTGCTACTGTAAGGGTCGAGATTTACTCATGCCATTAATGAATAGAAATTATCTCCCTTTGCTTTGCAGCAAGCTCATTTTTTTTATTATACTCAGTCTTCATAGAGATGTCATGGAATCTCTACAAAGACTTATATTTAGGAACAGAGGGAGTAGTTCATTGGTCTCTGCAGATAGTTCTGACATGGATGCCTTCTGTTTCTTTTTTTTGCAAGGAAACTACAGACCTCTTCATCATCTCATGGCAGTCTATACCTACTATAAAAAAAATATGTATTCTTAGTCTGTTATGCTATTTTACATAAAACCCCTTGATGTTTTGATAATCAACCCGCAGCCCAATTTTAAGTCAGATTTTTGTTTTTTTAGAAAACACCTTGTTGTTTATGGTAATCAACATGCAAGCCAGTTTTAAGTGAGATTTCGCTTTGCAGGAAACCCCTGATAATTGGGCTACCTGTAGTACACATCAAAGCCTTTTAACAATATTCATATCTTTTAAACTCAAACTCCAAATTTAAGATTTTATATATGGAATTTCATTAGAAAAATGTGTACAATCTGAATATGATGTTATTTTATCTGTTGACAATTTCTAAAATGCTATTTAGGGTGCAATATAAATCAATAGCGCATGACCTATTTTTTCCATACCGATGCCGACCCGGATTGAAAATGAACACCTCAGCAAAGCCAAAATTGGAGAGGAAAAAACTTCCTATAACCACATATGCACGTCTCACCCAAACCTCATAGAAAAAACAAATCTCATATCTTATACCGAGAGAGAGATCTTAGAATTGACAACATTCAAATGTGTTCTGATAATGTGAACATTGAAGTCACCGCCGATGAGGGTGGAACGGAGGATAAGTCGCAAGACAGATGTGATGCCATGTATGAAAAGAAAGGGCATGGACTTATTAGGCTCTTTACTCATGATTATTGAGTTAGAGAATGTGGTATTTTTTTTCTCCCGTAGTAACGCACATGCTCATTTACTAGTACAAATAATACAGAAATAACAAAAATTACATCCATGTCTGTAGACCACCTAGGGACGACTACAAAAACTGTACAAAGCCGAAGACGCGCCGCCATCATTGCCCCTCCCTCAGTGGAGCCAGGCTGAACTTGTTGTAGTAGACAGTCAGGAAGTCATTGTGCAAAGGCCCCACGGGACCAGCCCACGAAAAACAACGCCACCAATGAAAATAAGTATAGTTCGAAAGAATCAAACATGTAGACAAATGAACGAAGACTGGGCCCATTAAACCATCGCTCCCACTTGGTTTTGTTCGCTCACTCGCTAAAAAGAATCGATCGCTGGATCAACTTGCTTTGATCGCATCTTGTTTTTTTTTTCTAGTTGTGTTGTACTGCTCGTTCAGGGGAAAAACTGGCTTCTGGCTTTTGCGATTTTGAATATGTTCATGAAATAAAGAGAATCAGGGATACATGAAATGTTTGTGGGTTAAAAATAGTTCATGTGATTGAAAAAAATAGCACAAATAAAAGAAATCATGAATTATGAAATAAGTTTCTCGATTTTCAAAAAAAGTTCATCAGTTTTAAAAAGAAGTTCATAGATTTTGAAAAAAGTTCATCAATATTGGAAAATAATCATAGATTTTGAAAAGAGGTTGACGAATTTGAAAAAACTTCACGCATTTAGCAAAAAAATGCAACAAAATGGAAAAAAAAGAAAAAAAACCGATCGAAACAGTTCTGAAAAAAAGAAAAAATGAAAGAAGAAAAGGTGGGAAAAGAAATAACTAATCCCATTAGGTGAGTTGTGTCGGGTTGTTACTGCAGCGACCACTGAACAAGTATGTTGCTGGTTCGAATCACACCTGGTGCTAGTTTTTGCACGTTTAAACGGAAAAAAGGAAGATGGACAGGCCCAGCACTGAGAATCGGGTGTGCGCCCGATTGCAGAACAATAGTAACAAGCGCCGTTTAGGAAATGCCAGAAGCGTTCGAGCTGATCTTTGTGGTGAATTATTTGTTTTCTATCGATAAGTATTCTTGACCTTCCTTTTGAAATGAGTTTTTGTTATAAATTTTGTAATAGTTTTGGTCATGTATATTGAACAAGGTTTTTTTAGTAGGATAAAACCCATTTCAAGTGATGTTTAGGTGTTTAAATTGACAACCCAGTCCCACACCCACCCCAACAGCCCAGCCCAGTAGTAGGCTAGTCATTTATTAGTCCATTGCACATCTCATCGGCAAGGGCCAGGGTCCACCACACCTCCGCGGCCCTAGGGCCATTGGAGACGAGGTGAAGCGGCGGCGGCGCCGAAGGAAGGCAGAGAAACCATAAGATCTTTTTGTTGGAGAGAAGTGGCGGCTATGTTGCGTATATTATGTGATTGTTGCACTAACAGGCCGTATGTCATATTGTTGAGCCAAGCCATCGTTCAGAAACAAGTATGCATACACGGCCCACCAACATTTATACTCGCCCCTTGATATTGAGAGGGGTTCGAGCTGATGTTTGTTTTATCAGAAATTATTCTTGACCTTACTTTCTAAATGAGATTTTATTATAAATTTTTTAATAATTTTCTGTCATGTATATTGAAAAAAGGTTTTTAAGTAGAATGCATACTGAACAGGTAAAACAAATAGATGCTAAAAAAAGGTAAAAAAAACTATATCCCCGCTCAAAAAAAAAGTGAGAACCAAAGTTGTTTTTCGAGAAACTTGTAAAACCAATATTTGGGTGACGTTTCCATGTTTAAATCGATAACCCAGTCCCACTCACAGCCCAACAGCCCAGCCAAGTAGTCCACTGTGCATCTAACCCTAACCCACGCGCGAGCTCGCTCGCGGGGACTCGGCCGCGCGCCGCCTTCTCCCGAATCCTGTCCGAATCTCACCGCGAAGGCACGATCAAGCACACGGCGAAGTGCGGCGATCCCGATGTCGCCCTCCGGTAACGCAGTCCTCTGCTTGACCCTGTTCGCCGCATGGCGCCTCATCTCGACCCTGTTCGTCGAGGCGCCTTCTGGTCCTGGCGTCGACTCTGCGGCCGCAGAGTCGGCGGTCGGCAGAGACGCCGTCGGGAACGCGTCGTGTGGCCTGGCTCTCGCCAGGGAGGCCGGCGCCCGGGCGGAAGGCGGCACGGGGCGCAACTTCGTCGTCTCGCCGCTGTCCATCCACGCGGCGCTCGCGATGGTGGCCGCCGGCGCGCGGGGCGGCACGCGTAGCGAGCTCCTGGGGTTCCTCGGATCGGCGTCGCTCGACGAGCTGCACAGCGCGGCGCCGACCGAGCTTGTCGGCAGGCTCAGCGGCCTAGCGCAGACGTCCTTCGCCTGCGGCGTGTGGGTCGACCGGAGGCTGGCGCTCAGGCCAGAGTTCACGGTCACCGCCGCGTCGCGGTACGGCGCCACGGCGGAATCCTTGGACTTTGTCTCAGGGGCCGAGCAGGCGAGGCAGCGCGTGAATGCCTACGTGGCGGACGCGACGAACAAGCTCATCCGCGACGTTCTCCCTCCCAGCTCCGTCGACTCATCCACGGCGGTCGTCCTCGCCAACGCGCTCTACTTCAAAGGGGCGTGGACACAGCCGTTCGACGTCTCCACCGTGCCGTTCCACATCCCAGGCGGCACCACCGTGCGCGTGCCATCCATGACCACAAGCCGGTCACAGCACATCGCGGTCTACCCGGGCTTCAGGGTCCTCAAGCTGCCGTACAAGAACGACGTGCAGCAGCAAGCTGAATTCTACATGCTTATCCTACTACCGGACAGCGACACTCTCAGTCTCGCCGATCTGTACGACGAGGCCATGTCAACGCCGGAGTTTTTCAAGAAGCACACGCCAGCGGGGAAGGTTCCAGTAGTTAATTGCATCGTTGGTACCACACTTGCGCACTTACTCACGAATCAGTACCACTACTCGTGCATGTCGCAGTTCAGTACCAACTCAGGGCCTAAGTGATGCATAACGGACTGACAGCCGTATAAGCGCGTATTGACCGTGTATCCGACAGGTCGGGCCCACATGTCAGGTGACACGCTGGCCGAGTCGGCGCGTGCCCGGTGCGCTGACTAGGACGAGGCCAGTGCGGTCGGTTACATGGGCTCAGTCGGACTCGCCTCACTCTTGCTCGACCTCACTCTCACTCTCGCTCTCCCTCCTCTCTCCGATTCGCCGCCGCCTGCCGCCCGCCGCCGCCGCCACCTCAACCGGCTCGCCGTCGCGCCATGGAGGACGAGAGCAGCTAGGACTCAAGCATGCAATACATGAACCTCTCCGACGACAAAGCCATGCATTACCAGGTGAGTTGTAGAGCTAGGGATAGGGTTGGGTTATCAGATTTGGGATTTGGGGGGATTTGATTTGATTTGGGGATTTTGTTTTCCTTTTGTTCCTGTAGATCCCTGCTAGCATTGAAGACCAAGACTACAGTGGCATTGAGATAGCACCCAAAGTTCTTTGCCATCAGCATGGTGTGGCGGCTGAGAGGCGTGTAGCATTCGAATCATTTAACACGGGTAGGAGGTTCTTAGTCTGTCCTATGAGTGTAAGATTCTGTCCAAACTCTGTGTTAATGGTATTGTTTAATCTAGCCATGTGCATAGAATTGTCCAGTCCGGCGCATAGAATTCGTGTTCTTTAATCTAGCCATGTGCTGATGCACATTGTTTAATGAGTACTCTTGTACCATAGCTGTGATGGTCATTTTGTAGCTGTGAGGGTCATTTTGTAGCCATTTAGTACTACTGATGCTAATCAGTGGATTAGAAAATGTGTTGATGCTTGCCATGTATATTTAATTTGGCCAGTAATTTTATAATTGGTCAACAGCTTCGTTTGCAGTGCATATAATCATTGTTTAGCTCACAAGAGTACTCACTTTGCAAATTATTTGATTGTTTAAGGTCAGAGAGATTGAATGTCAGAAGCTTAAAATTCAGTTAGTGTTTAGTGTCAGAGGTTCATTCTTCAGTTGGTTATATTATTAAAGTTGTTTCTCAAAGATGCTTAAAGTTCATTTTTTAATTCAGTGGCTAGTCATTTAGGGTCCTACATTGTTTAAAGATGCTCAAAGTTCATTGTTTAAAGCCAGTTGCTCAAAGTTTATTGCTTAAATAATTTGCCTAAGAGATTGATTTTGCACATGCTATGGTTGTTTATATTGCAGGAAGATGACAATTGTGGTATTGTTCTTTGGGTTGACCCAGAGTGGCCTCCTACATTGCAGAATGCCTTGTTGAAGCTATGGGAAATGTATCATGACAGCAAGAGTGATAGGAGGAAGGATAACCTGGAGAGTTCACTCACTATTCACCATTTGACTGAAGAAAAAAATAATCTAGAGGCCAACTATGACAAATTGGTTGAAGATGTGCACCAACTGTTCAATGCTCAAGAGGATAGGATGGTAGATTTCAGCTATTTGCAGGCTAAGATGCAGAATGTGCATGTTTCTGATTCAGTTGTTGTATCTGACATGAAGACAGAGATGGGGAAGAAAGATGCAGAGATCTTCAAGCTGCAGGAGAAGTATAAAGTACTGATGAACCTGACACAATATCAAGGCACTTGCATCAGGAACATGAGGTTTAATCATCTAAAAGAGAAGGAAGTGCTTAGTACATCCACCAGGAACCTGCAATTCCAGGTTCATGAACTCAAAAAATCTAAGGAAAACCTCACCCAGGAGAACACCCAGCTGCTCCTCACATGGGTGATCTCAAGAAGGGGCATGACAAGCTCACAGCAAGGAGGGATCAGCTAAAGATTCAGATTGCTGAACTGTTGAAGTCAGAGTAGAAGAACAAGCAGAAATTGAAGGGGATCCTGGACATCTTGTCAGAATGAAGATGTAGAGGAAGAGCAAGAGCAAGATCCAGATCAACATGAAGAAGAAGAATGCTTGCTTTGCTGACCTTTTGTGAAGTATGTTGTTGTGAACTAAGTTATGTACTATGGATGTGTAGTTGTTGTGAACCACTATGTTGTTGCTTTAAGTTGTTGTGAACCACTATGGTGTTGTGGTGAACCACTATGTTGTTGTTGTGAACCACTATGTTAACTCTTAGTTGCTGTGAACCACTATGTTAATCAATATGTTGTTGTTGTGAACCAGTATGTTAACTCTATGTTGCTGCTTGTCTTAGTTGCTTGAACTCTTTTATGAACCCCCTAAACCAAAGTTGCTTGAACTATGGTTAGGCATTTAGGCTCCGTCGACGTCGAGAACCCCCTAAACCAAAGTGGTTAGGCATTTAGGCTCCGTCGGCGTCGAGAACCCCCTAAACCAAATTGGTTAAGCATTTAGGCTCCGTCGACGTCGAGAACCCCCTAAACCAAATTGGTTAGGCATTTAGGCTCCGTCGACGTCGAGAACCCCCTAAACCAAAGTGGTTAGGCATTTAGGCTCCGTCGACGTCGAGAACCCCCCTAAACCAAAGTGGTTAGGCATCAAACCTTAACATTGCCAATAACACTAATCATCAAATCTCATAATCAAACCTTAACATTGCCAATAACACTAATCATCAAATCTCATAATCAAACCTTAACATTGCCAATAACACTAATCACCAAATTGATAGCATAACATTGCCCATAACACTAAGATAGTTGATAGCAATTCAGTACACTCAAACATAATCATCCAACCAGTTTGACTTGTTGGTTCAGTACAATCAAACCTAACCATCCAACCATGCCATGGTTCAGGACACAAAACATTGATCAGTACCATAGTTTTGAGAAACGACAGCTCATTACACTCATCTGTTACCACTAGGATCAAACCAGGTCATCCAACCAGTGTGACTTCTTGGGGCAGAAGATGTAGAAGGAGTTGCATATCTTGGGGCAGTGAATGGCCTTGCACCACTAGTTGATGGTTGTGAACTTGCACCAGACCTTGCTCCAGATCTTGCACCAGACCTTGCTCCAAATCTTGCACCAGTCCTTGCTCCAGATCTTGCACCAGTCCTTGCAGGTGGAGGGTGTGATCTTGGTGCCGGCTGGGATCTTGCAGGTGGAGGCTGCTGCTGTGATCTTGCAGGTGGGGGCTGTGATCTTACAGGTGTAGGTTGCTGCTGTGACCTCTTGGTCTTGCAAATAGAAGTGAGATTGGTATTAGTAGACAACATTAAAATATTAACAAATGCACTAGTCAACTAATACAAAAGAAGTGAGATTTGGTATTACCACATGCTTGTTTTTCCTCATAGCCAAATCTGGTTTCAATTGTTTCAGGCAGTTGGTGTATCTATGGCCTTGGAGACCACAGTTAGAACATGTTATTGTGGCCATTCTACTACTGTCCTTTGGCTTTGGCACTTCAAACTTGCCCTTGATCCTCTTCTCTTTCTTTCTTCCTCTCCTAACATGAAATTCTGGTGGCTCTATGTCTGGTCCAGGTGTCCTTATCCAGTCATGTTCACCAGGAACAGGAAAGATCATAGGTTCATATGCTGCCACATAAAATGGTTTTCTGAAGAATTTACAAACAAAGTCCTCTGGAAACCTCTTGGCCTTGTTAATTGCTGAAATTGCATGGTTGCATGGTAGGCCACCGAGGTCCCATTTTCTGCAACCATATGTATGATTATCCAAGTTCACAGGGTGTGTTTGCTGCCCACTAGTCAGTTGCCATAAATTGACACCAGCTTGAATGGGTTTGCAGTATCTAACCCTCTCCTTTTCCAGCTCTAGCTTCTCATCATAGTGTGGTGTGATCTCCCAGAAAGCTGCCTTTCCTCTCTCTCTCTTCTCATGCCACCTCACCATTTGCTTGTCCTTAATACCATCAACCGTAGTCCTAATAGGCTTTTTCCTAAAATCAAGGATATACTTGTTGAACACCTCAGATAGGTTGTTAACAACCAAATCTGTCTTGCAGTTAGTGTCAAAAGCATGCCTTGCCCATGTTTTCTTAGGAATTGCATTAAGCCAGATCCAAGCATCCACACATTCATTTCTCAAACCATTCATAGCAATATTAAACTTATATTCATTGTAAGCATAACTGGCATTATCCATGCATTTCTTTAGATCTTCCCGCCTAAAACCAGCATTCTGGAAATTTGCATATAAGTGTCTAAGACAATATCTCTGGTGGCAGTTTGGAAATACTCTATTCACTGCATTGAGTAGCCCCTGTTGAAATTATAACAACAAACTAAGCTACTGACTATAGATATAGTTGAAAAAAACTATGCTACTGAAATCACACAGCAAACTAAGTACTTACCTTCTGTCTATCTGACATGATAGTATAAGGACCAAATTGGCCAACTTCTCCTCCTAGACATATCTTGAGTTGGTGCAGAAACCGGCACCAATTTGCTGTATCCTCCTGACCAACAATGGCAAATGCAATTGGATAAATGTTGTTATTGCCATCTCGCCAAGTGGCAGCAAGGATCTGTGCACTGTGGTCACTTAATAAAGCATCCATCAACACCTGTTTTGCAAAAAAAGAACCAATTAAGTCAGTACATAACAAAGAAACTACAACAAGGGTGTAATCATGTACATAGCAATGAAACTAAAGCAAAGAAACAACTAACTAACCAATGAAAGGTCTGCATCCATTGAGAAATTCCTCCCTGCTCCATTTAAGCGAAAAACATTGCATGAAACCTTGGCCTGGATGTGGTATTTTTTGTTGCTTTAGGAACTACAGTTGTAACTACAACCCTACTTCCAGTGTTTATCGCATGATGGTTGCTGCATAGTCCCTTAACTGGATACTGCTTCTTGTGCTCTCCTAAGACAGCTTCCACAGCTAAGTTTTTGGCCCTATAGGCCATGTGCTTAGGAACCTCAACACCATACTTCTCATTGCAGGCATCAATCGAGTATGTATGCTAGTGGTTGGATCTGACCTGAACAATGACTCATATGTCTTTGCAAGCCACTTTGCACTAACCTCGAAGACTCAGAGTGGTAGGGCAAGTGTGCTCCGAGTTCATTTTTATAGCAAAAGTCTTTTCACCTTTGATCACAGCAGCAACAATGTGGAACTGACAGTGCTCATTTCTGCAACTTGCAATGATCCTTTGGTCAGAGTTTCTATGATATCTGAAATCTCTTGCCTGTGAAATGTGCAAGCTCAACAGAGCATCTCTGAATTGCTACTGATTTGTGAAGCACATGTACTTACATAATTGCTGGTGTGGGTGCTCCATTTTTTCATTGAACCATATCCTAGGTTTTCTTTCCTGTGCCCTACTCTTCTTGCTTTTCTTTAGGATAGATTGCAGTGGCTCATGCCCATCATCTTCACTATCCATCAGCCAACCAGTTTCTTCTTCATCTGATGAAGGAATGAAATCTTTCTTCACCTCCTTTAAAACACTAGAATGTGTTCTAGTGGTGGGGCACCTCCTAATTGGCAGCTTCTGTCTCTTCTTTGGAGGTTCTACCTGCAACTGTTGAGCTAACTCCACATTCAAGCTCTCCTCCCTCTCTTCATCCCCACTCTCTTCCTCCTCCCTCTCAAACAGATCCTCAACCCCAGTGTCACCCTCATAATGCAGTTGTTCCTCCTCTTCTGACTCATCATCTGAATATTCATCTTGATCATCTGCTAGTTGTTCCTCATCTGCTTGTCTCTTTCCATCTATTATCTCTGTGTCTTGAGAAATCCTGTACTTCTCGAAGTAGTTGTCACTGTCATATGCCCCTTCTGAATTATCACTACTGTAATATCCCTCCTCCAACAAAACTTCATCCTCCATCACAGATTTCAACTTTTGTTTACCTAGATTTTTGCTCTCTTGTGTGCAAAAACCACTAGCTTCAACATTGGTACTACTATTGCCCTGACTATTAAAAACAATTCCTTGGTCATCAACAACAAGCACAGCTGGCTCACTAAGATCATACACAACTGGTGGTGCATAAAGAATGGTCTGTAGTTCAGCATTTCTCTGAATTGCAGCACTGTCAGTGGTTGTTGCTCTAACTAACAGACTCAAAACTAAAGTATGCTCATGCTGCTTCTTAATTTGCTGCAATTTAATGTTTGTGTCAATCAAGTCTAGGCCATGCTCTCTATGCTCTCCTATGCATGTGTTCTCCATGTGATACAATTCATCAGAGAATGTAAATCCTTGTGTATGCAATAGTGCATACAGATTGAGAAAAGTGACGTCAGAACTGCATATATTCCTATCCAAAATATGTAGGGCATCAAAGTGAATCCTAACATCCCAGATAGCCTCCTCCACACTACAAGTGCCAGAAAATTTGGACATTTTCATTAACACTAACCCTAGCCCCCAAATTGGAAGAAAGAACAGAGGAGATGGAGGAGGACTTACAGCACCCCACCACATCCATGGGTCCAGTGATGGCTCGTGAAAGGGTTGGCGACCCAGATCTCTGCTATCCGCAGGCGCTGCTCCATGGTCATCGGGGCCTCCTCCATTTCTTCCTCGCCGCTCGAGTAGTACGACGAATCGTCGCCGCCGCCTCGGCCAATCTCTGGTGCGATCGCCCCGAGGCCAGGAAGACCTCCGTATCCGCCCACACCGCCACCGCTGCTCGAGCCGCCGCGTACACCGCCGCCGCCCGGATTCGCCGTCGCCATTGACACAGAGGAGCACGGGGAGGAGAGGGAGAGGGGAACGAGAGTTAGGGTTCGAACCGGCGGCTCGGTTCGACCTAGCCCATTAAGTCGGACTCGTCCGAGTCAGCGACCCGTCCACGCGCCGACTCGACCAGCATGTCACCTAACATGTGGGCCCGACCTGTCGGATACGCGGTCAATACGCGCTTATACGCTCCTTAGCCCGTTATGCACCACTTAGGCCCTGAGTTAGTACTGAACTGCGACATGCACGAGTAGTGGTACTGATTCGTGAGTAGGTGCGCAAGTGTGGTACCAACCTGCAATTAACTCAGGTTCCAGTCTATGATCCCCAAGTTCAAGTTCACGTATGAGTTCGAGGCGTCTTCGGACATGCGAAAGCTTGGTGTCTATAGGGCTTTTCATGGCGGCGACTTCTCCGGTATGGTGAGCAGCAGAGATGGGGGGCTCACCATCACCGGGGTGTACCATAAGGCCACCATTGAGGTGGACGAGGTAGGCACCGTGGCCGCCGCTGCCACGGCCGCCGTAATCGGACGTACTACAGCACCACGACCAAGGCATCTGGTGGATTTTGTGGCGGATCGGCCCTTCTTATTTGCCGTGGTTGAGGAGATGACAGATGCAGTGTTGTTCCTTGGTCACGTGGTTGATCCTCTCGCTTGCTAATTGGATAAATAATTGTTCAATAAAATGTGGATGATTGAATGAATCATTGAAACATTGTTCCTCGACCATGTGGTTAATCGTGGCACTTATGCTAGGAGGACATGCCACAACTGTTGCTGACGCGCCGATCAGCGATGGTCGCTCTCATCATTTTAGAGACAAAATAACACACAAATGGTTGTGCATGGAGATTGTACTTCGTTTTTATTTACTTCGCATATTAGCTTTGTCTCGAGTCAAACTTTGTAAACTTTGACCAAGTTTATACAAAAAATATTAACATCCACAATACCAAATCAATACCATTAGAATCATCATTCAATATATTTTCATACCACATATATTTGTTAATGTGCTAGTTTAGATTGTGTTTTATATGCTTGATCAAAGTTTATAAAGTTTGACTAAGATCAAAGCTAATATGTGGAGTAAATAAAAACGGAGGGAGTAGTAAACTAGTACTCCCTCTGTAAAATAAAATAAGAGTGTTTAGATCACTATTAGTGATCTAAACGCTTTTATATTAGTTTACGGAGGGAGTAATTAACTATCACAAGGGAATTACTCCATAATCCCAACCCCCTACACCGAAGAGTGTATGCAAATGTGGATGGTGACCACGCGGGTGGTTGTTAGTTGTCTACATTGGCACCAGATACCTCTGTTGTCATCGTGGACGGAGCCGGCTCCTCTAACTTGCATGAGCAAAGGCAGGGACGCTACATTGGAAATATTTGTGGGCACTTTTAGAATTATAGCCAACAGCCCACAAATGCTTTCAAGATTATTTGGACATTTAAAATACTTTATAGAATTTAAATGTCCAAATTTAAATACTTATGATTTAATTCAAAAATCCAGAGTGTCCTAGAGAAGTGTGCACCCTTTTTGGCAGAGGTTCTAGACCATTCAAAAATGATGAACATTTATGAAGGGCATTTTGAGTTCATTGAAAAGATTTTATTTTGACCCTACTTGAATTTCATTTGCTGCTAGGGTTTAACAATCCCCATTTCAAATTCATTTGAATTTTAAACATGATGACATGATGATCACGCAAAGACAACAGGAGCTGAGCTAGGGCTGTAACAAAAAGTCAAAGTAGTTCAAAAGTATTTTAGATTACACTTGACTTTGTTTTGCACTAGTATATAAATTTTCAGAAAAAAAGACATTGACCTCAGAGCAAAAAACACAAAAATTATTTGCTATAATAGGTCACTATTCACACTATTTTGACCGAAGATTTATCTTTTTTGAAAATAAATCAAAGGGTGATTTTATTTTTGTGAAATATTTATCACAAGTATAATATAAGGTCAAGTTTATTTCAAAAATACTTCAGATTTTTTTTACTTTTTGTTGAATTGCTAATTTATTTTTTCATATAGGATGTATATACACCCAGGAACCAAACGTTCCCGTCCGTTGAAATACCATCATTTTCGTTGTGAAAAATCACTAGCATTCGACCAGGTGTTCTTTTTCCCCTTTCTATTGCGAGGCAAGGATGTACTCTTGTTGTGGAAAAAAAATCGGTTCTGTTTTTTATGGGGCGAGTTGCATGTCCGCCGGTGGCCGGATTGATCTCGTCTAGAGCCGTTGGATTCCACGCGTGACAACTGTTAGTGTGACCTTCCAGTTTGCAAAATGAGCCATGTTGTGCTTGTTGCTGCAACATGACCCATGTTGCGTTCGAAAAAACATTTCTGGTAGTGCATTGACCTGACCCGTTTGCAACATGAGTCATGTTGCACTCTTCAGTTGCACTATGATCCATGTTTTGCTCGGGAAATCCATCATCCGACCCCGGTTTGCAATATAAGTCATGTTGAGCTCGCCGGTTGAAACACGGTCCATGTTGCGATTGGGGAAACATTTGTCTATTGCGCCTGGGAGGGAGTTGAGTTGTGGGCTATCTGATCAAACTTAGATCTAGCGACCGTAGAGAAGGCCGACGCGCATCGAGTTATCAACCGGCTGTTTACAAATGTTTCCCGCTTTTAGTGGGTTCTATTTCCAGAGTCAAAACTGGAACCTTGGGATCTTTTGTTGTTGTGGTTGTTGTGATTTTTAGATTAGACTGGCTCAATATCTTTTGAAATACACAATTTTTTCCATCTAAAATCATAGTTTTTCTAGCGATCCTAATTATCATAGTTCCAAATAGGAGTTTTAAGCACAATAGAGTGTCCATGGCAACATGTAAGTGGCAAATTTTAACATGCTCCCTCTTACCCCCTGTTTTTACACATGAGGTAAGAAGGCAAGAGTTAATCTAATCATTAATTAATGAGATCAATGGTTCAGATTTATTATATACTCTTACCTCTTGTGAACAGAGTAGGTAAGAGGGAGCGTGTTAAAACTGCTCAAGCATGTAAGACTTATCAAATGGGAATTGGTGCCCGTGATGGTTTATCCGCACCTTCTCCTCCTCTTACCGATTCCCTCTTTCCTACAAGCTCGTACCATTTCCAATGAATCCTTATTTATTAGGTTATTTGAATTATGCCACATCAAATGTACACTCTAAAATGTAGTGCTTTTAAATTTTACATTCACCTCTCCAAATCAGGAGATATAATGTTGGCAGAAGTGTTGGCTAAAGATTTAGGTTGAGATGGTGTAGCTTCTTGACCGACAAAAGGATTGATCTCCCATATTTTGTTATGTGAGATTTTCCTCATACATTGCCTCGAGTCAATTCTTATCTGTAAGTTCTACCTTATTTGTGCTAGTGTAAGGGTTGAGATTTACTCATACCAATTAAGAATAGAAATTATCTCCCTTTGCTTTGCAGCAAGCTCATTTTTTTCCGATTATACTCTGCCTTCGTAGAGATTCCATGGAATCTCGACAAAGACTTATATTTAGGAACGGAGGGAGTAGCTCACTGGTCTGTGCAGAGAGTCCTGACATGGATGCCTTCTGTTTCTTTTTTTTTTTTTGCAAGGAAACTACAGACCTGTTCATCATCTCATGGCTGTCTATACCAACTAAAAAAAGAAATATGTATTCTTAGTCTGTCATGCTATTTTACAGCAAAGAAAACCTAAGCTTTTTTATTGCAGCAAAGTAGTGGTTGTGTTGTGTATATTGTGTGATTGTTGTGCTGATAGGGTGTATGTCATACCGGTTTTCAGGGGCGTGTATGTCATACTGTTAAGCCAAGCCATCGTTCAAAAACACAAGTATATGCATACGCGGCCCACCGACATTCACACACGGCCCTTGAATGTTGAGAGGCGTTCGAGCCGATATTTGTGCTAATTATTTGTTTTATCAATAAGTGTTCTTGACCTTCATCCTCAAATGAGTTTTAGTATAACCCCCGCAAGAAAATGAGTTTTGGTATAATTTTTGTAATAGTTCTCTATCATGTATATTGAATAAGTTTTTTTAAGTAGAATGCATATTGAACTAGTTTTTTTTAATGTTTATTACGTATTTAAGTTAACAATACAGTCCCACTTCCAGCCCAACAGCCCAGCCCAGTTGTAGGCTAGTCGCACATTAGTCCATTGTGCACCTAATTCTAACCGTAACCCGCCCGTGAGCGGGCGCCCCTATGTCTCGCTGTAAGCCTCGCACCGGGGAAGCCACAGATGGGCCGACCCAGCCTCGCGGGAGGCTATAGCCTCCCTTTTCTGTTTTTGTATGTATTCCATGTTCTTCTTTGCTTAATTTGTTCAGTTTCGTTTATACTTTAAAATATTATAAAATTATCTTACAGACAAACTCTATAAAAACATTAAAAAATGTTGACCAAGTATTTGAAAAATGTCAAATGTGTACAGAGAAAATTTTATCACATATATGAAAAATGTATAAAAAATTTGATCACGTAATGGAAAAATATTAATCATGTATTTGAAAAACATTTGAACAAGTATTTGAAAAATGTTAATCGAAAATTTGCAAAATGCTAATGTGTATAAGAAAAATGTTGACCGTGTATTAAAATGGTGAATTGTTTTCATCATGTATATGAAAAATGTTAATCAAGCATTTGAAAATATTACATTTGTGTAGAAAATGTGACCATGTATTAAAAATGATGAATGTTTATTATCATGTATATAAAAATGTTAATCAAGCATTTCAAGAAATGTTTAACAAGTATTTCAAAAATGTTAATCAAGCATTTGGAAAGATTAAATGTGTATAGAAAAATTTGACCATGTATTAAAAATTGATGAAATTTGCTTACCAAGTATATAAAAATGTTAATCAGGTATTTGAAAAAAATGTTGAATAAGTACTTGAAAATGTTAATAAAGCATTAAAAATGTTAAATGTGTATAGAAATAGTGTAGACCATGTGTTAAAAGATAATGAAATGTTTTTATCATGTATATAAATTTTAGTAAAGCATTTAAAAATGTTAAACAAGTATTTTTAAATGTTCATCAAACATTTGGAAAAATGTTAAATATGTATATAGAAAAAATGTTGACATGTGTTCCAAAAATGTTAAATTGTATTCGAAAAAGTTAATCAAGATTTAAAAGAAAAGGTAAATGTGTGTAGAAAAATGGGGAACATGTATTCAAAACATAATTATCTTGTATTAAAAATGCTAAATGTGTATTGAAAAAATGTCTGATGTATATGAAAACTGTAGAATGAAAACCAATAGAACGAAAGAAAAGTGAAAATTAAATGATAATAAAAAAGAAACGACATAAAAAATTACAAAAATAAAACCAAAGAACAAATGTAAAAAGAATTAAAAACTATGAAAACCAATAAAGGAACAATGAAAAAGAAAAACCATTGAAATCCAACAAAGAAAAAAAACCAAAGAAAAAGGAGAAAGGAAAAAGAAAAAACCAATGAAAAACAATGAAATAAAGAAATAGAAATGTAAAAAACAAGAAAAAACGAAGTATAACTACGAAAAATAGAAAACCGAAGAAGAAAACAAAAAACAAAAAAAGAGGAGAAAATAGAACACCCGGTGTGTTATACTAACACGAACCATACCCTCGCGTAGTGGCTGGAAGCACCAAATTTTTTTCTGGTGAAAGATGCTTGAGTGTGTGATGTCTGTGCCAAGTTTCACCACATTCGAATATCTAAATAGCTCTAAGAAAAAATCAGATCCAAATAGTGCAAAACAATGAACTTTTTCATAGGCCTCAAATTGCTCTTTGTTGCTGGGAGCTCGTCAGTTGTTCAAATGCTCTGAATTTTTTTACGGACATCACAAACTCACCCATCTTTCATCACAATTTTTTTGGGATTTTTGAATATTTCTAGTATTGTTTACGATTTTACTGTTCACTCCCGGGCTCATCAGAGCCCTTGAGCCAAAACGCCTTGTCCGTTTTTCATCCCTATTTCTTCTGTTTTATTACTATATATGCACTAAATAGGCCAGCCCATTACTACGGAGGCTTAAGCGAGAGCTTTCTTTCGTCTCGCTTTATGCGAGACATAGCTCTCGCGCAAAAGGGACTAGCCGGGGTGTGTGTGTGTGTGTGTGTGTGTGTGTGTGTGTGTGTGTGTCATACTGTTGACCCAAGCCATCGTCCAAAAACAAGTATGCATATGCGGCTCACCGACATTCACACCCGGCCCTTGAATGTTGAAAGGCATTCAATCTGATAATTATTTATTTTATTGATAAATATTGTTGAGAGGAATTGTTAGTATTCTTCAGTCTTTTAATTAACGTGAAGCCCGAGCCCATGTACAGCCCAATGCTAAGAATGCTAAGCAGGCCATTGTGGATGTTAGTTGCAGTGGAAATTTCTATTAGTGCTCAGATTTGCTATCTATTTTTTCTCTTATGACTTTAAAAGGGGGGTTAATTTTGTTAAGAAATTGGCGTAAAGGGGGTTAACATAAGGGGGGAAAACCTCATATGCCATTGTCTTCGCCCTCCTATGCTCAAATCCTGGCTCCGTCCCCGTCCGCGGCGGAGGTTCCAGTCGGACGGTTAATGGTCCCAAGTTCAAGTTCACGTTCGAGTTCAAGGCGTCATTAGACATGCGAAAGCTTGGCGTCACTGGGGCTTTTGAAGGCGGCGACTTTTCGGGCATGGTGAGCGGCAGGGAAGAGCTTATCATCACCGGGGTGTACCATAAGGCCACTGTCGAGGTGGACGAGGTAGGCACCGTGGCCGCCGCTGCCACAGCCGTCGTAATCGGGCGTGCTCGGCCACCATGATCAAGGCATCTGGTGGATTTTGTGGCGGATCGGCCCTTCTTATTTGCCGTGGTTGAGGAGATGACAGAAGCTATGTTGTTCCTTGGTCACGTGATTGATCCTCTCACTTGCTAATTGGATAAATAATTATTCTATAAAATGTGGATGATTGAATGGATCATCGAAACATTGTTCCTCGATCATGTGGTTAATCGTGGCACCTGATGCTAGGAGGACATGCCACAACCGTTGTCGACGCCTCGATCAGCGATGGTCACTCTCATCATTTTAGAGACAAAATAACACACAAATGGTTGCGCATGGAGATTGTAGTAAACCAGTACCCCTCTATAAACTAATATAATAGCGTTTAGATCACTAAAGTAGTGATCTAAACGCTCTTATATTAGTTTACGGAGGGAGTAATTAACTATCACAAAGGAATTACTCCATAATCCTAACCCCCTACATCGAAGAGTGTATGCAAATGTAGATAGCGATGACGCGGGTGGTCGTTAGTTGTCAGCATGGGCACCAGATACCTCTGCTGTCATCGTGGACGGAGCCGGCTCCTCTGACTTACAGGAGCAAAGGCAGGTAAGCTACAGTGGTCGGTTGTGTAAAACATCGGAGCCAAGCCAGAGAGTAAAGAACATCCCGTGGACCAAAATACTGTAGGTAAGTACTGTAGATAAGCATGTGTTCGAACCACTGTTCACGCAAGAGTAGTGAAGCAATGTCAGGGACTGTAGCTCCCTCTGACATCCCTTGGAATGTTAGAGGATCTCGTTCCATGGTGGACACCAGAAATTGCTCTTGGCTGTTTCATATATAGCCATCGTTCGTACGTACTGTTGACAGTTAATGCCAACAACAGTTTCTTACAATTTTCACTTGTGAAAAGACTGAGGGCGCCTCTTGCTATGACTCTGTCAAAAAAAGCTAATAGATGGCCACAAAAGGTAGATGGGACGGAAAAGTTGTAGTCTAGTTAGAGTTTCAAGCAAAAAATACAAAGGCATTTGAAGCAATGTATATGTTTGTAGATCTATGGATGAGAGGGCCCACTGGGTTGTATATGCATGTATTACACACTTCATTTTTTTATGTATGTGAGAGTTAAATCACGGCTAGCCACCTCTTATCATGACGAAGCGTTTGCTGGAGGGGCTTCCAGTGGCAGCCCGGACGGTGATCGCTCATTGTGGAAGCTCATATGGCATGCTTATGTTCCGCAAAAAAAAAAAAAAAAAAAAGTCCGGAAAGCTTTAGCGGGTGCACTAGCTACGATGTTGGGTGAAGTGGAGCATCATATTGGTGCTCACTCTACGTGTCCAATCTGCGGAGTTGAGGATGAATCAAGCTTCCATGAGCTTGTCACTTGTTGTTACGCCCAGGAGCTGTGGGGGTGTATGTGGGAGGTGTGGCTGCTCCCCTCGCTGGAACGCTCCAACATATATACTGGTAAGGATTGGCTTCTGTTAGTACTTAAGATGCTGTTCGGCAAACACTAGAAGCATGATCATTCTCCTCCTGTGAAGGATTTAGAATTTACGGAATGATATAGTCCATGGCAAGGATTCTACTCCAACAAAAGTTCCGTTGGAATTTTTGCAAAGTATTGGCGGTCCCTTGATAACGCTCACAAGTACTCGTCTGAGGAGATACTAAATGATGGGAAGCATAGTAGAAAAGAAAAAAAAATTCCCTATGAATCTATTTCCAGGGATCACTATGAAGATTGTGCATACAAGGTTAGATCTGAACTTACCAACAAACGAGTTGTAGCAGAAGAAGAGTTGGTGAAGATCATCTCAAAGTCCCTCGATCCGCCCCACGAACAGTTCCCTTGAACAAGAATCGAACGTACGATCCCTCTGTGAATTGGAGACTTACAACACCACCGATCCGGCAGCGCTTAGCCGTCCAGAGCTAGACGATGCCGGAGTAGAAGAGAAGGGAGGAGCAGCCCTTCGGGAGGGATCAACTATTATGGAGAAAAAGAGAGAAGGGGGCAGCCCTTGCGCCTGAAGAGGTACGTCTTTGGAGGGTTCTATTAGTTTGGAACAATTGGAAAAGTCTAAAAACGAAACCCTTTATTTTGAAAAACAAAGGGCAATGAATCAGGTCCGACAACGGGTTTTCCAACAGGCCGTACAAGGAGCTCTAGGTCCCTGGAATTCGTGCTAATATTGGCATTCTCGGGTCCCTGGAATGGAAGAGATAATTAAATTAATTAGGCCTTGAACTTCTACTTTCGTTTAGAATTTAGGCATTATTTTTCCCCTTGCTTCCGAAAAAAGAGTCAAGAAACACTAATCACTTTTCACGATACCTAAAAGGTGGAATAGCGATTTTTGAACCATTTCCTATAAGAGAATGGTTTCCATTACTTTGAGAAATTGTAGCGACCTGACCCAAAATCGGTCAAGTCTCTGTGTCTGTACCATCCCAAGATCATGCTGGTACCCACAGTACATCGATGAAATAATCAAAGTTCAATCACACCTGAATTTATTACACGATTCTCATATAGAGTCTTTATTACAAGAGAATAAATTCGGCCGAAGGCCAACTCATGAGAAATAAACTAGTAAAGCTGCGGAAGCGTAGAAGAATAGCGAGTCCATCCGACTCCAAAGGGCAATCGCCAAGCGCGGATCGTAGCCTCAATCCTGATCGGAATACTCCTCTGCAACATAAGACGTTGCAGCCGTGTAGGTCAGCATTTTGAATATGCTGGCAAGTCATGAAGAGAGAATAACAATAATAAAATTACTAACACTATATGCATTTTGGCTGTGGGGCTCTAAGTTTTATCATTTTGCGAAAAGCCAGTTTTTCCCTACTACAGTGGACTTGCTTGCAAATACTACAAAATTGTTGGTAGTTATTGAGATGGTTCCGCCAACCAATGTCTCATTCCCAAATTATTAAGTCATAATCCCCTCAATTAATTTATTAATTTTAGTGTTGAGATTTCCGAATACTTCCAAGTTCCAGAGGCTCAAACTGTCCGTAACCGGGGACACGGCTAATCGATTAGATCTTTTCTCTGCAGAGGTTTGCGCACTTTACCCGCAAGAATCATTCCCTCCTTTTAAGTCTTCGCACTTCATGGTGTTTGAAGACTGGATGAATGAAACAGGGTCTTCCGAAGAGTTCTTCTGGCCACTGCCGGTACCCATCCAATCCTACCGTTCTTCTACATCTCGTAGTACCGCCCAGCCAGCGTCACAACTAGGGTTGACCCAGCCGAGCCCATAATGGCTTGCGGCTGCACAGTAAGCTTCCGTCAATGGGGCATCCATCCGTCTCTTCGTGGCTGGGTGAAGCTTTCCGCAAGATGTCATGGCACTTCTCCATGCATCCCGCCAACCACTGGGTTCTCCAGGTGCCCACAACCGCCCTCCACCCAAGAGTGAATTCAAGTCCATCTTGAGCTTGAAGTTCATGGGGTTGTCATCATCTTGACTCTCACATCTTTCCTATGAATTCACTCAACCAATCCGTCTACGAGCATAGCAAAATATACTACTCGCCCCGGTCATGGTAACAAAGGGAATTGGTTCATCCTACCACATGATACTACTCAAGAACATAACTTCAAAATTTCACCTACTGCATGCATGGTGGGGAGGTATAATTCTAATGCAATAAAATCATAGGTATTGAAAATATGATCAATAACTTGCCTTGCTGACGATCTTCGTAAGCTAAGGACTCGTGGTAGCAAGCTTCGCACTCCGGAAATTCTACCGAGACAAACAATAATCACAATAAGCATATAGCATATGATCACTTAACACAATAGCATAGTAACATAACACACCAAAACAAACGAATAAAACCCAAAGAAAAACTCAAAGAAATCCAACTCAAAGTTTTCCTTCTTCAAGCAACAACTAGAAATAGTTTTACATAACAAAAATTTTCTTAACATAACCTAAGCATGGGTTTTTGTTAACTTAACAGAAAAGAATGCATTAAGCAACTAGGAGCAAAAAGAATCAATTTAAAAGCTATTATAAAACTCCTATTAGGCCTAAAGCAAATTTTAGTAGGAAAAAATAAAATAAAAGTTTTATTTATTATAAATAAAAGTTCATGCTCTAAAGTGACAGAAACTATCCTAGAATAATCAATCACATGTGAAAAATAAATTTATTTGCTAATTAAAATAATAGGAAAACAGTAGCTAGTTAATTAATTAAGAATAACATGATTCTGCTAGAAACTATTTTTTATTAATCCTAAAATGCCCAATTAAATTCCTACGGTTAGGCAATGTCAAAACAAAGTTGGGACAAAAGAATCATTAAAAATAATTTTCCTAACTCATTTTATAGCAGATTTACTATTATGACTAAATCTAAAATAAAGCAATTCTAAATAATTTTAACATAGCTAATTATATTTTCTACAGAAACTATAAGAAATTTGCAACCCAACAAAAAAAAGAATCACTTAAAAATATTAAGTAGATTAAAAGATATGAATTTTTCAAATCTGAAACTATTCTGTTAAAACAGAAAAACGAAAATAAGGAAAAACGGGCTAAATGGGCCTAACTAACGCCCTGTGCGTAAAATAACTAAACGGGCCCTAGGGTTAAACGAATCGGGCCGGTACAAAATAAAAACCCTAACTAAAATATTAAACCGGAACTAACCGGACCGAACCGGTTTTATTTAATTCAACTTATTTCTTCGGGGATCTAATCCTAGCCGTAAAAACTAGATCGGACGGCGGGGAGAAGTCCGCGAGTTACCGGAGATCGACGGCGGCAATGGCTCTCGGCGGCGAGTGTTCAGCGTCTCCGGTGGACGGGGCGTCGGGAGTGGTCCGCGGTGCGGCGCGACGAGGGGGTGGGTCTGTGGAGTTGGTGGAGCTCGGGTGGTCTAGGCGCGGCGGCGAGGTTAATGGCGGCGGCGTTCGGGTTACTCCGCGAAGCGCTGCAGCGAGGGAGAGAGGGTCGGGCGAGGGGCGGGGGGGAATGGGATGAGGGAGGGTATAAATAGTCGGGGACGACTTGAGAGGGAAAGATCCGTGAGCGGATCACGGCGAATCCGGATCCCGGGATCCGGCGTGGGTGGCGGGCGAGTGGCGTGGGCGAGGGGTAGGTGACGGGTGGGGGCAGTGTCACGAGAGAGAAGGGAGGCGCGGCGTCGGTCGGCCGGTCAAAACGATTCAGGCGAGGGGGTTGACGGGCCGTCGGTGGCTGGCTGGCTGGGGCTTTGGTGGCACTGGGTCACATCTGGTGGGCTGCCCAGTCTTTGGCTGGGCCAGTCGGCCTGGCTGGTGCCTGGGCATTTTTTTTCTTTTTCCAATTTATTTTTTGAAAAAAATAAAAACAGAGGTAGAATATAAAATATAAATATTTTATATAGGACATATATATATATCAAAATGATCAGGGGAATATTCCCTATCATTTGAACATTTTTCCAGGGGCAAAATCCAAACTTTATAAAAATTCATTTTTTTCAAAATTCAAATAAAACTCAAATTTGAATTTCAAACTTTTGGCAATGTTTTCCTCTGATATTTTTGGAGTGTCATGTTTACTCCTCTCATACTTTCTCTCAAGTATTTATCAGGCATAATTTTTGAAATGATTTCCACTTGCCAAAGTTTGAATTCAAATTCCAACAACTCCCAAAACTTCTGAAACTTCAAATTCCACTCAAATTCAAACAACATGCATAGATGCTTAGCTATAATTGTAAAACATTCCAAATAGGAAATTTGGGATGTTACAAACCTACCCACCTTAAGATGAATCTCGCCCTCGAGATTCGGGTTGGCTAGCAAATAGGTGCGGATGGTCTCGAAGGAGGTCTTCTTCTCGCTCCCAGGTGGCTTCTTCCTCGGAGTGATGACTCCACAGCACCTTGCAAAACTTGATGACCTTGCTGCGGGTGACTCTGCTCGCAGACTCGAGAATTCGGACGGGTTTCTCCTTATAAGTCAGATCACTGTCGAGCTGTATGGCCTCTAGGGGCACTGTGTCTCTCAATGGAATATCGGCCATGTCGGCATGGCACTTCTTCACCGAGAAACATGGAAGACATCATGAACTCCGGACAATCCTTCCGCAATTCCAACTTGTAAGCAACTTCCCCACGACGCTCGAGGATTTTGTAGGGCCAATGAATCGGGTGCTAACTTTCCTTGACACCAAACCTCTTGATCCCACGGTGGAGACACACGAAGATATGCTCGGTCTCCGCTTCGTAAGTTACTTCCTTGCGCCATCGTCGGCATAACTCTTCCGTCTCGATTGTGCTATCTTGAGTCTATCGCGAATCAGCTTGACTTTCTCTTCGAATCTCGATAAGATCGGAACCAAAAGCGATCGATCTCCAACACCATCCCACAAAGAATGGTGTTCGCACCTCCTTCCGTATAGAGCTTCGAAAGGGCCATCTTCGATCGGATCGATAACTGTTGTTGTATGAAAACTCTGCGTATGGCAAATTATCATCCCAGCTAGACCCATAGTCTAGCACACAAGCTCTCAACATGTCCTCCGAATCTGGTTGACTCTCTCGGTCTGTCCATCTGCTCATGGATGAAAAGCTGTATGAACTCCAGCCTTGTACCCAAAGTTTCATGCAACTGATTCCAAAACTTTGAGGTAAATTGTGTTCCTCTATCGACACGATACTCCTCGAACTCCATGCGACATACGATCCTGGTCATGTATATCTTGGCCAACTTAGCACTGGTATAGGTAGTCTTCACGGAATGAAGTGAGCTACCTTGGTCAAACGATCAACCACTACCCAGATAGAATCATAACCTGAACGGGTCCCGGTAATCCTGTGATAAAATCCATTCCAAGTTTTTCCCATTTCCAATCGGGAATCGCAAAGGTTGAAGTAACCCTGCTGGCTTCGATGTTCTTCCTTTACTCGTTGACAAACATCGACATCTGCTATGTACTGCAATATCCTTCTTCATACCGTCCACCGAAACTTTCCTTCAAATCCAGATACATCTTGGTGTTACAGGGGTGAATCGAGTACGGTGAATCATGAGCCTCCAAGAATTAGCTTCTCGAGTTCGGGATCATTGGGCACATAAATACGATCCTCGAACCATATAGCTCCGTATTCATCCTTACGAAATCCTTTAGCTTTTCCTTCATTCATCTTCGCTTTATCTCATCAATTTCCTTGTCCGACTTCGGGCTTCACGAATCCTTTCGCCAAAGTGGACTGAACTTCCAGAGTTGCCACATATCCTCTCGAACTATCTCCACCGGAGGTCCGTGAGGTCATCGACTAACTCCGGGTAATCCTCCTGCTGTAAGAGTATTCACATAACTCTTACGGCTCAACGATCTGCTACAACATTAGCCTTACGGGTGGTAATGCAATCTCATGTCATAGTCCTTGATTAACTCTAGCCATCTCCTCTCGCTCGAGGTTCAACTCTTCTGCGTGAAAATATACTTCAAACTCTTGTGATCTGTGTAAACATCACAACGGTTTCGATGAGGAAATGTCTCTGTGTCTTGAGTGCATGCACTACGGCTGCTAACTCCAAATCATGTGTGGCATAATTCATCTCGTGAGGTCGTAGCTGTCTGGAGGTATAAGCTACCACCTTTCCTTCCTGCATGAGTACTCCTCCGAGTCCCTGACGAGAAGCGTCACAATATACCTGGTAATCCTTGTGTATGTCTGGCAAAATCAGCATTGGGGCTGTAACCAAACGTTTCTTCAATTCCTGAAAACTGGCTTCACAATCCTCGGTCCAAACGTACTTGGCTTCCTTCTTCAACAGCTCAGTCATGGGCTTGGCAATCTTCGAGAAGTTCTCAATGAACCTCCGATAATATCCTGCGAGTCCGAGAAAACTGCGGATCTCCTTGATCGAGGTGGGTGATCGCCAATCGGTGACCGATTCAACCTTGGTGGGGTCAATCGCCATTCCTTCTCCTGAAATAACATGTCCGAGGAATCCGACTTCCTTCAGCCAAAATTCACATTTGCTGAACTTGGCATACAACTGATGTTCTCAAGTTTCTCCGAACTAGACGCAAATGTTCCTTATGCTCTTCCTCGCTCTTGGAGAAAATCAGTATATCATCGATGAACACCACGACAAACTTGTCCAGATATTCCATAAATACCTTGTTCATCAAATTCATGAAGTATGCAGGAGCATTAGTCAATCCAAATGACATGACGGTATACTCATATAAACCATACCTGGTGGTGAATGCTGTTTTGGGTATATCTTTTCACGGATCTTCAACTGATGATACCCTGATCGAAGATCGATCTTGGAGAATACCTTGGCTCCAACTAGCTGATCAAACAGATCATTAATCATCGGCAGAGGGTACTTGTTCTTGATGGTCACTTCGTTCAACGAACGATAATCCACAACCATTCTCAAGGTTCCATCCTTCTTCTACCAAAAGAACTGGGGCTCCCCATGGTGATGAGCTTGGCGAATATATCCTTTCTCCAATAACTCATTAATTTGGTTCTTGATCTCTTTCAAATCGCTCGTGGCATCCGATAAGGTCTCTTGGATATTG
Source organism: Aegilops longissima (assembly GCA_021605205.1). Classification (NCBI taxonomy): domain Eukaryota; kingdom Viridiplantae; phylum Streptophyta; class Magnoliopsida; order Poales; family Poaceae; genus Aegilops; species Aegilops longissima. The sequence goes on along the minus strand of CM038680.1, from coordinate 676,945,053 downwards.
GGGCTGTGCGGCAATAACTCAATCAGAAATTCAATGTCCCCGTCGGTGGCATTCTGGTAATTCCTCCGAAACACATCGGAAAATCTTGCACTCTGGCACTTCCTCCTGAACAACTCCCGTGAGGGAATGCACCTGATTCTTCATCTGGCTATGTCTGGATACATACTTGATCCTCTTCTGCTCCGGGGTGGTGAGCAGAATAGACTTGCGGGAACAGTCTATGTTTCCTTCAAACTTCGTCAACCAATCCATGCCTAGGATTACATCCAAGGTCTGGGTTTCCAATACTATGAGGTCTGCGGGAAATTTATGATTTCCGATGTTGAGGGTTGCATGACAGCCTAAGCCCGCCATCATTTCTCCTCCCGCGGAACTGACGCGAAGGGGGCTTCTAAGGGTTTTAGTGGGCAACCCGTACTTTTCCACAACTACCCTTGATATGAATGAATGTGTTGCACCGGAATCAAAGAGTACCAATACTGAACGTGAATTCAATAAAAACTTACCAACCACAGTGTCTGGCTGATCATAGACGTCCTCCACGTCAATGTGGTTCACTTGAGCACGAGGGAAAGGGTTGGGCTTCTTCGCTGAGCTTCCATTGCCATTTCCATTCCTCTGCTTGGCCTCCGGGCAGTCGGTGGCATAGTGCCCTGTTTTCTGGCACTTGAAACAGGTGATGTGACTCAGATCCTTCGGAGCCGGGGCAGAACGATGCTGGTTCCCATTACCGTGTCCATTGCCATTGCCTGACTTGTTGTCCTGGTTGCGGTTGTTCCCATTTCCTCCATGGTTATGTCCTCCATGGTTGTGATGGGTATGCCCTCCCGAGTATGGGGCATAACGGGCTTCGCCTGAGCTCTGAGTTGTGCTTCCCCTGGCTGTACTTCCGCTATGCTATCAATCTGCTGCTGCTTGCCTTCAAGTATGGTGGCCTTGTCTACCAGCTCCGGTAGTTGGTGAAGGTAGCCACCATAAGTTGCATTCCCAGCTCGTCATTGAGTCCTCGAGAAACTTCTCCTGCTTTGCGGATCTGTGGCCACATCATCCGGGGCATAGCGAGCTAACTTGCTGAACTCATCCACGTACTGTGCCATAGTACGGTTCCCCTGGCGTAAGTTGCGGAACTCACGCTTCTTCAGACTCATGGCTCCAGCTGAAACATGAGCGGTGCGGAAGGCCTGCTGGAACTGATCCCATGTGATGGTGCCGATGGGATAAGTGGCGGTGTAGTTCTCCCACCAAGAAGCTGCAGGTCCATCAAGTTGATGTGCGGCAAAGCGCACCTTCTCTGCATCAGTGCATCCAATAGTGATTAGCTCTCTTCCGACCTTGCGGAGCCAATCATCGGCCACAATCGGCTCAGTGCTGCTAGAGAACACTGGCGGATTCAGCCTTAGGAATCGAGTCAAATTGTCAACAGGGGGTGGTGGCGGTAGATTGTTGTTGTTGTTGTTCTGATTCTGGATGAGTATCTGCATGAGGGCATTCTGCTGCTGGAGTAGTTGGGTGAGCTCTGGCGGAAAAGCGGTGTCACGTCTCGGAGGCATCTGGTGTTTTTGGGGTGGATGAGAAATATCACTACCCATATGAATGCACAAACATAATCACACCAATCATTTATTCAATCCACTCAAACATGGTTCAATCTCGATTACAAAATAACTCACGACTAATCGAAAATAACGACCTAACTGATCGACGAAAAAGTAAAATAACATGGTGGTCGACTAAATGTCTTCATCAATAATCCTTGCGTCCTCTGGTGCGATGTCCTCCGGTGAGGCGTCCTCTGTTGCGGCGCCTCCTCTTGCGGCTTCCTCCAGTGGAACTCCCTTCATAATCCTGATCATTGCTCACGAGGGGTCCGTCATCTCCACTCGGAAAAAGATCCTCTCCCAAGTCCATCTTTTCCTCCAATGCGGCAACCTTCATCTTCAGGTCGTCGACTCTCTCCATGAAGTCCGCGATTTCTTCCTCATGGTTAAGGAAGTCTGCGTGTGCCTTCTCCTCCAGTTCCAGTTCACGGAACAACAGCCTCCTGTGTACCTTCGAGTTACGGCGAGTCTGGATCTCCCGTTTCCTGAGGAGACACTCCAAGTCTTGGACATACGAAAGAATGGAGTCGTCCTCTACGGTACGGATGATATCTCCATTCCTTGCTCTGCGAGAAACCATGGCGAGGTCTGATGGATCGAGCTCGGCCCTGTACTCTTCTCGGAGATGTCCAAGTGCACGATAGATCGCCATGTCCCTTCCGAGGATCCAGTTGAAGTCGGTGAACTCAAAGTCAATTGGCTCTGTATGTCCTCCGAAGGTTCTCCCTGGAATGTGCACTTCAATCCTGTAGCGGGTATCCGTCGGAAGTGCATTGGTTGGCTTCCCGGTGATCGAGGGCAGAGAAATCTTCAGCTTCTTCACCATCTGGACCAGCTTCTGCCAAGGGCATCGCCTCATCTGGTGGCAACACTCCGTAGCAAAACTGGGGTGAACTCGACGGCCATCTAGAATGTTGAAAATCGAGAGAAGTCGAAATGAACAGGGAGAATTACGGAATGATAAGGTATAAAGTAAATAGTCTCTTCCTATGGCTGTCCGATCCTAGGGGTTACGTCCTACGGTCAGCGTGTGCTCTGATACCATCTCTGTAGCGACCTGACCCAAAATCGGTCAAGTCTCTGTGTCTGTACCATCCCAAGATCATCTTTGGTACCCACAAGACATTGATGAAATAATCAAAGTTCAATCACACCTGAATTTATTACACGATTCTCATATAGAGTCTTTATTACAAGAGAATAAATTAGGCCAAGGCCAACTCATGAGAAATAAACTAGTAAAGCTGCGGAAGCGAGAAGAATAGCGAGTCCATCCGACTCCAAAGGGCAATCGCCAAGCGCGGATCGTAGCCTCAATCCTGATCGAATACTCCTCGCAACATAAGACATTGCAGCCGTGTAGGTCAGCATTTTGAATATCTTGGCAAGTCATGAAGAGAGAATAACAATAATAAAATTACTAACACTATATGCATTTTGGCTGTGGGGCTCTAAGTTTCATCATTTTGCGAAAAGCCAGTTTTTCCCTACTACAGTGGACTTGCTTGCAAATACTACAAAATTGTTGGTAGTTATTGAGATGGTTCCGCCAATCAATGTCTCATTCCCAAATTAATAAGTCATAATCCCCTCAATTAATTTATTAATTTTAGCGTTGAGATTTCCGAATACTTCCAAGTTCCAGAGGCTCAAACTGTCCGTAACCGGGGACACGGCTAATCGATTAGATCTTTTCTCTGCAGAGGTTTATGACTTTACCCGCAAGAATCATTCCTCCTTTTAAGTCTTCGCACTTCATGGTGTTTGAAGACGGATGAATGAAACAGGTCTTCAAGAGTTCTTCCGCCACCGCCGTACCCATCCAATCCTACTGTTCTTCTACATCTCGTAGTACCGCCCAACCAGCGTCACAACTAGGGTTGACCCAGCCGAGCCCGTAATGGCTTGCGGCTGCAGGTAAGCTTCCGGTCAATGGGGCATCCATCCGTCTCTTCGTGGCTGGGTGAAGCTTTCGCAAGATGTCATGGCACTTCTCCATGCATCCCGCCAACCACTGGGTTCTCCAGGTGCCCGTCAACAAATCCTCCACCCAAAGAGTGAATTTCAAGTCCATCTTGAGCTTGAAGTTCATGGGGTTGTCATCATCTTGACTCTCACATCTTTCTTATGAATTCACTCAACCAATCCCGTCTACGAGCATAGCAAAATATACTACTTCGTCCCGGGTCATGGTAACAAAGGGAATTGGTTCATCCTACCACATGATACTAATCAAGAACATAACTTCAAAATTTCACCTACTGCATGCATGGTGGGGAGGTATAATTCTAATGCAATAAAATCATAGGTATTGAAAATATGATCAATAACTTGCCTTGCTGACGATCTTCGTAAGCTAAGGACTCGTGGTAGCAAGCTTCGCACTCCGGAAATTCTACCGAGACAAACAATAATCACAATAAGCATATAGCATATGATCACTTAACACAATAGCATAGTAACATAACACACCAAAACAAACGAATCAAAACCCAAAGAAAAACTCAAAGAAATCCAACTCAAAGTTTTCCTTCTTCAAGCAACAACTAGAAATAGTTTTACATAACAAAAAATTTCTTAACATAACCTAAGCATGGGTTTTTGTTAACTTAACAGAAAAGAATGCATTAAGCAACTAGGAGCAAAAATAATCAATTTAAAAGCTATTATAAAACTCCTATTAGGCCTAAAGAAAATTTTAGTAGGAAAAATAAAATAAAAGTTTTATTTATTATAAATAAAAGTTCATGCTCTAAAGTGACAGAAACTATCCTAGAATAATCAATCACATGTGAAAAATAAATTTATTTGCTAATTAAAATAATAGGAAAACAGTAGCTAGTTAATTAATTAAGAATAACATGATTCTGCTAGAAACTATTTTTCTATTAATCCTAAAATGCCCAATTAAATTCCTACGGTTAGGCAATGTCAAAACAAAGTTGGGACAAAAAGAATCATTAAAAAATAATTTTCCTAACTCATTTTATAGCAGATTTACTATTCTGACTATCTAAAATAAAGCAATTCTAAATAATTTTAACATAGCTAATTATATTTTTTACAGAAACTATAAGAAATTTGCAACCCAACAAAAAAAAATCACTTAAAAATATTAAGTAGATTAAAAGATATGAATTTTTCAAATCTGAAACTATTCTGTTAAAACAGAAAAACGAAAATAAGGAAAAACGGGCTAAATGGGCCTAACTAACGCCCTGTGCGTAAAATAACTAAATGGGCCCTAGGGTTAAACGAATCGGGCCGGTACAAAATAAAAACCCTAACTAAAATATTAAACCGGAACTAACCGGACCGAACCGGTTTTATTTAACTAACTTACCCCTTGGGGGATCTAATCCTAGCCGTAAAAACTAGATCGGACGGCGGGAGAAGTCCGTGAGTTACGGAGATCTACGGCGGCGCGGCTCGGCGGCGAGTGTTCGGCGTCTCCGGTGGTCGGGGCGTCGTGAGTGGTCCGCGGGTCTTGGCGCGACGAGGGTGGGTCTGGTGGAGTTGGTGGAGCTCGAGGAGGCTGGTAGCGTCGGTCGGCCGGTCCGAAAACGATTCGGGCGAGGGGGTTGACCGGGCCGTCGGCTGGCTCGCTGGGCCGCCTGGCTGGCGCCTGGCTGGGCAAGTCTTGGTGGGCTGCCAGTGGCTGGCTGGGCGGTCGGCTGGTGGTGCTGGGCATTTTTTTTCTTTTTCCAATTTATTTTTTTTTTGGAAAAAATAAAAACGGAGGTAGAATATAAAATATAAATATTTTATATAGGACATATATATATCAAAATGATCAGGGGAATATTCCCTATCATTTGAAAATTTTTCCAGGGGCAAAATCCAAACTTTATAAAAAATCATTTTTTTCAAAATTCAAATAAAACTCAAATTTGAATTTCAAACTTTTGGCAATGTTTTCCTCTGATATTTTTGGAGTGTCATGTTTACTCCTCTCATACTTTCTCTCAAATATTTATCAGGCATAATTTTTGAAATGATTTCCACTTGCCAAAGTTTGAATTCAAATTCCAACAACTCCCAAAACTTCTGAAACTTCAAATTCCACTCAAATTCAAACAACATGCATAGATGCTTAGCTATAATTGTAAAACATTCCAAATAGGAAATTTGGGATGTTACAGAAATGGATTCTTATATCAAACTATAGCTATTGCATTAAAGAAGAAAAGAAACTAATAGAAGTCGAAGACGCGGAATGATAGTGAATAGAGAGAAAGATTCTCCTGATTTTCTTGTTTCTATCTACTAGACGCCGTAGAGAATTGAGAATTTTCATGTCTTTCAATTCTCGTACTCGTAATTAGAAAGTTATGGAAGGAGACCCATCATTTTGCAATGAAAACAACATATAAAACTCTGGACAATTTCGAAATCAGGCCAAGCGTCTTAATACATATGCAAAAGAAATCATTATTGGCCCGTTAGTGCTTATTATCGGGCAAGGACACCAGAATTTTTACTAGAAATAGAAGAGTTACACAAAGTTCGCGAAAGGATCACAAGGGTTTATGCAGTCAGAACAGGCAAGCCTTTTTTGGTTGTATCCGAAGACATGGAAAGGGATGTTTTTATGTCAACAGACGAAGCCAAAGCTTATGGACTTGTCGATATTGTAGGGGGATGAAATGATTGACAAGCACTTCGATACTGATCCAATGTGGTTTCCAGAAATGTTTAAGGATTGGTAGTGTCCGGATTTCTTGTAAAATTATTTCATAGCTAAATTCGTGTTTTCCTCGGCTGCCTCCGGCCCCCGCTGATGTTTGTTGCTTATTGTACTTTGCCCGTTTGCTTTATTTATAAATTCCGGCGTATGACTTTTCTCTAAAAAAAGTCAAATTTTTACAAAGAAGAAGAGTATGAGACCACGCGGCTCCTCCGGCAAAGGCAATGGCAGCGAACGTGGCAGACGGAGGAGAGGCAAGGATGGGAGGAGAGTGAGGGAACGGCCGAAGGTTGAAGGAACTACTAGAGATATCTGCCGTCGAATTTAAATTGGATGGCTCAAGAAAATCAACTTACAAAAAAATAGGCGATTCTACATAGCAATCCCTTAATTATAGGAGAAATTTGTCTTGTGCGACAAGGAAATAATCATGAGCAGCCAGTCCCTTAATTCCCGGTTATATACGTACTAAACTACTAGTATCTCCGTCGATCTATTATCGGTGCAACCAATTCCTTCCTCTTTAATAGTTTAATTGCGATCACGAGCAGGTAGGCAGTCCATCAGCGGGAGATCGACATGCCGTGGCCGTGGGAGAGTAGTACCGCGGCCCTGGTGGACGCGCGCTACACGACGACGCTAACGGTGACCAGATCGAACACCTCGCGGGGCGACGGGTTCGCCGTGACGGACGCCGGCGGCGGCGCGGCTGTGATGCAGGTGGAGACCTCCTACTTCGGCCGCGACCGCGATCTGCGCTCGCTCCTCTTCCTAGGCGCCGCCACGCGCCGCCCCTTGCTCCTTGTCGAGGAGTCCCCGTCCCTGTTGAGAGCGGGCCGGCGGTGGGAGGCGTTGAGGGGGCGGTGCGCCGGCCAGGCGGACCGGCTCTTCCTTGCCGTGGACAGGGCGCGTTTTTTCTTCGAGCTGACGACCAACGTCGACGTGTTCCTGGACGGCAACTCCTCCGGCGAGGGGGAGCCTGACTTGGCCGTCCAGAGCAGCGACCACGGCAATGCGATGACCGTCTCCCGCCGTGGCGCCGCCATCGCGCAGATCGACAAGAAGAGGAGCACCTTTTGGGCCGACCTGGCTGGAGAGCGCACGTACAATGTCAGGATCAACCCGGGCGTCGACCAAGTGTTGGTCCTGGCACTCACCGTGGTTCTGGACCAGATGCATAATCCTGATTATGGATCACGCTGTTCATGCGGACGTACAAGATAACGTTGTTTTTTTTATCTTTGTCGAGTCTTTATCGAAGTTTCAAATAGCGGCAGCCTATTTTTTTTTTGTTAAATTTGGTGCTAAATACCGCTAAAACCGTTAAATTGTATATGATGCTGATGTCCCTCCAAATATATAGAACTTTGGCTTTAATTAGGGTGGCTCGGGCTTACTTGGTTTTATACGTTCATGTCACTAGAGCCTCTCTTTAGGGACGATTACTTTGACGGTCATTTGCACGAAACATTTGAGCTCTTTTCAGGCATTCGGGTTGATTTCGCTTTGGTGGCTCATCCCGCGATGAACGGGCAAGTTGAAAGGGCCGATGGAATGATTCTGAAAGGGTTAAAACCTCCACTGACGAGAGACTTGAAAAGAGCACATGGTACCTGGGTGAATGAACTTCCTTTTGTGCTATGGGGCCTGCGGACCACTCCTAATTTATCTACTGAATTCACAACATTCTTTATGGTGTATGGAGCTTAAGCGGTTATGTCGAGTGATATCCTTCATGATTCACCCCGAGTGGTAGCTTGCATGAAAGCGGAAACTGAACAAGTGTGTCAAGATGACTCGTTCTTCTAGAGGAAGCCCGAAGCTCGCCTTAGCCCGTTTTCCTGTCTATGAGCTAAACATGTCTCGCTATCATAGCGTACAGATGCGGGGGTGCTTGTTCAATGTTGGTGACCTAGTGAATAAGCACAGGTTACCACCCCCCACCCCCCACCCTCGGTTGGGAAGTGCAACACATCATCTCTAAGGTGTTGAACAATAGGGCAATGCGGTTGTACTATCTCAAGAAAAGCGTTGAAGAGCTTGGAGCATGGAATGCTGATGTACTACGACAACTTTACACATGAGTTTTTTCTTGTTTAGACTTGATTAGTTGTGACAGCATTTTGTGTTTGTTTTCCTGATTCTGTCTCAGATGAATAAAAGTTATTGTTCCTACAATTTGTGTATCCAACTAATTATCATTACTTGTTCTTAGGACTGTGGAATCTTTGAAGTTGCGCCACACTCGGGGGCTAAACCAACTCTTCGCTCCGCCAGACCTAGGGGCTACACCACACTTGGGGGCTGCATAACTTTGAAGATTCTGCAGATCCCTTGGACATTAAGTTTAAAAAGTTTTCTTCGGATGGTTTTTCCCAAATTCCACCAATATAAACCAACTCTAACTAGTCGATTCATTGAAGACCAACTGGTTTCCATGGGCTTGGTGCTCAGAGAGCCAAGTCCATGAAATTCAAGTTCAATTCATCTCTAACTAGCCGGTTCACCAAAAACCGACGGGTAGCCATGGGCTTGGTGCTCAGAGAGCCAAGTCCATGAAGTTCAATATCAACCTACTCAAATAAGTAAGATCATTGGAAACCTACTTGTTTCCATGGGCTTTATGCTCAGAGTGCCAAGTCCACTAAGTGCAAGTTAAAATCATTTCGAACTAGTTGGTTTCATAAAAAATCGATTGGTGCAATGAGCTTAATTCTCAGAGAGCCAAGGCCATATGAAGTTCAAGATTATGTAGTTATTTCTGAGACTTCATCCGACCGCAAGCAATCAATCGGAGTCTTGGAGGCTACACCTACTAGGTGCACTGAGTGTGCCCCTACTGAAGCAAAAAATTACAATTTTAAGCAATTTAAGTTGATGAAACAATACCTACTAGAGAAACTGTGGAATACTTACTCTTGTACATTTGTGAATTTGGGAGCGAAGCTCGCTGTCATTCTTGTACATATCATATTCATCAAGCGCATCTTCAGGGAGAGAACTCAAGCCAGGGTCTCCTACTTGGCACCAACTTCACTTGCTATTGAGCATGAGCTGGCTAAGGGAAATAAAGTAGTCATTCGACATCTCCACTTTGCCGTTCCATATCCCATGCGGCACCACCGCGCGTGTGCCATCCATGACGACAAGGCGGTCACAACACGTCGCGGTCTACCCGGGCTTCAGGGCTCTCATCAAGCTTCCCTACAAGAACGACGCGCAACAACAAGCTACATTCTACATGCTAATCCTAACACCGGACAACGACACCCTCAGTATCGCTGATCTCTACGACGAGATTGTGTCGGCTCTGGTATATTTCAAGAAGCACACGCCGGCGTGGAAGGTTCCAGTCGGGCGGTTCATGGTCCCCAAGTTCAAGTTCATGTTTGAGTTTGAGGCGTCATTGGACATGCGAAAGCTTTGTGCCAGTAAGGCTTTCGATGTCGGTGACTTCTCTGGTATGGTGAGTAGCAAGGATGGGGCGCTTGCTATCACCAGGGTACCATAAGGTCACCATTGAGGTGGATGAGGTAGGCACCATGGCCGCCGCTGCCACGACAGCCGTAATCGGGCATACAACAACACTAAAGGCACAACAACATCTGATGGATTTTGGGGCGGATGGATGCTACTTCTTGAGCTTGCGTTGGTTTTTCCCTTGAATAGGAAATGGTGATGTAGCAAAGTAGAGATAAGTATTTCCCTGAGTTAGAGAACCAAGGTATCAATCCAGTAGGAGACAATGTACAAATCACCAAGACTTGCACAAACAATCAAACAACTTGCACCCAACGCGGTAAAGGGGTTGTTAATCCCTTCACGGTTACTTGCAAAAGTGAGATCTGATAGAGATAGAATAAACTAAACAAAAGGTAAAGTAAATATATTTTGTATTTTTGGTTTATAGATCGAGAAGTAAAAGATTGCAAAATAGTATAGATCGAAAACTTATATGATGGAAGATAGACCCGAGGGCCATAGGTTTCACTAGTGGCTTCTCTCAAGATACCAAATAATATGGTGGCTGAACAAATTACTGTCGAGCAATTGATAGAAAAGCAAAAAGTTATGACGATATCTAAGGCAATGGTTATGAAATATAGGCATCACGTCCGTGTCAAGTAGACCGACTCCTGCCTGCATCTACTACTATTACTCCACACATCGACCGACTCCTGCCTGCATCTAGAGTATTAAGTTCATGAAGAACAGAGTAACACATTAAGTAAGGTGACATGATGTAGAGGAATAAACTCTAGCCATATGATGTAAGCCCCATCTTTTTATCCTCGATGGCAACAATACAAAACGTGCCTTGCTACTGTCGCTGGGAAAGGACACCGCAAGATTGAACCCAAAGGTAAGCACTTCTCCCATTGCAAGAAAAACCAATCTAGTTGGCCAAACTAAACCGATAGTTCAAAGAGAATTACAAAGATATCAAATCATGCATATAAGAATTCAGAGAAGATTCAAATAATATTCATAGATAAGCTGATCATAAATCCACAATTCATCGGATCTCGACAAACACACCGCAAAAGAAGATTACATCGGATAGATCTCCAAGAACATCGAGGAGAACATGGTATTGAGAATCAAAGAGAGAGAAGAAGCCATCTAGCTACTAGCTATGGACCCGTAGGTCTGAGGTAAACTACTCACACTTCATCGGAAGGGCAATAGAGTTGATGTAGAAGCCCACCGTGATCAAATACCCCTCCGGCAGGGTGCCGGAAAAGGCCCCTAGATAGGATCTCACGGGTACAGAAAAGTTGCGGCGGTGGAAAAGTGTTTTCGTGGATGGTTCTGGTGGTTTGGGGATATATGTGAATATATAGGGCCAAGGGTTAGGTCAGAGGAGTCCCAAGGAGGTGGCAAGGGAGGGGGCGCGCCCTACCCCCCTGGCCATGCCCTCCACCCTTGCCGCCACCTCGCGACTCTTCTAACTTCATCTCCAAGTTTCCGGGGTGTCTTCTGGTCTAAGAAAAATCATTGTGAAGGTTTTATTCCATTTGGTATTCCTTTTCTGCGAAGTTCAAAAACAAGGAAAAAACAGAAACTGGCACTGGGCTCTAGGTTAATAGATTAGTCCAAAAAATAATATAAAATAGCATATTAATGCATACAAAACATCCAAAACAGATAATACAATAGCATGGAACAATAAAAAATTATAGATGCATTGGAAATGTATCAATGGACCCTTCTTATTTGTCATGGTTGAGGAGAGAACATATGCAATGTTATTCCTTGGTCACGTGGTTGATCCTCTTACTTGCTAATTGGATAAATAGTTACTCTACAAAATGTGAAATCCTTTGGTGATTGAATGAACCATTGAAACATTAACAATTGGTTGACTGACCCCTTACCACACAGCAATCAAACTTCTGTGATTACCGCGACACCTATGCCGGCATGCATGCTTAGAGAAGTGGCTTTCTAATAAATGAAAACTCTGACCTCGAAACTGCCAACTGAGGAAGGGTTGTTCCGGCAGGCACGAGTGGAGAGTTTGCCCCATTGACGAAGGCCACTATACGCGTTTTCTGAAGAGCAACATTATCCTTTCTTTTCCTCTGGCTACTAAGATGTTTCAGTTCGCCAGGTTATCTCTTGCCTACTCATGGATTCAGCAGGCAATTCAAAAGGTTGACCTATTTGGGAATCTCTGGATCTATGCTTATTTTCAACTCATTGTTCCTCGATCATGTGGTTATTGTGGCACTTGATGCTAGGAGGACATGCGACAACTGATCATTGATGGTTTCTCTCATGATTTAGAGACAAAATAACACACAAATGGTTGTGCATGGTGCTCCATAATCCCAACCCCCTACTCTGAAGAGTGTATGAGGCTGTTGGTATACAAATGTTGATGGCAACAACGCGAATGCTCATTAGTCCTTAGCATGGGCACCACATACTTCTAATGTCATATTGAAGTTTCAAGCAACAAAATACAACGACATCAGAAGCAATGTATATATTTGTCATTATGTAGGAATGCACAACCTCTTTTTGCAGGACATTTGACACGAGGAAGCAAAGCGTCAACGCAAAAGATGCGATGAAATATCCGTGCCATTTTATATACTCTACAATCTTTTTTATCTTACCTTGAGATAAACAATCATACAGTAGAAACCTACATGAAGATGTTTGCTTGAATAGACACTTCAAGCTCTTTCCCAAAATATTTAATGGTATAAATAACAGACCTCAAAAACACACACACACACACACACACAGAGAGAGAGAGAGAGAGAGAGAGAGAGATAGAGAGAGAGAGAGAGAGAGAGAGAGAGAGAGAGAGAGAGAGAGAGAGAGAGAGAGAGAGAGAGAGACTAAGTGGCACAAATTGATGCTTGTGATTTGTTCTAACAATATTATTCAAATATAATATTATACTGCATCACGCAAGGTTATCCAGGGATAATATCTAGAGAGAGAAAAATAAATCTACATTTTGGTTGCAAAGTTAGTGTCAGGACCCCGATTCCAAGTCACATCGACCTAGCTGGTAACACCTCATATCACTTTGCGGCCTCACGCACGGTATTCCCGCGGGTGTCGCCTTACCATGGCCCGGGACCGTATGCGTCTTTTGGCTCACGTATATGACAGTGTCGCTAGCATCCACATGACAAAGAACCCGGGCCGACATGGCTAGTCGTGAACCCAAAGCGGCACTAACCTATGGGGACAGCATACATGAAACACTTGAGCATGTCGGTCATCAACGTATGAACTTGGGCTGTAGCACTGGGCTAACAGGACTCCGGTATCCCGGGCTGTAGCAGGCTAGGCAGGACTCCAAGTATCACCGCGTGACATTTCCCCGAAGGGACAGACATAGGAACGAAATGAATCACATGCCGCCAGTCAAGTGTCCAAGCGGTAGTCTTTGGGCTAGCAGGACTCGGTGAACCGGGCTGTAGCGGACTACTATCGCTCAGAAGCACAAGACTTACATTTCCCCATATGAGAGGCTGCCAAGGATAAACAACTAGATTGTCGGATCCCACTCATACCAAGCATTTCAATCATACACGCAATATGCCCGATATGAGTAAATACAACAAGGCATCACAACAAAACTCTACAACTCAAGTACTTTATTTAAGAGGCCCGAGGAGCCATACATAACATAGTCATACAGGTAGGGGTCACATGACCCAACACTCAAGTCATACAATCATACAAACACATGCGGAAGCAAAGTAGTCTGAGTCTGAGACTCTAGAAAGAAAGAAAGCTTGTTGGAGCCTTTCTATCTACATGGCCCTTCACAAGTCTTAGATCGCCACCAGGTGGCTAGCTTACTACTCGTCAAGTCAACATCTACATAGAATCCGTCGGAGGGGGTGGTATAGTCCTCTGGAAAATATTGATTAGGCAAACATGAGTACAAAGTACTCAGCAAGTCTTACCACAGAATCCTATCATACATGCACATTCTCAAGGAAGGAAGTGGAGTTAAATGCAGCAAGCCAGCTTTGACTCTTGGCTAAGCTATCCTACGTGACACACTTTGTAAAGCATTTTGTCGTACACGAGTCCACTATCCACCATCACAATACTCCACCGTGGATCCTCTCTCGTCATCCCCGAGAGGGCCATCCACGATACTCACACTTATCTTGAGGCTTTTAGTAGTATCCATTTACTTGTCTATGAACTGATATAGGTAACCCGAAGTCCTTCTCCGTGGACACGGCTATTGAATAGATCATATTTAACCCTGCAGGGTATACTTCTTCACACGCTCTCACCACTTATAAATCGTTTACGACATGTACTCGGCAACCTTCAAGCGGAAGCCCAACGTGGGTGTCGGCCACAGCCTACCTAAACACTCAAGTCCCTAGTCCAGGTTATCGCCTATTCGGGTTCCATCCGCAGGGAGTCCGGCCGAGGTTTCCCATACAGCCCGAGCGATGTGTGCAGGGTTCCCGAGATACCAAGCGGGCACTCGGTACACAGACCCACGGTGCCTACCGCAACACAACCCACCCCTAAGGTCAGCGTTGCGTGCGGCCCCTGACATGCTACAAACACGAAACTACTTGCAACTCCCGGACTATGAGCAGGGGTGGTTAAGAAGCGAGAGGGTCCATTGGTTTCGGGCCCAATGTGTGGTAGTAGCTAGTTCATGGATCACAAACACAGATCTCAGTTCTTAAGTTCGGCTTCAATGAAACAACCCACCATGTACTCCTACATGGCCTCTCATCGATACCTTTACCAAATCGTGTTCAACACTTACACTCTCGAACCAATACAACCTTTCACTCCAGTTCATCATCCCGATGAGCCAGACCTGACACAACTCTAAGCATAGCAAGCATAGCATGGTAGGAATCACAAACATGGCTCAATCAACTCCTACACATACTAGTGGGTTTCATCTAGTTACTGTAGCAATGACAGGTCATGCAAAGGAAGTGGGTTCAACTACCGCAGCACACAACAGTTGAATCGCGTTGTCTTAATGCAGTAAAACGAGAGCAGAAGCGAGAACATGGGTTTGTATCGGAATGTTCAATGAATTGCTTGCCTGATGGAACTGGGGTAGAGAACTGCCCTTCAGATGGGTTATCGAGGTTATCTTCGGGGGCAGAACCTATCATGAAAACACACCAAAATAAAGATACAACCAATATGCAACAATATGATGCATGCTATGACATGGCAAGATGAATGTGTGTTGGCCTAATGCAAGTTGAAGGATAGGATGATCTTATTTGAACCAAAGGTTCAAATGATAGATCATGTGAGTTAGTCCTAATGGTGCAAAATCTTAATCTGGTTGTTCAGCATAGTTAACTTGTTTTAACATGCATGAAACCTGTACCAATGGATAGAGTGTATTTTTCTGATAAATTTTCATATATAAATCTTTGCATTTGGAGTTATAGAATAAAAGTTATAAGCATTTGAAATTTGAATTATATTCTGGATTTTATTATATAGAAATAATTCCAGAATTTAAATTAATGCGTCAGCATGAGGTCAGCATGACGTCAGGGGTCAACGGGGTCGTCCAGGTCAAACTGACTAGTGGGACCCGCATGTCAGATTAGTTTAACTAATTAGTTTTAATTAAAACTAATCCTAATTAGATTAGCCGAAGGGGGTCCACCTGTCATCGACCCAGAGGGTCAACAGGGCCCACGGGTGAGGTCAACTCACCGGCGTCTAGCCGCCGGGCGAGGCCGAGACGCGGGCGGAGCAAGTGCTTTGCACGTTCGGGCTCCAAATGGAGCGCGGGAGCACCTCTGATTAGCTAGAGGTGAGCCGCGGTGTTTGGTGGGGTCGATTGGGTTAGGGGTGGCGGAGTGGGCGCCCGGCGACGAGTCGGGCGGCGACGAGGCTCGGCCACCGACGGGTTAGGGGTTAGCGGCCTCGGCGAGGCGCGGGAGTCTGCGGTTAGACTCGTTGGAGAGTGGTGAGTGCGATGGGCATAGTGGTGTGGTCAATAGGTGACCGGAGGCTCGTCGGGCGACGAGTCCCAGCGGGTGGGTTCACGCGATCATCGACCGCTTCGCTGTGGTGCAAGAAGAAGAGAACGGAGAGGATGGAGAGGTAGCTAGGTTCGTAGTGAACCTGCGGAAAGCTTCGTCGGGGCGGGGTGGACTGATCGCGTCGGCGGCGACGATGGGGATCTCCGTGCCTTGGACTCGGGCGAGGTCGGAGAGTGGCCTCGGGGTTTTGGAGCGAGGGGACTAGCTGGCTAGGGGTAACGGGTGCGGCGGAGCTGCGGACATGGCGGGAGGTGCGTGGGACGGCGGGAGCACGGCGTCGACGGTGGCGTGTCGGCGATGGCGTCGGCCAGGTCGAGGGCGAGCGAGAGAGAGAGGCAGGGGGGAGAATGGGGTGTCTGGGAGGTCGGGGAGACGACGCGTGGGTCGTCCCAGCGGCGAGGCGGCGAGGGGGTGAGGCAGGGCGGCGGCCAGCTGCGTGGCGCGCCTGCTGCTGGCCGGCACCAGCCTGCCTGCTGGCGAGCCAAGCAGCTCATTGGCCATGCTCTTTGGGCTGGGCCGGCAGGTGGGCGAGTCTTTGCGACAGTAAGGATTTTCCAATTTTTAACGTTTTTCTATTTATGCAACTCTGTTTAGGGTTTTTTTAAAATACCAAAACCTTTTCAAAAATTACCAAAATGCTCCTGGTCACTAGTTGGAATATTCCCAACATGAAACATTTTAGTTTAACAATTTTTGAACACTTAAAATATTTTCCATAATTCAGAATGCTCTTTTCAGAAATTTGTGAATTAAATTTAGAACCCTTAGGTGACCTAGAAAATGTTCCACCTTCTTTGACATGGATCCTAAACCCAAACAAAGAGGATGAGCATTTTGAAGGGCATTTCGGATTCATTGAATTAAATTTTAGTAAACCCTAGTTATTTTAGGGGGTGTTCGGGGTTTCTGCCTTCCCCATTTCAAGTTCAGATGAAAATTAAACATGATGCACACCCTAATGCATGGTCTATCGGGATGTGACAACTCACCCCACTCAAAAGAATCTCGCCCCGTGATTTAGGATCATTGCGAAAAAGGTGGGGTACTCAAGTCGAAGACGATCCTCCCTTTCCCAAGTTGCTTCTTGCTCGGAATGGTTTGACCATTGAACCTTTAGAAACTTGATATTCGGCGCCGAGTGGTACGCTCGGTTTGATCGAGGATCTGAACGGGTACTCTCGATAGGTGAGGTTATCTTGGAGATCAAGCGTTTCGTGGTCCACTCCACGGATAGGATCCGAGAAGCAACGCCTGAGTTGGGAAACGTGGAAGACATCATGGACCTTGGAGAGATGCGGAGGTAGTTCCAATTGGTAGGCAACTTCCCCTCGTTTGGCAAGAATGCGAAAGGGTCCAATGTAACGAGGAGCCAACTTGCCCTTGATACCGAATCGATGGGTTCCCTTTAAAGGAGAAACCGAAGGTAAACCTTCGCCAATTTCATAAGCCATAGGCTTATGCTTGCGATCATATTGGCTCTTCCGACGAGATTGGGCTGTTTTCAGATTCTCACGAACAACGCGAACTTGCTCTTACGCTTCTGGATCATATCCGGCCAAAGAGTTGTCTCTCCCGGTTTCGACCAGTTGAGAGGCGTTCGACATTTTCGTCCATAAAGAACTTGAAAGGGCTTTGCCTGATCGGCTTGATAACTGTTGTTATAAGCGAACTCGGCGAATGGAAGGCATTTCTCCCAATTCATGCCGAAAGAGATGATGAAGCTCAAGCATATCCTCTAGGATTTGATTGACTCGTTCTACTTGACCACTTGATTGGGGATGGAAAGCGGTGCTAAAGGAGAGACGAGTTCCCATAGCGTTTTGGAAACTTTCCCAAAATCGAGAGGTGAAGAGACTACCACGTTCTGAGTTAATTTCCAATGGAACACCATGAAGGGACACTATTCGGGAGATGTACAAATCAGCTAGCTGGCTAGCGGTTATACTCTCACGAACAGGTAGGAAGTGGGCTACTTTGGAAAGACGATCAACGACAACGAAGATAGCATTATTCCCTCTCTTGGTCCTGGGAAACCCGGTAATGAAATCCATACCGATTTTATCCCATTTCCATTCAGGAATGTCCAAAGGTTGAAGGGTACCAAGAAGCGTTGATGCTCGCTTTAACTCGACGACAAACGTCGCAGTTAGCAATGTATTGAGCGATTTCTCTCTTCATCCTAGTCCACCAAAACCTCTGGCGTAGATCTTGATACATTTTAGTACTACCAGGATGAATGGTGAGAGGAGAGTCATGAGCTTCCTTAAGGATCAACCGCCAAAGTTGCGCACCTTGGGGACCACTAGACGGTCTCCAAAGAACACGACACCTTGTTCATCAATGGAGAAACAATCTGCGACTCCTTTCTTGAAGTTTCTCTTGATACGGGAGATTCCCGGATCTACCTTCTGTGCTTTGATGATCTGATCCGTAAGGGTAGGTTTCGCCACCAGGGTGGAAAGGAATCCTCGAGGAACAATGTGAAGGTTAAGCTTACGAAATTCCTCGTGGAGAATTGGTTGACCTTGTTGTAACATCAAATTGTTACAGTAAGATTTGCGACTTAGTGCGTCAGCCATGACATTGGCTTTGCCTGGGGTGTAGGATATTCCTAAGTCGAAATCTGTAATCAACTCGACCCAACGTCTTTGCCTGAGATTCAAATCCGGTTGGGTGAAGATATATTTCAGACTTTGGTGATCAGTGTAGATTTCGCAACGATTACCCGTAAGGTAATGTCGCCAGGTTTTGAGTGCATGAACCATCGCTGCAAGCTCTAGATCGTGTGGGATAGTTATCCTCATGTGGACGAATCGTCGAGATGCGAGGCAATCACATGACGATCTTGCATGAGTATGCAACCTAGTCCTTGTCGCGAGGCGCCGCAATAGATAATAAAGTCCTTAGAAAAATCTGGTGGAATAAATACGGAGCAGATGTCAGCGTCTTTTCAGCCTCGAAAGCTGATCTCGCCTCGTGGCGCCCACTCGAACTTCTTATCTTTCTTGAGGAGTTCGGTTAGAGGTTTAGCAACTTTAGAGAAATTCTCGACGAAGCGGCGGCAATAGCTCGCTAAACCGAGGAAACTCGAACTTGCTTGACCGATTCAGGTGGAGTCCAATCAAGGACGGCTTGAACTCGCTTCGGGATTGACAGCAATACCCTTACCAGAGATTACATGTCCTAGATAGGTCACTTACGGTAACCAGAATTCACACTTAGAGAATTTGGCGTAAAGCGGTGCTCTCAAGTTTCATCAATACTAGCCTTAGGTGTTCGCATGTTCTTCCTCATTCTTGGAGTAGATGAGTATATCATCGAGGTATACCACGACTAATTTATCCAAATACTCCATGAAGATTGAGTTCATTAACCGAGAGAAGGTGGCTGGAGCATTGGTTAAACCGAAGGACATGACGGTGTACTCGTATTGGCCATAACGAGTGACGAAGGCCGTTTAGGTATGTCCCGTTCTGATTTTGATTTGATGGTAGCCCAACCTCAAATCCATCTTGAAAAGATCGAGGATCCAGCGAGCTGATCATACGTGTCGTTGATCCCGGGAGCGGATACTTGTTCTTGATAGTGACCAAATTGACAGGTCGGTAATCTACAACCATCCGATCCGTACCATCCTTCTTCTTGACGAAGAGGACGGGCAAGCCATGGAGATGAACTAGGACGGATGAAACCCTTTTGCAAGGACTCATCGAGTTGTTTCTTAAGTTCAGCTAGTTCTAGGGTGCCATCTTATAAGGTCTTCTAGAGATTGGGACGGTTCCGGGAATAAGATCTATCACGAACTCGACATCCTGTCGGTGGAACACTGGCAGTTCTTCCGAAAGACATCCGGAAATCACGAACTACCGGAATATCTTGAGATCCGGAAGAGGGTTGGCATTTAAGGAGTAAAGTCGACGCTTAGACACTCGGGTTAAAACATCCTTTGTTTTACCCAAGGATGGGTAAGTTGAACGGTTCTAGTAGAGCAATCGATCTTAGCATAATGGGCTGACATCCAGTCCATACCTAAAATGATGTTTATGTCCGAGGACTTGAGAGCTATTAGGGAGGCAAGGAAAACTAATCTGTCGACAAGAATTTCATTCCCATGACTTATTCTAGAGGTTTGCCATCTAGAACCAGGGGTTTGAATTTCCATGGAGGTAGGCATGTCGCAGAATGTGGTGTTGTGCAATCGAGCATAGCTCTCAGAAATAAATGAATGAGATGCTCCAAATCAAAAGAACAGATTGCGGATGGCAATTAACAAGAAGCGTACCGAGGACGACGTTGGGATCCTCATAGGTTTCTTCGGCAGAGACATAGTTGACATGGCCACGAGCGGTGGCAACTGGCTTGGCATAGGGAACCTTTCCTGCTGGCTTGCCGCGGCCAGCAGACTTTCCAGCTTGATTGGGGTTGTTCTGGGGACACTCTCGAATATAGTGGCCCGTCTCTCCACATTTGAAGCAAGTGATCACATTTGGCCGTGGGGCCACATTAGCAGTTGGACCTCCATATGTCTTGGGTGGAAAATACGGCTGGTTGGGGCGAGGCTCCAAGGATGGCCTCGGGGTGTACCAGGTGGTAGAGCCGATTAGGAACCCAAACCCGCGCTTCGGGAACCAGAGCCGGATGATGATCCGTAATCACGGATGTGCTTGCGTGAAGCCTCAAGTCATCTGCTTGATCTCGGCGCCGATAGCCTTATTGACTAGCTTTGAGAAAGAGGTGCATTCATGCAGACGGAGATCTCGGCGTAGCTCGGGGCTAAGTCCTTACGGAACCTCGCTTGCTTCTTAGCATCGGTAGAAACTTCCGGGAGCATAACGTGCTAACCTCCCAAATTCACGGTGTAGGCATCCACGCTCAGCCGCCTTGGGTGAAACTGCAGAATTCCTCACGTTTACGGTCCATAAGTCCTTCTGGAATATGGTGCTCGCGGAAGGCGGCACTGAATTCATCCCAAGTGGTAACTTGTCCAGCCGGACGCATAGCCTCATAGTTTTCCCACCAGAGACTGGCAGGGCCTTCCAGATGATAGGCGGCAAAGGTAACTTTGTCAGCCTCAGACACATTGGCGGAACGCAGCTTGTGATGGATACTGCGGAGCCAATCATCGGCGTCGAGTGGCTCGACGGAACATTTGAACTTTGGAGGATAAAGCTTGACGAAGTCATTGAGTGAAACTCCATCGTTTCTTGGCTGGCGGGCTGTGTTTTGTTCAATGCGCCCAATAAGCGGTTTGTTTAGCGCTTATTATGTTCGCTTCAAAGATCACCTCAGCCAAAGATGGCGGTTGCGCAGATTCACATTTCTGGCTGCATGGCCTCTCCTCGCTCTGGAACAGCAGGAGAATTCGAGTGTTGACCATCACGGGAGACAAAACAAGGTTTAAACCAGGATGGCAGAATTTAACAAGGAAGTGCGGAAGGTAATGGACAGTATGGAATGCAAAGATGTTCATCCGTATGACATGGTAATATAAACTGCCATATATATATATACCAACGGTCATACACACCATTCATAGTTTAGTACAAGCCTGACGGAGTACAACTATAAGGAAAGGCGTTACATCTCATCGGAAGCATTCCAACTCCTATACATTATTTGTCTACACTTCCGGAATGATACACACTAAGTCGTATTCCACGGGTCACGCAGGACGGTGGAAACACAACCATTACCATACTAGAAATACTACTACTATCTCAGGTAGCTCCATAGTAGATCTCATAAAAGTCACCACCCAGACATGGAAGTGGAACATGATCGTCTGGAAACAGACAATCCTGTGGAGCCTGTGGACCATAAGGACTCGGATGTGGCCGTGGACCCACAAAGGGTGGCAGAAGAGGCCCACGAGGAGGAGTGATGCCTCCAACCTCACGCCACTCCATGAAGTCCGGCAAACTCGCCCGCACAGGGTACAAATCTCTCATGTCCATACATCCGGCTTGCACGGCAGGTGCAAACCTAGTCAGGGTAGCCCAGTGGTCGGAACGGGCATTATACAGCTCCATACGCAAGGCCCGGTTCTCACGGTCCTTGTCCTCCAACAACTCAGTAGTGGTACGGAGGAGTGAGTCCTCATGGGTTGCATCACTGTACAGACCCTGGAGGTAGCCATGCGCCCCAGGAAGGGATGCTGGCATATAGCGGAAGTCAGTGTTGCTCAGCAAAGCAGTCCTGGCTCGAATGATAGTCATCATGGAATAGGCTGCATCTTGTACGGACATCCCGATAGTGATTCCGAGCCCATAAGAACAGTGAAGTGGCTCAGTAGCTCCGGGGTAGGATGGATAAATCCGGACCGTGCATAGGTATTGGCTTTGATTGAAATCCCTGAACTGCTCCTCGACGGTATATTCAGGATACCATCGATAACCAGCCTCAATCATCACCCTAACCAACATGGCCGTGTGACCGCACACATCGATGCAGCGAGTCAGGCGAACCACTTGGTTCTGGGAACGGGTGGCCATCTGAAAGCACAGCCATAATGCAAAGGCATTAGAATTTCTAGGGAAAATCGGGCAGCATAACATCTGTAAATGCTCAAATCAAATTTGAGACATTCAAAATCAGATTTGCAAGACCACTCAACAACATCATATCAAGGTTCTGGTTCAAATGGTAGCATACTAAAATTTAGTAACACTGAACTGAGGATGTAACCAACAATCCTACAAGGTACTACGGATAGTAACACGTGAACCTGATAGAGAAAGAGAGCCTAGTCCTAAACCCACGTTGAATGAGAAGAGGATGACTCAGATCAGAGGGCATAAGGTAAAGGAGTAAAAAGAGCCTTACGTTCCCTCCCACAATCAATTCCCCTACATATAACTAAAGCATTTCTAGACTCAACTTCGACCAGTTTGGCTTAGCGGACCTCACAGCAGCCCTGCTCGATGCCAACGCTGTCAGGACCCGATTCCAAGTCACATCGACCTAGCTGGTAACACCTCATATCACTTTGCGGCCTCACGCACGGTATTCCCACGGGTGTCGCCTTACCATGGCCCGGGACCGTGTCGTCTTTTGGCTCACGATATGATAGTGTCGCTAGCATCCACATGACAAAGAACCCGGGCCGACATGGCTAGTCGTGAACCCAAAGCGGCACTAACCTATGGGGACAGGCATACATGAAACACTTCGAGCATGTCGGTCATCAACGTATGAACTTGGGCTGTAGCACTGGGCTAACAGGACTCCGGTATCCCGGGCTGTAGCAGGCTAGGCAGGACTCCAAGTATCACCGCGTGACATTTCCCCGAAGGGACAGACATAGGAACGAAATGAATCACATGCCGGCCAGTCAAGTGTCCAAGCAGTAGTGCTGGGCTAGCAGGACTCCGGTGAACCGGGCTGTAGCGGACTACTATCGCTCAGAAGCACAAGACTTACATTTCCCCATATGAGAGGCTGCCAAGGATAAACAACTAGATTGTCGGATCCCACTCATACCAAGCATTTCAATCATACACACAATATGCCCGATATGAGTAAATACAACAAGGCATCACAACAAAACTCTACAACTCAAGTACTTTATTTAAGAGGCCCGAGGAGCCATACATAACATAGTCATACAGGTAGGGGTCACATGACCCAACACTCAAGTCATACAATCATACAAACACATGCGGAAGCAAAGTAGTCGAGTACGAGACTCTAGAAAGAAAGAAAGCTTGTTGGAGCCTTTCTATCTACATGGCCCTTCACAAGTCTTAGATCGCCACCTGGGTGGCTAGCTTACTCGTCGAAGTCAACATCTACATAGAATCCGTCGGAGGGGGTAGTATAGTCCTCTGAAAATATTGATTAGGCAAACATGAGTACAAAGTACTCAGCAAGTCTTACCACAGAATCCTATCATACATGCACATTCTCAAGGAAGGAAGTGGAGTTAAATGCAGCAAGCCAGCTTTGACTCTTGGCTAAGCTATCCTACGTGACACACTTTGTAAAGCATTTTGTCGCATACGAGTCCACTATCCACCATCACAATACTCCACCGTGGATCTCTCTCGTCATCCCCGAGAGGGCCATCCACGATACTCACACTTATCTTGAGGCTTTTAGTAGTATCCATTTACTTGTCTATGAACTGATATAGGTAACCCGAAGTCCTTCTCCGTGGACACGGCTATTCGAATAGATCATATTTAACCTGCAGGGTATACTTCTTCACACACGCTCACCACTTATAAATCGTTTACGACATGTACTGCACAACCTTCAAGCGGAAGCCCAACGTGGGTGTCGGCCACAGCCTACCTAAACACTCAAGTCCCTAGTCCAGGTTATCGCCTATTCGGGTTCCATCCGCAGGGAGTCCGGCCGAGGTTTCCCATACAGCCCCGAACGATGTGTGCAGGGTTCCCGAGATACCAAACGGCACTTTCGGTACACCGGGCCACGGTGCCTACCGCAACACAACCCACCCCTAAGGTCAGCGTTGCGTGCGGCCCCCAGCATGCTACAAACACCAGAAACTACTTGCAACTCCCGGACTATGAACAGGGGTGGTTAAGAAGCCGAGAGGGTCCATTGGTTTCGGGCCCAATGTGTGGTAGTAGCTAGTTCATGGATCACAAACACAGATCTCAGTTCTTAAGTCGGCTTCAATGAAACAACCCACCATGTACTCCTACATGGCCTCTCATCGATACCTTTACCAAATCGTGTTCAACACTTACACTCTCGAACCAATACAACCTTTCACTCCAGTTCATCATCCCGATGAGCCGGACTGACACAACTCTAAGCATAGCAAGCATAGCATGGTAGGAATCACAAACATGGCTCAATCAACTCCTACACATACTAGTGGGTTTCATCTAGTTCTTTGTAGCAATGACAGTCATGCAAAGGAAGTGGGTTCAACTACCGCAGCACACAACAGTTGAATCGCGTTGTCTTAATGCAGTAAAACGAGAGCGAGAAGCGAGAACATGGGTTTGTATCGGAATGTTCAATGAATTGCTTGCCGATGGAACTGGGTAGAGAACTGCCCTTCGATGGGTTATCGAGGTTATCTTGAGGCAGAACCTATCATGAAAACACACCAAAATAAAGATACAACCAATATGCAACAATATGATGCATGCTATGACATGGCAAGATGAATGTGTGTTGGCCTAATGCAAGTTGAAGGGACAGGGGATGATCTTATTTGAACCAAAGGTTCAAATGATAGATCATGTGAGTTAGTCCTAATGGTGCAAAATCTTAATCTGGTTGTTCAGCATAGTTAACTTGTTTTAACATGCATGAAACCTGTACCAATGGATAGAGTGTATTTTTCTGATAAATTTTCATATATAAATCTTTGCATTTGGAGTTATAGAATAAAAGTTATAAGCATTTGAAATTTGAATTATATTCTGGATTTTATTATATAGAAATAATTCCAGAATTTAAATTAATGCGTCAAGATGAGGTCAACATGACGTCAGGGGTCAACGGGTCGTCCAGGTCAAACTGACTAGTGGGACCCGCATGTCGATTAGTTTAACTAATTAGTTTTAATTAAAACTAATCCTAATTAGATTAGTCAAGGGGGTCCACTGTCATCGACCCGAGGGTCAACAGGCCCACGGTGAGGTCAACTCACCGGCGTCTAGCCGGGCGAGGCAGACGCGCGCGGAGCAAGTGCTTTTGCACGTTCCGGCTCCAAATGGGCTGGGAGCACCTACTGATTAGCTAGAGGTGAGCCGCGGTGTTTGGTGGGGTCAGTTGGGTTAGGGGTGGCCGGAGTGGGCGCCGGCGACGAGTCGGGCGGCGACCGAGGCTCGGCCACCGACGGGTTAGGGGTTAGCGGCCTCGGCGAGGCGCGGGGAGTGCGTGGTTAGACTCGTTGGAGAGTGGTGAGTGCGATGGGCATAGTGGTGTGGTCAATAGGTGACCGGAGGCTCGTCGGCGACGAGTCCCGCGGCGGTGGGTTCAGGCGATCATCGACCGCTCGCTGTGGTGCAAGAAGAAGAGAACGGAGAGGATGGAGAGGTAGCTAGGTTCACAGTGAACCTGGAAAGCTTCGTCGGGGCCGGGTGGACTGATGCGCGGCGGCGACGATGGGGATCTCCGGCTGCCTTGGACTCGGGCGAGGTCGGAGTAGTGGCCTCGGGGGGTTTTGGAGCGAGGGGGACTAGCTGGCTAGGGGTAACGGGGTGCGGCGGAGCTGCCAGACATGGCGGGGAGGTGCGTGGGCGGCGGGAGCACGGCGCCGACGGTGGCGTGTCGGCGATGGCGCCGGCCAGGTCGAGGGCGAGCGAGAGAGAGGCAGGGGGAGAATGGGGTGTCTGGGAGGTCGGGAGACGACGCGGGTCGCCCCAGCGGGCGAGGCGGCGAGGGGGTGAGGCAGGCGGCGGCCAGCTGCGTGGCGCGCCTGCGCTGCTGGCCGGCACCTAGCCTGCTGCTCTCAAGCCGAGCCAAGCAGCCATTGGGTGGGCTGTTGGGCTGGGCCGGCAGGTGGGCAGTCTTTGGCATGACAGTAAGGATTTTCCATTTTTAACGTTTTCTATTTATGCAACTCTGTTTAGGGTTTTTAAAATACCAAAACCTTTTCAAAAATTACCAAAATGCTCCTGGTCACTAGTTGAATATTCCCAACATGAAACATTTTAGTTTAACAATTTTGAACACTTAAAATATTTTCCATAATTAGAATGCTCTTTTCGTAAATTTGTGAATTAAATTTAGAACCCTTAGGTGACCTAGAAAATGTTCCACCTTCTTTGACATGGATCCTAAACCCAAACAAAGAGGATGAGCATTTTGAAGGGCATTTCGGATTCATTGAATTAAATTTTAGTAAACCCTAGTTATTTTAGGGGGTGTTCTGGGGTTTCCTGCCTTCCCCATTTCAAGTTCAGATGAAAATTAAACATGATGCACACCCTAATGCATGGTCTATCTGGGATGTGACAGTTAGCATATGTATGTTTCTTAAAAAATCTATTGACCCTTCATAAGATTTCGTGTTACCAAATATTAGACGAGAAACTTTGTGTTCTCTGATATACAAGTGATATATTTCTAAAGCACTTACGTATATACCAGTGATGTACCTAGCGGGTGGTGTTGGAGGAGATCAATGATTGGAACTTAGCAGGTGCTGGTACCGTCTCCCTCCCATCGTCTACGTTGGAGATCAAAGATTGGAACTTAGAAGGTGCGGGAAGAAATTCCATCACATCTTTTGCGTTGGAGGAGATCAAAGATTGAAACTTAGCTGCTACTATGTAATGTCCCTACTCTATTAGCTGTTGCGACCTTTTGGTGATTGGTTGTCTGTTAAGTTGGCAATGGTTAATTGTTACACGCGTCCCCACAGGGACGGGGATGGGGATGGGGATGGGGATGTGCCAGCTTCAATGCCCACAGGGAAGCTGGTGGCTCAAATATCTTACCCAGCATGCAAGACGGGGATGGAGTTGGGATAGCATTACCCATGTCCCTTACTTGCCTTAGTGATGAAGGCCTTAAATGTCGGCTCTAAAATCAGTATGCCCCATGTAATTCCATATTCACCCAAATTTCCTACCATCCCACCCATTTGGCCTAAAATCCATAAGAAAACCCTAACCTAGCCACAACATATTATTTACTGTGCTAAAATGCTATTTTTTCTACTGAAATGCTATCGAAAGTTGTTGTTGATTGCATGCATGGGTTTCTCCATGGGGATAAAAACCTGATGCGGATGGGGAGAATATTTCTATCCTCGCAGGCAATTATGGGGATGGGAACGAGCGTGGAAAGGCTTTCGCGGGGTTAGGGATGGGAGTCCAATACCTGCCTGGGTAATCCCCATTGCCATCCTGTGTTGTGTGCATCTTAGTTATGGAGAAGCCAGATGTTACTGATCATGGTTTGTGTCCTATTGATGCTACACCTTAAGATAACCAATGCGCCATTTATCAGAAAAAATTAGTTGTTGCTACCGCCTCCCTCTCATCCCCATTGTGGCACTACTGACGCCCGACACCTCGTCCAGTCATGCTAGTGTGTGAGTTTTTCTGCATTTCTTGTGGCAAAGAAGAGTGAATTGAATCAATTGGTGTCATTTACTTGCAGTCAGCTTGGCATTGTTTTACTTGTGTAGTCAGATCTCATATGTGTGACTCGATGCCATTTACTTCCTGGACCTTAATGTAAAGTCAATTTGGTGTATGAATTGATGCCATTTACTTCTTGAAACTAAATGTGTGGTCAATTTCCCATTGTGATTGTGTACTCACTGGTTAGATGTATGGATTGACGCCATTGTGTAGTCATTGCTCAACTATTGTGTATTGATGCATTTTTTGTTGTGCATTTTTTTGTAATCGTAGAACTGAATGTGAAGAGGAAGGGTGACATTATGTCATTTTTTGGAATTTTGAGGCTAGAACGAGAAGGTTGTAGCCGAAGTGTAAACTGAAATTGAAGATACACTAGTAGAGGAACGACCTTTAGTCCCGGTTGGGAAGGGCCTTTAGTCCAGGGTCACCAACTGGGACAATTAAATCGGGACTAAAGGCCCCCACCCATCCCGGTTGGCCACGACCCGGGACTAAATCCCTCCCACGTGGCCGGCAGCGCGCGCCGGGGGCTGGAAACCTTTAGTCCCGGTTGGTGCCATGAGACTAAACAAGATAAACAACTAGGTGATAACAAGATATATAATAAGAAACAATAGGGTTAACACAAAGTAAAACACATGAGTAAAGGGCTCGGGTAAGAGATAACCGAGGCACGCGGAGATGACGATGTATCCCGAAGTTCACACCCTTGCGGATGCTAATCTCTGTTTGGAGCGGTGTGGAGGCACAATGCTCCCCAAGAAGCCACTAGGGCCACCGTGATCTCCTCACTCCCTCGCACAATGCAAGATGTCGTGATTCCACTAAGGGAGCCTTGAGGGCATTCACCGAACCCGTACAAATGGCAACCCTTGGCGGCGGTCACCGAACCCATACACCTTGGCAACCCTTGGGGGCGGTCACCGGTGAAGGAAATATGCCCTAGAGGCAATAATAAAGTTATTATTTATTTCCTTATTTCATGATAAATGTTTATTATTCATGCTAGAATTGTATTAACCGGAAACATGATACATGTGTGAATACATAGACAAACATATAGTCACTAGTATGCCTCTACTTGACTAGCTCATTAATCAAAGATGGTTATGTTTCCTAACCATAGACATGTGTTGTTATTTGATTAATGGGATCACATCATTAGGAGAATGATGTGATTGACATGACCCATTCCGTTAGCCTAGCACTTGATCGTTTAGTATATTGCTATTGCTTTCTTCATGACTTATACATGTTCTGGTAACTATGAGATTATGCAACTCCCGTTTACCGGAGGAACACTTTGGGTACTACCAAACGTCACAACGTAACTGGGTGATTATAAAGGAGTACTACAGGTGTCTCCAAAGGTACATGTTGGGTTGGCGTATTTCGAGATTAGGTTTTGTCACTCCGATTGTCGGAGAGGTATCTCTGGGCCTTCTCGGTAATACACATCATATAAGCCTTGCAAGCATTGCAACTAATAAGTTAGTTGCCAGATGATGTATTACGGAACGAGTAAAGAGACTTGCCGGTAACGAGATTGAACTAGGCATTGGATACCGACGATCGAATATCGGGCAAGTAACATACCGATGACAAAGGGAACAACGTATGTTGTTATGCGGTTTGACCGATAAAGATCTTCGTAGAATATGTAGGAGCCAATATGAGCATCCAGGTTCCGCTATTGGTTATTGACCGAGAATAGTTCTAGGTCATGTCTACATTGTTCTCGAACCCGTAGGGTCCGCACGCTTAAGGTTTCGATGACAGTTATATTATGAGTTTATGAGTTTTGATGTACCGAAGGAGTTCGGAGTCCCGGATGAGATCGGAGACATGACGAGGAGTCTCGAAATGGTCGAGACGTAAAGATCGATATATTGGACGACTATATTCGGACTTCGGAAAGGTTCCGAGTGATTCGGGTATTTTTCGGAGTACCGGAGAGTTACGGGAATTCGTATTGGGCCTTGATGGGCCATACGGGAAAGGAGAGAAAGGGACCAAAGGGTGGCCGCACCCCTCCCCATGGACTAGTCCGAATTGGACTAGGGAGAGGGGGCGCCCCCTTCCTTCCTTCTCCTTCTCCCTTCCCTTTCCTTCTCTCCTACTCCTACTACTTGGAAGGGCTCCTAGTTGGACTAGGAAAGGGGGAATCCTACTCCCGGTGGGAGTAGGACTCCCCTAGGGCGCGCCATAGAGAGGGCCGGCCCTCCCCTCCTCCACTCCTTTATATACGGGGGCAGGGGCACCCCATAGACACAAGTTGATCTTCAAGATCGTTCCTTAGCCGTGTGCGGTACCCCCCTCCACCATAGTCCACCTCGATAATATTGTAGCGGTGCTTAGGCGAAGCCCTGTGACGGTAGAACATCAACATCGTCACAACGCCGTCGTGCT
Source organism: Aegilops longissima (assembly GCA_021605205.1). Lineage (NCBI taxonomy): Eukaryota > Viridiplantae > Streptophyta > Magnoliopsida > Poales > Poaceae > Aegilops > Aegilops longissima. The sequence continues at coordinate 676,914,746 of CM038680.1, read as the reverse complement.
GACATAACTCATCCCCGACACTTTGCTGGATCGGAGTCCGGGGATCGTCATCGAGCTGAACGTGTGCTGAACTCGGAGGTGCCGTACGTTCGGTGCTTGGATCGGTCGGATCGTGAAGACGACGACTACATCAACGCAGTTAACGCTCCGCCACGGTCTACAAGGGTGCGTGGACAACACTCTCCCTCTCGTTGCTATACCATCACCATGATCTTGCGTGTTTTGCGAGGGAATTTTTGAAATTACTACGTTACCCAACAGTGGCATCCGAGCCTAGGTTTTATGGTTTGATGTTATATGCACGAGTAGAACACAAGTGAGTTGTGGGCGATATAAGTCATACTGCCTACCAGCATGTCATACTTTGGTTCGGGCGGTATTGTTGGACGAGACGACCGGGCCGACATTACAGCGACGCTTACGCGAGACCGGTTCCCGACGTGCTTTGCACATAGGTGGCTTGCGGAGACAGTCTCTCAACTTTAGTTGAACTGAGTGTGGCTACGCCCGGTCCTTGCGAAGGTTAAAACGGAGTCAAATTGACAAACTATCGTTGTGGTTTTGATGCGTAGGTGAGATTGGTTCTTACTTAAGCCCGTAGCAGCCACGTAAAACTTGCAACAACAAAGTAGAGGACGTCTAACTTGTTTTTGCAGGGCATGTTGTGATGTGATATGGTCAAGGCATGATGCTAAATTTTATTGTATGAGATGATCATGTTTTGTAACCGAGTTATCGGCAACTGGCAGGAGCCATATGGTTGTCGCTTTATTGTATGCAATGCAATCGCGATGTAATGCTTTACTTTATCACTAAGCGGTAGCGATAGTCGTAGAAGCAATAGATGGCGTAACGACAATGATGCTACGATGGAGATCAAGGTGTCGCGCCGGTGACGATGGTGATCACGACGGTGCTTCGGAGATGGAGATCACAAGCACAAGATGATGATGGCCATATCATATCACTTATATTGATTGCATGTGATGTTTATCCTTTATGGATCTTATCTTGCTTTGATAGACGGTAGCATTTTAAGATGATCTCTCACTAATTATCAAGAAGTGTTCTCCCTGAGTATGCACCGTTGCCAAAGTTCATCGTGCCCAGACACCACGTGATGATCGGGTGTGATAAGCTCTACGTCCATCTACAACGGGTGCAAGCCAGTTTTGCACACGCAGAATACTCAGGTTAAACTTGACGAGCCTAGCATATGCAGATATAGCCTCGGAACACGGAGACCGAAAGGTCGAGCGTGAATCATATAGTATATGTGATCAACATAAGATGTTCACCATTGAAAACTACTCCATCTCACATGATGATCGGTTATGGTTTAGTTGATTTGGATCACGTGATCACTTAGATGACTAGAGAGATGTCTGTCTAAGTGGGAGTTCTTAAGTAATATGATTAATTGAACTTAAATTTATCATGAACTTAGTCCTGGTAGTATTTTGCAAATTATGTTGTAGATCAATAGCTCGCGTTGTTGCTTCCCTACGTTTGTTGCTTTCATATGTTTATTTTAATATGTTCCTAGAGAAAACTGTGTTGAAAGATGTTAGTAGCAATGATGCGGATTGGATCCGTGATCTGAGGTTTATCCTCATTGCTGCACAGAAGAATTATGTCCTTGATGCACCGCTAGGTGACAGACCTATTGCAGGAGCAGATGCGCACGTTATGAGCGTTTGGCTAGCTCAATATGATGACTACTTGATAGTTTAGTGCACCATGCTTAACGGCTTAGAATCGGGACTTCAAAGGCGTTTTGAACGTCATGGACCATATGAGATGTTCCAGGAATTGAAGTTAATATTTCAAGCAAATACCGAGTTGAGAGATATGAAGTCTCCAACAAGTTCTATAGCTAAAAGATGGAGGAGAATCGCTCAACTAGTGAGCATGTGCTCAGATTGTCTGGGTACTTCAATCGCTTGAATCAAGTGGGAGTTAATCTTCCAGATAAGATAGTGATTGATAGAATTCTCTAGTCACCATCACCAAGTTAGTAGAACTTCGTGATGAACTATAGTATGCAAGGGATGACGAAAAAGATTCTCGAGCTCTTCGCGATACTAAAATCGGCGAAGGTAGAAATCAAGAAAAACATCAAGTGTTGATGGTTGACAAGACCACTAGTCTCAAGGAAAAGGGCAAAGGGAAGAAGAGGAACTTCAAAAAGAACGGCAAGCAAGTTGCTGCTCGAGTGAAGAAGCCCAAGTCTGGACCTAAGCCTGAGACTAAGTACTTTTGCTGCAATGGAACTGGTCACTGGAAGCGGAACTACCCCTGAATATTTGGTGGATAAGAAGGATGGCAAAGTGAACAAGGTTATATTTGATATACAGGTTATTGATGTGTGCCTTACTAGTGTTTATAGTAGCCCCTGAGTATTTGATACTTGTTCGGTTGCTAAGATTAGTAACTCAAACAGGAGTTCTGAGAATAAACAGAGACTAGTTGAAGGGGAAGTGACGACGAGTGTTGGAAGTAGTTTCAAGATTGATATGATCATCATCGCACACTCCCTATACTTTCGGGATTAGTGTTAAACCTAAATAAATGTTATTTGGTGTTTGCATTGAGCATGAATATGATTTGATCATGTTTATTGCAAAACGGTTATTCATTTAAAGTCAAAGAATAATTGTTGTTCTGTTTACATGAATAAAACCTTCAATGGTCATACACCCAATGAAAATAGTTTTCAAAACGGTTATTCATTTAAAGTCAAAAAGTAATTGTTGTTCTGTTTAAATGAATAAAACCTTCAAATGGTCATACACCCAATGAAAATAGTTTGTTGGATCTCGATCGTAGTGATACACAGATTCATAGTATTGATGCCAAAAGATGCAAAGTTAATAATGATAGTGCAACTAATTTGTGGCACTGCCGTTTGGGTCATATCGGTGTAAAGCGCATGAAGAAACTCCATAAAGATGGATTTTTGGAATCACTTGGTTATGAATCATTTGATGCTTGCGAACCGTGCCTTTTGGGCAAGATGACTAAAGACTCTGTTCTCCGGAACAATGGAGCGAGCAACTGACTTATTGGAAATAATACATACTGATGTATGCGGTCCGATGAGTGTTAAAGCTCACGGCAAGTATAATTATTTTCTGACCTTCACAGATGATTTAAGCAGATATGGGTAAATCTACTTGATGAAACACAAGTCTGAAACATTTGAAAAGTTTAAAGAATTTCAGAGTGAAGTGAAGAATCATCGTAACAAGAAAATAAAAGTTTCTACGATATGATCGCAGAGGTAAAATATTTGAGTTACGAGTTTGGCCTTCAGTTAAAACAATGTGAAATAGTTTCACTACTCACGCCACCTGGAACACCACCGTGTAATGGTGTGTCCGAACGTCGTAATCGTACTTTACTAGATATGGTGCGATCTATGATGTCTCTTATCAGTTTACCACTATCATTTTGGGGTTATGCATTAGAGACAGTTGCATTCACATTTAATAGGGCACCATCTAAATCCGTTGAGACGACACCGTATGAACTATGGTTTAACAGTAAACCTAAGCTGTCATTTCTTAAAGTTTGGAGTTGCGATGCTTATGTGAAAAAGGTTTTCAACCTGATAAGCTCGAACCCAAATCGGAAAAGTGCGTCTTCATAGGATACCCAAAATATTGGGTACACCTTCTATCACAGATCCGAAAGGCAAGACATTCGTTGCCAAGAATGGATCCTTTCTAGAGAAGGAGTTTTTCTCGAAAGAAGTGAGTGGGAGGAAAGTAGAACTTGATGAGGTAATTGTACCTTCTCCCTTATTGGAAAGTAGTTTATCACAGAAATCAGTTCCAGTGATTCCTACACCAATTAGTGAGGAAGTTAATGATGATGATCATAAAACTTCATATCAAGTTACTACCAAACCTCGTAGGTCTTCCAGAGTAAGATCCGCACTAGAGTGGTACGGTAATCATATTCTGGAGGTCATGTTACTTGACCATGATGAACCTACGAACTATGAGGAAGCGATGATGGGCCCAGATTCCGCGAAATGGCTTGAGGCCATAAAATCTGAGATAGGATCCATATATAAGAACAAAGTGGGGACTTTGGTTGACCTGCTCGATGATCAGCAATTCAAGTTAAATAAATGGATCTTCAAGAGGAAGACGGACACTGATAGTAGTGTTACTATCTACAAAGCTCGACTTGTTGCAAAAGGTTTTCGACAAGTTCAAGGGGTTGACTACGATGAGACTTTCTCACCCGTAGCGATGCTTAAGTCTGTCCGAATCATGTTAGCAATTGCCACATTTTATGAAATCTGGCAAATGGATGTCAAAACAACATTCTTTAATGGATTTATTAAAGAAGAGTTGTATATGATGCAACCAGAAGATTTTGTCAATACTAAAGGAGCTAACAAAATGTGCAAGCTCCAGCGATCCATCAATGGACTGGTGCAAGCATCTCGGAGTTGGAATATACGCTTTGATGTGTTGATCAAAGCATATGGTTTTATACAGACTTTTGGAAAGGCCTGTATTTACAAGAAAGTGAGTGGGAGCACTACGACATTTTTGATAAGTATATGTGAATGACATATTGTTGATCGGAAATAATGTAGAATTATTCTGCAAAGCATAAAGGAGTATTTGAAAGGAGTTTCTCAAAGAAGGACCTCGGTGAAGCTGCTTACATATTGAGCATCAAGATCTATAGAGATAGATCAAGACGCTTGATAAGTTTTTTCAATAAGTACAAACCTTGACAAGATTTTAAAGTAGTTCAAAATGGAACAGTCAAAGAAAGAGTTTCTTGCCTGTGTTACAAGGTGTGAACTTGAGTAAGACTCAAATCCCGACCACGGCAGAAAATAGAAAGAGAATGAAAGTCATTCCCTATGCTTCAGCCATAGGTTCTATAAAGTATGCCATGCTGTGTACCAGATCTATTGCATACCCTACCACTAAGCTTGGCAAGGGAGTGCAATAGTGATCTAGGAGTAGATCAATGGACAGCGGTAAAAAATTATCCTTAGTGGAATAAGGATATGTTTCTCGATTATGGAAGTGATAAAAGGTTCGTCGTAAAAAGTTACGTCGATGCAAGTTTTGACACAGATATGGATGACTCTAAGTCTCGATCTAGATACATATTGAAAGTGGGAGCAATTAGCTAGAGTAGCTCTGTGCAGAGCATTGTAGACATAGAATTTGCAAAATACATACGGCTCTGAATGTAACAGACCCGTTGACTAAGCTTCTCTCACGAGCAAAACATGATCATACGTTAGTACTCTTTGGGTGTTAATCACATAGCGATGTGAACTAGATTATTGACTCTAGTAAACCCTTTGGGTGTTGGTCACATGACGATGTGAACTATGGGTGTTAATCACATACAGATGTGAATATTAGTGTTGAATCACATGATGATGTGAACTAGATTATTAACTCTAGTGCAAGTGGGAGACTGAAGGAAATATGCCCTAGAGGCAATAATAAAGTTATTATTTATTTCCTTATTTCATGATAAATGTTTATTATTCATGCTAGAATTGTATTAACCGGAAACATGATACATGTGTGAATACATAGACAAACATATAGTCACTAGTATGCCTCTACTTGACTAGCTCATTAATCAAAGATGGTTATGTTTCCTAACCATAGACATGTGTTGTTATTTGATTAATGGGATCACATCATTAGGAGAATGATGTGATTGACATGACCCATTCCGTTAGCCTAGCACTTGATCGTTTAGTATATTGCTATTGCTTTCTTTATGACTTATACATGTTCCGTAACTATGAGATTATGCAACTCCGTTTACGGAGGAACACTTTGGTACTACCAAGCGTCACAACGTAACTGGGTGATTATAAAGGAGTACTATAGGTGTCTCCAAAGGTACATGTTGGGTTGGCGTATTTGAGATTAGGTTTTGTCACTCCGATTGTCGGAGAGGTATCCTGGGCCTTCTCGGTAATACACATCATATAAGCCTTGCAAGCATTGCAACTAATAAGTTAGTTGCCAGATGATGTATTACGGAACGAGTAAAGAGACTTGCCGGTAACGAGATTGAACTAGGCATTGGATACCGACGATCGAATATCGGGCAAGTAACATACCGATGACAAAGGGAACAACGTATGTTGTTATGCGGTTTGACCGATAAAGATCTTCGTAGAATATGTAGGAGCCAATATGAGCATCCAGGTTCCGCTATTGGTTATTGACCGAGAATAGTTCTAGGTCATGTCTACATTGTTCTCGAACCCGTAGGGTCCCACGCTTAAGGTTTCGATGATGAGTTATATTATGAGTTTATGAGTTTTGATGTACCGAAGGAGTTCGGAGTCCCGGATGAGATCGGGGACATGACGAGGAGTCTCGAAATGGTCGAGATGTAAAGATCGATATATTGGACGACTATATTCGGACTTCGGAAAGGTTCCGAGTGATTCGGGTATTTTTCGGAGTACCGGAGAGTTAAGGGAATTCGTATTTGGCCTTGATGGGCCATACGGGAAAGGAGAGAAAGGGACCAAAGGGTGGCCGCACCCCTCCCCATGGACTAGTCCGAATTGGACTAGGGAGAGGGGGCGCCCCCTTCCTTCCTTCTCCTTCTCCCTTCCCTTTCCTTCTCTCCTACTCCTACTATTGGAAGGGCTCCTAGTTGGACTAGGAAAGGGGGAATCCTACTCCCGGTGGGAGTAGGACTCCCCTAGGGCACGCCATAGAGAGGGCCAGCCCTCCCCTCCTCCACTCCTTTATATACGGGGGCAGGGGGCACCCCATAGACACAAGTTGATCTTCAAGATCGTTCCTTAGCCGTGTGCGGTGCCCCCCTCCACCATAGTCCACCTCGATAATATTGTAGCGGTGCTTAGGCGAAGCCCTGCGACGGTAGAACATCAACATCGTCACCACGCCGTCGTGCTGACAGAACTCATCCCCGACACTTTGCTGGATCGGAGTCCGGGGATCGTCATCGAGCTGAACGTGTGCTGAACTCGGAGGTGTCATACGTTCGGTGCTTGGATCGGTCGGATCGTGAAGACGTACGACTACATCATCCGCGTTGTGCTAACGCTTCCGCTTACGGTCTACGAGGGTACGTGGACAACACTCTCCCCTCTCGTTGCTATACCATCACCATGATCTTGCGTGTGTGCGTAGGAATTTTTTTGAAATTACTACGTTACCCAACAACCGGAACCCGTCAAATTGCTCGGGGAGATCTCCACAATCTAATTGGAGATCACGACGCTTGCCCGGAGCTTTACACCACAATGATTGAGCTTCGAACACCACCAACCGTCTAGGGCACCAAGGCACCCAAGAGCAACAAGCTCTAGGCTGCCCAAACACCCAAGAGTAATAAGCTTCTCAACTTCACTTCGACGTATCACCACGGAGAACTCAAACTGATGCACCAAATGCAATGGCAAGGGCACACGGAGTGCCCAATTCCTTCTCTCCCGAATTCCACCAAAGCAACTAATGCTAGGGTGGAAAATGAGAGGAAGAACAAAGAAGAGAACACGAAGAAATCCAAGATCTAGATCCAAGGGGTCCCCCTCACATAGAGGAGAAAGTGATTGGTGGAAACGTAGATCTAGATCTCCTCTCTCTTTTCCCTCAAGAACTAGCAAGAATCATTGGAGGGATTGAGAGATAGCAAGCTCGAAGAAGGTCAACAATGGGGGAGAACACGAGCTAAAGGGATGAGGTTCAATTGGGAAGAAGACCCCCTTTTATAGGGCCTCCTGAATCCAACCGTTATGTGCTCAGCCCGCACACAAGCGGCACTATCGCTCATAGGAGAAGCACTACCGCCCGAGTGGTAGTGCACGTAGGGCAGTGCAACGGTGCAAGAGCACGAGCTGGTAATGCTGCCGGAGCGGTACTACTGCTCGCCCCAAGTGATACTACCGCTGGGTTCGTAGCACAAGGCACTAAGGAGGCAGAGCAAAACAGGGGGGGCAGGCAGAGCTACATCAGCGGCACTACCGCTGGAGCAAGTGGCACTACCGCCTACAGGTGGTAGTGCTACCCACCACAGCCGCTCTACTACCGTTGAGAACACGTAGCGTCCTGACAGGGAAGCGGTAGTGCAGGAGAGGTACTACCGCTCATGCTACCGTCCCACTGATGCACAAGCCGACACGAAAATCGCAACCCTGAAAGCAGCGGTACCACGCGTGACACTGCCGCCCGTAAGTGGTACTACCGCTCTGTGAAGCAGTACTACCGCTTGGGATACAACAATGAAGCCCAACCAAACAGATGGATACAATAAAACATGAATTGCCACAACTTCTGCAAAATGAGCTCTGAAAGGAGCAAACTCAAGCTTGTTGGATAGAAGACGACAAATACTATTCACCATGAATGAAGAACCGGCAGAAACCCCAACATCGAAAACATCATAGAAGATGCATGTGAACTCTGTTTTTGATGAACTCGAGCTTGTCATGAAGATGACCATAAGCTCCAAATCTCACAAGGTGAAGAACCAATAAAGATGATGCACGCATGCAATGGTTTGAGCTCTCTATGAACGATACAATCAAGCTACCAACTTGAGAGCCCCCCTTGATAGTACGACAACTGATCCTATAACCCGGTCTCTCAACTATCCACCATGAGATCGGTAAAATAGAGAACCTATCAAGGGCAAACCTTTGCCTTGCACATAGGCCACTTGAGCTAGATGATGACGATCTTGACTCCCTCAAGCTGGATCACCTTTCTTGATTGCGTTGGCTCAATGAAGACTAGTTGATTGCTCCCCCATACTCCACTATGGGTGAGCAACTCTTCGGCACATCTTCACAAGTACATTAACACCACAATGGACGGCAAGATTCAAGGATCATCTCTTCGTGATGCTCCACTTGAACTTGCACACCGCAATCTTGATGACTATCACCACTTGATTGTTGGGAAACGTAGCATGCAATTTCAAAAAAATTCCTATGCTCACACAAGATCTATCTAGGAGATGCATAGCAACGAGAGGGGGAGAGTGTGTCCATGTACCCTCGTAGACCGAAACCGGAAGCATTAACTTAACGCGCTTCATGTAGTCAAACGTCTTCTCTAATCAACTGGTCAAGTACCGAACATACATCACCTCCTAGTTCTACACACGTTCAGCTCGATGACGTCCCTCGAACTCTTGATCCAGTAGAAGCACGAAGGAGTCGATGAGTTGCGTCAGCACGACGGCGTGATGATGGTGTTGGTGAAGTGATCCGCGCAGGGCTTCGCCTAAGAACTATGACAATATGACCAGAGGAGTAAACGGTGGAGGGGGGTGTCGGTGTCAAAACCGGCGGATCTCGGGTAGGGGGTACCGATCTGTGCATCTTAGGCTGATGGTAACAGGAAGCAAGGGACACAATGTTTACCCAGGTTCGGGCCCTCTCGATGGAGGTAAAACCCTACTTCTTGCTTGATTAATATTGAAGATATGAGTAGTACAAGAGTAGATCTACCACGAGATCGTAGAGGCTAAACCCTAGGAGCTAGCCTATGATGGTATGCTTGTAATTGTGATCGGTCTTCTAAGGACCAACCTCTCCGGCTTATATAGACACCGGAGAGGGCTAGGGTTTACATGGAGTCGGTTACAAGGAAGGAAACACAATATCCGGATCGCCAAGCTTGCCTTCCACGCAAAGGAGAGTCCCATCTGGACACGGGCCGGAGTCTTGAGTCTTGTATCTTCATGCTTCAATAGTCCGGACGATGTATATAGTCTGGCTGTCCGGATACCCCCTAATCCAGGACTCCCTCAGTAGCCCCTGAACCAGGCTTCAATGACGATGAGTCCGTAGCGCGATCTTGTCTTGGCATTGCAAAGGCGGGTTCCATCTTGAATACTCAATGTACCCTTTCTGACGAATAGTGTCCAGCTTCCCATCAATTTCAGTACTCCTCGGCGGTGCCTCAATAATGACCATCTCCACGTGTCGAGCGAATGCGAGGAGCCGAGGCATTTTTGCATTTGCCACCCCCGATCCTTCAGGCTGGCCATCTATTTGAAGAGGCGGGGATTCTCAGATCCAAACCCCACTCTCCCCCCCCTCGAGCAAGCATCCCACAGAGCGCTCCAGAAAAAACCATTCCAACATGGCCGGTCGTTGCAGCTCTTCTGCTCGCTCTCCTCGCTCCAAGTCGGGGGATCGGGAAGAGTGTTCAGTTCCTCATAGCCGTTTGATAAAGTTACGGACCCAAGGGTTTCTCCCACCAGCGTTTATGGTCCCCGTTCGAGCCGGAATAGCCACTTAGGGGAACAGCGGAGGGATCTCCTAATCCATCTCCAGAGGAACGAGTATGCCTCATCCCGCATCTGCTAAGGGGCGTCGGGTTTCCTATCCACCCGTTTCTTCGCGGGCTCCTGGAGTTCTACGGTCTCCAGTTGCACAACCTTACCCCTGACTCCGTACTACACATAGCAGGGTGCGTTGCCCTTTGCGAGCTATTTTTAGGCTGCGAGCCTCACTTCGGGTTATGGAAGAAGCTGTTCTGCCTCGTCCCCCGCACCCAGGGAAAATCCCTATGTCAAGTGGCCGGGGCCGAAGTATGGCGCATTACCGAGACCGGATACCTATCCGGCACTCCCAAGAAGGCACCAGAGAACTGGCCTTCAGAGTGGTTTTACATTGATGACGTTCCCCTCCCGGATCCAGTCCGGACAGGTCTCCCCAAGTTCAGTAACGCCCCGCCGAGGGCACGTCTAAACTGGCGCTCCCGGGGCCCCCAAGAGGAGGATATCAGGGAAATACATTTCCTGATGAGCAGGATAAAGTTACTGGGCAAATCCGGAATGACGATAGTCGAGGTCATAGCAATATGCATAATGCGGGGAGTACAACCGCTTCAATATCGGGGGAAGCCCATGTGGCACTTCAACGGGGAAGACGACGCCACCCGCTGCGGCTGTAAGGGTCCGGACTCCGCCACTGCTCTGGCAAGGATATTGTCCGGTTTATACAAAGGGGAAGAAGAAGAACTCCTTCACATTAAACCGCGTGACGGATTCTCCATGTACAACCCCCCAGAATGGGTAAGTCGTCATTCCTTTCCCTACTTCACTTACTTTAGCGTTCTCCGCTAAGATTATCCACATCGATGTTTCCGAGCAGGTACTGAGGAGGGCCGTAGAAGGAATATCCAGCCCCTCTCCACAGCCAGAGGACCCCGGAAGGGCTCTAGATCCAGGACTCGAAGAAGATCCAGATACTACCGTGGAGCTTGTCAACGGGGTATTTTATCAAGCGAGCGGTGATGGTGCCTCAGTGGCCATTATTGCCGACTATCCCGGACTGCTTCCTGTGTCGTGTGTAAGCCAAAAAACCCTATCCTCCGAAGAGGACTCCCGTCAGTAGGGATGGCAATGGGTCGGGTTTGGGGCAGGTGGAGCAGGTCCAAATCCAACCCATGACCCATCTTCCTACCCTCTGCCCATCCATCAAATTATCCATGGGCACAACTTGTGCCCATGCCCAAACCCGCTGGATACCCACATACCCATGGAGCTCCATGGGCATAGAAAAGTCAGCATGAAGCCTTCCCAAAGATCAAATTAACTCATCATCATTCACACAAAAATGTCAACATGAGCTACATGCATAAGTAGGCAACAAGTAATACGATGAGTCCTTAAGTGTGACATACCAAAGGTTGATTCTGCAGCATATAGCTTATGGCACCAGTCGCATATTGCCTGCCATTTCCTATTGACTCGTTCTTTCTACTATCACTGGCATATGGCCCCACATGTCATACGGGTATCCATTGGATATCCATGGAGCACAAACTACAACCGTGCCCAAACCGGCTGTTCGTGGGTATCCATATCCATGGACCCATGGGCAGAAATGTGCTCCATACCCTTGCCCAACCGGGTTGGGTATCCATGGGTATCCAGATCCATGGATAAAATTGCCATCCCTACCCGTCAGGCATCATGCCTTACCCTTGAAGCGTCGTGCTGTTTGCAGAGACGATGGTCGGAGCGCGGGGCCGAGCCCCTAGGGACTCGTCGACCACGGGAGTCCGAATCGGGCAGGCTCAAGAGGAAGGCGGTGAGGGTCGACACACCGCTGCAGAGGTAAAGCAAAAATCTGTCCTGTGATTATGGTATTTGAAGTATAACAGCGCCCTTCGTGTCCTGGCAGGAAGAGGAGCAGCCGGACTATATCCGCGAATCCCCACCAATCACGCCTCCACCAGCCGGGTTCCAGAACCGGCTTCGAGAGCGGAGGCGGACATGGGGCCAGTACCGCACAGTTCTTCGACAGAGGACGCGGATATGCTTTCGGCCACGAACTCCGAAGTAGAGAGCGCCATGAATCATCGGCGCCGGAGGGCCGTGCTTCGGAACAACATCTTTTCCGAAGAGGCATTCAACACCTTCAATTCGGGGGACGCATACATCTGAGCAGCTCAAGGCGGGCTTGCCCGAGCGACGGACCAGTATACCAAAGATATACGGGTAAGAAGTTTTGATAAGCATGTATAGCAGTAGCCCCTGAGACTTGAAATGGTTGGAACAACTGTTTTAAGGATCAATTTATGCACAAGTCCTTGTAGATAAGAATGAACAATTGGCTCGGGAGCTAGAGGAATGCAAGGCCCAGCTAAGGGACATGATTGCCAAGTTAGAGGAATCCCAGAAGCCCTCATCTGGTAACATTTGTCTTAATTGTATGAAGATGCACCAGTTAGTAAACGGCTGGTATGATTAGTCTAATAGAAAATTCTGCAGACAAACCCGGGGTGAATCCGGAGGGCGTGAAAGATGACGACTCGCATCTCAAATGGCAGCTAAAGGCCGGCGAGCGCATTCTTACGCAAGTTAGATAGGAGAAGAACAACCTTCTAGATGCCAATGTCCGTCTAGACGTGGAATTAAAAGACGCCCGCGCTCAGCTGGCGGACTCCGTAAAGGAGAACAAAAGGCTTCGATGCGGAATTTACGGTAAGTGCCTAGACGAACTATATGATAGTTCGGGATACTGAAAGAATCTTTTTTGTAGGAATGTTAACTGGTCGCCCCGAGGAGGAGATGCCCTCATCTGCGGGCGATTTACAACAAGACCTTTCACAGTTGCACGAGCGAGCTCGGCGGGTGATGCACGGCGTTGCTCAAGCCTTGTGGCCATCAAGTTTCCTGCCGAATGGCATGGGGGAGCTTGTGGATATGCTTCAAGGAGCACGGCGACACTTTCGATTGTGAAAGGTGTCAGCTTGCCGGCAAGGTGCAAGAGAAGCCTGGGCTATGGTGTAGACGCGCTACACCAAGCTGGACCCGAACCATATGGCCGAAGTAGGACCGACGGGGCCAGATGGGCAAGAAATTCCCGTTAGTCTGGTATATGACCAGGTAGCGTTAGCCGCTAAGTATTCTCAACAGGATTGTAAGCTAGATAGCTTGTTGGATGGTATAGAGGAGGAATATAGTCAGTCTAAGTGACTGTGTAATTCAATGGACATAAGTAGTCCCTAGCCGGATTAAAATCATTTGTCATGGTGGACCTTTTCGCTTCAGCCCCCGAATTCTACAGTCCGGGGTGTGTCCGAATACCCGCTCAGTTATACAAAACCGGGGTATGCGTGGAAACCAGGCGTAGGGGTCATAAATGCTTGAACAGACAAGTACCCAACTAGTTATGTTATATTACATGGACAGTAAGAAACATCTTCCAGGGAGAATAGTTCCGTTAGGGGTTCCTTTCCCTGGGTACGCATGCGACAATGCACATGTCCGGATGGCGAACGATGGCGCAGGATACAAGACTTCTGGGGATTTACGTTGTAATAAACGAATACATCTTTTGTTCACCGACCAAATATTCTCTTAAGGAAACTAGCTTTCGGCTTCACCCAGTCTGAGGTACACATCCGGCTGAACCGGCAGTAACAATCGCAGAGGTGCTCCCCTTATGCCCTAGCCGAATTAACGGGAACGTAGGGCATAAACACAAGAGCCAGGCAACCCAGCTTGGCCACATCTTAAGTCATATCGATGCATATAATGGTGAAGAAAAAGGCACATGTGGGAAAGAAATGCACATGTGATGGGCGAAAAGCCATTAGAGTAATTATTTTCAGCTTCCGTATAGGAAGCCCCCAGGTATTGCTTACACACATAGTGCGGCCGGAGTGATCCGGAAGTCCGTACTGTATTGAATACTTTGTGTGAAGAAGAAGAAAAGTCGAGAAAGGAAAAGGGATGGAGCATAAATAAAAGGGAGGGTTTGAAGGGACGAACATTGAGTTCGACGTTAGGCGTAGAATCTCCGGAGTCTTGCCGCGTTCCATGGGTTCGGCTCGAGTCTGTTATCGGATGCATTATGTAAGCGGTACGCTCCTCCGGTGAGAACTTTGTCGATGACGAAGGGACCTTCCCACTTGGGTTTGAGCTTGTCCTTCTTCTTCTCTGGTAGGCGTAGAACGAGCTCGCCAATATTGTAAGTTTTGGCCCGCACTTCTCTACCTTGGTATCCTCGAGCCTGCTGTTGATAGAATGCGGAGCGGGCTTTTGCGACATCGCGCTCCTCCTCCAGGGCATCCAAGTTATCCTGCCGATCTAGCTCGGCTTCCTTCTCTTCGTACATGCGTACGCGTGGCGAATCATGTATTATGTCGCAGGGTAGTACTGCTTCCACGCCGTACACCATAAAAAATGGTGTGTATCCGGTGGTGCGATTTGGCGTGGTCCGCAGCCCCCATAGTACGGAGTCGAGCTCCTCGACCCAGTGCGTATCTGAATCTGTCAAAGATCGCACTAGTCTGGGTTTGATGCCGCTCATGATGAGACCGTTTGCCCGTTCGACCTGGCCGTTTGTTTGGGGATGGTAGACGGAAGCGTAATCGAGCTTAATTCCCATTTTGCCGCACCAACTTTTCACTTCATCGGCTATGAAATTGGAGCCATTATCAGTGATGATGCTGTGGGGGATGCCGTATCGGTGTACGACCCCGGATATGAAGTCTATGACTGGTCCAGATTCGGCCGTTTTGACTGGTTTGGCTTCTATCCATTTGGTGAACTTGTCCACCATGACCAACAAGTATTTTTTCTTATGGCTTCCCCCTTTAAGAGGTCCGACCATATCCAGCCCCCAGACCGCGAAGGGCCAAGTTATGGGGATTGTTTGGAGAGCGGTAGGGGGCATATGACTCTGATTGGCGAAGAGCTGGCAACCAACACAATGTTGGACAAGGTCCTGTGCGTCTGCTCGAGCCGTCGGCCAATAAAAGCCTGTACGGAAGGCCTTGATGACTAGTGCTCGAGCCGCGACGTGGTGCCCGCCCAGTCCGGCATGGATTTCAGCCAAGAGCTGCCGCCCTTCCTCTTCGGAGATGCATCTTTGGAGCACTCCGGTAGCACTTTTCTTGTAGAGTTCTCCTTCGTGGACCTTGTAAGCCTTAGAACGCCGGACGATGCAGCGTGCTTCGTTTTGGTCTTCGGGGAGCTCCTGCCTATTTAGGTAGGCCAAGAAAGGTTCAGTCCACGGGGCAACTACGGCCATGATTTCGTGGGCTGAAGATGTAATTTCGGTGGCAGAGCCTCTGATTATGTCTGATGGTTCGGAATCTGGGGGTGAGTTCGGGTCCGTGCTAGTATTGCCTGACTCCCCTTCCCATACTACGGATGGCTTGAACAACCTTTCCAGGAATATGTTAGGTGGGACAGGGCCGCGTTTAGCGCCGATGCGGGCGAGGACGTCAGCCGCTTGATTGTTTTGTCGAGCCACATGGTGGAATTCGAGCCCCTCGAACCGAGCTGAAATTTTGAGGACGGCATTACGGTATGCCGCTATTTTCGGATCTTTAGCTTCAAAGTCTCTGTTTATTTGTGATATTGCGAGGTTCGAATCCCTGCGCACTTCCAGGCGTTGGATGCCCATAGAGACTGCCATCCGAAGACCGTGCAACAGAGCCTCATATTTGGCTGGATTGTTGGAGTCTGTGTATAATATTTGGAGGACGTACTGGACCGTGTCTCCGGTGGGAGACGTCAGGACTACACCCGCTCCCAATCCGGCCAGCATTTTAGAGCCGTCGAAGTGCATGATCCAGTTGGAGTACGCACCGTACTCTTTAGGGAGTTCGGATTCTGTCCAGTCGGCGACAAAGTCAGCCAGTACTTGCGACTTGATGGCCCGCCGTGGTTTGTATATTATGTCGAACGGAAGGAGCTCGATGGCCCATTTAGCAATCCGGCCCGTAGCATTGCGGTTATTTATTATGTCATTGAGTGGTACTTCGGAGGCCACCGTAATCGAACACTCTTGAAAGTAGTGTTGCAGCTTCCGGGATGCCATGAAGACCGCGTATGCTATTTTTTGGTAGTGTGGGTATCGGGATTTGCATGGGGTGAGGACCGTGGATACGTAATAAACCGGCTTTTGGAGCGGGAGTTTGTATTCGTCAACCTCTCGTTCGACGACGAGCACTGCACTTACAACCTGATGTGTTGTAGCTATGTACAGTAGCATGGGCTCGCCGATGTTTGGCGCTGTTAGGACTGGATTATTGGCCAGTAAGGTCTTTATTTCATCGAGTCCGGCCGCGGCTGCATCCGTCCACACAAAGTGTTCGGTGCGCCGAAAGAGGAGGTAAAGAGGTAATGCCTCTTCCCCTAGCCTGGAGATAAAGCGGCTCAAAGCGGTCATGCATCCAGCTAGTTTCTGGATGTGCTTGAGGTCTGTTGGTATAGCCAACTGTGATAGAGCTCGGATTTTTGCCGGATTCGCTTCAATTCCTCTATTGGAAACAATGAAGCCCAGCAGTTTCCCCGAGGGGACACCGAAAACGCATTTTTCCGGATTCAACTTGATGTCATATGTCCGGAGGTTATAAAATGTAAGCCTCAAGTCATCTATTAGGGTTTTGACGTGTCTTGTTTTTATGAACACGTCGTCCACGTATGCCTCCAATGTTTTGCCGATTTGTTTTTTCAGGCATGTTTGAATCATGCGTTGGTAGGTTGCACCGGCATTCTTAAGCCCGAAAGGCATAGTGTTAAAGCAAAAAGGGCCATATGGCGTAATGAAAGCTGTTGCAGCTTGGTCAGATTCTGCCATCTTTATTTGATGGTATCCAAAGTATGCGTCGAGAAAACACAGCGAGTCGTGTCCAGCTGTGGCATCGATGATTTGATCGATGCGAGGGAGGGGAAAGGGATCCTTGGGGCAAGCCTTGTTGAGGTCTTTGAAGTCGACGCACAGGCGCCAGGGTTTATCCTTCTTTGGTACCACTACCAAATTTGCCAGCCAATCCGGATGTTTGATATCTCTGATGAATCCGGCCTCAAGGTGCTTGGCTAGCTCTTCCCCCGTTGCTTGTCGTTTAGGCTCTGAAAATCGCCTTAGGGTCTGTTTGACAGGTTTGTATCCCTTTAATATGTTGTGACGTTTAATAGCACACAAGGCATTCCTTCGGTCTCCGGGAGTTGCATAATCTCATAGTGGGAGGAATATATATTTGACATGAAGAAAGCAGTAGCAATAAAACTGAATGATCATTATGCTAAGCTAACGGATGGGTCTTGCCCATCACATTATTCTCCTAATGATGTGACCCTGTTCATCAAATGATAACTCATGTCCATGGCTAGGAAGCTTAACCATCTTTGATCAACAAGCTAGTCTAGTAGATGCATACTAGGGACACGGGGTTTTGTCTAAGTATCCACACATGTATCAAATTTCCAGTAAATACAATTCTAGCATGAATAATAGACATTTATCATGATATAAGGAAATATAAAATAACCACTTTATTATTGCCTCTAGGGCATATTTCCTTCAGTTTCCCACTTGCACTAGAGTCAATAATCTAGTTCACATCGCCATGTGATATAACGCCAATAGTTCACATCTGTATGTGATTAACACCCATAGTTCACATCGCCATGTGACCAACAACCAAAGGTTTTACTGGACTCAATAATCTAGTTCACATCGCTATGTGATTAACACCCAAAGAGTACTAAGGTGTGATCATGTTTTGCTTGTGAGAGAAGTTTAGTCAACGGGTCTGCCATGTTCGGAGCCATATGCATTTTGCAAATTTTCTATGTCTACAATGCTCTGCATGGAGCTACGCTAGCTAATTGCTCCCACTTTCAATATGTATCCAGATTGAGACTCAGAGTCATCTGGATCGGTGTAAAGCTTGCATCAACGTAACTCTTTACGACAAAATCTTTATCACCTCCATAACCGAGAAATACTTCCTTAGTCCTTTTAGGTAACTAAGGATAACTTTGACCGCTATCTAGTGATCCACTCCTAGATCACTATCGTACCCCCTTGCTAAACTCATAGCAAGGTACACAACTGGTCTAGTACATAGCATGGCATACTTTATAGAACCTATGACCGAGGCATAGGGAATGACTTTCATTCTCTTTCTATCTTCTGCGGTGGTCTGGCTTTGAGTCTTACTCAACTTTACACCTTGTAATACCAGCAAGAACTTCTTCTTTGACTGATCCATTTTGAACTCTTTCAAAATCTTGTCAAGGTATGTACTTATTGAAAAATCTTATCAAGCGTCTTGATATATCTCTATAGATCTTGATGCCCAATATGTAAGCAGCTTCACCGACGTCTTTCTTCGAAAAAATCCTTTCAAATTCTCCTTCATGCTTTCCAAAAAATTCTACATCATTTCCGATCAACAATATGTCATTCACATATGCTTATCAGAAAGGCTGTAGTGCTCCCACTCACTTTCTTGTAAATACAGGCTTCACCGCAAGTATGTATAAAATTATATGCTTTGATCAACTCATCAGAGCATATATTCCAACTCCGAGATGCTTGCACCAGTCCATAGATGGATCACTGGAGCTTGCACAATTTGTTAGCACCTTTAGGATTGACAAAACCTTATGGTTGCATCATATACAACTCTCCTTAGAGATATCCATTTAAGGAATGCAGTTTTGACATCTATTTGCCAGATTTCATAAAATATGGCAATTGCTAACATGATTCGGACGGACTTAAGCATAGCTATGGTTGAGAAAATCTCATTGTAGTCAAAACCTTGAACTTGTCGAAAACCTTTTTTGTGACTAGTCGAGCTTTGTAGATAGTAACACTACCATCAATGTCTGTCTTCCTCTTGAAGATCCATTTATTCTTAGTGGCTTGCCGATCATCGGGCAAATCCACCAAAGTACATGGATCCTATCTCAGATTTCATGGCCTCAAACCATTTATCGGAATCTGGGCTCATCATAGCTTCTTCATAGTTCGTAGGTTCGTCATGGTCAAGTAACATGACCTCCAAAACAGGATTACCATACCACTCTGGTGTGGATCATACTTTGGTTGACCTACAAGGTTCTGTAGCAACTTGATCTGAAGTTTCATGATCATTATCATTAGCTTCCTCTCCAGCTGATGTAGGCATCACGGGAACATATTTCTCGGATGAGCTACTTTCCAATTTGAGAGTAGGTACAATTACCTCATCAAGTTCTACTTTCCTCCTACTTATTTCTTTCGAGAGAAACTCCTTCTCTAGAAAGGTTCCGTTTTTAGCAACAAAATATTGTCTTCGGAGTTGTGGTAGAAGGTGTACCCAATTGTTAACTTAGGGTATCCCATGAAAACGCTCTTCTACGATTTGGGTTCGAGCTTATCAGGCTGAAACCTTTGGACATAAGCATCGCATCCCCAAACTTTAAGTAATGACATCTTAGGTTTGTTTCCAAACCACAGTTCATATAGTGTCGTCTCGACGGATTTTAACGGTGCCCTGTTTAAAGTGAATGCAGCTGTCTCTAATGCATAACCCCAAAATCATAGATCGCACCATATCTAATAAAGTGCGGTTATGATGTTTGGACACACCATTACGCCGTGGTGTTCCAGGTGGCGCGAGCTGTGAAACTATTCCACATTGTTTTAAATGAAGGCCAAACTCGTAACTCAAATATTCTCCTCCACGATCAGATCATAGAAACTTTATTTTCTTGTTACGATGATTCTCAACTTCACTATAAAATTCTTTGAACTTTTCAAATGTTTCAGACTTGTGTTTCATTAAGTAGATATACCCATATCTGCTCAAATCATCTGTGAAGGTCGGAAAATAACGATACCCGCCACGAGCTTCAATACACATCGGACCACATACATTGGTATGTATTATTTCCAATAAGTCATTAGCTCGTTCCATTGTTCCGGAGAACAGAGTTTTAGTCATCTTGCCCATAAGTCACGGTTCGCAAGTATCAAATGATTCATAATCAAGTGATACCAAAAGTCCATATGCATGGAGTTTCTTCATGCGATTTATACTGATATGACCCAAACGGCAGTGCCACAAATAAGTTGCACTATCATTATCAACTTTGCATCTTTTGGCATCAATATTATGAATATGTGTATCACTACGATCGAGATTCAATAAACCATTAACATCGGGTGTATGACCATAGAAGGTTTTATTCATGTAAACAGAATAACAATTATTCTCTGTCTTAAATGAATAACTGTATTGCAATAAACATGATCTAATCATATTCATGCTCAACACAAACACCAAATAACATTTATTTAGGTTCAACACTAATCCCGAAAGTATAGGGAGTGTGTGATGATGATCATATCAATCTTGGAACCACTTGCAACACACATCGTCACTTCACCCTCAACTAGTCTCTATTTATTTTGCAACTCTTGTTTCGAGTTACAAATCTTAGCAACCGAACAGGTATCAAATACCCAGGGGCTACTAAGAGCACTAGTAAGGTACACATCAATAACATGTATATCAAATATACCTTTGTTCACTTTGCCATCCTTCTTATCCGCCAAATATTTGGGGTAGTTTCGCTTCCAGTGACCATTTCCTTTGCAGTAGAAGCACTCAGTTTCAGGCTTAGGTCCAGCTTTGGGCCTCTTCTCGGGAGTGACAACTTCCTTTCCATTCTTCTTGAACTTCCCTTTCTTTCCCTTTGCCTTTTTCTTGAAACTAGTGGTCTTGTTTAATCATCAACACTTGATGCTTTTTCTTGATTTCTACCTTCGTCAATTTCAGCATCACGAAGAGCTCGGGAATTGTTTTTGTCATCCCTTGCATATTATAGTTCATCACGAAGTTCTAGTAACTTGGTGATAGTTGCTACCTCTTGAGCATGCGTTGGTTTTTCCCTTGAAGAGGAAAGGGTGATGCAGCAAAGTAGCGTAAGTATTTCCCTCAGTTTTTGAGAACCAAGGTATCAATCCAGTAGGAGGCTCCTCAAAAGTCCCACGCACCTACACAAACAAACAAGAACATCGCAACCAACGCGATAAAGGGGTTGTCAATCCCTTCACGGTAACTTGCGAAAGTGAGATCTGATAGAGATAATATGATAAGATACATATTTTTGGTATTTTTATGATATAGATTGGAAAGTAAAAGATGCAAATAAAAGTAGATGAAGAACTTATATGATAAAAGATAGACCCGGGGGCCACATGTTTCACTAGTGGCTTCTCTCAAGATAGCATACGTATTACGGTGGGTGAACAAATTACTGTCGAGCAATTGATAGAAAAGCACATAGTTATGAGATTATCTAGGCATGATCATGTATATAGGCATCATGTCCGTGACAAGTAGACCGAAATGATTCTGCATCTACTACTATTACTCCACACATCGACCGACTCCTGCCTGCATCTAGAGTATTAAGTTCATGAAGAACAGAGTAACGCATTAAGAAAATGACATGATGTAGAGGGATAAACTCATGAAATATGACATAAACCCCATCTTTTTATCCTCGATGGCAACAATACAATACGTGCCTTGCTGCCCCTGCTGTCATTGGGAAAGGACACCGCAAGATTGAACCCAAAACTAAGCACTTCTCCTATTGCAAGAAAGATCAATCTAGTAGGCCAAACCAAACTGATAATTCGTAGAGACTTGCAAAGATAACAAATCATAAATAAAAGAATTCAGAGGAGATTCAAATATTTATCATAGATAAACTTGATCATAAACCCACAACTCATCGAATCTCGACAAACACACCATAAAAAGAGTTACATCGAATAGATCTCCAAGAAGATCGAGGAGAACTTTGTATTGAGATTCAAAGAGAGAGAAGAAGCCATCTAGCTAATAACTATGGACCCAAAGGTCTGTGGTAAAATACTCACGACTCATCGGAGAGGCCTTGGAGATGATGTAGAGGCCCTCCATGGTTGATTCCCCCTCCGGCGGAGCGCCGGCGAAGGCTCGAAGATGGGATCTCGCGGATACAGAAGGTTGCGGCGGTGGAAATAGTTTTTCGTGGTGCTCCTGGATGTTTTCAGGGTACGTGGATATATATAGGAGGAAGAAGTATGTCGACTGACGCTCGAGGGGCCCACGAGGGTGGGGGGCACGCCCAACCCCAGGGGGCGCGTCGGGCACCCTCGTGGCCTCCTCGTTTGTTGCTTGACGTCCACTCCAAATCCCCTGGATTGCGTTTGTTCCAAAAAGATTGCTCCCAAAGGTTTCATTCCGTTTGGACTCCATTTGATATTCCTTTTCTTAGAAACACTGAAATAGGCAAAAAAACAGCAATTTGGGCTGGGCCTCCGGTTAGTAGGTTAGTCCCAAAAATGATATAAAAGTGTAAAGTAAAGCCCATAAACATCCAAAACGGGTAATATAATAGCATGGAACAATCAAAAATTATAGATACGTTGAGAACATATCAATAGTGACTATAGAACTCTGTCAATCACTATCTTATCTGGAAGATTAACTCCCACTTGATTCAAGCGATTGTAGTACTCAGCCATTCTGAGTACATGCTCACTGACTGGGCTATTCTCCTCCATCTTGTAGGCAAAGTACTTGTCGGAGTTCTCATACCTCTCGACACGGGAATGAGTCTGAAATACCAATTTCTGCTCTTGGAACATATCATATGCTCCGGGGCGTTCAAAACGTTTTTGAAATCCCAGTTCTAAGCCGTAAAGCATGGTGCACTAAACTATCAAGTAGTCATCATATCGAGCTTGCCAAACATTCATAACGTCTGTATCTGCTCCTGCAATAGGTCCGTCACCTAGTGGTGCATCAAGGACATAATTCTTCTGTGCAGCAATGAGGATAATCCTCAGATCACGGACCCAGTCTGCATCATTGCTACTATCATCTTTCAACTTAGTTTTCTCTAGGAAGATATCAAAAACATAATGGAGCTACAACGTGAGGTATTGATCTACAACATAATTTGCAAATACTATCAGGACTAAGTTGATGATAAATTAAAGTTCAATTAATCATATTACTTAAGAACTCCCACTTAGATAGACATCCCTCTAGTCATCTAAATGATACATGATCCAAATCAACTAAACCATGTCCGATCATCACGTGAGATGGAGTAGTCATCAATGGTGAACATCTCTATGTCGATCATATCTACTATATGATTCACGTTCGACCTTTCGGTCTCCAGTGTTCAGAGGCCATATCTGTATATGCTAGGCTCGTCAAGTTTAACCCGAGTATTCCGCATGTGCAAAACTGGCTTGCACCAGTTGTATTTGAACGTAGAGCTTATCACGCCCGATCATCACGTGGTGTCTCAGCACGAAGAACTTTTGCAACAGTGCATACTCGGGGAGAACACTTATACCTTGAAATTTTGTAAGGGATCATCTTATAATGATACCGCAGTACCAAGCAAAATAAGATGCATAAAAGATAAACATCACATGCAATCAAAATATGTGACATGATATGGCCATCATCACCTTGTGCTCATGATCTCCATCACCAAAGCAACGTCATGATCTCCATCGTCACCGGCTTGACACCTTGATCTCCATCGTAGCGTCGTGGTCATCTCGCCAACCATTGCTTCTATGACTATCTCTACCGCTTAGTGATAAAGTAAAGCAATTATATAGCGCTTGTATTTCATACAATAAAGCGACAACCATATGGCGCCTACCAGTTGCCAATAACTTTTACAAAACATGATCAAATCATACAACAATCTTTATATCACATCATGTCTTGACCATATCACTTCAGAACATGCCCTGCAAAAACAAGTTAGACATCATCTACTTTGTTTGTTGCAAGTTTTATGTGGCTGCTACGGGTTGCTAGCATGAACCGTACATACCTACGGCACAAAAAAACCACAATGGAGATTTATCAAGTTTGCTATTGTAACCTTCACAAGGAACGACCGCAGTCAAATTCGATTCAACTAAAGTCGGAGAAACAGAGACCCGCCAGCCACCTTTATGCAAAACTAGTTGCATGTCTGTCAGTGGAACCGGTCTCATGAACGCGGTCATGTAATTAAGGTTGGTCTGGGCCGCTTCATCCAAGAATACCGCCGAATCAAAATAAGACATTGTTGGTAAGAAGTATGACGATCACCGCCCAAAACTCTTTGTCTTCTACTCGTGCATATCATCTACGCATAGACATGGCTCGGATGCCACTGTTGGGAAACGTAGCATGCAATTTAAAAAAAAACCCTACGCTCACGCAAGATCTATCTAGGAGATGCATAGCAACGAGAGGGGGAGAGTGTGTCCACGTACCCTCGTAGACCGAAAGCGGAAGCGTTAACTTAACGTGGTTGATGTAGTCGAACACCTTCTCGAATCAACCGATCAAGTACTGAATGTACAACACCTCCGAGTTCTGCACACGTTCAGCTCGATGACGTCCCTCATACTCTTGATCCAGTAGAGGCACGAAGGAGTCAATGAGTTGCGTCAGCACGACGGCATGATGACGGTGTTGATGAAGTGATCCATGCAGGGCTTCACCTAAGCACTACGACAATATGACCGTAGGAGTAAACGGTGGAGGGGGGCACCGCACATGTCTAAACAATTGATGTCCTTTGGGGTGCCCTATGCCCCTGTATATAAAGGAGGAGGGGAGGAGGCCGGCCACAATGGGCGCGCCAAGGAGGGGGGACTCCTACTAGGACTCCACTCCTAGTAGGATTCGCCCCCTCATTTTCCTTCTTAAGGAGAGGGGGAAAGGGGAAAGAGGTCGAGAGGGAGAAGGAAAGGGGGGCCGCGTCCCCACCCCTTGTCCAATTAGGATTGGATTGGGGGGCGCCACCTCCCATGGCCTGCCTCCTCTTATCCACTATGGCCCATGAGTCCCATTAACTTTCCCGAGGGGGGTTCCAGTAACCTCCCCGTACTCAGAAAAATCGCCGAACCTCTTCGGAACAATTCCGGTGTCCGTATATAACCTTGTAATATATCAATCTTTATCTCTCGACCATTTCGAGACTCCTCTTCATGACCGCGATCTCATCCGGGACTCTGAACAACCTTAGGTCACCAAAACACATAACTCATATAATACATATCGTCATCGAACGTTAAGCGTGCTGACCCTATGGGTTCGAGAACTATGTAGACATGACAGAGACACCTCTCCGGTCATGAAGATCTTTATCGGTTGAACCGCAATGTCAACATACGTTATTCCCTTTGTCATCAGTATGTTACTTGCCCGAGATTCGATCGTCGGTATCTTCATCCCTAGTTCAATCTCGTTACCAGAAAGTCTCTTTACTCGTTCCGTAATGCATCATCCCGCAGCTAACTCATTAGTCACATTGCTTG
Organism: Aegilops longissima; assembly: GCA_021605205.1. Classification (NCBI taxonomy): domain Eukaryota; kingdom Viridiplantae; phylum Streptophyta; class Magnoliopsida; order Poales; family Poaceae; genus Aegilops; species Aegilops longissima. The sequence continues at coordinate 676,889,101 of CM038680.1, read as the reverse complement.
CAAGGCTTCATATGATGTGCATTACCAAGAGGGCCCAGAGATACCACTCCGATACTCGCAGTGAGAAATCCTAATGTCGATCTATGCCAACCCAACAAACACCTTAGGAGATACCTGTAGAGCATCTTTATAATCACCAAGTTACGTTGTGATGTTTGATAGCACACAAGGCATTCCACCGGTGTCCGGGAGTTGCATAATATCATAGTGGGAGGAATATATATTTGACATGAAGAAAGCAGTAGCAATAAAACTGAACGATCATTATGCTAAGCTAACGGATGGGTCTTGTCCATCACATCATTCTCCTAATGATGTGATCCCGTTCATCAAATGGCAACTCATGTCCATGGCTAGGAAACTTAACCATCTTTGATCAACAAGCTAGTCTAGTAGAGGCATACTAGGGACACGGTGTTTTGTCTATGTATCCACACATGTATCAAGTTTCCAGTTAATACAATTCTAGCATGAATAATATACATTTATCATGATATAAGGAAATATAAAATAACAACTTTATTATTGCCTCTAGGGCATATTTCCTTCATTGATGTCATCCTCCATGGGTTGTATGAGAGCTTCCTCTTGATGCAAACCCATGGAAACATACCTAACCCCACATAGAAATCACACGTATACCATGGGTTAGTTCACAAAGCGTAATGGAAAATGCTTACGCTTACCATGGGATCACTTGATCCCTCTCGGTACATCTTGTACGCTTTGTGAGTTAATCAACTTGGTTCACTCTTGAATTGGTCTTGATGAATCATGTATCATGACCAATCCATATATAATTCCTTGAATAGAACCTTGGTGAACACATAAAGTCCTTGAAACCAACAAATGGACTTCAAGAAATTCGTATGGACAAATCCTTCAAATATAACTCAAGACAACCATTAGTCCATAGAGAATTTCATCAATTACCAAAACCACACATGGGGGCCCCGCATGTTATTTCAACAGGATCATAGCTCGGCTGAGATCCCTGAAGAACCTGCCAGGTATAGGAGAACATGGCGTCCAACGCAACCATATAGCGACGGACATGCTCATCCTCCTCCCTGACACGTCGACGTACCACCTCCTCAGGGCCCGGCTGCCTCCGCACCGATAGTGGCCCACGCGACCGCCACCAAAGAAGCTTCGAGTCCATGATGAGAGCCCAATTCCTCACCAAGATACGCACCCCGGAAGGTAGCACCTCCCAGTGCCAGCCCGGCGGAGCCCAGTCCCGGACATGGCGCCTCTCAAACTGGTTGTCGCCGCTGAGTCGACGACGAGGATGCGGGCCGGGCATCGTCGATGTCGAGAACAAATTCTTATGAAAACAAATTCCTATGCAATAATTATCATTTTATTATGCTACTCATATTTACTAAACTTTTACAACTTTATAGTAGATGGACAAATTTGAAAACTCTCTATGACGTAGAGACATCACACACGTCATAATGTTCTACACTAGTCATCAACTCATTACAAAAGCACAAAGTACATTGAAAAGGAACCTAACATGTCCACATAGTTCTCAATGAAGAAGACCCACCCGGAGAACTATAAAAAAATCGCAAGAACATATTATACTCTACTTATATTCAGTAAAGAATTATGACTATAGACATGCATTTTCAGTTTAAATTGACATAGCATTAATCCAACCATTCGTCTGCTACACAACCGAATATCATCCAAATGTATTTGCAACCAATATTCATGAAATATCATCCAACTATTGATCCAACCATTTGTCTACTATACAACCAAAATCATCCAAATCTATTTGCCACCAAATATCATCCAAATATCATCGAACTTATATATACTGGACTTTTAGTCCCGGTTTCAGCCACGCACCGGGACTAAAGGGCATTTTCGGGCGGCCCGAATTTAGCGCAGGAGGAGGACCTTTAGTCTCGGCTGGTGGTGGCAACCGGGACTCCTTATTCCAAAGTCCATCAAATCCTTACCCAAAAGTTGAAAACTTCACAACACAAAACTTCAACAGAAAATCTCATGAGCTCCGTTAGTATAAGAAAATAAATCACCATTTTAAGGTACTGTTATGAACTCATTCTTTATTTATATTGGTGTAATATCTACTGTATTCCAACTTCTCCATAATTCATACCCCCGATACTACTCATAGATTCATCAAAATAAGCAAACAACACGAGAAAAATAGAATCTGTCAAAAATAGAACAGTCTGTAGTAATCTGTAACTCTCGAATACTTTTGTAACTCCAAATTTTTTGAAATAAATTGGTGGACGTGAGGATTTTTTCTATTAATCTTCTGAAAAAATAATCAACTGAAAATCACTCTTTTGTTAAAAATGACAACTAATCTCGTGAGCAAAAAGTTTCTGTTTTTTTTCAGCAAGATCAAATCAACTTTCACCCAAGTCTTCCCAAAGGTTCTACTTGGCACAAACACTAATTAAAACATAAAACCACATCTAACCAGAGGCTAGATGAATTATTTATTACTAAACATGAGCAAAAATAAAGAACAAAATTGGGTTGCCTCCCAACAAGCGCTTTTCTTTAAAGCCTTTTTAGCTAGGCATTGGTAATTTTAATGATGCTCACATAAAAGAGAAGAATTGAAGCACAAAGAGAGCATCATGAAACACATGACTAACACACCTAAGTCTAACATACTTCTATGCATAGGCATTTTATAGGTAAACAAATTATCATAGCAAGCAAAAACTAGCATATGCAAGGAAGCGAAAAGAAACAATAGCAATCTCAACATGAAGAGAGGTAATTTAGTAACATGAAAATTTCTACAACCATATTTTCCTCTCTCATAATAATTACATGTAAGATCATAAGAAAATTCAACAATATAGCTATCACATAACATATTCTCAACACGATCCACATGCATGCGAAGTTGACACTCTTCCAAAATAGTGGGATTAACATTAACTAAAGTCATGACCTCTCCAAACCCACTTTTATCAAACATTTCATAAGATTGAACATTCTCCAAATATGTGGGATCTAAAGTTGACAATCTTCCAAACCCACTTTCAATATTATTGCAAACATAATTATCAATCTCATATTCATCATGGGGCTTAAATAAATTTTCAAGATCATAAGAAGGATCACCACAATCATGATCATTGCAACAAGTAGTGGACATAGCAAAACAAGCATCCCCAAGCTTAGGGTTTTGCATATTATTAGCACAATTGACATCAATATAATTTATAGTAAAATCATTGCAATCATTCTTTTTATTCAAGGAGCTATCGTGGATCTCTTCACAAATTTATTCATCACAATTTTCAGATTCACGAATTTCAAACAAATCTTCATGAAGATAATCTAGTGCACAAAACTCACTAGCAATTGGTTCATCATAATTGGATCTCTAAAAAATATTATCAAGTGGATGAGGTTCCATAAACTTTTAGCAAGCGAAGATGCAAGCAAAAAGAAGGCACATGGTAACACAAGCGAACAAAAGACGAATAGAAGAAGGCCGAATAAAAGGCAAAGGTTTTCGAAAATCATTTTAGAAGTGGGAGAGAGGAAAACGAGAGGTGAATGGCGAATGATGTAATGCAAGGGAGAAGAGTTTATGATGGGTACTTGGTATGGCTTGACTTGACGTAGATCTCCCCGGCAACGGCGCCAGAAAAGAGCTTGATGTCTACTACACAACTTCTTCTTGTAGACATTGTTGGGCCTCCAAGTGCAGAGGTTTGTAGGACAATAGCAAATTTCCCTCAAGTGGATGACCTAAGGTTTATCAATCCGTGGTAGGCGTAGGATGAAGATGGTCTCTCTCAAACAACCCTGCAGCCAAATAACAAAGAGTCTCTTGTGTCCCCAACACACCCAATACAATGGTAAATTGTATAGGTGCACTAGTTTGACGAAGAGATGGTGATACACGTGCCATATGGATGGTAGATATAAGTTTTTGTAATATGAAATTATAATAATAGCAAGGTAGCTAATGATAAAAGTGAGCGAAAATGGTATTGCAATGCTTCGAAACAAGGCATAGGGTTCATACTTTCACTAGTGCAAGTTCTCTCAACAATAATAACATAATTGAATCATATAAAAATTCTTCAACGTGCAACAAAGAGTCACTCCAAAGTCACTAATAGCAGAGAATAAATGAAGAGATTATTGTAGGGTACAAATCCACCTCAAAGATATTCTTTCCGATCAATCCATTGGGCTATTCCTATAAGTGTCACAAATAGCCCTAGAGTTCATAGTAAAATAACACCTTAAGACACACATCAACCAAAACCCTAATGTCACCTAGATACTCCAATGTCACCACAAGTATCCGCTGGTATGATTATACGATATGCATCACACAATCTCAAATTCAACTATTCAAACCAACACAAAGAACTTCAAAGAGTGCCCCATAGTTTCTACCGGAGAGTCAAGACGAAAATGTGTGCCAACCCCTATGCATAAGTTCACAAGGTCACTGAACCCGCAAGTTGATCACCAAAACATACATCAAGTAGATCACATGAATATCCCCATTGTCACCACAGATAAGCGCATGCAAGACATACATCAAGTGTTCTCAAATCCTTAAAGACTCAATCCGATAAGATAACTTCAAAGGGAAAACTCAATCCATTACAAGAAGGTAGAGGGGGAGAAACATCATAAGATCCAACTATAATAGCAAAGCTCACGGTACATCAAGATCATGCCAAATCAAGAACACGAGAGAGAGAGAGATCAAACACATAGCTACTAGTACATACCCTCGGCCCCGAGGGTGAACTACTCCCTCCTCATCATGGAGAGCGCCGGGATGATGAAGATGGACACTGGTGATGATTCCCCCCTCCGAAAGGGTGCCGGAACAGGGTCCCGATTTGTTTTTGGTGGCTACAGAGGCTTGCGGCGGTGGAACTCCCAATCTAGGTTTCTTTTCGGCGGTTTCTGTATTTATAGGAATTTTTGGCATCGGGAACAAGTCAGTGGGTCTCTGAGTCAGCCACGAGGTAGGGGGGCACGCTCAGGGCAGTAGGGCATGCCCTCCACCCTCGTGGATGACTCGGGACTCTTCTGGCCCAACTCTTTTGCTTCGGGGGCTTCTTTTGGTCCATAAAAAATCCACAAAAATTGGCATGTCAATTGGACTCCGCTTGGTATTCCTTTTCTGTAAAACTCAAAAACAAGGAAAAAACATAAACTGGCACTGGGCTCTAGGTTAACATGTTTCTTTAAGACTCCCATGAACCTCTCAAAGGGGAACATATTGTGTAGAAATACAGGACCCAAAATGGAAATATCATCGACTAGGTGAACTAGGACGTGTGTCGTGATATTGAAGAAAGATGGTGAGAAAACCAACTCGAAACTGACAAGACATTGTAGCAAATAATTCTGTAACCTTGGCTGGATTTCTGGATCGATTACCTTATGAGAAATTGCACTGAGGAATGCACATAGCTTCGCAATGGCTAATCGAACATTTTCCAATAGAAGCTCCCTCAATGCAACTGGAATCAATTGCGTCATAATCACGTGGCAGTCATGAGACTTTAGGTTTTGAATTTTTTTTCTCTACCATATTTATTATTACCTTTATATTCGATGAGAAGCCAGACCGGACCTTCATATTGAGCAGGCATTCAAAGAAGATTTCATTCTCTTCTTTGGTAAGAGCGTAGTTGGCCGGACCTTGATACTACTTTGGATGCATGACGTCTTTTTCGTGCATACGTTGCTGGTCCTCCCGTGCCTCTGGTGTATCTTTTGTCGTCCCATACACGCCCAAGAAGCCTAGCAGGTTCATGCAAAGATTCTTCGTCACATGCATCATGCCGATTGCAGAGCGGACCTCTAGGACTTTCCAATAGGGTAGGTCCCAAAATATATACTCCCTCCGTCTAGGTGAGTAAGTCATCTTAGGTTGTGCACCGTGACCAAGGAGGAGGGGAAAATGAGAGAACTTAATGTTTATTTGCTAATTAATAGCATTGCATGCAATGAACTAACCACTGCATGTCGTGTTTGGTAGTCTCAAGTCATTAAAATCATGCACACCCCACATAACTTATTGGTTGATATGTCAAGAAACAAGAAACGAGGTAGAAGTTAATGCACCGCGCCTAAGTGTTTTGGGATTATTTGGTTTTCGTAAGATGGCTTACACACCTAGACGAAGGGAGTATTTCTTCTTCCACATGGGTGCGTGTCCGTCAGCGTCATTCGGAACAGATTGTCCGCTAGGACCCTTTCAAAGATTACTTTTAAATCCTTGACCATATCAAGTATATGATCACCAGTACGGTGGTCAGGCTTCTTCCGATGATCTGCCTCACCTTTGAAATGCTTTCCTTTCTTTCTTGAGAGATGCTTGATCGGAAGAAATCGACGATGTCCCAGGTACACATTCTTCTTACCTTTATCCAAATATATACTTTTGGTCTCATATAAACAATGCGTGCATGCATTGTATCCCTTGTTTGTCTGTCATGAAAGGTTACTAAGAGCAGGCCAATCATTGATGGTTACAAACAGCAACGCTCATAGGTCAAATTCCTGCAGTTTGTGCTCATCCCACACACGTACACCTTTTCTATCCCACAGCTGTAGAAGTTCTTCAACTAATGGCCTTAGGTATACATCATTGTCATTGCCGGGTTGCTTAGGGCCTTGGAAGAGCACTGGCATCATCATGAACTTCCGCTTCATGCACAACCAAAGAGGAAGGTTGTAGATACATAGAGTCACATGCCAGGTGCTATGATTGCTGCTCTGCTCCCCTAAAGGATTAATGCCATTTGCACTTAAACCAAACCATAAATTTCTTGCGTCACCTGCAAAGTCCTGCCACTTTCTCTCGATTTTTCTCCATTGTGACCCATCAGCGGGTACTGTCAACAACTTCCCGTCTTTCTTACAGTCTTCTTTGTTCCATTGCAACAACTTGGCATGCTCTTTGTTTTGGAACAAACGTTTCAACCGTGGTATTATAGGATCATACCACATCACCTTGGTAGGAAATCCTCTTATTAGGGCGCTCGCCCTCAACATCACGAGGATCATCGCGGTTAATCTTATAGTGCAATGCACTGCATACCGGGCATGCATTCAAATTCTCATACTTCACATCGCGGTAGAGGATGCAGTCATTAGGGCATGCATGTATCTTCTGCACCTCTAATCGTAGTGGGCAGACAACTTTCTTTGCTTCGTACGTACTGTCGGGCAATTCGTTGTCCTTTGGAAGCATCTTCTTTAACATTTTCAGCAAATTTTCAAATCTCTTATCAGATACACCATTCTCTGCCTTCCATGGCAGCAATTCCAGTGTGGTACCCAGCTTTTTCTTGTCATCTTCGCAATTTGGGTACAATAATTTCTTGTGATCCTCGAACATGCACTGCAACTTCAGCTTCTCCTTTTCACTGGCGTAGTTTCTCTTTGCATCAGCAATGGACCGACCAAGATCATCAGTGGGCTCATCTGATGCCTCTTCTTCAGCTTCTTCCCCCATTGTAGTACCATCATATTCAGGGAACACGGGATAGTTGTCATCATCCTCCTCTTCTTCATTCTCTTCCATTAGAATCCCTATTTCTCCGTGCTTGGTCCAATCGTTATAGCCAGACATGAAACCGGACGTAGAAAGGTGGACGTGAAGGACTTTTCAGCTAGAGTAATTCCTATCTTTCTTACAGACACCACATGGTCAACACATAAAACCATCCCGCTTGCTTGCCTCAGCCGCACGCAGAAAACTATGCACACCATTAATGAACTGGAGAGAGCGTCGGTCATCGTATATCCATTGCCGGCTCATCTTCATTACACAACACCGAAAAGACCAAATTAATACAAGTTCATACACACTTATTCTCATAAAACAACATACAACTATATAGCTAAAGCATTTAAATGCAACAACAAATGCGATCAAGATCGCAACTAAGGTAATAATTGATCCAACAGCATAATGATACCAAGCCTCTTTATTAACGGCATATTTTCTAATCTTCAAGCGCATTGCATCCATCTTGATCTTGTGATCCTCGAGGACATCGGCAACATACAACTACAATATCATCTTCTCTTCTTCAATTCTTTTAAATTTTTCTTTGAAATGCTCATTTTCTTTTTCAACTAAATTTAACTTCTCGACAAGAGGGTCGGTTGCAATTTCCGGTTCACATACCTCCTAGATAAAAATATCTATGTCAACTTGATGGGCATAATTGTCGTAAACACGAAATGCAACAAGTAGTTATAAAATATAATATACCACATCCGAATTATAAATCGGACGAGGGCCGAGGGGACGGCTATCAAAACAATGGCACTATGTATAACAAATAATCATACAAGTAAGAAAATTATACAAGTAACTATCTAAATCATACAAATAAGATTTTTTTATAAAAAGGAGAAGAACAAGAGGCTCACCAAGGTCGGGACGGTGCGGCAAACGACGATGGTTAGGACGGGGACATGAAGGCACTAAGTAAACCAAACCTACATATATGCAAACTAAGAAGTTAATTTGAGCTCATATTGCATACAAATCAAATAAACTCTCACATAATTACTCCCAAACTAAAATCCACAAATCACTATACTTATAGAGCATTGCACGAGCTAATCTAGCAATGAGAGATGAAAGGACAAAGTTGCTAACCTTTGTGAACACTTGGATAGATGGGGTGCCTCAAATCTTGACAAATCTTGGCAAAAATGAAGGATGAGCTCGAGCAAGGGGAAGAAATCAGAGGAGGGAATGGAGAAACTAGAGAAAAGAAAGCTTGGGCTCGGGCTGGACGAAGCACTATATATAGTGATATCTTTAGTACCGGTTGGTGATACAAATCGGGACTAAAGGGGCTCGTAGTGGCCCCAGCCTAGCGCCAGCCTACCACTACCCCTTTAGTCCCGATTGGTATTACCAACTGGGACTAGAGGTCACAAACGAACCGGGACTAAAGGTGGCCGTGGCATCGTCCGCTCCTAGCCGTTGGAACCGGGACTGATGGTACCATTAGTCCTGGGCCAAAACCAGACCGGGACTAATGTTCCAGGTGAAAGGCCTATTTTCTACTAGTGATACTGGAATACATTGTCCTGATTCCCCACCTCTAGTTCATTCTAATGTAGACATTAACATTGATAAATCGGTTATAGGATGTGAGAGTTTCCTTGGGGTTTTACAAGTTATCGATACATCTTCATTGTCACTTAAAGATGCAATTCAAATTTTGCTTAAAGATCATCATTTGACTCCTAGTTAAATACGTGGGCAGGGATATGAAGGGGGTGGCAATATGAAAGGGGAGATTAAAGTGTTGAAAACATAGACCATGGTAGATTCTCCCTGTGTGTATTACATCCATTGCTTTGCACATCAACTTCAATTGGTTCTTATTGTGTGCCAATGGACAACGGATTATGTATGTGTGTGTGGTTTTTTGATCATATTTCTTACTTGCTCAATATTGTTGGGGTTTCTTGTAAGTGTCACGACTCATGACATGCTTCGATATGTTAGATCTCAAACAGTTTTGGTACCACATGCAGGTGAGGGTGTTGTTCTGATCCACCCTCGCGCGGTTTCGGACGATGCGCCCATCCATGGGGCCCGCATAGTCTAGGGCTTTGACCGGCAACAAGATGGGGTAGACCATGATGAATTCCTCTTAGTTTGTGATAGGGCAGGTCGATGTCAGACCAAGTTTAAGCAATACTCCACAACTTTAAAGTGGCAAAATGCTGGTAATTAATTGGACAGAGGTCGTGAAATTGGAGCATCGAAAGGGTGATGAAAACTAATCAAAACAGAATGGATAAGAAAAAGGAAAAGAAATAACATGCAATGCACCACATTATAAATCATTTTTGCACTAAAAAATAGGTTTAGAAAAAGTAGCGTACATGTAAGCCGGGTGTCATTTATCGGGTACCCGCCTTACATCTAGCCCCATGACGGAGTTGTCTGCGGTCTACATGATCTCCACGTGGAAACGATCGTTGCCGAGCCCTAATTGTAAGACGAGTGCATTTTTCTATATGTTGAGTATTGTACAAAAGTGGAGAACTTTTTTTCGACCCACTCGACTTATTTAGACATAAACCGAGTCGCTTTTCTTGTTTTGCTATGTGTTTGCCATTCCATACTCGCTTATGTGAATGTAAGTCGAGTACCCATGTTTTTGCACTCGACTTACGGCATTGTAGTGGATACTATCATAATAGGGGGCTGCCAAGTGCCAAACTAATTTTACATGTCCTTGATGTTAATCTGAGATTATCTCAGGAGGCAAGATTAATGCATGTCTATGTGTTAGATGTGATAGGTTGTCCTGCTATATACATATGAAGATTCTACCGTCCATCTACAGAGATGACGCAGCAAAGTGCGTGACAAACTTCTAGTCAGTACAGTTACTAAGCTCCCAGGAAATGGAGCTTCCCGGGGCGTCGAGCATTTGAGGAGCAAATGGGCCTATGATGTCATTGGGTGGACGAAATTGACTGAACGGGCTGGGTTACTTTCCATGGTGCACGTGTCGCTCTGGGCGAGATTGGACCTCGGAGCTAGACACACGAAAGGAGAAACCATCTCCTATGCACAGGCGGTTGCGGCGCTGCCCTAATCCATCTCTCCATCTCTCTCTCTCCCTCTAGCCAATGGTCGACTACAGCGACGCACCGGGCTTGGAGGAGTAGCAGGTGCCCGTGGTTGCTGAGGCGCCGCAAGAGCTGCCGGAGGCCACTGTGCCCTCGCCGTGCATCACGCGGCCAAAGGAGATGAGCTGCAGCGGAGCTGGACAGGGATGTCCGCCGCTCGGTCACCTCCATCGACCCCGCAAAGCTCAGCTAGGTCTGCACCCCTTCTTCCGTTCCTTTCTTCCTCCGTTCCCCTTCCCGATATTTTTGCAACGTGGAGATGTTCTGACTGGTGAATGTTGGCAATGGATATAATTTGTATGCAGTTTTTGTGTGCTTGGTAAGAAGTAGTAGATACCTTTGGTATTTTTTTTCTCGCTTGAGTTTTGAATCTGAAAGCCTGCGTGCTATTGTTGAGCACCATGCATTCGCCATGTCACATGTGCTTGCGTATTACTCCCTCCGTTCCTAAATAATTGTCTTTCTAGAGATTTCAACAAGTGACTACATACGAAGCAAAATGAGTGAATCTATACTCTAAAACATGTCTACATACATCCGTATGTTGTAGTCCATTTAAGATGGCTAGAAAGACAATTACTCCCTCCTTTCCGGTTTATAGGGCTCAATTCAAAAATCTCACCAACCAAGGTAGATGGTGAGTGGTGGAATATTTTTTGTAATTTGCAAAACACCCAATTAATGCTCTTGTTTTCCTCAAAAATTTATGTTTACCAATGTATTAATTGCAATGCATGGATGCATAGAGTACATGCATTGGTTAATTTTCTCTTAATACTTGCATGCAATTATTTAATTCACCTTGGAATCTGAACTTGTGATGGGGAACAACCAAATTGAGCCTTATAAAATGGAAAAACTAAGATTTTGAGATAAGCCCTATAAACCGAAAAGGAGGGAGTATTTGGGAACGGAGGGAGTATGAGTCTTTATTGCTTTGAATCCTTTTCCTGTAGTTTCCAGTGTAAAAAGGCATATGTGCCATGTTCGTCGGATAATATATAGACAGTAAATTGACATTAACTTCTTGCGAGTTATCATGAAGTGGTTGGTTCTGTTGTTTTTTAGGGTAGTTCCCCAACATGTTTGATACATTTTCCCGCAAAAAAAAAAAAACAAACAAACATGTTTGATACATATAAATAGATTGTGGATGCCAAGATATCTGATACATGGTTACAAAATTTGACTGGATAATCTTATATTTTATCTCCTGAGCATATACTGAACAGAAAAATAACATACATGTCTTTGTGCAGGTGGCAGATTCAGAGTTTTCATATGTGAGAGTTGTCACACCACACAAGACATGAACTAATTTCAGAGAACTCTCTATGGAAGTGATGGATCTGAATGCTTACAGGTACAAAACTGTATTGAATTCTAACTGGTCACATATGTTGCTTTTTGAAAAGTTTCCAGATTACATGCATGTATATCTGCTGGTCATTATGAATATAGTCGAACTGGTGTTTTTCACAAATCATTGACAATGGGAAAAGTCACTTGATTTTTGTCAGTGTTGCCCCTATGAATTACTTAAACCCAGAATCCAGGGATTTCATTAATAGTTAGGTGTGGAAACATAGCACTGCTATTCTTCATTTCAAACAATGTAACTTTAATTTTTCTACTTCTATAAGCACTAAATTAATTGGATTAACAATGATTTGGAAACGACTGAGTGCTAATTACACAAGATGGAAGATTAAGTTGAACCTGATCTATTTACTAGAGTATAGTTCAAAGACAAATCATGTTATTGTTGTATAATTAGAAATGTGATCATATCTATGAATTCAAGAATTAGTTGGGCCACAGGTTAAACCGTTTTGTTCATCTAAATGTCAAATCATTCATATCTACATCATTCTAAAAGTGTTTTTATGGCCTTCGATGCTAATTTCAGGTACAGGTTCAGGACTGAAGAAGTCATGGTTTAACGCTTCCACATCGTCATTGGAGTTGAATCCAGTGCATAATCCGGTGCTCCCCGGACTCACCGCAGCCGGTGTGGTTGCCAATGTCACTCTCCCGCACCCGCACCGCGGTATAGGGAGGATGCTTGCGGTAGAGCTCCCGGGCCTTGAGGGCCATGGGCGGGGTAGGCAGGATGGACTGGGACAGGGATACTACTGAAGCTGCTGATGAGAACGCTGGCGGTGGTGGTGACCAAGGCACGGGGGCTGATGGTGTTCACGGTGGAGCAGGCTGCCAAGGTCTTGGTGACCTCCGCCATGGAGCAGCAGTGCAGCCTACGCATGTGTGCAGCTCCATGAGCATGGACTTTTCGCACTCCGCGCTCACCGCCTTAATCGCAGCCTGCCACGTGGTCGATGATGCACTCTTCCCTATCTGCCTTCGGTTCAGTCCCATTGTGATGTATGCTGTCACAGGCACCAGGTGACACGCCGGAATGCAGAGCGAGGTGAGCTGGTGCTGCTACCATTGCTTTATCCATTGCATGGTTCTTTTATTTATGCACGATGCTTTCTATCTTGATTTTTTGTGTTGGATGAGCTGATTGTATAATGTGAAGCCAAGCAGAACCAGCTTGTTATTTGTGAGAGTCGGCTACTTTCAAATCCTGTTTTTTTTGTGGTATTACTTTGAAGTCCTGTTAAAAGGTGAATGAGTTGAACTCAGCTCACACTTGTAGTTTGTATCGATGCCATTCTTCATCAGGGATAAACTGTCAGATTTTCAGTTGATAATGGTGCTAATGTTCGGCCTGTGCTAGATTTACTAGGATTTTTTTGGTATGATACCAGTCCTATCAAATTGTTATATTGCGTGAATGTTTGTACAATTTGATGTTTATAAGTAAAATATCTAAATTAACGCTAATATATATTGTGTTTTTCCAAAAACACCAATATATATTGAGCTTGTAGTATTGTCCGTATCTAAATTCTGCTGGATGTTAAACATTGAGCTCGGGGAAGTTCATTGAATACATAGTCACCCGACTGCATGTATGGTGTCATTGTTCGGATTGCATGTATGATTTTTCATTGTTAAACAATATTGACCACTCCCTTTAACTAAGAGAATTTTCATTTTTATATTGATTTTCTGTATGGTTTCTCTGCTGATCACAATTTGGTAATAACCCAAGGTTGCCTTGATGTGCTATGATGAACAATTAGCAGAGACATCTCCTAAAAAAGCTTCTACTCTCATCTGTCATTTATGTATATGTACATGTAAGATCGATCATGATTATTTACGATCAATGTTTATACCACTTCCCCGTATGTTAATATACGCGACATCCATTGCTTGTGAAAAATATTACAAAGATGTCCTCGATTCCATAAAAGAATTTTGTTCCATCTATGTGATTGTGATGTTCCTGAAACGTATGATCACTTGTCTATTGTCCTCTTGGGTCCGAAATATTGTTGCTCATCCTTTCTCATCATTATATAGACAAGAATAGTAATTTTGGTCTATCCTTCCCATCCAAGTATGGAAATAAAGAAAAATTCATATAGATTTTAAAAGCGATGTGTTGGCCTTATCAAAAGCTGCTTAGTTGTCTCATCTCTTGCTGGGAATTGGGGTCTTGAAAATATCAAGCAAGGATGTCCATATGCTACTAATCGTACACCTCCTCTTCATAATCGTTGACTTTACAAATTCAAGCCCATTTGAGAAATATTACACTTTCTAATGTGACACTTATTTCGAAAGTTGGAACGTAAGGAGTATATGACACAACAGATTATGATGCGCAGTGTGAGCGACAATGATCCATTTTTCCCGTATGAGTTGTCCGACAAAATAATGTCGATGCAAGACGGCGCAGCAAAGCGCGCTTTTGGCTCTAGTAGAGATGAACAGTGGAGGAATTTGACGTCCGGAAGGAAGCGAGAAGCGGCTGAAGTCGGTCAAGTTTTTCCTTTCAAGGATAAGTCGGTTAAGTTTTTGTTTTTTTTGGAAGGGTTAAGCAGGTTAAGTGATCCATAAATAAATTGAAAATTATTAGGCCAACAGCCTATTAGTAATTCATTGTGCACCTAACCCTAACCCAGACGCGAGATAGGAGAGGTGTTTAACTTGTACTACTCGTATTAGATTCTATCTCTTCTTCTGTTCTAACTCTTCTACCGACCTTCTGTAATTCCATGATGAATCCTAGCGATCTCCTTTCGTGTAAGCCACGGCTGTTCTCTTATTAATGCAGAACACACGCGGGCCTCAGGGGTTACACGTTTCCATCATACTCCCTCCGTCCCAAAACAGCGATACCGATGTCGCCCTTCGGGAAGTTCTTGTTCTGCTTGACCCTGTTAGCCGCATGGCGCCTCAGCTCGACCCTGTTCGCCGAGGCGCCTCCAGCTCATGGTGTCGACTCCGCGTTCAGGAACGCATCGTGCCTGGCTCTCGCCAGGGAGACCGGCGTCCGGGCGGAAGGCGGCACCGGGCGCAACTTCGTCATCTCGCCGCTGTCCATCCACGCGGCGCTCGCGAAGGTGGCCGCCGGCGCGCGGGGCGACACGCTTAGCGAGCTCCTGCGGTTTCTCGGGTCGGCGTCGCTCAACGAGCTGCACCGCGCGGCGGCGACCAAGCTCGTCGGCAGGCTCAACGGCATAGCGCAGACGTCGTTCGCCAGCGGCGTGTGGGTAGACCGGATGCTGGCGCTCAAGCCAGAGTTCACGGCCATCGCCGCGTCACGGTACAACGCCACGGTAGAATCCGTGGACTTCGTGTCAGGGGCCGAGAAGGCGAGGCAGCGCGTGAACGCCTTCGTGGCGGACGCGACCAACAAGCACATCCTCGAAGTCCTGCCTCCGGGCTCCGTCGGCTCCGGCACGGCGGTCGTCCTCGCCAACGCGCTCTACTTCAAAGGGGCGTGGACACAGCCGTTCGACGTCTCTACCGCGCCGTTCCACATCCCAGGCGGCACCACCGTGCGCGTGCCATCCATGACGACAAGCGAGTCACAGCACATCACGGTCTACCCGGGCTTCAGGGCCCTCAAGCTGCCGTACAAGAACGACGTGCAGCAGCAAGCTGAATTCTACATGCTTATCCTACTACCGGACAAGGACACTGTTAGTCTCGCCGATCTGTACGACAAGGCCGTGTCGACGCCGGAGTTCATCAAGACGCACACGCCGACGGAGAAGGTTCCAGTCGGGCGGTTCATGGTCCCAAAGTTCAAGTTCACGTCCAAGTTCGAACTGTCATCCGACATGAGGAAGCTTGGTGTCACTAGGGCTTTCGAAGGCGGCGACTTCTCGGGCATGATGACCGGTGGGGAAGGGCTTTCCATCAACGGGGTGTACCACAAGGCCACTATCGAGGTGGACGAGGTAGGCACCGTGGCCGCCGCTGCCACGGCCGTCGTCGGGTTTGGTAGTGCAGGACCGGGGTATGGAGTAGATTTTGTGGCCGATCGGCCTTTCTTATTTGCCGTGGTAGAGGAGGGGACAGACGCAGTGTTGTTTCTTGGTCACGTGGCTAATCCTCTCGCTCGCTAAATGTATAAATAATTATTTTATAAAATGTGGATTCCTTTGATTGTCGAATGAATTATTGTAACATTGTTCGCGGGTCATGTGATTAATCGTGCCACCACCTTGGTGATGCGCAGGACATGCCACAACGCTATTTCTCACGACCATTACCCCATATCGGCAAAAAGTGGAACCCATGAACGTGCTCAATATTCTCATCCGCTGATCAGTGGTTTAGGCAAAAGGTTTACACTAAACATAGTGTGTTTGTCAAACAAAATTGTGAAGTCAGCCTTCAATGTGGTGGTTTTATGCTGTTAACTCGACGAGGACTAACGTCGTCGCTGAGATGTAAACTTTTCTCATAGATCAATCTAAAGATAAGAAAACAAAAATTGTACGCAATGTTATGTGTTGTTTCTCGGTTAATCTACAAACCCCATTAAAGATGTGTTACTAGTATTGGCTAATAATTAATATCTTTCCAGAAAGCGGTATCATGAGTTTATTGATGCAAAGCAGCCATTCATTTAATACTTAATTAAAAATTAGTTGCTCTAGACATCTGATCGTACTTTGTATACAAGCCAATCAGCCAAAAAACTGTTTGGGAGATTCCAATCCTTAGGGATTTGATTCGTAGTATTGCAATCCTAAGGTTTTTTTTTCTTCATAGACTTCATTTGTACTCTATTTTGAGGGGAAAAGAATTCCATCTACTCAAACCGCTTTTAAAAATTTATTAGTTTTCTCTGCGGTATCAAATACTTTTCAATCTAAATTTATGTAGTTTTGTAATCCTATAGAATACAGCACGACATGTCACTCTACTCCCACGTTTTTTCTATTCATGTATTTTGAAAATCCGGCCGAAAGGAAGAAGGGATGATCTTACTGTGAGAGATAAACAGGAGAACCAAACATTGTAACGTGCCTCACTCAGGGTAGATCTAGGTAGGAGAGGGAGAGAGAGGGAACGGAGGAGGAAGAAAGGGGATCGATTGCTTAGGAAGGAAGGCGAGTGTTCTGGAGATCAGCTCCAATACAAGTCGAGTACATTTTTCATACCCTTCTCCACACACACACTGGACTATATGTAGTGGTTGCCAGTTGGCACCCCTTGGCCAATCGCTGCGCAGCTCCTCGTCACACCTTGTCCACTTGGCGGTTGACTGGTTTGATGATTATCTGGCTCGACCCTGCCTGGCTCCGGGTCCCATCGTCAGGTGGCTCCAGGGTGGCCTTGACATTCTCCCCCCCTTGGAAAACGGCTTGCCCCCAAGCCGTGCAGAAGGGAAAACGCTGGTACAGTTGCTTTGGATCCTCCCAAGTAGTCAAGGAAATGGGTAGACCTGACCAGTGCACACAAACCTTTCGAACGGCCCCAATCTTCGTCTTGACTGTGCGCTCCCCGATGATCGCCACTGGCACATGCTCCATACGAAGGACCTCAGTGTTCGGGGGCAGTTCTTGTTCGACTAATGCGTCGCTGCCCACTGCCTTCTTCAGCTGCGACACGTGCACAACAGGGTGAATTTTACTGTCAGCTGGTAGGTGAAGTTTGTACGCTACCTTGCCGACTCGAGCCACAATTTTGTATGGCCCATAGTAGCGAAATGCTAGCTTCTGGAATGGGCGCTGTGCGATGGATGTCTGAATGAAGGGCTGCAAGCGTAAGAAGACTGAATCGCCTACTTCGAACTCTCTGTCTATGCGCTTTTTGTCTGCTTGCTTTTTTATCCTATCCTGAGCCTGTTTCAGCTGTTGTTGTAACAAGTCCAGCATCACTTCTCTTTCCTTCAACCATGTTGCTAGATCAGGAACGCTGCAGTCATCCACTTGGGTTACTCCAAATTCCCTCGGCAGAGTGCCATAGACCACTTCATACGGAGTTCTCCCCAGAGCCGAGTGGAAGGTGGTATTATACCAATATTCTGCAAGGAATAGCCATCTGTACCAATTCTTTGGACATGCATGAACAGAGCACCGAAGGTAAGTCTCAAGACATTGGTTTACCCTCTCTGTCTGCCCGTCAGTCTGCGGGTGATACGACGAGCTCATGCGCAACTGAGTTTGAGCTAACTTAAAGAGTTCCTGCCACAGACTGCTAGTAAATATGCGATCCCGGTCTGAGATAATAGCCAGAGGAAGGCCATGCAGCTTGAAGATGTGTTGCATGAAGGCTGTGGCCACCGAGAGAGCTGTGTATGGATGCTTCAGCGGCACAAAGTGACTATATTTGGAAAACTTGTCAACCACCACGAGGATCACATCATAGCCGTTGGATTTTGGAAGGCCTTCAATGAAATCCAATGATACGACTGCCCAGGGACGCTTGGGAATTGGTAGAGGTTGAAGCAGCCCCGCTGGAGCGACCCGTTCTGTCTTTGCTTGCTGGCAAGTCATGCGCTGACGAACAAACTGACGAACCATGTCCTTGAGTCCCTTCCAAGCGAACAAGCGCCGTACCCTGTGATAGGTGGCGTGGAACCCTGAGTGCCCTCCGGCTGCACTGTCATGGAGAGCCTTGATCAAGGATTCCTGAGTTTGGGGGTCATTTCCGATCCAAATGCGCCCCTGGAAACGAATGACTCCATCTTGTAAAGCATATCCCGGATCACTGTTTTCATCAAGTGCAAGTCGTGACATCAGATGTTGAGCTGCGGGGTCTTGTTGATAACTGTCCACTATGGCTTGTAGCCAAGCTGGTTTGGCCACGGCGATCGCCGCCAGCTCCTGAGAGTTGTCTTGGGCTCGTTGGGATAAGGCATCTGCAGCCCTATTGGACACTCCAGCCTTGTATTGGATTTGGAATCGTAGCCCTACCAACTTAGTAAAGGCCCGCTGCTGGATCGGCGTGTTGAGTCTTTGGTCCTTCAGATTGAGCAAACTGCGTTGATCGGTACGGATGATGAATTCTGAATGTTGTAAGTATGGACGCCAATGATCAACCGCCAGGAGTAGAGCTAGGCACTCCTTCTCGTATGCTGACAAGCCAAGGTTGCGAGGCGCCAAACTCTTGCTCAAATACGCGACGGGATGCCCGTCTTGCATGAGCACCGCGCCAATTCCTGTGCCGCTGGCATCTGTTTCTACTATGAATTGCTTCGAAAAGTCCGGCAGAGCCAGCACCGGGGCAGTGACTAGGGCTCGTTTCAGGCTCTGAAATGCCTTGTCTGCCACTGGGGTCCAGACAAACACTGCTCCCTTCTTGAGCAGATCATTCAACGGTCGGCTGAGGAGACCGAAATTTCTGACAAATTTTCGATAGTAACCGGCCAGTCCCAGAAATCCTCTTAACTCTTTGACATTGGACGGTTGCTCCCATTCTGCACTGCCTGAATGTGTTCTGGTAAGGTGGACACTCCTTCCCCACTGACCTGATGCCCCAGATACGAAATTTGGTTTGTGGCGAATGAACACTTGGAACGCTTTGCCACCAACTCATTGTCAGCTAGCAACTGCAAGACCTGACGCAAGAGAGCGAGATGTTGCTGGAATGTAACCGAGTGGATTAGGATGTCATCCATGAAAACCAGCACTCCATTGCGTAACACTAGCGACAGAACGAAGTTTGCCATTGACTGAAATGTGCTAGGGCCTCCTGTGACTCCGTATGGCAGCACCCGAAACTGAAAGTGCCCTTGATGGGTTGTGAAGGCTGTTTTCTCCTCGTCTTCTTCAACTAGGCGTATCTGGTGGTATCCTGCGCGCAAGTCCAACTTGGAGAACCAGTGCGAGCCTGCAAGCTCATCCAGTAATTCGTCGATGATGGGCAGAGGGAAGCATTTCTTCACGGTGATTGCATTCAAGTGACGAAAATCGACGCAGAAGCGCCAGGTTTGATCTTTCTTTTTCACGAGTAGGACAGGGGAGGAAAATGGACTGACACTTGGAACAATCAACCCTTGCTTCAACATCTCTGCGACCTGTTTTTCAATCTCTGTTTTCTGTTCCGGGGTGTATCGATAGGGTCTGATATTAACTGGCTTGGTCCCTTCCAACAGCTGAATTTTGTGATCCCACATTCTATGTTTAGGTAAAGTGGTGGGTTCAGCGAACACCTGCTGAAACTCTTCGAGAATTTCTGCCACTGCTGGATGCTGCTCCTCTTGCTCTCGACTGCTCACGGCGTTCGTCATGCTGCATAAGACAACCACATGTGCAACTGCATGTTGCTCCTCCAGTTCTTGCAGCTGAGTTGCTGAGATCTGCTCGACTGGCTGTAACCGAGGCTGCACACCGATGAGCTCAATCCAGCGATCCTGATGCTGAAACTGCAATCGTTTCTGTTCCCAGTCGATCCACATCGGTCCACAGCGTTGTAGCCAATCCATGCCCACCACCACATCATAACAGCCTAAAGATCGCACCCGAAGATCAGTTTTGAACACCTGCCCTTGCGTTTCCCATGAGCATCGAGGGATCATACTGTCACATTGAAGAATTCCCCCATCGGCGATCTTGACAGAAGAACAGTTAGTCTTCTGCACTCGATGAGGCATTTCTGCAGCCACTGCTTCACTCACAAAACTGTGAGAACTGTCGGAATCTACCAGGATCAAGACTTCCTTGGAATCAATCATCCCCACTAACCGAACTGTATGTGGTGTAGTCTGCCCCTGTGGTGGCTAGTTTTGAAATGGACATGAGTATCTCATCATCCGATTCTGCCTCCAGTTGCTCTTGGTAGTGGTGGTCTGCTTGCAGGAGATCCAGCAATTCTTCCACTACATGCAATTGGACCATGGCGGCACACTGGTGGCCTTGGCCCCAGCGCTCCCCACATTTGAAGCACAAGCCTCGCGTGCGACGATAATTGCGGAGCGCGGCGACTCGATCTTCACCCACCCGCGGACGATCTGGTGGGTTGGCCGCGTCAATGTCGCGCCTGTCTTCAGCCGCTGCTGGCGCTCCAGGCACTGCAGCGCGAGCAGGTGGTGCTCCGGGCGCTAACAGGGGCCGAGCGCCTCCACGCTGCACTGGCCCTTCTTGCCGGCGATAATCCCTCCTTGACAATGCCTCCAATAGTTCCTCCTGCATCGAAGCCAAAGAAAAAGCGGAGTCCAAGTCCTTTGGTTGATGAAGAACCACACCAGCTCGAATTTCATGTCGTAATCCTTCCAAAAACTGAGTGGTGAAAAATACAGGATCAAACGAAGAATTATGTGCCAGTAACTGGTGCATGAGTTCCTCGAATTGCAGCATGTAGTTGTGCACAGTGCCTGTCTGACGCAATGCGCGGAACTGCCGCAAGTGAGCCTGATACTGCACTCGGCCAAATTTGCCGCACAGTGCAGCACACAATTCCTTCCATGACATGGATTCGCTCTGTGCCTCATGTAATTGCAACCAGCGTGCCGTGTTGCCGGTGAAGTGAAGGGTGGCCACTCGCACCCATAGATCTGAATGCACACCATAGACGGAAAAATACTTCTCACAACGGGTTTTCTAGAATTGGGGATTTTCTCCATCGAAGGGAGGGAAATCCAACTTGGGCAAGGACCAACTAAGAGGAGTGGAGTGTGGTGCGAGCGGTTCGATCGCTGTCGTATGGTTGGTGAGAGAGGAGGAGGTGCCGGTCAGGAACGTACCCTTGACCGGAGGTAGCACATGGGTGGTGACCACGCCATATGTCTGACCCCCGGTGTTGTCGATCTCGCCGCAGCCTGGTTGCCCATGGTGGTCGGAGGCGTTCGTATCTGTTGTCGCCGCCGGTCGCACCACCGCGTCACCCTCCGAGATCGAATCCGGAGGCGTCGCCAGAGTCGGGTGAAGGGCGATGCGCCCTACTTGGGTACGCAGCTCGTCCACTTGCTGCTGGAGATGGGACACCGCCGGCCGCCAAAGCTCCAACGACGTCTGGATCGCGTCGAATCAGGCCTCGCTGGCCGCTCTGCCTTTGTTGACCGACTTGATGAGTGCGGCGAGCTGCTCCTCCATCGCCGCCGTCTTGAGTGCTTGCTTGGTTTGGTAGCGGGGCTTGGGGTATGCGGTCTCCAGATCGATGGACTGGACCTCTGATACCAGATGTAACGTGCCTCACTCAAGGTAGATCTAGGTAGGAGAGGGAGAGAGAGGGAACGGAGGAGGAAGAAAGGGGATCGATTGCTTAGGAAGGAAGGCGAGTGTTCTGGAGATCAGCTCCAATACAAGTCGAGTACATTTTCCATACCCTTCTCCACACACACACTGGACTATATGTAGTGGTTGCCAGTTGGCACCCCTTGGCCAATCGCTGCGCAGCTCCTCGTCACACCTTGTCCACTTCGCGGTTGACTGGTTCGATGATTATCTGGCTCGACCCTGCCTGGCTCTGGGTCCCATCGTCAGGTGGCTCCAGGGTGGCCTTGACGACAGAAATTTTCTATACGACAAGAAAACGATTGATAGGTGATGATATATACAAAAACTAGCTAGCCCAGTTACGGCAACTCCTGGATCCAAATCGTGTTTTTGTTATTGTTTTTTGAAATGTTTGATCCGCGGAATCAAACACCCATTGCCAGTCAGGACTCTAGAATCAAGCAAAACCGCTGAAGGAGAACTTGTGGGTTGAGGGTAAAAAATCTAAGAGCGAAAGTTTCAAGCAAGGTGTTAACGGAAGGTAACACTACAATGTCCCATACTAATGGCCAGCGAATTAGGGCCCATTTGTGAGCTAATCAAAGGTAACACATGGTTTGGGACTTTGGGTGCATTCTCATTGTGGCCAAAATAGAAACGAACTATAGTGCTTATTCCGAAAGTGAAAGGTCCGAGGAGAATTGCAAAGTTTTGGCCTATTTCGTAGTGTAACGTTATATACAAATTGATCTCGAAGGCACTAGCTAACCGGCTGAAGGTGTTACTGCCCGAGATCGTTTCACCAACACAGTCCGCTTTTGTACACGGAGGGATGATTACTGATAATGTCTTGCTCGCATACGAGATAACACATTTCTTGCATACGAGGAAGGGTGGAAGGGATGGAGTGGTCGCCGTGAAGCTGGACATGAGCAAAGCGTACGATCATGTGGAATGGTAGTTTTTGGAAAAAAAAAACTGATGCTCAAAATGGGATTTGTGACCCAATGGGTTGAAATGATCATGAGGTGTGTCAGATCAGTCACATATAGGGTGAGAGTGAATCAAGGCTTGACAGATTATTTTTTTGAAACGGGCTTTACCCCTTTCCATTGCAAATGAACAGAAATACAACAGTTCCTAAACCATCTAGGGAGAAAGGAAAGAGGGAAAGCGAGTTCAAGCACTACCAGGAAACCTACCGCATTCGCCCGACATCGTGACGAATGCTATGGAGCGAAAACCTGAGTAGCACTACAAATTCAGAGCAGACTAAGTCAAGCTATTACAACACCGACCAGGAGCAAGTACCCAAACAACAGAAGACTAGAGACCAAACGACTAGTAGCGCAGATTTTTTGCAAAATGCAACCTGGTGCAGCACACTTCTGCATTACTCTCCCGCAACCATCATTCGCCAGTGATCGGTCGTCTGGCGGGGTCGCACATCTTCATCAGCTGCACGTGTTCGCCCTGACAGCATCAGCTCCTGCTCGCAGCTCTTCAGCGTCTCCCTCCTGCTGCAACCCTGTCCAGTAAAGCAAGAACGAACACATGGAAAAAATATCTCAAAAGGTGTTTTGATCAGATTCTTCTCAAAGGTTGCACAGTTACGGGCAAGCCAAATTGCCCAGCAAGCAGCCGCAAGCCCCACCATATAGAACTTCTCTCCAAGAGGGCAAAAAGTATAACACCAAGTGAAAAACTGCCAGTAATTGTTGGGGCACTTATCAGTCCCCAGCGACACCCCAATGGAGCGCCAAACATACTTAGCCACAGGGCAAGTAAAGAACAGGTGTTGAGAGCTCTCAACATCCTTGCAGAAAGAGCAACTAGGATTTCCTGGCCATTTATTCCTACGCATCACTTGCCTAGTAAGAATTGCATCATGTGCCATTTGCCAAAGAAAGATCTTAATTTTGAGGGGCAGTTTAGCTCTCCAGATCCACCTATAGTGGCACCCGCTGATGGAGCTCTCCATCCATTTATACACAGACTTGGTAGAAAATTTGCCATTACGATTTAGTCCCCAAGTCACCCTGTCATTATTATTGGTCAGTGGAAGCGTGTTAATAGTGTCGCGCATCACACCCCATTGCTCAGCTAAGTGCTACGTCTTGAGCTTGCGTTGGTTTTCCTTGAAGAGAAAAGGGTGATGCAGCAGATTAGCGTAAGTATCTCCCTCAGTTTTTGAGAACCAAGGTATCAATCCAATAGGAAGCTCCTTGAAAGTCCCACGCGCCTACACAAACAAACAAAGAACTCGCAACCAACACAATAAAGGGGTTGTCAATCCTTTCACGGCCACTTGCGAAAGTGAGATATGATAGAGATAGTATGATAAGATAAATATATTTTTGGTATTTTATATTATAGATGCAAAAAGTAAAGATGCAAATAAAAATAGATTGAAAGCTTATATGATAAAAGATAGACCGGGGGGCCATAGGTTTCACTTGTGGCTTCTCTCAAGATAGCATAAGTATTACGGTGGGTGAACAAATTACTGTCGAGCAATTGATAGAAAAGCGAATAATTATGAGATTATCTGGGCATGATCATGTATATAGGCATCACGTCCGTGACAAGTAGACCGACTCCTGCCTGCATCTACTACTATTACTCCACACATCGACCGACTCATGCCTGCATCTAGAGTATTAAGTTCATAAAGAACAAAGTAACGCATTAAGCAAGATGACATGATGTAGAGGGATAAACTCAAGCAATATGATATAAACCCCATCTTTTTATCCTCGATGGCAACAATACAATACGTGCCTTGCTGCCCCGCATCCATTGGGAAAGGACACCGCAAGATTGAACCCAAAGCTAAGCACTTCTCCCATGGCAAGAAAGATCAATCTAGTAGGCCAAACCAAACTGATACTTCGAAGAGACTTGCAAAGATAACTCAATCATACATAAAAGAATTCAGAGGAGATTAAAATATTTCTCATAGATAAACTTGATCGTAAACCCACAATTCATCGGATCTCGACAAACACACCGCAAAAAGAGTTTACATCGAATAGATCTCCACAAGAGAGGGGAAGAACATTGTATTGAGATCCAAAAAGAGAGAAGAAGCCATCTAGCTAATAACTATGGACCCGAAGGTCTGTGGTAAACTACTCAAAACTCATCGGAGGGGCTATGGTGTTGATGTAGAAGCCCTCCGTGATCGATTCCCCCTCCGGTGGAGCGATGGCGAAGGCTCCAAGATGGGATCTCGCGGATACAGATGGTTACGACGGTGGAAATTGTTTTTCGTTGGCTCCCTGGATGTTTTCAGGGTACGTAGGTATATATAGGAGGAAGAAGTACGTTGGTGGCCGCTCGAGGGGCCCAGGAGACAGGGGGCGCGCCTAGGAGGGGTGGGCGCGCCCTCCTATCTCCTTGCCGCCTCGTTTGCTTCTTGACTTGCACTCCAAGTTCTCCGGATCACGTTCGTTCCAAAAATCACGCTCCCGAAGGTTTCATTCCGTTTGGACTCCGTTTGATATTCCTTTTCTTCGAAATACTGAAATAGGCAAAAGAACAGCAATACGGGCTGGGCCCTCCGGTTAGTAGGTTAGTCCCAAAAATGATAGAAACGTGTAAAATAAAGCCCATAAACATCCCAAAGGGGTAATATAATAGCATGGAACAATAAAAAATTATAGATACGTTGGAGACGTATCAAGCATCCCCAAGCTTAATTCCTGCTCGTCCTCGAGTAGGTAAATGATAAAAACAGAATTTTTGATATCGAATGCTACTTAGCATAATTATCAATGTAATTTTCTTTATTGTGGCATGAATGTTCAGATCCAAATGATTCAAAATAAAAGCTCATATTTACATAAGAAATAATAATACTTCAAGCATACTAATCAAAGTAATCATGTCTTCTCAAAATAACATGGCTAAAGAAAGTTATCACTACAAAATCATATAGTCTGGCTATGCTCTATCTCATCACACAAAGTATTTAATCATGCACAACCCCGATGACAAGCCAAGCAATTGTTTCATACTTTAGTAATCTCAAACTTTTTCAACTTTCACGCAATACATGAGCATGAGCCATGGACATAGCACTATATGTGGAATAGAATGGTGGTTGTGGAAAAGACAAAAAGGAGGAAGATAGTCTCACATCAACTAGGCGTATCATTGGGCTATGGAGATGCCCATTAATAGATATCAATGTGAGTGAGTAAGGATTGCCATGCAACGGATGCACTAGACCTTATAAATATATGAAAGCTCAAAAAAAGAAAAAGTGGGTGTGCATCCAACTTGCTTGCTCACGAAGACCTAGGGCATTTTGAGGAAGCCCATCATTGGAATATACAAGCCAAGTTCTATAATGAAAACTTCCCACTAGTATATGAAAGTGACAACATAAGAGACTCTCTATCATGAAAATCATGGTGCTACTTTGAAGAACAAGTGTGGAAAAAGAGATAGTAGCATTGTCCCTTCTCTCTTTTTCTCTCATTTTATTTTTCTTTTTCTTTTTTTCCTTTTTTTCTCTTTTTTTCTTTGGCCTTTCCTTTTTTTCTTTTTTTCTTTTTGGCCTATCTCTTTTTTTTCTTTTTTTTCGTTTTAAAGTCCGAAGTTGCATCCCGACTTGTGGGGGAATCATAGTCTTCATCATTCTTTCCTCACTTGGGACAATGCTCTAATAATGAAGATCATCACACTTTTATTGATTTACAAACTCAAGAATTACAACAATACTTAGAACAAAATATGACTCTACATGAATGCCTCCGGCGGTGTACCGGGATATGCAATGACCCAAGAGTGACATGTATGAAAATTATGAAGGTGGCCTTGCCACGAATACGATGCCAACAACATGGTCATGCAAAGAGCAATATGACAATGATGATGCGTGTCATATAAACGGAACAGTGGAAAGTTGCATTGCAATATATCTCGGAATGGCTATGGAAATGCCATAATAGGTAGGTATGGTGGCTGTTTTGAGGAAGGTATATGGTGGGTGTATGGTACCGGCGAATATTTCGCGGCACAAGAGAAGCTAGCAATGGTGGAAGGGTGGAAGTGCGTATAATCTATGGACTCAACGTTAGTCATAAAGAACTCATATACTTATTGCAAAAATCTACAAGTCATCAAAAACCAAGCATTACACGCATGCTCCTAGGGGGATAGATTGGTAGGAAAAGACCATCGCTCGTCCCCGACCGCCACTCATAAGGAAGACAATCAATAAATAAATTATGCTCCGACTTCATCACAAAGCGGTTCACCATACGTGCATGCTACGTGAATCAAAAACTTCAACACAAGTATTCTTTAAATTCATAATCACCCAACTAGCATGACTCTAATATTACTACCTCCATATCTCAAAACAATTATCAAGTATCAAATTGATCATAGCATCCAATTCACTTTCTATGATAGTTTTTATTATACCCAACTTGGATGCCTACCATTCTAGGACCAATTTATAACCATGGCAAATACCATGCTGTTCTAAAAGACTCTCAAAATAATATAAGTGAAGCATGAGAGACTAGCAATTTCTACAAAATTAAGCCACCGCCGTGCTCTAAAAGATATAAGTGAAGCACTAGAGCAAAAACTATATAGCTCAAAAGGTATAAGTGAAGCACATAGAGTATTCTAGCAAATTCTAATCAAGTGGGCTTCTCCCAAAAGGTGTGTACAGCAAGTATGATTGTGGTAAACTAAAAAGCAAATACTAATATCATACACGACGCTCCAAGCAAAACACATATCATGTGGCGAATAAAAATATAGCTCCAAGTAAAGTTACCGATAAACGAAGACAAAAGAGGGGATGCCTTCCCGGGGCATCCCCAAGCATAGGCTTTTGGCTATTCTTGAATATCTTGGGGTGCCTTGGGAATACCTAAGCTTAGGCTATTGCCACTCCTTATTCCATAGTCCATCAAATCTTTACCCAAAACTTGAAAATTTCACAACATAAAACTCAACAGAAATCTCGTAAGCTCCGTTAGTGAAAGAAAGCTAAACCACCACATAAGGTACTGTAATGAACTCATTATTTATTAATATTGGTGTTAAACCTACTGTATTCCAACTTCTCTATGGTTTATAAACTATTTTACTAGCCATAGATGCATCAAAATAAGCAAACAACGCGCGAAAAACAGAATCTGTCAAAAACAGAACAATCTGTAGTAATCTGTAACTAACGCAATTTTCTGGAGCTCCAAAAATTCTACCAAAATAGGAAGTCCTGGACAATTTGTTTATTGATCAGCAGCAAAAATAATCAACGCAAAATCACGTTCCTGTGAATTACGAAAAAAAAATCTCGTGTGCGCAAAGTTTCTGTTTTTCAGCAGAATCAAATCAACTATCATCATAGGTTATCCTATAGGTTCTACTTGGCACAAACACTAATTAAAAGATAAAAACACATCTAAACAGAAGGTGGAAGATAAATTTATTACTAAATAGAAACAAAAACAAAAAACACAAATAAAGTTGGGTTGCCTCCCAACTAGCGCTATCGTTTAACGCCCCTAGCTAGGCATAAAAGCGAAGATAGATCTAAGTAGTGCCAACTTTGGCACTCAATTCATAAGTAGCTCGCATGATAGATTCATAACGTAATTTAACTTTATTTTTGCAAAGTGTTCCATGCCTTTCCTTAATGGAAATTGGAATCTAATATTCCCTTCCTTCATA
The DNA here is from genome assembly GCA_021605205.1 of Aegilops longissima. Taxonomy (NCBI): domain Eukaryota; kingdom Viridiplantae; phylum Streptophyta; class Magnoliopsida; order Poales; family Poaceae; genus Aegilops; species Aegilops longissima. The sequence continues at coordinate 676,860,191 of CM038680.1, read as the reverse complement.
TCAATAATCGCGCCAATCATTCTAAGGAAAGGTCTACCAAGAATAATAGGGCAAGAAAGATTGCAATCTATATCAAGAACGATAAAATATACGGGCACAAAATTTCTATTTGCAACAATGAGAACATCATTGATCCTTCCCATTAGCTTTTTAATGGTGGAATCCGCAAGGTGCAAATTTAAAGAGCAATCATCAAGATCATGGAAACCTAGAATATCACATAAAGTTTTCGGAATCGTGGAAACACTAGCAGCCAAATCACACAAAGCAAAACACTCATGATCTTTAATTCTAATCTTTATAGTAGGTTCTCACTCATCATTAAGTTTTCTAGGTATAGAAACTTCCAAATTAAGTTTTTCATCATAAGATTGCATCAAGGCATCAACGATATGTTTAGTAAAAGCTTTATTTTGACAATAAGCATGAGGAGAATTAACAATGGATTGCAACAAGGAAATACAAACTTCTAAAGAACAATTATCATAATCAAATTCCTTGAAATCCGAGATAGTGGGTTCAATGCTATTTAAAGTCATGACCTCTCCAATCCCACTTTTACCAAATTTAGCATCAAGATAAAAAAACTCCGAATTCTTGGAACGCCTTTTAACTAAAGTTGACTCATCTCCAGTCCCATTATTATCAAGATTCATATTGCAAAACTGTAACATCCCAAATTTTCCTATTTGGAATGTTTTACAATTATAGATAAGCATCCTATGCATCCTGTTTGAATTTGAATGCCATTTGAAGTTTCAGAGTTATTTGAATTTGAATTCCAAAGCTTTGGCATGTGGGAAACAATTCAAAAACTAAGCCTGATAAATACTTGATCAAAAGTTTGAGAGGAGCTAACATGACACTCCAAAAATATCAGAGGAAACATTGCCAAAAGAATTGGAATTCAAATCTGAATTTTGTTTGAATTTGAAAAAAATGGAATTTTATAAAGTTTGGATTTTGCCTTTGGAAAAATGTTCAAATGAAAGGGAATATTCCCCTGATCATTTTGGTATATATATACCCTATATAAAATATTTATAGTTTAGGTTTTATTTTGTTTTTGTTTTAATTAAAAAATAAAGAAAAAGACCCTGGGCGCCAGCCAAAGCCACCCAGGCCCAGCCAGCGCCTCACCCTCCTCAAGACCAGGCCAGCCAAGACTGCCCAAGCCCGGCCGAGCCCGGCCGAGCCGAGCCGGCCCAGCTGACTCACCACCCCTCGCTGAAACCCCTGGCTTCGCCACCACCAAACCTCCCCTCTCTCCTCGCTGACCAGTGGGACCCCCCGTCGTCTTCCCTCGCCCTAACGAAGCTCGCGGAGATCCACCGGATCCCAAGAATCCGGAGATCCCGATCGCCCGATGCCTTTCCGCCTCGCCCCACCCAGGGCTATATAAGCCGACCCTCCGCACCCCATTCCCCCTAGCCTCGCCTGAACCCCTCTCCTTCTCCTCCCGAGCTCACGGAGTCCCGAGCTCACCACCGCCGCCAAAACCGTCGCTCGCCGCCGCCTGGTGCACCCGACCACCCCGACCCCACCGAACCCTTCCCGTGCTCGTCGCGTCACCCCGACGACTTCGCTGGCTCGCCGACTTCAAGCCCTCGGAGCACTCTCGCCGCCGCCGCCGCCGTCCGAGTCCGTGAGTCCCAGCATCCTCCCCGTCCGATCGTAAACCTACGGCCACGATTAGAACCCCCAAGGGGTATGTTTTATTAGAAAACCGCCGCCCGAACGGTTTTTATTTTAGTTTAGGTTTTATTATTAGGCCGGTTCGTTAGTTTAAACCCTAGGACCGTTTAGACTAAACTACGCCTAGTGCACAGTATAGGCCCATTGGGTTTTTTCTTTTTATTTTGATTTTCTGTTTTAGCCGATTTGTTTCAAATTTCAAAAATGTATATCTTTTATTCTGTTTAATATTTTTGATTGATTCTTTTTTTGTTGGATTGAAAATTTTATGTAGTTTCTGAAAAACATATATTTAGCTATGTTAAAAATAATTAAAAATGCTTTAATATTGTTTTAGTCAGAATAGCAAATCTGCTATAGTTTTAGTTAGAAAAATTATTTTTGCATGATTCTTTTGCCATCACTTTATTTTGATATTGCCAAACCCTAGAAATTAACTTTGGTATTTTAGGGTTAATAAATAATTAATTCTAGGCAGAATCCTATTAATCCTAATTAATTGATTAGTTCCTGTTTTCCTAATTAATTAATTAGTAAATTAATTTATTTTAACTTGTGATTAGTTATTCTAGGTTAGTTTCTGTCATTCCATTAGATGAACTTTTATTTATAATTAATAAAAGTTTTAAATTAATTTTCTTAATAGAAATTGGATTAGGCCTAAAATGAGTTTTATAATAGCTTTTAATTAATTCTTTTTGCTCCTAGTTGCTTAGTTAATCCTTTTCTGTTAAGTTAACCTAAAACCATGATTAGGTTATATTAGGAATTTTGTTATATAAAAACTATTTTTGTTATTGTTTGGAATAGGGAAAACTTTGAATTTGATTTCTTTGAATTTTCCTTTTGATTTGGTTTTGATTGTTTTGTTGTGCTATGTTACTTTTGTTATCTTGTGTGATCCTCTTGCTTTGTGCTTATTATGTTATTGTTTGTCTCGGTAGAGTTCCGAGTCTAAGCTTGCTACTACGACTCTTTAGCTTACGAGGATCATCAGCAAGGCAAGTTTTGATCATGTTATTTCTATACCTATGATTTTGTGCATTAGTAGTTGTCACCACCCCACCATTGCATGCAGTAGTGAAATCTTGAAGTCATTAAACTTGAGTAGTATCATGTGGTAGGATGAACCAATCCCCTTGTTACCATGACCCCCGGGACGTAGTAGTTATTTTGCTATGCTCGTAGACGGGATTTGGGGATGAGTGAAGTTCATAAGTAAGTTGTGAGAGTCAATGATGATGACAACCCATGGACTACAATGATCAAGATGGACTTCGGAAAATCACTACTGGGTGGAGGACGGTTGACGGGCACCCTGGAGCACCCAGTGGTGGCCGGGATGCATGGAGAAGCGCCATGACATCCTGCGGAAAGCTTCACCCAGCCACGAAGAGAAGGATGGATGCCCCATGACCGAAGCTTACTGTGCAGCCGCAAGCCATTATGGGCTCTGGCTGGGTTGACCCTTGTAGTGAAGCTGGCTGGACGGTACTACGAGAAGTAGACGAACGGTAGGATTGGATGGGTACGGCGGTGGCGGAAGAACTCTTTGGAAGACCCTGTTTATTCGTCCGTCTTCAAACACCATGAAGTGCGAAGACTTTAAAGGAGGGAATGATTCTTATGGGAAAGTCGCAAACCTCTGCAGAGTGTTATAACCTAATCGATTAGCCGTGTCCCGATTACGGACATTTGAGCATCTGGACCTTGGAAGTATTCGGATATCTCAACACTAAAACTAATGGATTAATTTGATGGGTTTATGACTTAATAATAATTTGGGAACGAGATATTGGTTGGCGGAACCATCTCAATAACTACCAACAATTTGTAGTAATTTGCAAATAAGTCCATTTGTAGTAGGATAAAATTGGCTTTTCGCAAAATGATGAAACTTAGAGCTCCACAGCCAAAATGCATATAGAGTTAGTAACTTTATTATTGTTATTCTTCATGACTTGCCAGCTTATTCCAAAAGCTGACCTACATGGCTGCAACGTATTATGTTGCAGAGATATATTCCGATCAGGAGTGAGGCTACGCTCCGCGCTTGGCGATTGCCCTTTGGAGTCGGATGGACTCGCTTATCTTCGACGCTTCCGCAGCATTTTAGTTTATTTCTCATGAGTTGGCCTTGAGCCGAATTTATTCCCTTGTAATAAAGACTCTATATGAGAATCGATTAATGATATTCAGGTGTGATTGAACTTTGATTACTTTATCGATGTCTTGTGAGTACCAAAGATGATCTTGGGATGGTATGCATACGTAGATTTGACTGATTTTGGGTCAGGTCGCTACTGAGATGGTATCAGAGCACACGCTGACCGTAGGATCGTAACCCCTAGGATCGGAAAGCCATAAGCAGAGACCATTTACTTTGAACCCCTTTTCATTCTATAATTTCTTCCCTGATCCATTCTGACTCTTCTCCCCTTTGCAACATTCTAGATGGCCGTCGAGTTCACCCCAGTTTTTCTACCGGAGTTCTGCCAGCCCGATGAGACGATGCCCTTTGGAAGAAAGCTGGTCCAGATGGTGAAGCTGCTGAAGATTGCTCTGCCCTCGATCACTGGGAAACCCACTAATGCACTTCCGACGGACACCCGCTACAGGATTGAGGTGCATATCCCAGGGAGGACTTTTGGAGGACACACGGAGCCTATCAACTTTGAGTTCACCGAGTTCAACTGGATCATCGGAAGGGACGTGGCGATCTACCGAGCACTTGGACATCTCCGAGAGGAGTACAGGACTGAGCTCGATCACTCAGACCTCGCCATGGTTCTCGGCAGGCAAGGAATGGAGATATCATCCGTACCATCGAGGACGATTCCACTCTCTCTTACATCCAGATTTGGAATGTCTTCTCGGGACACGGAGATTCAGGCTCGCCGTAACTCAAGACACACGGAAGCTTTTGTTCCATGAATCGAACTGGAGGAGAAGGCACGCGCAGACTTCCTTGGCCATGAGGAAGAAATCACGGACTTCATGGAGATAGTCGACGACCTGAAGATGAAGCTTGCCGCGATTGAGGAAAAGATGGACTTGGGTGAGGACCTTTACCCGAGTGGAGATGAGGCACCCCTCGTGAGCAATGATCAGGATTTTGAAGGGAGTACCACTGAAGGAAACCCCAAGAGGAGGCGCCACTGATGAAGACTTTTAGTCGACCACCATGTCATCTTTTATTTCTTTTTCGTCGATCAGTTAGGCCGATGTTTTCCTTCGATTAGTCATGAGCTTTTGTAATCGAGTTTGAACCATGTTTGAGTGGAATGAATAAATGTTTGGTGTGTTATGATTGTGCATTCATATGGGTAGTGTTATTTCTCATAGACCATTGTTCTATTCTAAATTTCTCATCCACTCCAAAACACCAGATGCCTCCGAGACGTGACATCGGTTTCCGCCGAGCTCACCCAGCTGCTCCAAGCAGCAGAATGCATTGATGCAGCTCCTGATTCAGAATCAGAACAACCCGCCAACAATCCACCGCCACCACCACCACCCATTGTGGACAACTTGACTCGATTTACGAGGTTGAATCCGCCAGTGTTCTCTAGTAGCACCGAGCCGATTGTGGTGACGATCGGCGCAAGATTGGAAGAGAGCTAGTCACCGTTGGATGCTGATCTTTGAGAAGGTGCGCTTTGCAGCGCATCAACTGGATGGACCTGCAGCTTCTTGGTGGGAGAATTACACGCCACTTTTCCCTTGGGTGGCATCACTTGGGATCAATTCCAGCAGGCCTTCGACTTTGCTCATGTCTCATCTGGAGCCATGAGTGCGAAGAAGCGTGAGTTCCGAAACTTGCGCCAGGGGAATCGTACTGTGGCACAGTACGTGGAGGAATTCAGCAAGCTTGCTCGATATGCCCCTGATGATGTGGCCACTGATGCCGCCAAGCAGGAGAAGTTCCTTGAGGGACTCAATGATGAACTGAGCATGCAGCTTATTGTGGCTACCTTCAACAACTACCAGGAGCTGGTAGACAAGGCCACCATCCTGGAAGGCAAGCAGCAGCAGATAGAAAGCCGCAAGCGGAAGTACAGCCAGGGGAAGCACAATTCAGGAGCTCAGCAGAAGCCCCGCTATGCACCGTACTCAGGAGGGCACATCCATCATAACCATGGAGTTCATAACCATGGTGGGAATGGAAACAACCGCAGCCAGGACAACAAATCAGGCCATGGCAATGGCAATGGCAGTGGTAATGGCAATCAGCACCGTTCTGCCCCGGCTCCGAAGGATCTGAGCCATATCACCTGCTTCAAGTGCCAGAAGACAGGGCACTACGCCACCGACTGCCCGGAGGCCAAGCAGAGGAACGGGAATGGCAATGGAGGCTCAGCGAAGAAGCCCAATCCTTTCCCTCGTGCTCAAGTGAATCACATCGACGTGAGAACGCGTCTATGATCAGCCGGAACATCGTGGTTGGTAAGTTTTATTGAATTCACGTTCAGTTTTGGTTCTGTTTGATTCGGTGCAACGATTCATTCTATCAAGGGTAGTTGTGGATAAGTACGGATTACGCACTAGAACTCTTAGAAGCCCCTCCGCGTCGGTTCGCAGAGGAGAAATGATGGCAGGTTTAAGCTGTCCCGCAAACCTCAACATCGGGAACCACAAATTTCCGTAGAACTCATAGTGTTGGAAACTCAGACCTTGGATGTAATCCTAGGCATGGATTGGTTGTCCAAGTATGAAGGAACATTGACTGTGCAACAAGTCTATTCTGCTCACCACCCGGAGCGAAGAGGATCAAGTATGTGGCCCGCACAGCCAGATGAAGAATCAGTGCATTCCCTCACGGGAGTTGTTCGGGAGGAAGTGCCAGATGGTGCAAGAATTTCCGATGTGTTCCGGAGGAGTTACCAGAATGCCACGGACAGGGACATTGAATTTTGATTGAGTTATTGCCCGCACAGCCCCAATATCCAAGAGACCTTATCGGATGCCACCGAATGAGTTGAAAGAAATCAAGGAGCAAATAAATGAGTTATTGGAGAAAGGATATATTCGCCCAAGCTCATCACCTTGGGGAGCCCCAGTTCTTTTGGTAGAGAAGAAGGATGGAAGCTTGAGGATGGTTGTGGATTACCGTGCATTGAACGAAGTAACCATCAAGAACAAGTACCCTCGCCGATGATCAATGACTTGTTTGATCAGCTTGTTGGAGCCAAGGTATTCTCTAAGATCGATCTTGATCGTGGTATCACCGATTGAAAATTCGTGAAAAGGATATACCCAAAACAGCATTCACCACTGGTATGGTTTATATGAGTATACCGTCATGTCATTTGGATTGACTAATGCTCCTGCATACTTCATGAATTTGATGAACAAGGTGTTCATGGAGTATTTGGACAAGTTTGTCGTGGTGTTCATCGATGACATATTGATATTCTCCAAGAGCGAGGAAGAGCATAAGGAACATTTGCGTCTAGTTCTGGAGAAACTTCGAGAACATCAGCTGTATGCCAAATTCAGCAAATGTGAATTTTGGTTGAAGGAAGTTGGATTCCTCGGACATGTTATTTCAGGAGAAGGAATAGCAGTTGATCCCGCCAAGGTTGAATCAGTCACCGATTGGCAGTCACCCACCTCAGTCAAGGAGATCCGCAGTTTTCTCGGACTCGCAGGATATTATCGGAGGTTCATTGAGAACTTCTCTAAGATTGCCAAGCCCATGACTGAGCTGTTGAAGAAGGAAGCCAAGTATGTTTGGACCGAGGAATGTGAAGCCAGTTTTCAGGAATTGAAGAAACGGTTGGTCACAGCTCCAGTGTTGATATTGCCAGACATACATAAGGAATACCAGGTTTATTGTGACGCTTCTCGTCAAGGACTCGGAGGAGTGTTGATGCAGGAAGGTAAGGTTGTAGCTTATGCCTCCAGACAGCTACGGCCTCATGAGATGAATTATGCCACGCATGATTTGGAGTTAGCAGCTGTAGTGCATGCACTCAAGACCTGGAGACATTTCCTCCTTGGAAATCGTTGTGATGTCTATACGGATCACAAGAGTCTGAAATATATCTTCACGCAGAAGGAATTGAACCTCAGGCAGAGAAGATGGCTAGAGTTGATAAAGGACTACGACATGAGATTGCATTACCACCCCGGTAAAGCCAATGTTGTAGCAGATGCTTTGAGCCGTAAGAGTTATGTGAACACTCTTACCGCAGGAGGATTACCCAGGAGTTGGTCGATGACCTCGAGATCTCCGATCGGAGATAGTTCGAAAGGATTTGTCGCAACCTCGAAGTTCAGTCCACCTTGACCGAAAGGATTCGTGAAGCCGGAAGACGGACAAGGAAATCGATGAGATTAAGCAAAAGATGGAGGAAGGAAAAGCTAAAGGATTCGAAAGGATGAACATGGAACTATTTGGTTTGAGGATCGTATTTATGTGCCCAATGATCCCGAGCTCAGAAGCTAATTCTTCAGAGGCTCATGATTCCCGTACTCAATTCACCCGGCAACACCAAGATGTACCGGATTTGAAGCAAAGTTTCGTGGACCGGTATGAAGAAGGACATTGCGAGTACGTAGCAGTATGTGATGTTTGCCAACGTGTAAAGGCAGAACATCAGAAGCCAGCAGGGTTACTCCAACCTTTGCCGATTCCCGATTGGAAATGGGAGAAACTTGGTATGGATTTCATCACAGGACTACCCAGGACCCGTTCAGGTTATGATTCTATCTGGGTAGTAGTTGATCGTTTGACTAAGGTAGCTCACTTCATTCCCGTGAAGACTACCTATACCAGTGCCAAGTTGGCCAAGATATACATGACCAGGATCGTATGTCTGCATGGAGTTCCGAGGAAAATCGTGTCAGATAGAGGAACGCAGTTTACCTCAAAGTTTTGGAAGCAATTGCATGAAACTTTGGGTGCGAGGCTGGAATTCAAGACAGCTTTTCATCCATGAGCAGATGGACAGACCGAGAGAGTCAATCAGATTCGGAAGACATGTTGAGAGCTTGTGTGCTAGACTATGGGTCTAGCTGGGATGATAATTTGCCGTCGCAGAGTTCTCATACAACAACGATTATCAATCCAGTTTGAAGATGGCCCCTTTCGAAGCTCTATACGGAAGGAGGTGCAGAACACCATTGCTGTGGGATAGTGTTGGAGATCGATCACTTTTCGGTTCCGATCTTATCAAGGATTCCGAAGAGAAGGTCAAGCTGATTCGAGACCGGCTCAAGATAGCACAGTCGCGACAGAAGAGTTATGCCGACCGTAAGCGTAAGGAGGTGACTTACGAAGTGGGAGACCGAGCATATCTTCGTGTGTCACCACTTCGTGGAATCAAGAGGTTTGGAGTCAAGGGAAAGTTAGCACCCCGATTCATTGGCCCCTACAAAATCCTCGAACGTCGCGGAGAAGTTGCATACAAGTTGGAATTGCCGGAAGGATTGTCCGGAGTTCATGATGTTTTCCACGTTTCTCAGTTAAAGAAGTGCCATGCCGACATGGCCAATGTTCCGTTGAGAGACACAGTGCCCCTAGAGGCCATACAGCTTGACAGTGATTTGACTTACAAGGAGAAACCCGTCAAAATTCTCGAGACTGCAAGCAGAGTCACCCGCAGCAAAGTCATCAAGTTTTGCAAGGTCTTTGTGGAGTCACCACACCGAGGAAGAAGCCACACAGGAGCGCCAAGAAGATCTTCGTCGAGACCATCCGCACCTATTGCTAGCCAACCCGAATCTCGAGGGCTAGATTCATCTTAAGGTGGGTAGGTTTGTAACATCCCAAATTTTCCTATTTGGAATGTTTTACAATTATAGATAAGCATCCTATGCATCCTGTTTGAATTTGAATGCCATTTGAAGTTTCAGAGTTATTTGAATTTGAATTCCAAAACTTTGGCATGTGGGAAACAATTCAAAAACTAAGCCTGATAAATACTTGATCAAAAGTTTGAAAGGAGCTAACATGACACTCCAAAAATATCAGAGGAAACATTGCCAAAAGAATTGGAATTCAAATCTGAATTTTGTTTGAATTTGAAAAAATGGAATTTTATAAAGTTTGGATTTTGCCTTTGGAAAATGTTCAAATGAAAGGAATATTCCCTGATCATTTTGGTATATATATACCCTATATAAAATATTTATAGTTTAGGTTTTATTTTTGTTTTGTTTTAATTAAAAAAAAATAAAGAAAAAAGACCAGGCGCCAGCCAGCCACCCCAGCCCAGCCAGTAGCGCCTCACCCCTCCCTCAGACCAGCCCAGCCAAGACTGCCCGGCCTGGCCCAGCCAGCCGAGCCGAGCGAGCCCAGCTGACTCACCCGCGCCCCTCGCTGAAACCCCTGGCTTCGCCACCACCAAACCTCCCCTCTCTCCTCACTGACCAGTGGGACCCCCGTCGTCTTCCCCTCGCCCAAGCAACAAGCTCGCCGGAGATCCACCGGATCCCGAAGAATCCGGAGATCCCCGATCGCCCCCGATGCCTTTCCGCCCCTCGCCCGACCCCAGGGCTATATAAGCCGACCCTCCGCACCCCATTCCCCTAGCCTCGCTGAACCCCCTTTCCTTCTCCCTCCCGAGCTCACCGGAGTCCCGAGCTCACCACCGCCGCCAAAACCGTCGCCGTCGCCGCCCTGGTGCACCCCGACCACCCCCGACCCCACCGAACCCTTCCCCGTGCTCGTGCGCGTCACCCCGACGACTCGCCGAAGCTCGCCGACGCTCGAAGCCCTCGGAGCACTCTCGCCGCCGCCGCCGCCGTCGCCGGAGTCCGGTGAGTCCCCGGCATCCCCCTCCCCCCGTCCGATCGTAAACCTACGGCCACGATTAGAACCCCCGAAGGGGTATGTTTTTATTAGAAAACCGGCCGGCCCGAACGGTTTTTATTTTAGTTTAGGTTTTATTATTAGGCCGGTTCGTTAGTTTAAACCCTAGGCCCGTTTAGACTAAACTACGCCTAGTGCACAGTATAGGCCCATTGGGTTTTTTCTTTTTATTTTGATTTTCTGTTTTAGCCGATTTGTTTCAAATTTCAAAAATGTATATCTTTTATTCTGTTTAATATTTTTGATTGATTCTTTTTTGTTGGATTGCAAATTTTATGTAGTTTCTGAAAACATATATTTAGCTATGTTAAAAATAATTAAAATGCTTTAATATTGTTTTAGTCAGAATAGCAAATCTGCTATAGTTTTAGTTAGAAAAATTATTTTGCATGATTCTTTTGCCATCACTTTATTTTGATATTGCCAAACCCTAGAAATTAACTTTGGTATTTTAGGGTTAATAAATAATTAATTCTAGGCAGAATCCTATTAATCCTAATTAATTGATTAGTTCCTGTTTTCCTAATTAATTAATTAGTAAATTAATTTATTTTTAACTTGTGATTAGTTATTCTAGGTTAGTTTCTGTCATTCCATTAGATGAACTTTTATTTATAATTAATAAAAGTTTTAAATTAATTTTCTTAATAGAAATTGGATTAGGCCTAAAATGAGTTTTATAATAGCTTTTAATTAATTCTTTTTGCTCCTAGTTGCTTAGTTAATCCTTTTCTGTTAAGTTAACCTAAAACCATGATTAGGTTATATTAGGAATTTTGTTATATAAAACTATTTTTGTTATTGTTTGGAATAGGGAAAAACTTTGAATTTGATTTCTTTGAATTTTCCTTTTGATTTGGTTTTGATTGTTTTGTTGTGCTATGTTACTTTTGTTATCTTGTGTGATCCTCTTGCTTTGTGCTTATTATGTTATTGTTTGTCTCGGTAGAGTTCTGAGTCTGAAGCTTACTACTCGACTCTTTAGCTTACGAGGATCATCAAGCAAGGCAAGTTTTGATCATGTTATTTCTATACCTATGATTTTGTGCATTAGTAGTTGTCACCACCCCACCATTGCATGCAGTAGTGAAATCTTGAAGTCATTAAACTTGAGTAGTATCATGTGGTAGGATGAACCAATCCCCTTGTTACCATGACCCCCGGGACGTAGTAGTTATTTTGCTATGCTCGAGACGGATTTGGGGATGAGTGAAGTTCATAAGTAAGTTGTGAGAGTCAATGATGATGACAACCCATGGACTACAATGATCAAGATGGACTTGGAAAATCACTCTGGGTGGAGGGCGGTTGACGGGCACCTGGAGCACCAGTGGTGGCGGGATGCATGGAGAAGCGCCATGACATCCTGCGGAAAGCTTCACCTAGCCACGAAGAGAAGGATGGATGCCCCATGACCGGAAGCTTACTGTGCAGCCGCAAGCCATTATGGGCTCTGGCTGGGTTGACCCTTGTAGTGAAGCTGGTGGGACGGTACTACGAGAAGTAGACGAGCGGTAGGATTGGATGGGTACGGCGGTGGCCGAAGAACTCTTTGGAAGACCCTGTTTCATTCGTCCGTCTTCAAACACCATGAAGTGCGAAGACTTTAAAGGAGGGAATGATTCTTGCGGGAAAGTCGCAAACCTCTGCAGAGTGTTATAACCTAATCGATTAGCCGTGTCCCGATTCACGGACATTTGAGCATCTGGACCTTGGAAGTATTCGGATATCTCAACACTAAAACTAATGGATTAATTTGATGGGTTTATGACTTAATAATAATTTGGGAACGAGATATTGGTTGGCGGAACCATCTCAATAACTACCAACAATTTGTAGTAATTTGCAAATAAGTCCTTTGTAGTAGGATAAAATTGGCTTTTCGCAAAATGATGAAACTTAGAGCTCCACAGCCAAAATGCATATAGAGTTAGTAACTTTATTATTGTTATTCTTCATGACTTGCCAGCTTATTCCAAAAGCTGACCTACATGGCTGCAACGTATTATGTTGCGAGATATATTCGATCGGGAGTGAGGCTACGCCCGCGCTTGGCGATTGCCCTTTGAGTCGGATGGACTCGCTTATCTTCGACGCTTCCGCAGCATTTTAGTTTATTTCTCATGAGTTGGCCTTGAGCCGAATTTATTCCCTTGTAATAAAGACTCTATATGAGAATCGATTAATGATATTCAGGTGTGATTGAACTTTGATTACTTTATCGATGTACTGTGAGTACCAGCATGATCTTGGGATGGTACAGACACAGAGATTTGACCGATTTTGGGTCAGGTCGCTACAAAAACAAAGATCTATAGGAGACACATCAATAACTTTAAGATCTTCATCATTATTTTCATGGAAACTAGAAGAACACGCCTTTACAAAGCAATCTTTTTTAGCACGCAATCTAGCGGTTCTTTCCTTGCGCTTATCAATGGAAATTCTCATTGCTTAGAGAGACTCATTGATATCATGCTTAGGAGGAGTAAATCTAAGTTTAAGAGAATCAACATCAAGCGAAAGTCTATCAACGTTCCTAGCCAAATCATCAACTTTGAGCAATTTTTCTTCAAGCAAAGCATTAAAATTCTTTTGAGAAATCATAAATTCTTTCACACTATTCTCAAAATCAGAGGGCATCTTATTGAGATTACCATAAGAATTATTGTTGGAATTTCCATAATTATTAGAGGAATTACTAGGGAACGGTCTAGAATTAAAGTTTCCTCTATAAGCATTGTTTCAAAAACTATCCCTACCAACAAAATTCACATCCATAGATTCATTATTATTTTCAATCAAAGTAGACAAAGGCATATCATTGGGATCAAGAGGAGTATTTCTAGTAGCAAACAACTTCATAAGTTCATCCATCTTTCCACTCAAAACATTGATTTATTTTATAGCATGCACTTTTTTACTAGAAGATCTTTTGGTGTGCCATTGAGAATAATTAGCCATAATATTATCAAGAAGTTTTGTAGCATCTCCTAACATGATTTCCATAAACGTGCCTCCCGCGGCCGAATCTAAAAGGTTTCTAGAAGCAAAGTTCAAACCGGCATAAAATTTTTGTATGATCATCCATTAATTCAAACCATGAGTAGGGCAATTGCGAATCATCAATTTCATTCTTTCCCAAGATTGGGAAACATGCTCATGATCAAGTTGTTTAAAATTCATAATATCGTTCCTAAGGGAGATGATCTTAGCGGGAGGAAAATATTTAGAGATAAAAGCATCTTTGCACTTGTTCCAAGAATCAATACTATTTTTAGGCAAAGATGAAAACCAAACTTTAGCATGATCTCTAAGTGAAAACGGAAATAACTTCAATTTAACAATATCATTATCCCTATCTTACTTCTTTTGCATATCACACAAATCAACAAAGTTGTTTAAATGAGTAGCGGCATCTTCACTAGGAAGGCCGGCGAATTGATCTTTCATAACAAGATTCAGCAAAGCAGTATTGATTTCACAAGTCTCAACATCATTAAGAGGAGCAATCGGAGTACTAAGGAAATCATTATTATTGGTATTGGAGAAATCACACAATTTGGTATTTTCTTGTGCCATGGCAACAAGTAATCCAACACACAAGCAAGCAGAAAAAGGCAAGCGAAAAAGAGAGTAGATTGGGAAAGAGAGGGTAAATAAAACGGCAAGGGTGAAGTGGGGGAGAGGAAAATGAGAGGCAAGTGGCAAATAATGTAAATGCAAGGGAGATGAGTTTGTGATGGGTACTTGGTATGTCTTGACTTGAGCGAAGACCTCGAACGGCGCTAGAGATCGCACGTTGGCGGGAGATCGAATCTTGACTTGACTTGGTGGAAGCTTCCCCGGCAACGGCGCCAGAAATCCTTCTTGCTAGGTCTTGAGCTTGCGTTGGTTTTCCTTGAAGAGGAAAGGGTGATGCACCAGAGTAGGTAAGTATTTCCCTCAGTTTTTGAGAACCAAGGTATCAATCCTGTAGGAAACTCCTTGAAAGTCCTACGCACCTACACAAACAAACAAAGAACTCGCAACCAACACAATAAAGGAGTTGTCAATCCCTTCACGGCCACTTGCGAAAGTGAGATCTGATAGAGATAGTATGATAAGATAAATATATTTTTGGTATTTTATATTACAGATGCAAAAAGTAAAGATGCAAATAAAAGTTGATTGAAAGCTTATATGATAAAAGATAGACCCGGGGGCCATAGGTTTCACTAGTGGCTTCTCTCAAGATAGCATAAGTATTACGGTGGGTGAACAAATTACTGTCGAGCAATTGATAGAAAGCGAATAATTATGAGATTATCTAGGCATGATCATGTATATAGGCATCACGTCCGTGAAAAGTAGACCGACCCCTGCCTGCATCTACTACTATTACTCCACGCATCGACTGACTCCTGCCTGCATCTAGAGTATTAAGTTCATAAAGAACAGACTAACACATTAAGCAAGATGACATGATGTAGAGGGATAAACTCAAGCAATATGATATAAACCCCATCTTTTTATCCTCGATGGCAACAATACAATACGTGCCTTGTTGCCCTAACATCCTTGGGAAAGGACACCGCAAGATTGAACCCAAAGCTAAGCACTTCTCCCATGGCAAGAAAGATCAATCTAGTAGGCCAAACCAAACTGTTAATTCGAAGAGACTTGCAAAGATAACTCAATCATACATAAAAGAATTCAGAGGAGATTAAAATATTTCTCATAGATAAACTTGATCATAAACCCACAATTCATCGGATCTCGACAAACACACTGCAAAAAGAGTTTACATCGAATAGATCTCCACAAGAGAGGGGGAGAACATTGTATTGAGATCCAAAAAGAGAGAAGAAGCCATTTAGCTAATAACTAT
The DNA here is from genome assembly GCA_021605205.1 of Aegilops longissima. Taxonomy (NCBI): domain Eukaryota; kingdom Viridiplantae; phylum Streptophyta; class Magnoliopsida; order Poales; family Poaceae; genus Aegilops; species Aegilops longissima. The sequence goes on along the minus strand of CM038680.1, from coordinate 676,844,808 downwards.
GGACCCGAAGGTCTGTGGTAAACTACTCACAACTCATCGGAGGGGCTATGGTGTTGATGTAGAAGCCCTCCGTGTGATTGATTCCCTCTCCGGCGGAGCGACGGCGAAGGCTCCAAGATGGGATCTCGCGGATACAGGAGGTTACGACAGTGGAAACTGTTTTTCGTTGGCTCCCTGGATGTTTTCGGGGTACGTAGGTATATATAGGAGGAAGAAGTACGTCGGTGGCCGCTCGAGGGGCCCAGGAGACAGGGGCGCGCCCTCCTATCTCCTGGCCGCCTCGTTTGCTTCTTGACTTGCACTCCAAGTTCTCCGGATCACGTTCGTTCCAAATATCACGCTCCCGAAGATTTCATTCCGTTTGGACTCTGTTTGATATTCCTTTTCTTCGAAATACTGAAATAGGCGGAAAAAAACAGCAATACGGGTTGGGCCTCTGGTTAGTAGGTTAGTCCCAAAAATGATATAAACATGTAAAATAAAGCCCATAAACATCCAAAAGGGGTAATATAATAGCATGAAACAATCAAAAATTATAGATACATTGGAGACGTATCACTAAGTCAGGTGTCAGCCTGCGCCGGAAGAAAGTATTCTGTACAGTATGGCAAAATTTCTCCACGGTGCACTTAGGATTGTCGCAAATAGAGAACAATTGCGGGTATCGCTCTTGGAATGGAGGCATTCCATTAATAGGGTCCATCCAAACTCAAGCCAGGTTACCAGATTCAACATTGATTTTTCTCCCCACCATGTACACCTCTTTAACCTTCAGAAGAGATTTTCAACATGGCGAATCCGAAAATTTAGGACCTACCTCAGCAACAGTCTTGTTTCTAAGATAACGAGCACGAACTATATCTTGCCAGACCCCATTTTGGGTCTCTAGCTTCCACCACTATGCAGCGGTGTAACACCCCTTCTCCCGCTGTAATCTCTACTTAAACATGGTGCTCAACTCCATATACTATTTCCCAATGATATAGGGTTATCCTATTATGTTTGAGTAGATCCGTTTTGTCCTATGGGTTAATCGTGATCTTGGTTGGTATGATTGTATCTTTTATTTATGGTGTTGTCCTACGGTGCCCTCCGTTCTCGCACAAACGTGAGGGGCCGCTCTGTAGGGTGTTACAATATGTTCATGGTTTTCTTATTGTCAGTCTTGCGGGGGTGACAGCAGCCTAAACGCAGATAAGTGGGCTATGGCGTATGGGAGTAAAGAGGACTTGATACTTAATGCTATGGTTGGGTTTCACGACCTTAATGATCTTTAGTAGGTGTGGATGCTTGCTAGAGTTCCAATCATAAGTGCATATGATCCAAGTAGGGAAAGTATGTTAGTTCATGCCTCTCCCTCATATAAAATTACAAGAATGATTACTGGTACTTGTTATCGATTGCCAGGGACAAATAACTTTCTTGTTGACACGAACCCTTTTACTAAACACCTAACTTTTATTATCTTGCAAAGTACTTCTAGTTTTATTCTTGCAAAGTAGTTCTAGCATCACACCTACAAAGTACTTCTAGTTTCATACTTGTTCTAGGTAAAGCGAACTTTAAGCATGCGTAGAGTTGTATCGGTGGTCGATAGAACTTGAGGGAATATTTGTTCTACCTTTTGCTCCTTGTTGGGTTCAACACTCTTATTTATCGAAGAAGGCTACAAACGATCTCCTATACTTGTGTGTTATAACTTCATATGATGTGCATTACCGAGAGGGCCCAGAGATACCTCTCTGATAGGAGTGAAAAATCCTAATCTCGATCTATGCCAACCTAGAAAACACCTTCGGAGATACCCGTAGAGCATCTTTATAATCACCCAGTTACGTTTTGACGTTTGATAGCACACAAGGCGTCCGGGAGTTGCATAATCTCATAGTCGGAGGAATATATATTTGACATGAAGAAAGTAGTAGCAATAAAACTGAACGATCATTATGCTAAGCTAACGGATGAGTCTTGTCCATCATATCATTCTTCTAATGGCGTGATCCCGTTCATCAAATGACAACACATGTCCATGGATTGGAAACTTAACCATCTTTGATCAACAAGCTAGTCAACTAGAGGCATACTAGGGACACGGTGTTTTGTCTATGTATTCACACATGTATCAAGTTTCCTGTTAATACAATTCTAGCATGAATAATAAACATTTATCATTATATAAATAAATATAAAATAACAAGGTTATTATTGCCACTAGGGCATATTTCCTTCAGGGGCGAGTGGCCACTCAGTACGGAGTCGAGGGCTGTAGGACAAGGACTCCATAGGTTGATGCGCAGTAATACGTCGCGCCGTAGATGGACAATGCCTCCACGTCCAGTGGGGCCTCGCGAAGCCACGCTGAGTCATCGGCAATGAAGGAGAGTGCCTCGAAACGGATTTCGCCTCCGACTGACATGATGGTGAAGAAAACCACCTACAACGTGAAACTTTGCTAGACGCCTAGCCCCATGGTGGGTGCAAACTGTCGGGGTTACAATCCTGACAATGAGTACTAGGGGGTACGAATAAGGGGCAGAGCCTAGCTACGGCGCAGGTGTAACACTCGGTGTTTAACGAGTTCAGGCCCCTCTCGGCGAAGGTAAAAGCCCTACGTCTCGTGCCTTGAGGCTTGCTTTGATTTTATGAATATGGTTACAGAGATTGAACGTGCCCGGCTATGGAGAGGGGTGCGGCTTATATAGAGTGTGTTGCAGCCCCATGTCTCCAAGGATGCCGAGGCATTATATGTCATTGAATGAGTCAATTACTAGTGTAATGAGCCTCTACTATAGGAGTTACAGGTAACGATGGCTATAACTCTATTTAGTGGATGACTTATGATTCCTCCACTATTGCAGCTCCCGCGACGTCCTCCTGTCCTCTATGTCCGAGTGGTGGTCCATTAGCCGAGTGACGTGTGATCATCTGAGTGCCGTAGAGCCGTCTGAGTGAACTTCCTGATGTAGGCATCCGAATGTTGGCACGGTCCAGGGACCTACCTACGATGGCAATGGGCCCCATGTGGGTCCCAAATGATGAGTCCTTGACCCTACCTGTAATAGATGGCCACATCAGGGAGCCCGTCCGGTCCTAGGGCCTTCAAATCACCTATCTAAAAAAGATCTTTCTTTACTTTATTCTTTGTATAAGGTGCAATCAACAGTGCGTTCATTTGCGATGTAACCACCGGCTTGACAGTGGATAATAAGCCGTCATCAATCACCCTTGCGTCAGCATTAAAGAGACTTTGAAAGTAATAAAAAATCAAAGGCTTGAGGTTAACATTACCCTCAACCCAATCATTATTATTAATTTTCAGCTTCTTGATCACGTTACGGCGTCTACGGGCCGAGGCAAACTGGTTAAAAGATCTGGTGTTACGATCACCGCGGCGCAATCAGTTCGCGTGACCACGCTGGGCCCAGTATATCTCCTCCTGCTCTAGGAGATTCTCTATCAACATCGAGAGATCCTGCTGTTTTGCCTTCACCTCAGAACTATATGGCTCTCTCATGAGCATATCTAGCTCCCGCTGAGCTGAACGTAACCTGTGCTGCGGTCCCTTAAAAACCTTGCGATCCCACATATGAAGTTCTTTATGGACAGTAGCAAGTTTATCGCTGGCCGTAGGACAAAGCCCAATAGTAACCACCTTTAGCCATGCAGTTTTTACCACTTCCTCAATTGCTTATTCTGCTAGCCATCTTCCTTCGAACTTGCGACCGGCACCAGGGCTCGGCGAAGCTACACGTGCCAAATACTCAGTATCCAAGCAGATAGGTCTGTGATCCGACTAGCCCATTTTTAAGTTACTCAAACGACATAATGGGTGCATCTCCATCCAGTTTGCATTCAACACCGCTCTGTCGAGCCGTTCCCTTAGTCCTCATCTGAAGAAAGTGAACTTATCACCATGGTAGCCAATATCCTCGAGGGAACCGTCCATAAGCGCATCCTGAAAAGCTTGCATCCAACTGTGTCGTCGAGGGGCTCCTCTCTCATTTTCCGACAAGAATAGAATCTCATTAAAATCACCAATCACCACCCACGGGAGAGTGGACTGAGCATGGAGATCGCGCAAGAGATGATACGTCCTCTCCTAGTTGTCCCAGTTTGGTTCACCATACACTCCTGTTAACCTCCACATTCTGCCATCACTTTCCTCCACCGACACATTAATGCAGCTAAAGGTAGTAGTCCGGGAGTAGATACTCACCTCCTTCTTCCAGACTAATAGCAAACCACCCTTCCTGCCATCGAGACATGGTGCCACAATCTTGTGATCCATTCCCATCCTCCTCATCCAAGCCTCTTCCTTATCCTCGTCGAAGTGTGTCTCAGACCAAAAAAAATGCATCTGCATTATTTTGTCTCTAGATGTCCAAAAGCGAGCGAACTGTCGGGGCACCGAGGAGGCCCCGACAATTCCAACTTACGAGCTTCATTGTTTCGCAGAACTAGTTGAATTAGCAGACGAACAAAACCTATCGTAATCAAAATGATACGGAGGGACAGAAAACCGATAACAACACCTTGCTAGGCAACGGAGTTGCGCCGGGACAGAATACAAATTGTCTCAAAAAAGAAAGATAAACGGTTATGTGTCGTAGCGTAATCTGATTACGCTAGAATTAGACACGAGTCCGTCCTAGGAGAGAACATCTTGTACAACAAGAAACAATCCTTGACGACGGCATATACATACATAGCATAGCCTCCTCGATCGGCTTCTGTACCCAAGTAGTGCCACCCTCCTCTCGATCTAAACCATCTTGATAAGCCGGCACGTTCCATCCTCCTTACGACGACGATGGGCAGCGAGTCGATCATGCAGTCGTCGGACCAGACGGCGACGATAGTTGATGAGAAGTTCCACGCGCCGACCAAGACGGAGTTCACGGTGACCAAATGCTTCACCTCGAAGGGTGCCGGATTCACCGTCACGGACTCCGCCGGCGGCGCGGCCGTGATGGAGGTGGAAACCACCGAAGTGGGCGTCCGCAACCTAAGCTGCCTGCTCTGCCGCGACGCTGCCTCACCCAGCCCGCTGATCACCCTCCAGGAGGCCATGATCAGCAGCATGGGTCAGCGGCAGTGGAAGGCGTTCAGGGGGCACGGCACCAACGGGAGCGATTTGCTGTTCGTCGCCGTGGACATGACGCGGTTTTTCCAGATGGGGATCACGCTCCACGTGTTCCGTGCCGGCAACAGCCCCCGCGACGAGAAACCCGATTTCGTCGTCCGTGGCAGCTACTACCGCGGTGCCATGACCGTGTCCCGCCGCAACGACAAAGATAACTACATTGACATCTCCGACATTGCGGAGATCGGCAGGGAGAGTTCTCTGTGGTGCGCGATGCTTGGACATAACACGTATACTGTAGGGATCAGCCAGGGCGTCGACCAGGCGTTCGTCTTGGCGCTCACCGTTATCCTCGACCAGACGTATAGCCCTAAGCTCGACTCATGTTGCTGTACTGCTTGTGACCATTCATCTCCATATGGGAGAGATTGCCGCCGTAGACAAAATCGTTCAATAGATATATGAGCATAAGCTTAGGTTTGTGGTGACTTGCGTCGTCATTCTAGTCAATTTGGAGTCGGAGTTGGGAGCATGTGATGACGTAGTCGCAACGCGTTAGGTTTCTTGTGTTTGGGTCTGAAAACTGGAGTTGTACTAGGTCGAGTCGTGTTGGGCATTAGTTGAGTCGTTTTGGAGGTGACATGTATCTTCTTTATCTATTACTCGCTCGGTCCAAAAATACTTGTTGAAGAAATAGATGTGTCTAAGACAAAATGAAATCAATTATTTTTTTAAACATAGTACAGATGCAAGCAGCACCTTCAAGAGACTGAGGCGGCATTATCATTTTGAGATTTACGAAGTCATCGTAGAGGCCTCGTTGTTGACGGGACATCTCCTCCCACTGAAAGCGCATCGCAAATATTTTGAAATAAATTCCAGAATAATCCAAGCACCATGAGCTTGAACCCTGGCGGTGGCGACCGAGCTCGTCGGCGCGTCACGGTACAACGCCATCCGCGGACTTCGTGTCATGGGCCGAGCAGGCGAGGTAAAGCGTGAACGCCTTCGTGGCGCACGCAACCAACAAGCACATCCGCGAAGTCCTCCCTCCTGGCTCCGTCGACTCGTCCATCTACTTCAAAGGGGCGTGGTCACGGCCGTTCGACGTCTCCACCGTGCCGTTCCACATCCCAGGCGGCACCATCGTGCGCATGCCGTCCATGACCACAAGCCGGTCACAGCACATCGCGGTCTACCCGGGCTTCAGGGCCCTCAAGCTGCCGTACAAGAACGACGTGCAGCAGCAAGCTGAATTCTACATGCTTATCCTACTACCGGACAGGGACACTGTCAGTCTTGCCGATCTGTACGACAAGGCTGTGTCGACGCCAGAGTTCATCAAGACGCACACGCCGACAGGGAAGGTTCCAGTCAGGCGGTTCATGGTCCCCAAGTTCAAGTTCACATCCGAGTTTGAAGCGTCATCCGACATGCGGAAGCATGGTGTCACTAGGGCTTTCGAAGGCGGCGACTTCTCTGGCATGGTGACTGGCGGGGATAAGGGGCTTGCCATCACCAGGGTGCACCATAAGGCCACCGTCGAGGTGGACGAGGTAGGCACGGTGGCCGCCGCTGCCACGGCCGTCGTAATGGGGTTTAGTAGTGCGGGTCCAAGGGCACCACGGGATCTGGTGGATTTTGTGGCTGATCGGCCTTTCTTATTTGCCGTGGTAGAGGAGGGGACAGACGCAGTATTGTTTCTTGGTCATGTAGCTAATCCTCTCGCTCATTAAATGAATAAATAATTATTCTGTAAATTTGTTCGCCTGTCATGTGATTAATCGTGCCACCACCTTCGTGATGCGCAGAACATGCCACAATGCTATCTCTCGCGACCGTTAGGCCATATCGGCAAAAAGTGGAACCCATGTGTCATCAACGTGCTCAATATTCTCATCCGCCGATTAGTGGTTTAGGCAAAAAGTTTACCGTAAACATGCTGTTTTTGCCAAACAAAATCGTAAAGTCAACCTTCAATATGGTGGTTTTATGCTGTTAACTCGACGAGGACTAATGTCGTCGATGAGATGTAAACTTTTCTTATGGATCTCCACATGATCTAAAGATAACAAAACAAAAATTATATGCAATGTTATGTGTTGTTTCTCGGTTAGTATACAAACCCCATTAAAGATGTGTTACTACCTCTTAGTGTGGGCTAATAATTAATATCTTTCCAAAAAAGCAGTATCATGAGTTTGTTGATGCAAAGCAACCATTCTTAAATACTTATACCTAATTAAAAATTAGTCACTGATCGTACTTTGTATACAAGCCAATGAGCCAAAAAAGTGTTTGGGAGATTCCAATCCTTAGGGATTTGATTCATAGTATTGCAATCCTAACATTTTTTTTTCTTCATAGACTTCATTTGTACTCTATTTTGAAGGGAAAAGAATTCCATCTACTCAGACCTCTTATAAAAGTTTATTTGTTTTCTCTGCGGTATCAAATACTTTTCTATCTAAACTCATGTAGTTTTATAATCCTATATAATACAGTAGGACACATGACTGTACTCCCGCGTTTTTCCTATTCATGTATTTTGAAAATCCGGCCGAAAGGAAGAAGGGATGATCTTACTGTCGGAGATAAACAGGAGAACCAAACATGACAGAAATTTTCTATATGACAAGGAAACAATTGATAGGTGATGATATATACAAAAACTAGCTAGCCCGGTTACGAAAAGTCCTGGATTTAAATGGTGCGTTTGTGATTTTTTTTTTTTTGAAATGTTTGATCCGCAGAATCGAACACTCATTGTCAGTCAGGACTCTAGACTCATGCAAAACCGCTGAAGGAGAACTTGCGGGTTGAGGGTAAAAATTCTCAGAGAAAAGGTTTCAAGCAAGGCGTTAACGGAAGGTAACACTACAATGTCACATAGTAATGGCTAGCAAATTAGGGCCCATTTGTGAGCTAAGCAAAGGTGACGCATGGTTTGGGACTTTGGGGTGCATTCTCATTGTGGCCAAAATAGAACCGAACTATAGTGCTTATTCCGAAAGTGAAAGGTCCAAGGAGAATTTCAGAGTTTTGGCTTATTTCGCAGTGTAACATTATATACAAATTGATCTCGAAGGCACTAGCTAACCGGCTGAAGGTGTTACTGCCCGAGATCGTTTCATCAACACATTCCGCTTTTGTACCCGGAGGGATGATTACTGATAATGTCTTGCTCGCATACGAGATAACACATTTCTTGCATACGAGGAAGGGTGGAAGGGATGGAGTGGTCGCCGTGAAACTGGACATGAGCAAAGCTTACGATCATGTGGAATGGTAGTTTTTGGAAAAAAAACTGATGCTCAAAATGGGATTTGTGACCCAATGGGTTGAAATGATCATGAGGTGTGTCAGATCAGTCACATATAGGGTGAGAGTGAATCAAGGCTTGACAGATTATTTTTTTGAAACGGGCTTTACCCCTTTCCATTGCAAATGAACAGAAATACAACAGTTCCGAAACCATCTAGGGAGAAAGGAAAGAGGGAAAGCGAGTTCAAGCACTACCAGGAAACCCACCGCATTCGCCCGACATTGTGACGAATGCTATGGAGCGAAAACCTGAGTAGCACTACAAATTCAGAGCAGACTAAGTCAAGCTATTACAACACCGACCAGGAGCAAGTACCAAAACAACAGAAGACTAGAGACCAAACGACTAGTAGCGCTGATTTTTTTGCAAAACGCAACCTGGTGCAGCACACTTCTGCATTACTCTCTCGCAACCATCATTCGCCAGTGATCGGCCGTCTGGCGGCGTCGCACATCTTCATCAGCTGCACGTGTTCGCCCTGACAGCATCAGCTCCTGCCCGCAGCTCTTCAGCGTCTCCCTCCTGCTGCAACCCTGTCCAGTAAAGCAAGAACGAACACATGGAAAAAACTATCTCAAAAGGTGTTTTGATCAGATTCTTCTCAAAGGTCGCACAGTTACGGGCAAGCCAAATAGCCCAGCAAGCAGCCGCAAGCCCCACCATATAGAACTTCTCTCCACCAGGGCAAAAAGTATAACACCAAGTGAAAAACTGCCAGTAATTGTTGGGGCACTTATCAGTCCCCAGCGACACCCCAATGGAGCGCCAAACACACTTAGCCACAGGGCAAGTAAAGAACAGGTGTTGAGAGCTCTCAACTGTTGGGGAACGTTGCAGAAAATAAAAAAATTTCTACGGTTTCATCAAGATCCATCAATGTGTTCATCTAGCAACGAGTGATCGGAGTGCATCTACATACCTTTGTAGATCGCGAGCGGAAGCGTTCAAGAGAACGGGGTTGAGGGAGTCGTACTCGTCGTGATCCAAATCACCGGAGATCCTAGCGCCGAACGGACGGCACCTCCACGTTCAACACACGTACGGTCAGCGTGACGTCTCCTCCTTCTTGATCCAACAAGGGGGAAGGAGAGGTTGATGAAGATCCAGCAGCACGACGGCGTGGTGGTGGATGCAGCAGTCACCGCAGCAGGGCTTCGCCGAGCTTCTGCGAGAGGGAGAGGTGTAGCAGGGGACAGGGAGGCGCCAAGATGCAGGGTGCGGCTGCCCTCCCTCCCCCTTCCTTTATATAGGCCCCCAGGGGGGGCGCCGGCCCTGGAGATGGGAATCTCCCAAGGGGGCGGCGGCCAGGGGGGTTGAGTACCCCCCAAGGCAAGTGGGGCGCGCCCCCCACCTAGGGTTTCCAACCCTAGGCACAGGGGGGCCCAAGGGGTGGGGGCACCAGCCCACTAGGGGCTGGTTCCCTCCCCACTTCAGTCCACGGGGCCCTCCGGGATAGGTGGCCCCACCCGGTGGAACCCCGGGACCCTTCCAGTGGTCCCGGTACAATACTGGTGACCCCCGAAACTCTCCCGATGGCCGAAACAGCACTTTCTATATATAATTCTTTACCTCCGGACCATTCCGGAATTCCTCGTGACGTCCAGGATCTCATTCGGGACTCCGAACAACTTTCGGTTTGCTGCATACTCATATTCATACAACCCTAGCGTCACCGAACCTTAAGTGTGTAGACCCTACGGGTTCGGGAGACATGCAGACATGACCAAGACGGCTCTCCGGACAATAACCAACAGCGGGATCTGGATACCCTTGTGGGCTCCCACATGCTCCTCGATGATCTCATCGGATGAACCACGATGTCGAGGATTTAAGCAACCCCGTATTCAGTTCCCTTTGTCAAACGGTACGTTACTTGCCCGAGACTCGATCGTCGGTATCCCAATACCTCGTTCAATCTCGTTACCGGCAAGTCACTTTACTCGTACCGTAATGCATGATCCCGTGACCAGACACTTGGTCACTTTGAGCTCATTATGATGATGCATTACCGAGTGGGCCCAGAGATACCTCTCAGTCATACGGAGTGACAAATCCCAGTCTCGATCCGTGTCAACCCAACAGACACTTTCGGAGATACGTGTAGTGCAACTTTATAGTCACCCAGTTACGTTGTGACGTTTGGTACACCCAAAGCACTCCTACGGTATCCGGGAGTTACACGATCTCATGGTCTAAGGAAAAGATACTTGACATTGGAAAAGCTCTAGCAAAACGAACTACACGATCTTGTGCTATGCTTAGGATTGGGTCTTGTCCATCACATCATTCTCCTAATGATGTGATCCCATTATCAATGACATCCAATGTCCATAGTCAGGAAACCATGACTATCTGTTGATCAACGAGCTAGTCAACTAGAGGCTCACTAGGGACATATTGTGGTCTATGTATTCACACGTGTATTACGATTTCCGGATAATACAATTATAGCATGAATAAAAGACAATTATCATGAACAAGGAAATATAATAATAATCCTTTTATTATTGCCTCTAGGGCATATTTCCAACGGTCTCCCACTTGCACTAGAGTCAATAATCTAGTTACATTGTGATGAATCGAACACCCATAGAGTTGTGGTGTTGATCATGTTTTGCTCGCGGAAGAGGTTTAGTCAACGGATCTGAGACATTCATATCCGTGTGCACTTTGCAAATTTCTATGTCTCCATCTTGAACATTTTCATGAATGGAGTTGAAGCGACGCTTGATGTGCCTGGTCTTCTTGTGAAACCTGGGCTCCTTGGCAAGTGCAATAGCTCGGTGTTGTCCGAGAAGATTTTGATCGGCCCCGACGCATTGGGTATGACTCCTAGGTCGGTGATGAACTCCTTCACCCAAATTGCTTCATGCGCTGCCTCCGAGGCTGCCATGTACTCCGCTTCACATGTAGATCCCGCCACGACGCTTTGCTTGCAGCTGCACCAGCTTACTACTCCACCATTCAACATATACACGTATCCGGTCTGTGACTTAGAGTCATCCAGATCTGTGTCGAAGCTAGCGTCGGCGTAACCCTTCTGACGAGCTCTTCGTCACCTCCATAAACGAAACATGTCCTTAGTCCTTTTCGGTACTTCAGGATATTCTTGACCGCTGTCCGGTGTTCCTTGCGGGATTACTTTGGTACCTTCCTACCAAACTTACGGCAAGGTTTACATCAGGTCGGTACACAGCATGGCATACATAATAGACCCTATGGCTGAGGCATAGGGGATGACACTCATCTCTTCTATATCTTCTGCCGTGGTCGGACATTGAGTCGAGCTCAATTTCACACCTTGTAATACATGCAAGAACCCTTTCTTGGACTGATCCATTTTGAACTTTTTCAATATCTTATCAAGGTATGTGCTTTGTGAAAGACCTATGAGGCATCTCGATCTATCCCTATAGATCTTGATGCCTAATATGTAAGAAGCTTCTCCAAGGTCCTTCATTGAAAACTCTTATTCAAGTAGGCCTTAATGCTGTCCAAAAGTTCAATATCATTTCCCATCAAAAGTATGTCATCTACATATAATATGAGAAATGCTCTGAGCTCCCACTCACTTTCTTGTAAGCGAGGCTTCTCCATAAGTCTGCATAAACCCAAACGCTTTGATCATCTCATCAAAGCGAATGTTCCAACTCCGAGATGCTTGCACCAGCCCATAAATGGATCGCTGGAGCTTGCATACCTTGTTAGAATTCTTAGGGTCGACAAAACCTTCCGGCTGCATCATATACAGTTCTTCCTTAAGATAGCCATTAAGGAATGCCGTTTTGACGTCCATTTGCCATATCTCATAATCATAGTATGCGGCAATTGCTAACATGATTCGGACGGACTTCAGCTTCGCTACGGGAGAGAAAGTCTCATCGTAGTCAACCCCTTGAACTTGCCGATAATCCTTAGCGACAAGTCGAGCTTTATAGATGGTAACATTACCATCCGCATCCGTCTTCTTCTTAAAGATCCATTTATTTTCTATCGCTCGCCGATCATCGGGCAAGTCTGTCAAAGTCCATACTTTGTTTTCATACATGGATCCTATCTCGGATTGCATGGCTTCAAGCCATTTGTTGGAATCTGGGCCCGCCATTGCTTCTTCATAGCTCGAAGGTTCACCGTTGTCTAACAACATGATTTCCAGGATAGGGTTGCCATACCACTCTGGTGTGGAACGTGTCCTTGTGGACCTACGAAGTTCAGTAGCAACTTGATCCGAAGTACCTTGATCATCATCATTAATTTCCTCTCCAATCGGTGTAGGCACCACGGGAACATTTTCCTGAGCTGCACTACTTTCCGGTTCAAGAGGTAGTACTTCGTCGAGTTCTACTTTCCTCCCACTTACTCCTTTCGAGAGATACTCTTTTTCCAGAAAGGATCCGTTCTTGGCAACAAAGATCTTGCCTTCGGATCTAAGGTAGAAGGTATACCCAATGGTTTCCTTAGGGTATCCTATGAAGACGCATTTTTCCGACTTGGGTTCGAGCTTTTCAGGTTGAAGTTTCTTGACATAAGCATTGCATCCCCAAACTTTTAGAAATGACAGCTTAGGTTTCTTCCCGAACCATAATTCATCCGGTGTCGTCTCAACGGATTTAGACGGTGCCCTATTTAAAGTGAATGTAGCTGTCTCTAGAGCGTATCCTCAAAATGATAGCGGTAAATCAGTAAGAGACATCATAGATCGCACCATATCCAATAGAGTGCGATTACGACGTTCGGACACACCGTTACGCTGAGGTGTTCCAGGCGGCGTGAGTTGTGAAATGATTCCACATTTCCTTATGTGTGTACCAAATTCGTGACTTAAATATCCTCCTCCACGATCTGATCGTAAGAACTTTATTTTTCGGTCACGTTGATTCTCTACCTCATTCTGAAATTCCTTGAACTTTTCAAAGGTCTCAGACTTGTGTTTCATCAAGTAGACATACCCATATCTACTTAAGTCGTCTGTGAGAGTGAGAACATAACGATATCCTCCGCGAGCCTCAACGCTCATTGGACCGCATACATCGGTATGTATGATTTCCAATAAGTTGGTTGCTCGCTCCATTGTTCGGAGAACGGAGTCTTGGTCATTTGCCCATAAGGCATGGTTCGCATGTGTCAAATGATTCATAATCGAGAGACTCTAAAGTCCATCAGCATGGAGCTTCTTCATGCGCTTGACACCAATGTGACCAAGGCGGCGAGTGCCACAAGTATGTGGGACTATCGTTATCAACTTTACATCTTTTGGTATTCACACTATGAATATGTGTAACATCACGTTCGAGATTCATTAAGAATAAACCATTGACCATCGGACATGACCATAAAACATATCTCTCATATAAATAGAACAACCATTATTCTCGGATTTAAATGAGTAGCCATCTCGTATTAAACGAGATCCTGATACAATGTCCATGCTCAAACTTGGCACTAAATAACAATTATTGAGGTTTAAAACTAATCCCGTAGGTAAATGTAGAGGTAGCGTGCCGACGGCGATCACATCGACTTTCGAACCATTCTCGACGCGCATCGTCACCTCGTCCTTCGCCAGTCTCCGCTTATTCCGCAGCTCCTGTGTGAGTTACAAATATGAGCAACGGCACCGGTATTAAATACCCAGGAGTTACTACGGGTACTGGTAAGGTACACATCAATTACATGTATATCAAATATACCTTTAGTATTGCCGGCCTTCTTGTCTGCTAAGTATTTGGGGCAGTTCCGCTTCCAGTGACCCATCCCTTTGCAATAAAAACACTCGATCTCGGGCTTGGGTCCATTGCTTTGACTTCTTCCGGCAATCTGACTTACGGTAGCGGCAACATCCTTGCCGTCCTTCTTGAAGTTCTTCTTACCCTTGCCCTTCTTGAACTTAGTGGTTTTATTGACCATCAACACTTGATGCTCCTTCTTGATTTCTACCTCTGCTGACTTCAGCATTGAAAATACTTCAGGAATAGTTTTCACCATCCCCTGCATATTGTAGTTCATCACAAAGCTCTTGTAGCTCGGTGGGAGCGACTGAAGGATTCTGTCAATGACCGCCTCGTCCAGGAGGTTAATGTCCAGCTGGGACAGGCAGTTGTGGAACCCAGACATTTTGAGTATGTGCTCACTGACAGAACTATTTTCCTCCATCTTACAACTGTAGAACTTGTCAGAGACTTCATATCTCTCGACCCGGGCATGAGCTTGGAAAACTAGTTTCAGCTCCTCGAACATCTCATATGCTCCGTGTTGCTCAAAACGCTTTTGGAGCCCTGGTTCTAAGCTGTAAAGCATGCCGCACTGAACGAGGGAGTAATCATCAGCACGAGACTGCCAAGCGTTCATAACGTCTTGGTTCTCTGGGATGGGTGCTTCACCTAGCGGTGCTTCTAGGACATATTGTTTCTTGGCAGCTATGAGGATGATCCTCAGGTTCCGGACCCAGTCCGAATAGTTGCTGCCATCATCTTTCAGCTTGGTTTTCTCTAGGAACACGTTGAAGTTCATGGTGACATGAGCGTTGGCCATTTGATCTACAAGACATTTTGCAAAGATTTTAGACTAAAGTTCATGATAATTAAGTTCAACTAATCAAATTATTTAATGAACTCCCACTCAGATTTGACATCCCTCTAGTCATCTAAGTGTTACATGATCCGAGTCGACTAGGCCGTGTCCGATCATCACGTGAGACGGACTAGTCATCATCCGTGAACATCTCCATGTTGATCGTATCTTCCATACGACTCATGTTCGACCTTTCGGTCTCTTGTGTTCCGAGGCCATGTCTGTACATGCTAGGCTCGTCAAGTTAACCTAAGTGTTTTGCATGTGTAAAACTGTCTTACACCGTTGTATGTGAGCGTAAGAATCTATCACACCCAATCATCACGTGGTGCTTGAAGCGACGAACTTTAGCAGCGGCGCACAGTTAGGGAGAACACTTTCTTGAAATTATTATAAGGGATCATCTTATTTACTACCGTCGTTCTAAGTAAACAAGATGCATAAACATAATAAACATCACATGCAATTATATATGGTAGTGACATGATATGGCCAATATCATATAGCTCCTTTGATCTCCATCTTCGGGGCTCCATGGTCATCTTGTCACCGGCATGACACCATGATCTCCATCATCATGATCTCCATCATCGTGTCTCCATGAAGTTGCTCGCCAACTATTACTTCTACTACTAAGGCTAACACGTTTAGCAATAAAGCAAAGTAATTTACATGGCGTTTCTCAATGACACGCAGGTCATACAGAAAATAAAGACAACTCCTATGGCTCCTGCCAGTTTTCATACTCATCGACATGCAAGTCGTGATTCCTATTACAAGAACATGATCTCGTATATCACATATATATCATTCATCATTCATCACAACTTTGGCCATATCACATCACAAAACACTTGCTGCAAAAACAAGTTAGACGTCCTCTAATTGTTGTTGCAAGTTTTACGTGGCTGCAATAGGGTTCTAGCAAGAACATTTTCTTACCTACGTAAAAGCCACAACGTGATTTGTCAACTTCTATTTATCCTTCGTAAGGACCCTTTTCGTCGAATCCGCTCCAACTAAAGTGGGAGAGACAGACACCCGCTAGCCACCTTATGCAACTAGTGCATGTCAGTCGGTGGAACCTGTCTCACGTAAGCGTACGTGTAAGGTCGGTCCGGGCCGCTTCATCCCCCAATACCGCTGAAGCAAAATAAGACTAGTATGGCAAGAAAGTTGACAACATCTACGCCCACAACAAATTGTGTTCTACTCGTGCAATAGAGAACTACGCATAGACCTAGCTCATGATGCCACTGTTGGGGAATGTTGCATAAAATAAAATTTTTCCTACGGTTTCACCAAGATCCATCTATGTGTTCATCTAGCAACGAGTGATCGGAGTGCATCTACATACCTTTGTAGATCGCTAGCGGAAGCGTTCAAGAGAACGGGGTTGAGGGAGTCGTACTCGTCGTGATCCAAATCACCGGAGATCCTAGCACCGAACGGACGGCACCTCCGCGTTCAACACACGTACGGTCAGCGTGACGTCTCCTCCTTCTTGATCCAGCAAGGGGGGAGGAGAGGTTGATGAAGATCCAGCAGCACGACGGCGTGGTGGTGGATGCAGCAGTCACCGCAGCAGGGCTTCGCCGAGCTTCTGCGAGAGGGAGAGGTGTAGCAGGGGAGAGGGAGGCGCCAAGATGCAGGGTGCGGCTGCCCTCCCCCCCTTTATATAGGCCCCCAGGGGGGGCGCCGGCCCTGGAGATGGGAATCTCCCAAGGGGGCGGCGGCCAGGGGGGTGGAGTACCCCCCAAGGCAAGTGGGGCGCGCCCCCCACCTAGGGTTTCCAACCCTAGGCGCAGGGGGGCCCAAGGAGGGGCGCACCAGCCCACGAGGGGCTGGTTCCCTCCCCACTTCAGCCCACGGGGCCCTCCGGGATAGGTGGCCCCACCCGGTGGACCCCCGGGACCCTTTCGGTGGTCCCGGTACAATACCGGTGACCCCCGAAACTCTCCCGATGGCCGAAACAGCACTTCCTATATATAATTCTTTACCTCCGGACCATTTCGGAACTCCTCGTGACGTCCGGGATCTCATCCGGGACTCCGAACAACTTTCGGTTTGCTGCATACTCATATTCATACAACCCTAGCGTCACCGAACCTTAAGTGTGTAGACCCTACGGGTTCGGGAGACATGCAGACATGACCGAGACGGCTCTCCGGACAATAACCAACAGCGGGATCTGGATACCCTTGTTGGCTCCCACATGCTCCTCGATGATCTCATCGGATGAACCACGATGTCGAGGATTTAAGCAACCCCGTATTCAATTCCCTTTGTCAAACGGTACGTTACTTGCCCGAGACTCGATCGTCGGTATCCCAATACCTCGTTCAATCTCGTTACCGGCAAGTCACTTTACTCGTACCGTAATGCATGATCCGTGACCGGACACTTGGTCACTTTGAGCTCATTATGATGATGCATTACCGAGTGGGCCCAGAGATACCTCTCGGTCATACGGAGTGACAAATCCAGTCTCGATCCGTGTCAACCCAGCAGACACTTTCGGAGATACGTGTAGTGCAACTTTATAGTCACCCGATTACGTTGTGACGTTTGGTACACCAAAGCACTCCTACGGTATCCGGGAGTTACGATCTCATGGTCTAAGGAAAAGATACTTGACATTGGAAAAGCTCTAGCAAAAGCGAACTACGATCTTGTGCTATGCTTAGGATTGGGTCTTGTCCATCACATCATTCTCCTAATGATGTGATCCCATTATCAATGACATCCAATGTCCATAGTCAGGAAACCATGACTATCTGTTGATCAACGAGCTAGTCAACTAGAGGCTCACTAGGGACATATTGTGGTCTATGTATTCACACGTGTATTACGATTTCCGGATAATACAATTATAGCATGAATAAAGACAATTATCATGAACAAGGAAATATAATAATAATCCTTTTATTATTGCCTCTAGGGCATATTTCCAACGGTCTCCCACTTGCACTAGAGTCAATAATCTAGTTACATTGTGATGAATCGAACACCCATAGAGTTGTGGTGTTGATCATGTTTTGCTTTCATGGAAGAGGTTTAGTCAGCGGATCTGAGACATTCATATCCGTGTGCACTTTGCAAATTTCTATGTCTCCATCTTGAACATTTTCATGAATGGAGTTGAAGCGGCGCTGATGTGCTGGTCTTCTTGTGAAACCTGGGCTCCTTGGCAAGTGCAATAGCTCCAGTGTTGTCACAGAAGATTTTGATCGGCCCCGACGCATTGGGTATGACTCCTAGGTCGGTGATGAACTCCTTCACCCAAATTGCTTCATGCGCTGCCTCCGAGGCTGCCATGTACTCCGCTTCACATGTAGATCCCGCCACGACGCTTTGCTTGCAGCTGCACCAGCTTACTACTCCACCATTCAACATATACACGTATCCGGTCTGTGACTTAGAGTCATCAGATCTGTGTCGAAGCTAAGCGTCGGCGTAACCCTTCTGACGAGCTCTTCGTCACCTCCATAAACGAAACATGTCCTTAGTCCTTTTCGGTACTTCAGGATATTCTTGACCGCTGTCCGGTGTTCCTTGCGGGATTACTTTGGTACCTTCCTACCAAACTTACGGCAAGGTTTACATCAGGTCTGGTACACAGCATGGCATACATAATAGACCCTATGGCTGAGGCATAGGGGATGACACTCATCTCTTCTATATCTTCTGCCGTGGTCGGACATTGAGTCGAGCTCAATTTCACACCTTGTAATACATGCAAGAACCCTTTCTTGGACTGATCCATTTTGAACTTTTTCAATATCTTATCAAGGTATGTGCTTTGTGAAAGACCTATGAGGCATCTCGATCTATCCCTATAGATCTTGATGCCTAATATGTAAGAAGCTTCTCCAAGGTCCTTCATTGAAAAACTCTTATTCAAGTAGGCCTTAATGCTGTCCAAAAGTTCAATATCATTTCCCATCAAAAGTATGTCATCTACATATAATATGAGAAATGCTACAGAGCTCCCACTCACTTTCTTGTAAACGTAGGCTTCTCCATAAGTCTGCATAAACCCAAACGCTTTGATCATCTCATCAAAGCGAATGTTCCAACTCCGAGATGCTTGCACCAGCCCATAAATGGATCGCTGGAGCTTGCATACCTTGTTAGAATTCTTAGGGTCGACAAAACCTTCCGGCTGCATCATATACAGTTCTTCCTTAAGATAGCCATTAAGGAATGCCGTTTTGACGTCCATTTGCCATATCTCATAATCATAGTATGCGGCAATTGCTAACATGATTCGGACGGACTTCAGCTTCGCTACGGGAGAGAAAGTCTCATCGTAGTCAACCCCTTGAACTTGCCGATAATCCTTAGCGACAAGTCGAGCTTTATAGATGGTAACATTACCATCCGCATCCGTCTTCTTCTTAAAGATCCATTTATTTTCTATCGCTCGCCGATCATCGGGCAAGTCTGTCAAAGTCCATACTTTGTTTTCATACATGGATCCTATCTCGGATTGCATGGCTTCAAGCCATTTGTTGGAATCTGGGCCCGCCATTGCTTCTTCATAGCTCGAAGGTTCACCGTTGTCTAACAACATGATTTCCGGGATAGGGTTGCCATACCACTCTGGTGTGGAGCGTGTCCTTGTGGACCTCTGAAGTTCAGTAGCAACTTGATCCAAGTACCTTGATCATCATCATTAATTTCCTCTCCGATCGGTGTAGGCACCACAGGAACATTTTCTGAGCTGCACTACTTTCCGGTTCAAGAGGTAGTACTTCATCGAGTTCTACTTTCCTCCCACTTACTCCTTTCGAGAGATACTCTTTTTCCAGAAAGGATCCGTTCTTGGCAACAAAGATCTTGCCTTCGGATCTAAGGTAGAAGGTATACCCAATGGTTTCCTTAGGGTATCCTATGAAGACGCATTTTTCCGACTTGGGTTCGAGCTTTTCAGGTTGAAGTTTCTTGACATAAGCATTGCATCCCCAAACTTTTAGAAATGACAGCTTAGGTTTCTTCCCGAACCATAATTCATCCGGTGTCGTCTCAGCGGTTTAGGCGGTGCCCTATTTAAAGTGAATGTAGCTGTCTCTAGGCGTATCCTCAAAATGATAGCGGTAAATCAGTAAGAGACATCATAGATCGCACCATATCCAATAGAGTGCGATTACGACGTTCGGACACACCGTTCTGTTGAGGTGTTCGGCGGCGTGAGTTGTGAAATGATTCCACATTTCCTTATGTGTGTACCAAATTCGTGACTTAAATATCCTCCTCCACGATCTGATCGTAAGAACTTTATTTTTCGGTCACGTTGATTCTCTACCTCATTCTGAAATTCCTTGAACTTTTCAAAGGTCTCGGACTTGTGTTTCATCAAGTAGACATACCCATATCTACTTAAGTCAAATGTGAGTGAGAACATAACGATATCCTCCATGAGCCTCAACGCTCATTGGACCGCATACATCGGTATGTATGATTTCCAATAAGTTGGTTGCTCGCTCCATTGTTCGGAGAACGGAGTCTTGGTCATTTGCCCATAAGGCATGGTTCGCATGTGTCAAATGATTCATAATCGAGAGACTCTAAAAGTCCATCAACATGGATCTTCTTCATGCGCTTGACACCAATGTGACCAAGGCGGGAGTGCCACAAGTATGTGGGACTATCGTTATCAACTTTACATCTTTTGGTATTCACACTATGAATATGTGTAACATCACGTTCGAGATTCATTAAGAATAAACCATTGACCATCGGAGCATGACCATAAAACATATCTCTCATATAAATAGAACAACCATTATTCTCGGATTTAAATGAGTAGCCATCTCGTATTAAACGAGATCCTGATACAATGTCCATGCTCAAACTTGGCACTAAATAACAATTATTGAGGTTTAAAACTAATCCCGTAGGTAAATGTAGAGGTAGCGTGCCGACGGCGATCACATCGACTTTCGAACCATTCTCGACGCGCATCGTCACCTCGTCCTTCGCCAGTCTCCGCTTATTCCGCAGCTCCTGTGTGAGTTACAAATATGAGCAACGGCACCGGTATTAAATACCCAGGAGTTACTACGGGTACTGGTAAGGTACACATCAATTACATGTATATCAAATATACCTTTAGTATTGCGGCCTTCTTATGCGCTAAGTATTTGGGGCAGTTCCGCTTCGATGACCCATCCCTTTGCAATAAAACACTCAGTCTCGGGCTTGGGTCCATTGCTTTGACTTCTTCCTGGCAATCTGACTTACGGTAGCGGCAACATCCTTGCCGTCCTTCTTGAAGTTCTTCTTACCCTTGCCCTTCTTGAACTTAGTGGTTTTATTGACCATCAACACTTGATGCTCCTTCTTGATTTCTACCTCTGCTGACTTCAGCATTGAAAATACTTCAGGAATAGTTTTCACCATCCCTGCATATTGTAGTTCATCACAAAGCTCTTGTAGCTCGGTGGGGCGATGAAGGATTCTGTCAATGACCGCCTCGTCCGGGAGGTTAATGTCCAGCTGGGACAGGCGGTTGTGGAACCGGACATTTTGAGTATGTGCTCCTTGACAGAACTATTTTCCTCCATCTTACAACTATAGAACTTGTCGGAGACTTCATATCTCTCGACCGGGCATGAGCTTGGAAAACTAGTTTCAGCTCCTCGAACATCTCATATGCTCCGTGTTGCTCAAAAGCGCTTTTGGAGCCCTGGTTCTAAGCTGTAAAGCATGCCGCCTTTGAGCGAGGGAGTAATCATCAAGACGAGACTGCCAAGCGTTCATAACGTCTTGGTTCTGCAGGATGGGTGCTTCACCTAGCGGTGCTTCTAGGACATATTGTTTCTTGGCAGCTATGAGGATGATCCTCGGGTTCGGACCCAGTCCGAATAGTTGCTGCCATCATCTTTCAGCTTGGTTTCTCTAGGAACACGTTGAAGTTCATGGTGACATGGCGTTGGCCATTTGATCTACAAGACATTTTGCAAAGATTTTAGACTAAAGTTCATGATAATTAAGTTCAACTAATCAAATTATTTAATGAACTCCCACTCAGATTTGACATCCTCTAGTCATCTAAGTGTTACATGATCCGAGTCGACTAGGCCGTGTCCGATCATCACGTGAGACGGACTAGTCATCATCCGTGAACATCTCCATGTTGATCGTATCTTCCATCGACTCATGTTCGACCTTCGGTCTCTTGTGTTCGAGGCCATGTCTGTACATGCTAGGCTCGTCAAGTTAACCTAAGTGTTTTGCATGTGTAAAACTGTCTTACACCGTTGTATGTGAGCGTAAGAATCTATCACACCCAATCATCACGTGGTGCTTGAAGCAGCGAACTTTAGCAGCGGCGCACAGTTAGGAGAACACTTTCTTGAAATTATTATAAGGGATCATCTTATTTACTACCGTCGTTCTAAGTAAACAAGATGCATAAACATAATAAACATCACATGCAATTATATATGGTAGTGACATGATATGGCCAATATCATATAGCTCCTTTGATCTCCATCTTCGGGGCTCCATGGTCATCTTGTCACCGGCATGACACCATGATCTCCATCATCATGATCTCCATCATCGTGTCTCCATGAAGTTGCTCGCCAACTATTACTTCTACTACTAAGGCTAACACGTTTAGCAATAAAGCAAAGTAATTTACATGGCGTTTCTCAATGACACGCAGGTCATACAGAAAATAAAGACAACTCCTATGGCTCCTGCCAGTTTTCATACTCATCGACATGCAAGTCGTGATTCCTATTACAAGAACATGATCTCGTATATCACATATATATCATTCATCATTCATCACAACTTTGGCCATATCACATCACAAAACACTTGCTGCAAAAACAAGTTAGGCGTCCTCTAATTGTTGTTGCAAGTTTTACGATGGCTGCAATAGGGTTCTAGCAAGAACATTTTCTTACCTACGTAAAGCCCTGGCGTGATTTGTCAACTTCTATTTATCCTTCATAAGGACCCTTTTAATCGAATCCGCTCCAACTAAAGTGGGAGAGCAGACACCGCTAGCCACCTTATGCAACTAGTGCATGTCGGTCGGTGGAACCTGTCTCACGTAAGCGCACGTGTAAGGTCGGTCCGGGCGCTTCATCCCCAATACCGCTGAAGCAAAATAAGACTAGTATGGCAAGAAAGTTGACAACATCTACGCCCACAACAAATTGTGTTCTACTCGTGCAATAGAGAACTACGCATAGACCTAGCTCATGATGCCACTGTTGGGGAATGTTGCATAAAATAAAATTTTTCCTACGGTTTCACCAAGATCCATCTATGTGTTCATCTAGCAACGAGTGATCGGAGTGCATCTACATACCTTTGTAGATCGCTAGCGAAGCGTTCAAGAGAGCGGGGTTGAGGAGTCGTACTCGTCGTGATCCAAATCACGGAGATCCTAGCACCGAGCGGACGGCACCTCCGCGTTCAACACACGTCACGGTCAGCGTGGCGTCTCCTCCTTCTTGATCCAGCAAAGGGGAGGAGAGGTTGATGAAGATCCAGCAGCACGACGGCGTGGTGGTGGATGCAGCGATCACTGCGAGAGGCTTCGCCGAGCCTGCGAGAGGAGAGGTGTAGAGAGGGAGGCGCCAAGATGCAGGGGTGCGGCTGCCTCCCCCTTTATATAGGCCCCCAGGCGCCGGCCCTGAGATGGGAATCTCCCAAGGGGCGGCGGAGAGGTGGAGTACCCCAAGGCAAGTGGGCGCGCCCCACCTAGGGTTTCAACCCTAGGCGCGAGGGGCCAGAGGCGCACCAGCCCACGAGGGCTGGTTCCCTCCCCACTTCAGCCCACGGGGCCCTCCGGGATAGGTGGCCCCACCCGGTGGACCCCCGGGACCCTTTCGGTGGTCCCGGTACAATACCGGTGACCCCCGAAACTCTCCCGATGGCCGAAACAGCACTTCCTATATATAATTCTTTACCTCCGGACCATTTCGGAACTCCTCGTGACGTCCGGGATCTCATCCGGGACTCCGAACAACTTTCGGTTTGCTGCATACTCATATTCATACAACCCTAGCGTCACCGAACCTTAAGTGTGTAGACCCTACGGGTTCGGGAGACATGCAGACATGACCGAGACGACTCTCCGGACAATAACCAACAGCGGGATCTGGATACCCTTGTTGGCTCCCACATGCTCCTCGATGATCTCATCGGATGAACCACGATGTCGAGGATTTAAGCAACCCCGTATTCAATTCCCTTTATCAAACGGTACGTTACTTGCCCGAGACTCGATCGTCGGTATCCCAATACCTCGTTCAATCTCGTTACCGGCAAGTCACTTTACTCGTACCATAATGTATGATCCCGTGACCAGACACTTGGTCACTTTGAGCTCATTATGATGATGCATTACCGAGTGGGCCCAGAGATACCTCTCCGTCATACGGAGTGACAAATCCCAGTCTCGATCTGTGTCAACCCAACAGACACTTTCGGAGATACCTGTAGTGCACCTTTATAGTCACCCAGTTACGTTGTGACGTTTGGTACACCCAAAGCACTCCTACGGTATCCGGGAGTTACACGATCTCATGGTCTAAGGAAAAGATACTTGACATTGGAAAAGCTCTAGCAAAACGAACTACACGATCTTGTGCTATGCTTAGGATTGGGTCTTGTCCATCACATCATTCTCCTAATGATGTGATCCCGTTATCAATGACATCCAATGTCCATAGTCAGGAAACCATGACTATCTGTTGATCAACGAGCTAGTCAACTAGAGGCTCACTAGGGACATATTGTGGTCTATGTATTCACACGTGTATTACGATTTCCGGATAATACAATTATAGCATGAATAAAAGACAATTATCATGAACAAGGAAATATAATAATAATACTTTTATTATTGCCTCTAGGGCATATTTCCAACATCAACATCCTTGCAGAAAGAGCAACTAGGATTTCCTGGCCATTTTTTCCTACGCATCACTTTCCTAGTAAGAATTTCATCATGTGACATTTTCCAAAGAAAGATCTTAATTTTGAGGGGCAGTTTAGCTCTCCAGATCCACCTATAGTGGCACCCGCTGATGGAGCTCTCCATCCATTTATACACAGACTTGGTAGAAAATTTGCCATTACGATTTAGTCCCCAAGTCACCCTGTCATTATTATTAGTCAGTGGAAGCGTGTTAATAGTGTTGCGCATCACACCCCATTGCTCAGCTAAGTGCTACGTCTTGAGCTTGCGTTGGTTTTCCTTGAAGAGGAAAGGGTGATGCAGCAGAGTAGCGTAAGTATTTCCCTCAGTTTTTGAGAACCAAGGTATCAATCCAGTAGGAAGCTCCTTGAAAGTCCCACACACCTACACAAACAAACAAAGAACTCTCAACCAACACAATAAAGGGGTTGTCGATCCCTTCACGGCCACTTGCGAAAGTGAGATCTGGTAGAGATAGTATGATAAGATAAATATATTTTTGGTATTTTATATTATAGATGCAAAAAGTAAAGATGCAAATAAAAATAGTGTTGGGGAACGTTGCATAAAAAAAATTCCTACGTTCACCAAGATCCATCTATGAGTTCATCTAGCAACCAGTGATAGGAGTGCATCTACATACCTTTGTAGATCGCGTGCGGAAGCTTTCAGGTGAACGTGGTTGAGGGAGTCGTACTCGTGCTGATCCAAATCTCCGATGAC
Source organism: Aegilops longissima (assembly GCA_021605205.1). NCBI lineage: Eukaryota > Viridiplantae > Streptophyta > Magnoliopsida > Poales > Poaceae > Aegilops > Aegilops longissima. The sequence goes on along the minus strand of CM038680.1, from coordinate 676,819,158 downwards.
CAAGTGCCGAACGAACAGCACCTCCGCGTTCAACACACGTACGGAGCGGATGACGTCTCCCGCGCCTTGATCCAGCAAGGAGGAGGGAGAGGTTGATGAAGATCCAGCAGACGACGGCGTGGTGGTGGATGCAGCGAGGTTCGGCGAGAGCCACGAGCCTGCGAGAGGGAGAGGTGTAGCAGGGGAGAGGAGGCGCCAAGACTTGGGGTGCGGTTGCCTCCCTCCCCCTTTATATAGGCCCCACAGGCGCTGGCCCAGGAGATGAGATCTCCAGGGGGGCGGCGGCCAAGGGGGAGGCTTACCCCCGAGGCAAGTGGGGCGCCCCCTCCCCTAGGGTTCCCAACCCTAGGCGCATGAGGGGGGCCCAGAGGGGGCGCACCAGCCCACCAGGGGCTGGTTCCCACCCCACTTCAGCCCATGGGGCCCTCCGGGATAGGTGGCCCCACCTGGTGGACCCCCGGGACCCTTCCGGTGGTCCCGGTACAATACCGGTGACCCCCGAAACTCTCCCGATGGCCGAAACAGCACTTCCTATATATAATTCTTTACCTCCGGACCATTCCGGAACTCCTCTTGATGTCCGGGATCTCATCCGGGACTCCGAACAACTTTCGGTTTGCTGCATACTCATATTCATACAACCCTAGCGTCACCGAACCTTAAGTGTGTAGACCCTACGGGTTCGGGAGACATGCAGACATGACCGAGACGGCTCTCCGGTCAATAACCAACAGCGGGATCTGGATACCCATGTTGGCTCCCACATGCTCCTTGATGATCTCATCGGATGAACCACGATGTCGAGGATTCAAGCAACCCCGTATACAATTCCCTTTGTCAATCGGTATGTTACTTGCCCGAGATTTGATCGTTGGTATCCAAATACCTCGTTCAATCTCGTTACCGGCAAGTCACTTTACTCGTACCGTAATGCATGATCCCGTGACCAAACACTTGGTCACTTTGAGCTCATTATGATGATGCATTACCGAGTGGGCCCAGTGATACCTCTCCGTAATGTGGAGTGACAAATCCCATCTCGATCCGTGTCAACCCAATGAGACACTTTTGGAGATACCTGTAGTGCACCTTTATAGTCACCCGTTACATTGTGACGTTTGGTACACCCAAAGCACTCCTACGGTATCCGGAGTTACGATCTCATGGTCTAAGGAAAAGATACTTGACATTGGAAAAGCTCTAGCAAAGCGAATTACGATCTTGTGTTATGCTTAGGATTGGGTCTTGTCCATCAAATCATTCTCCTAATGATGTGATCCGTTATCAATGACATCCAATGTCCATAGTCAGGAAACCATGACTATCTATTGATCAACGAGCTAGTCAACTAGAGGCTCACTAGGGACATGTTGTAGTCTATGTATTCACACCTGTATTACGATTTCCGGATAATACAATTATAGCATGAATAAAAGACAATTATCACGAACAAGGAAATATAATAATAATCCTTTTAATATTGCCTCTTGGGCATATTTCCAACAGTCTCCCACTTGCACTAGAGTCAATAATCTAGTTACATTGTGATGAATCGAACACCAATAGAGTTCTGGTGTTGATCATGTTCTGCTCGCGGAAGAGGTTTAGTCAACGGATCTGCAACATTCAGATCCGTATGCACTTTGCAAATTTCTATGTCTCCATCTTGAACATTTTCACGAATGGAGTAGAAGCGACGCTTGATGTGCCTGGTCTTCTTGTGAAACCTGGGCTCCTTGGCAAGTGCAATAGCTCCAGTGTTGTCACAGAAGAGTTTGATCGGCCCCGACGCATTGGGTATGACTCGTAGGTCAGTGATGAACTCCTTAACCCAAATTGCTTCATGCGCTGCCTCCGAGGCTGCCATGTACTCCGCTTCACATGTAGATCCCGCCACAACGCTCTGCTTGCAGCTGCACCAGCTTACTGCTCCACCATTCAACATATACACGTATCCGGTTTGTGACTTAGAGTCATCCAGATCTGTGTCGAAGCTAGCGTCGACGTAACCCTTTACAATGAGCTCTTCGTCACCTCCATAAACGAGAAACATGTCCTTAGTCTTTTTCAGGTACTTCAGGATATTCTTGACCGCTGTCCAGTGTTCCTTGCGGGATTACTTTGGTACCTTCCTACCAAACTTATGGCAAGGTTTACATCAGATGCAGTACACAGCATGGCATACATAATAGACCCTATGGCTGAGGCATAGGGATGACACTCATCTCTTCTATATCTTCTGCCGTGGTGGGACATTGAGCCGAGCTCAATTTCACACCTTATAATACAGGCAAGAACCCTTTCTTGGACTGATCCATTTGAACTTCTTCAATATCTTATCAAGGTATGTGCTTTGTGAAAGACCTATGAGGCGTCTCGATCTATCTCTATAGATCTTGATGCCTAATATATAAGCAGCTTCTCCAAGGTCCTTCATTGAAAAACTCTTATTCAAGTAGGCCTTAATGCTGTCCAAAATTTCTATATCATTTCCCATCAAAAGTATGTCATCTACATATAATATGAGAAATGCTCTGAGCTCCCACTCACTTTCTTGTAACGAGGCTTCTCCATAAGTGCATAAACCCAAACGCTTTGATCATCTCATCAAAGCGAATGTTCCAACTCCGAGATGCTTGCACCAGCCCATAAATGGATCGCTGGAGCTTGCATACCTTGTTAGCATTCTTAGTGTCGATAAAACCTTTCGGCTGCATCATATACAGTTCTTCCTTAAGATAGCCGTTAAGGAATGCCGTTTTGACATCCATTTGTCATATCTCATAATCATAGTATGTGGCAATTGCTAACATGATTCAGACGGACTTCAGCTTCCCTACGGGAGAGAAAGTCTCATCGTAGTCAACCCCTTGAACTTGTCGATAACCCTTAGCGACAAGTCGAGCTTTATAGATGGTAACATTACCATCCGCGTCCGTCTTCTTCTTAAAGATCCATTTGTTTTCTATCGCTCGCCGATCATCGGGAAGTCTGTCAAAGTCCATACTTTGTTTTCATACATGGATCCTATCTCGGATTGCATGGCTTCAAGCCATTTGTTGGAATCTGGGCCCGCCATCGCTTCTTCATAGTTCGAAGGTTCACCGTTGTCTATCAACATGATTTCCGGGACAGGGTTGCCATACCACTCGGTGTGGAGCGTGTCCTTGTGGACCTCTGAGTTCAGTAGCAACTTGATCCGAAGTACCTTGATCATCATCATTAATTTCCTCTCCAGTCGGTGTAGGCACCACATGAACATTTTCCTGAGCTGCACTACTTTCCGGTTCAAGAGGTAGTACTTCATCTAGTTCTACTTTCCTCCCACTTACTCCTTTCGAGAGAAACTCTTTTTCCAGAAAGGATCCGTTCTTGGCAACAAAGATCTTGCCTTCGGATCTGATGTAGAAGGTATACCCAATGGTTTCCTTTGGGTATCCTATGAAGACGCATTTTCCCGACTTGGGTTCGAGCTTTTCAGGTTGAAGTTTCTTGACATAAGCATCGCATACCCAAACTTTTAGAAACGACAGCTTAGGTTTCTTCCCAAACCATAATTCATACGGTGTCGTCTCAACGGATTTAGACGGCGGTAAATCAGTAAGAGACATCATAGATCGCACCATATCTAATAGAGCGTGATTACGACGTTCCGACACACCGTTACGCTGAGGTGTTCCAGGCGGCGTGAGTTGTGAAACGATTCCACATTTCCTTAAGTGTGTACCAAATTCGTGACTTAAATATTCTCCTCCACGATCTGATTGTAAGAACTTTATTTTTCGGTCACGTTGATTCTCTACCTCATTCTGAAATTTTGAACTTTTCAAAGGTCTCAGACTTGTGTTTCATCAAGTAGACATACCCATATCTACTTAAGTCATCGTGTGAGGTGAGAACATAACGATATCCTCCATGAGCCTCAACGCTCATTGGACCTTTTACATCGGTATGTATGATTTCCAATAAGTTGGTTGCTCGCTCCATTGTTCGGAGAACGGAGTCTTGGTCATTTGCCCATGAGGCATGGTTCGCATGTGTCAAATGATTCATAATCGAGAGACTCTAAAAGTCCATCAGCATGGAGCTTCTTCATGCGCTTGACACCAATGTGACCAAGGCGGCAGTGCCATAAGTATGTGGGACTATCATTATCAACTTTACATCTTTTGGTATTCACACTATGAATATGTCTAACATCACGTTCGAGATTCATTAACAATAAACCATTGACCATCGGAGCATGACCATAAAACATATCTCTCATATAAATAGAACAACCATTATTCTCGGATTTAAATGAGTAGCCATCTCGTACTAAACGAGATCCTGATACAATGTTCATGCTCAAACTTGGCACTAAATAACAATTATTGAGGTTTAAAACTAATCTCGTACGTAAATGTAGAGGTAGCGTGCCGACAGCAATCACATCGACCTTGGAACCATTCCCGACGCGCATCGTCACCTCGCCCTTCGCCGATCTCCGCTTATTCCGCAGCTCCTGCCTTTGTGAGTTACATATATGAGCAACGGCACGGTATCAAATACCCGGGAGTTACTACGAGTCTGGTAAGGTACACATCAATTACATGTATATCAAATATACCTTTAGTGTTGCCGGCCTTCTTGTCTGCTAAGTATTTGGGGCAGTTCCGCTTCCAGTGACCCTTCCCTTTGCAATAAAAGCACTCAGTCTCAGACTTGGGTCCATTCTTTGACTTCTTCCCGGCAACTGGCTTACCGGGCGCGGCAACATCCTTGCCGTCCTTATTGAAGTTCTTCTTACCCTTGCCCTTCTTGAACTTAGTGGTTTTATTGACCACCAACACTTGATGTTCCTTCTTGATTTCTACCTCTGCTGACTTCAGCATTGAAAATACTTCAGGAATAGTTTTCACCATCCCCTGCATATTGTAGTTCATCACAAAGCTCTTGTAGCTCGGTGAGAACGACTGATGGATTCTGTCAATGACCGCCTCGTCCGGGAGGTTAATGTCCAGCTGGGACAGGCGGTTGTACAACCCAGACATTTTGAGTATGTGCTCACTGACAGAACTATTTTCCTCCATCTTACAACTATAGAACTTGTCGGAGACTTCATATCTCTCGACCCGGGCATGAGCTTGGAAAACCAGTTTCAGCTCCTCGAACATCTCATATGCTCCGTGTTGCTCAAAACGCTTTTGGAGCCCCGGTTCTAAGCTGTAAAGCATGCCGCACTGAACGAGGGAGTAATCATCAGCACGAGACTGCCAAGCGTTCATAACGTCTTGGTTCTCTGGGATGGGTGCTTCACCTAGCGGTGCTTCTAGGACATATTGTTTCTTGGCAGCTATGAGGATGATCCTCAGGTTCCGGACCCAGTCCGAATAGTTGCTGCCATCATCTTTCAGCTTGGTTTTCTCTAGGAACACGTTGAAGTTCATGGTGACATGAGCGTTGGCCATTTGATCTACAAGACATTTTGCAAAGATTTTAGACTAAAGTTCATGATAATTAAGTTCATCTAATCAAATTATTTAATGAACTCCCACTCAGATTTGTCATCCCTCTAGTCATCTAAGTGTTACATGATCCGAGTCGACTAGGCCGTGTCCGATCATCACGTGAGACGGACTAGTCATCATCGGTGAACATCTCCATGTTGATCGTATCTTCCATCGACTCATGTTCGACCTTTCGGTCTCTTGTGTTCGAGGCCATGTCTGTACATGCTAGGCTCGTCAAGTTAACCTAAGTGTTTTGCATGTGTAAAACTGTCTTACACCCGTTGTATGTGAGCGTAAGAATCTATCACACCCAATCATCACGTGGTGCTTGAAACGACGAACTTTAGCAACGGCGCCGTTAGGAGAACACTTTCTTGAAATTATTATAAGGGATCATCTTATTTACTACCGTCGTTCTAAGTAAACAAGATGCATAAACACAATAAACATCACATGCAATTATATATGGTAGTGACATGATATGGCCAATATCATATAGCTCCTTTGATGTCCATCTTCGGGGCTCCATGGTCATCTTGTCACCGGCATGACACCATGATCTCCATCATCATGATCTCCATCATCGTGTCTTCATGAAGTTGCTCGCCAACTATTACTTCTACTACTAAGGCTAACACGTTTAGCAATAAAGTAAAGTAATTTACATGGCGTTTCTCAATGACACGCAGGTCATACAAAAAATAAAGACAACTCCTATGGCTCCTGCCGGTTTTCATACTCATCAACATGCAAGTCGTGATTCCTATTACAAGAACATGATCTCATACATCACATATATATCATTCATCATTCATCACAACTTTGGCCATATCACATCACAAAACACTTGCTGCAAAAACAAGTTAGACGTCCTCTAATTGTTGTTGCAAGTTTTACGTGGCTGCAATAGGGTTCTAGCAAGAACATTTTCTTACCTACGTAAAAGCCACAACGTGATTTGTCAACTTCTATTTATCCTTCGTAAGGACCCTTTTCGTCGAATCCGCTCCAACTAAAGTGGGAGAGACAGACACCCGCTAGCCACCTTATGCAACTAGTGCATGTCAGTCGGTGGAACCTGTCTCACGTAAGCGCACGTAAGGTCGGTCCGGCCGCTTCATCCCACAATACCGCTGAAGCAAAATAATACTAGTAGTGGCAAGAAAGTTGACAACATCTACGCCCACAACAAATTGTGTTCTACTCGTGCAATAGAGAACTACGCATAGACCTAGCTCATGATGCCACTGTTGGGGAACGTTGCATAAAATAAAAGATTTCCTACGTTCACCAAGATCCATCTATGACTTCATCTAGCAACGAGTGATAGGATTGCATCTACATACCTTTGTAGATCGCGTGCGGAAGCGTTCAGGTGAACGGGGTTGAGGGAGTCGTACTCGTCGTGATCCAAATCACCGATGACCAAGTGCCGAACGGACAGCACCTCCGCGTTCAACACACGTACGGAGCGGATGACGTCTCTAGCGCCTTGATCCAGCAAGGAGGAGGGAGAGGTTGATGAAGATCCAGCTGCACGACGGCGTGGTGGTGGATGCAGCAGGGTTCCAGCAGAGCTTCGCCGAGCTTCTGCGAGAGGGAGAGGTGTAGCAGGGGAGAGGGAGGCGCCAAGACTTGGGGTGCAGCTGCCCTCCCTCCCCCCCTTTATATAGGCCCCTGTGGGGGCGCCAGCCCTGGAGATGAGATCTCCAGGGGGGCGGCGGCCAAGGGGGAGGCTTGCCCCCCAAGGCAAGTGGGGCGCCCCCTCCCCTAGGGCTCCCAACCCTAGGCACATGAGGGGGGCCCAGGGGGGGGCGCACCAGCCCACCATGGGCTGGTTCCCTCCCCACTTCAGCCCATGGGGCCCTTCGGGATAGGTGGCCCCACCCGGTGGACCCCCGGGACCCTTCCGGTGGTCCCGGTACAATACCGGTGACCCCCGAAACTCTCCCGATGGCCGAAACAGCACTTCCTATATATAATTCTTTACCTCCGGACCATTCCGGAACTCCTCGTGACATCCGGGATCTCATCCGGGACTCCGAACAACTTTCGGTTTGCTGCATACTCATATTCATACAACCCTAGCGTCACCGAACCTTAAGTGTGTAGACCCTACGGGTTCGGGAGACATGCAGACATGACCGAGACGGCTCTTCGGTCAATAACCAACAGCGGGATCTGGATACCCATGTTGGCTCCCACATGCTCCTCGATGATCTCATCGGATGAACCACGATGTCGAGGATTCAAGCAACCCCGTATATAATTCCCTTTGTCAATCGGTATGTTACTTGCCCGAGATTCGATCGTTGGTATCCCAATACCTCGTTCAATCTCGTTACCGGCAAGTCACTTTACTCGTACCATAATGCATGATCCCATGACCAAACACTTGGTCACTTTGAGCTCATTATGATGATGCATTACCGAGTGGGCCCAGTGATACCTCTCCGTAATGCGGAGTGACAAATCCCAGTCTCGATCCGTGTCAACCCAACAGACACTTTCGGAGATACCTGTAGTGCACCTTTATAGTCACCCAGTTACGTTGTGAGGTTTGGTACACCCAAAGCACTCCTACGGTATCCGGGAGTTACACGATCTCATGGTCTGAGGAAAAGATACTTGACATTGGAAAAGCTCTAGCAAAACGAACTACGCGATCTTGTGCTATGCTTAGGATTGGGTCTTGTCCATCACATCATTCTCCTAATGATGTGATCCCGTTATCAATGACATCCAATTTCCATAGTCAGGAAACCATGACTATCTATTGATCAATGAGCTAGTCAACTAGAGGCTCACTAGGGACATGTTGTAGTCTATGTATTCACACGTGTATTACGATTTCCGGATAATACAATTATAGCATGAATAAAAGACAATTATCACGAACAAGGAAATATAATAATAATCCTTTTATTATTGCCTCTAGGGCATATTTCCAACAAATAGATTGAAAGCTTATATGATAAAAGGTAGACCCGGGGGCCATAGGTTTCACTACTGGCTTCTCTCAAGATAGCATAAGTATTACGGTGGGTGAAGAAATTACTGTCGAGCAATTGATAGAAAAGCGAATAATTATGAGATTATCTAGGCATGATCATGTATATAGGCATCACGTCCGTGACAACTAGACCGACTCCTGCCTGCATCTACTACTATTACTCCACACATCGACCGACTCCTGCCTGCATCTAGAGTATTAAGTTCATAAAGAACAGAGTAACGCATTAAGCAAGATGACATGATGTAGAGGGATAAAATCAAGCAATATGATATAAACCCCATCTTTTTATCCTCAATGGCAACAATACAATATGTGCCTTGCTGCCCCTGCTGTCACTGGGAAAGGACACCGCAAGATTGAACCCAAAGCTAAGCACTTCTCCCATGGCAAGAAAGATCAATCTAGTAGGTCAAACCAAACTGATAATTCGAAGAGACTTGCAAAGATAACTCAATCATACATAAAATAATTCAGAGGATATTAAAATATTTCTCATATATAAACTTGATCGTAATCCCACAATTCATCGAATCTCGACAAACACACCGCAAAAAGAGTTTACATCGAATAGATCTCCACAAGAGAGGGGGAGAGCATTGTATTGAGATCCAAAAAGAGAGAAGAAGCCATCTAGCTAATAACTATGGACCCGAAGGTCTGTGGTAAACTACTCACAACTCATCGGAGGGGCTATGGTGTTGATGTAGAAGCCCTCCGTGATCGATTCCCCCTCCGGTGGAGCGATGAGGAAGGCTCCAAGATGGGATCTCGCGGATACAGAAGGTTACGATGGTGGAAATTGTTTTTCGTTGGCTCCCTGGATATTTTCGGGGTACGTAGGTATATATAGGAGGAAGAAGTATGTCGGTGGCCGCTCGAGGGGCCCAGGAGACAGGGGGCGCGCCCAGGAGGGGTGGGCGCGCCCTCCTATCTCCTGGCCGTCTCGTTTGCTTCTTGACTTGCACTCCAAGTTCTCCGGATCACGTTCGTTCCAAAAATCATGCTCCCGGAGGTTTCATTCCGTTTGGACTCCGTTTGATATTCCTTTTCTTCGAAATACTGAAATAGGCAAAAAAACAGCAATACGGGCTGGGCCTCCGGTTAGTAGGTTAGTCCCAAAAATGATTTAAACGTGTAAAATAAAGCCCATAAACATCCAAAAGGGGTAATATAATAGCATGGAACAATCAAAAATTATAGACACGTTGGAGACGTATCAAGCATCCCCAAGCTTAATTCCTGCTCGTCCTCGAGTAGGTAAATGATAAAAACAGAATTTTTTATATGGAATGCTACCTAGCATAATTATCAATGTAATTTTCTTTATTGTGGCATGAATGTTCAGATCCAAATGATTCAAAATAAAAGCTCATATTTACATAAGAAATAATAATACTTCAAGCATACTAATCAAAGTAATCATGTCTTCTCAAAATAACACGGCTAAAGAAAGTTATCCCTACAAAATCATATAGTCTGGCTATGCTCTATCTTCATCACACAAAGTATTTAATCATGCACAACCCCGATGACAAGCCAAGCAATTGTCTCATACTTTAGTAATCTCAAACTTTTTCAACTTTCACGCAATACATGAGCGTGAGCCATGGACATAGCACTATATGTGGAATAGAATGGTGGTTGTGGAGAAGACAAAAAGGAGGAAGATAGTCTCACATCAACTAGGCGTATCAATGGGCAATGGAGATGCCCATTAATAGATATCAATGTGAGTAAGGATTGTCATGCAACGGATGCACTAGAGCTTATAAATATATGAAAGCTCAACAAAAGAAACTAAGTAGGTGTGCATCTAACTTGCTTGCTCACGAAGACCTAGGGCATTTTGAGGAAGCCCATCATTGGAATATACAAGCCAAGTTCTATAATGAAAAATTCCCACTAGTATATGAAAGTGACAACATAGGAGACTCTCTATCATGAAAATCATGGTGCTACTTTGAAGCACAAGTGTGGAAAAAGAGATAGTAGCATTGTCCCTTCTCTGTTTTTCTCTCATTTTATTTTTTGTTTTTCTTTTTTTCCTTTTTTCTCTTTTTTTCTTTGGCCTTTCCTTTTTTTCTTTTTTTCTTTTTAGCCTTTCTCTTTTTTTTTCTTTTTTTTCTTTTTAAAGTCTGAAGTCTCATCCCGACTTGTGGGGGAATCATAGTCTTCATCATCCTTTCCTCACTTGGGACAATGCTCTAATAATGAAGATCATCACACTTTTATTGATTTACAACTCAAGAATTACAACAATACTTAGAACAAAATATGACACTACATGAATGCCTCCGGCGGTGTACCGGGATATGCAATGACCCAAGAGTGACATGTATGAAAATTATGAAGGTGGCCTTGCCATGAATACGATGCCAACAACATGGTCATGCAAAGAGCAATATGACAATAATGATGCGTGCATGGCAATATATCTCGGAATGGCTATGGAAATGCCATAATAGGTAGGTATGGTGGCTGTTTTGAGGAAGGTATATGGTGGGTGTATGGTACCGGCGAAAATTGCGCGGCACAAGAGAAGCTAGCAATGGTGGAAGGGTGGAAGTGCGTATAATCCATGGACTCAACATTAGTCATAAAGAACTCATATACTTATTGCAAAAATCTACAAGTCATCAAAAACCAAGCATTACGCGCATGCTCCTAGGGGGATAGATTGGTAGGAAAAGACCATCGCTCGTCCCCGACCGCCGCTCATAAGGAAGACAATCAATAAATAAATTATGCTCCGACTTCATCACAAAGCGGTTCACTATACGTGCATGCTACGGGAATCACAAACTTCAACACAAGTATTCTTTAAATTCATAATCACCCAACTAGCATGACTCTAATATTACTACCTCCATATCTCAAAACAATTATCAAGTATCAAATTGATCATAGCATCCAATTCACTTTCTAGGATAGTTTTTATTATACCCAACTTGGATGCCTACCATTCCAGGACCAATTGATAACCATAGCAAATACCATGCTGTTCTAAAAGACTCTCAAAATAATATAAGTGAAGCATGAGAGACTATATATTTCTACAAAATTAAGCCACCGCCGTGCTCTAAAAGATATAAGTGAAGCACTAGAGCAAAAACTATCTAGCTCAAAAGGTATAAGTGAAGCACATAGAGTATTCTAGCAAATTCTAATCAAGTGGTCTTCTCCCAAAAGGTGTGTACAGCAAGGATGATTGTGGTAAACTAAAAAGAAAATACTAATATCATACACGATGCTCCAAGCAAAACACATATCATGTGGCGAATAAAAATATAGCTCCAAGTAGAGTTACCGATAAACGAAGACGAAAGAGGGGATGCCTTCCCGGGGCATCCCCAAGCTTAGGCTTTTGGCTATTCTTAAATATCTTGGGTTGCCTTGGTCATCCCCAAGCTTAGGCTATTGCCACTCCTTATTCCATAGTCCATCAAATCTTTACCCAAAACTTGAAAATTTCACAACATAAAACTCAACAGAAATCTCGTAAGCTCCGTTAGCGAAAGAAAGAAAAACCACCACATAAGGTACTGTAATGAACTCATTATTTATTAATATTGGTGTTAAACCTACTGTATTCCAACTTCTCTATGGTTTATAAACTATTTTACTAGCCATAGATGCATCAAAATAAGCAAATAACACGCGAAAAACAGAATCTGTCAAAAACAGAACAGTCTGTAGTAATCTGTAACTAACGCAATTTTCTGGAGCTCCAAAACTTCTACCAAAATAGGAAGTCCTGGACAATTTGTTTATTGATCAGAAGCAAAAAGAATCAACGCAAAAGCACGATCCTGTGATTTACTAAAAAAAATTCTCGTGTGCGCAAAGTTTCTGTTTTTCACCAGAATCAAATCAACTATCATCATAGGTTATCCTATAGGTTCTACTTGGCACAAACACTAATTAAAAGATAAAAACACATCTAAACAGAAGGTATATGATAAATTTATTACTAAACAGAAACAAAAACAAAAAACACAAATAAAATTGGGTTGCCTCCCAACTAGCGCTATCGTTTAACGCCCCTAGCTAGGCATAAAAGCGAAGATAGATCTAAGTAGTGCCATCTTTGGCACTCAATTCATAAGTAGCTTGCATGATAGATTCATAAGGTAATTTAACTTTCTTTTTGCAAAGTGTTCCATGCCTTTCCTTAATGGAAATTGGAATCGAATATTCCCTTCCTTCATATCAATAATCGCGCCAATCATTCTAACGAAAGGTCTACCAAGAATAATAGGGCAAGAAAGATTGCAATCTATATCAAGAACGATAAAATCTATGGGAACCAAATTTCTATTTGCAACAATGAGAACATCATTGATCCTTCCCATTGGCTTTTTAATGGTGGAATCCGCAAGTTGCAAATTTAAAGAGCAATCATCAAGATCATGGAAACCTAGAATATCACATAAAGTTTTTGGAATCGTGGAAACACTAGCACCCAAATCACACAAAGAAAAACACTCATGGTCTTTAATTCTAATATTTATAGTACGTTCCCACTCATCATTAAGTTTTCTAGGTATAGAAACTTCCAAATTAAGTTTTTCATCATAAGATTGCATCAAGGCATCAACGATATGTTTGGTAAAAGCTTTATTTTTACTATAAGCATGAGGAGAATTAACAATGGATTGCAACAAGGAAATACAAACTTCTAAAGAACAATTATCATAATCAAATTCCTTGAAATCCGAGATAGTGGGTTCAATGCTATTTAAAGTCATGACCTCTCCAATCCCACTTTTACCAAATTTAGCATCAATATCTAAAAACTCCGAATTCTTGGGACGCCTTTTAACTAAAGTTGACTCATCTCCAGTCCCATTATTATCAAGATTCATATTGCAAAACAAAGATCTAATAGGAGACACATCAATAACTTTAAGATCTTCATCATTATTTTCATAGAAACTAGAAGAACATGCCTTTATAAAGCAATCTTTTTTAGCACGCAATCTAGCGGTTCTTTCCTTGCACTCATCAATGGAAATTCTCATTGCTTTGAGAGACTCATTGATATCATGCTTAGGAGGAGTAAATCTAAGTTTAAGAGAATCAACATCAAGCGAAAGTCTATCAACGTTCCTAGCCAAATCATCAACTTTGAGCAATTTTTCTTCAAGCAAAGCATTAAAATTCTTTTGAGAAATCATAAATTCTTTCACACTATTCTCAAAATCAGAGGGCATCTTATTGAGATTACCATAAGAATTATTGTTGGAATTTCCATAATTATTAGAGGAATTACTAGGGAACGGTCTAGAATTAAAGTTTCCTCTATAAGCATTGTTTCCAAAACTGTTCCTACCAACAAAATTCACATCCATAGATTCATTATTATTTTCAATCAAAGTAGACAAAGGCATATCATTGGGATCAAGAGGAGTATTTCTAGTAGCAAACAACTTCATAAGTTCATCCATCTTTCCACTCAAAACATTGATTTCTTCTATAGCATGCACTTTTTTACTAGAAGATCTTTCGGTGTGCCATTGAGAATAATTAGCCATAATATTATCAAGAAGTTTTGTAGCATCTCCTAACGTGATTCCCATAAACGTGCTTCCCGCGGCCGAATCTAACAGGTTTCTAGAAGCAAAGTTCAAACCGGCATAAAAATTTTGTATGATCATCCATAAATTCAAACCATGTGTCGGTGTCAAAACCGGCGGATCTCGGGTAGTGGGTCCCGAACTGTGCGTCTAGGCGGATGGTAACAGGAGACAAGGGACACGATGTTTTTACCCAGGTTCGGGCCCTCTCGATGGAGGTAAAACCCTACTCCTGCTTGATTAATATTGATGATATGGGTAGTACAAGAGTAGATCTACCACGAGATCAGAGAGGCTAAACCCAAGAAGCTAGCCTATGGTATGATTGTTGTTCGTCCTATGGACTAAAACCCTCCGGTTTATATAGACACCGGAGAGGGCTAGGGTTACACAGAGTCGGTTACAATGGGAGGAGATCTACATATCCGTATCGCCAAGCTTGCCTTCCACGCCAAGGAAAGTCCCATCCGGACACGGGACGAAGTCTTCAATCTTGTATCTTCATAGTCCAGGAGTCTGGCCAAAGGATATAGTTCGGCTATCCGGACACCCCCTAATCTAGGACTCCCTCAGTTGCCTCCAAACCAGGCTTCAATGACAGCGAGTCCGGCGCGCAGATTGTCTTCGGCATTGCAAGGCGGGTTCTTCTCCGAATTCCATATACCTGTTGAATAGTGTCCGGCTTCTTGTGAATATTGCGCTCCTTGGCTTCCGCGCCCAATAATAGCCATCTTCCACGTGTCAAACGAATGCGAAAAGCCAGGGTGTTTTACATTTACCCCCCTAGCTGCACAAATGAGCTGTCTATTAAAGCGACGAGGATTTAGATCCGAATCACACCATCCTCCCTTCGCGAGCATTCATCGGAGCGCATCCGACAAAGATCCATTCCATCATGGCCAGTCGACACAGCTCCTCCTCTCGCCCTCCCAGCCCTCAGCCTGGAGATTGGGAGAGATGCTCCGTCCCGCACAACGAGCTAGTGACGCTCCAAGCCAAGGGGTTTCTCCCCCCAGCCTACATGGTCCCAGTTCGAGCCGGGCTTGCCACCTATAATGGTGGAGAGCAAGCGGAGAGCGTCCCCAGTCCCTCCAAAGGAGAGCGGGTATGCCTTGTCCCTTACTTGATAAGAGGGCTCGGATTTCCAATTCATCCGTTTCTCCGGGGGCTCCTGGAGTTCTACGGCCTCCAGCTGCACAGCCTTACGCCTACCTCCATATTGCATATTGCGGGCTTCGTAGCCCTTTGTGAGCTGTTTTTGGGCATCGAGGCTCATTTCGCGTTGTGGAAGAAGTTGTTCTGCCTTGTGCCCCGTTCTCAGGAGGGGTCGATATATCAAGTGCGCGGAGCCGAACTATGGCGCATCGCCGGGACCGGATATCTATCCGGAACCCCAAAGAAGGCATCTGAAGACTGGCCTTCAGAATGGTTTTACATAGAAGACGTCCCCCTATCGGATCCTATTCGGATCGGCCTCCCTGAGTTCGATAGTGCTCCTCTGAAGAAGCGCCTAAGCTGGCGTCCACGGAGCCCTCAGGAGGAAAATGACAAGGATGTCCTTTACCTGATGAGCCGGATAAGATTGTTAGCTCATTCCGGACTGACCA
This sequence comes from Aegilops longissima, assembly GCA_021605205.1. Lineage (NCBI taxonomy): Eukaryota > Viridiplantae > Streptophyta > Magnoliopsida > Poales > Poaceae > Aegilops > Aegilops longissima. The sequence continues at coordinate 676,803,467 of CM038680.1, read as the reverse complement.
TGATTGAGGTCATGGCCACATGTATTATGCGGGGGGTGCAGCCTGCTTCAGTATAGAGGCCACCCCATGTGGGATTTCAACGGGGAGGATGATGCCACCCGCTGCGGCCGTAAGGGGCCGGGATCGGTTGCCGCTCTGACGAAGATCTTTTCCGCATTGTACAAGGGAGAAGAGGAGGAATTTCTCCGCGTCAATCCACAGGGCAGATTTTCTATGTACAATCCCCCAAACTGGGTAAGCGGACACTTCTTTTTGCCCATCCGTTCCATATTCCCGTGGTTAAGTATCTCATCTTGTGATTCCAACGCAGGAACTGCGCCAGGCCGTAAAGGATATAAACAGCCTTCCTCCACAACCCGAGGATCCGGAGCGGTCCCTCGATCCGGCCTCCCAAGAGGATCCGGACATATCCGTGGAGCTGATCGATGGGGTATTTTACCAACTGAGCATCGACAATGCCTTGGTGACTATTACAGCCGATTATCCCGGACTGCTCCCCGCCTCATAGGTAACCGAGACCGAAGTCTCAATACTTCAAAGATGATCTGTCCGTGCTTATTTTTTATCACCGCATATGAATGGTGTTTCACAGGGGAGGATCTCGAGGCGGAATGCCGAGCCTGCGGCGACTAGCCAACAAGGGACCGCGAGGGCGGGCAGGCTAAAAAGACACGCAGTCCGGGTCGAGGCACCGGCGCAGCAGTAAGGCGCGCCGCCTTATTCCAAGGTATTATTCTTGCGATGCATACTAACGCCCGTGCTCTTTTTAGGAAAAAGAGGGCTCGTCGGACTATATCCGGAGAGGTTGCCAATCGCGCCTGCACCAGCCAGGCTCCAAAGCCCGGTCCTGAAGCAGAGGCGAACACGAGGCATGCGTCGGGCGCTCCTCCGACAGAGGATGCGGACAGACTGTCCGCCACCAATTCCGAGGTGGAGAGTGCCATGAATCACAGGCGCCGCCGGACAGTTCTTCGCAACGCTTGTTTCTCCCAAGAGGCATTTGATGCCTTCAATTCGGGAGATGCGTACCTCCGTGCCGCTCAAAATTGTCTAGCCAGAGCCATGGAGTAGTATGTGAAAGACATATGGGTGAGAAAATTTGATGGTTATATATGTCAGTAGCCCCCGAGACTTGAAACAGTTAGAATAACTGATTTAAGGATCATTTGTTATATAGGATCTTACAGAAAAGAATACCCAACTGTCCCAGGAGCTGGAAGAGTGCAAAGCCCGACTTGAGCCTGCACTAGCCGCGGCAGGGGAGACCAAGGAGACCCCCTCTGGTAATATATGCTCCGAAAGATAAGTATGTTGTGATGTAACATCCCAAATTTTCAATTTGGAATGTTATACATTAGGTCATCATGCATACCATATTTTTCTCGCATTTTTCCGATCCTAGAAATTTCACGCAACTCAAGGACCCTCGGAGAGAGTTGGAAGTTTCACAATTTTCATATTTGGGAATTCTCAAATTTTGAAAATAGGATCATTGGATTATTTAATTATCTTCATAAAGTTTTTCCTATAAAAATATTTTGAGAGGGAATAATATGACTTTCCCAAACAATTAGGAAAAATGAAGATATTATAAATAAACCAAATTTGGTTTTGGAAGATTTATTTTGCTTAGGCAAAAAATGAGCATTTTTAAAATTTATGCATGTTTGCTGTTTTTAAAGTTCATTTTGTTCGACTCATTTTTAGGAGTCGGGGAAAATTTGTTTTATTTAATTTGGAGTTCATTTGGTATTTTTTTTAATTTGTTTTGGTTTAAGTTTATTTTTAAAAAAAAATTCGCGCCCCCCCCCTGGATCGAGGCCCAGCCAGCCAGGCCCCAGGCCCAGCGCCTCCCGGCCCACCTCCTCCTCCTCCTCACATGCCACCCCATGTGGTGTCCTGACGCAAGACGGCGCCCGCCGCCCGAGTCCCGCCTGACCCGGCGCCCCTTGCCCCCTCCCAAGGAAACCGCCCCCCTTATAACCACCGCCTCTCTCTCACCTCACCCGGAACGCGCCCGCCACCGCGCCCGGCCTTGAACCCCGACGCCGCCGTGGGCGCTTGCCAGGACGCCCCGACGCCACCGCCGCCGCCCCTCGGCCGGACCCGCCGCCCCGCCCGAGCCCCGCTGACCTCACGGACCTCGCCGGCGAGAGCCACCGGAGGTAGCCGCCCGCCACGCCCGATCCGGTTTTCCACCTTGAACCGATCCGGTTTTTATAAAAAAAGTTCGGTTTTTTAAAACCTAGATTGGTTTTATTTTTCGGTTTTCTTATTTAACGAACGCTCACCGAACCGCTCGTTTCAATGAACGCGTTCGTTGGATTCGTTCTGTTAACTAACGCTCGCTATTTAACCCGCTCGTCGTTTTTCTTTTAATCGGATTTAATCCGTTATTTTCTGATTTGATTTCGATCCGATTTTCAAAACTGTTTTATTTCACGCTCGCTTATCGGAATCGGTGATTCAAGCTACTGGAGTTTCAGAACGAAACCGCCGCCCGACTACCCTACTTTCACAGAGTTTTGCCACTGTGAAATTTTGACCTAATTTCAGATTGCTAAACCAAGTCGTTCTCCTCGAGTTTCGACTTTCGATGTTTATTTTGGTTCGATTCTTTTGCAACCAGGGTTCTTAAGTTGAACTTTCTGGTTAGATCTTTTATTCGAGATTTCCCCGTGCATTAGATGAGTACTTATTGTATGCTTGTTGTTTGTCTGCGTTAGATCACCCGGAGTGCGCCGCTTGTTACTTCGAATCTCTAGGACTCGCGGATCATCAGCAAGGCAAGTAACACTTTGATCATACTCTTCTCATACCCAGTTTTTCTGCATTAGATCTATTCCTCAAACACTTGCATGATTAGGATCTAATTAAATTGTGGGTTTGGGAAGTAGATTGAGGTAGTACCTATTACCTGTTTTACTTATGAAACCTTGGGAGTTACTTCACGCTTGCTTATCATGCCATGCTATGCTAGTAGACGTGGATTGGGTGAGTGAATATCCATGACAGATGTGAGATTGTTAATTAATGGTTTATCTAAGGTGGCAACCTAAACACACATCTGGGTGGATTGAGGCACCTGGTTTCCATCAGACTTGCATGTATTTCTTGGACCGCCACCTGTGCTCTAAGGGATCATAAGATTATTCAAACTGAAACTTCCGTGTGCAGCCACAAGCCAATTATGGGCTCTGGCGTAGTTGACTAAGTCGTGCGAACTCTTACGGGTAGGCTAGCTGATGTAGGGGATGTAGGTTGGTACGGTCTACCCACATGTAAGGTGCTAGCGCTTCTGAAAGACTATGTCTCGGTCATCCGCTTCTCAAACACCATGTAGTGCGAGAACCAAGAGGAGGCGATCGAGTCTTGTGGGGAAAAGTCATAAACCTCTGCAGAGTGTATAAACTAATCATGATTAGCCGTGTCCCCGGTTATGGACAATTTGAGTATCCTGTAATTGAATATCATGTGAATCTCAACATGTTACTTCTAAATAAAAGTTATTGGGTTTTGATGAGTACCTTTTAATTGGGATTGAGGATGCTGTCAACCATTCTCAATGTTTAACAACCACCATGATAGTTAAATAAAATTATTCCTTTGATGTAGGGAAAATCAGCTTTATGCAATGTAAATCAGAGAGCCTTACCACCAGCCATATATGCATGTAGTATAGGCTTATTCATTCATTGCTCTTATGTGTTACATTGCCAGATATTCCATGTGTTGATTGTTTGGCTGCAACTTTTCACGCTATGCACTTTTCGCACGACAAGTAAGGTGTTAGGTCGTGGTTCTATACTCGGTGATGCCGTTGGAGTTGATGGACTCGCTTATCTTCCAAGCCTTCCGCTGTTATTATTAGATGGCCTTAAGCCATATTATTGTATTCAGTTCCCTTGTGGACAACGATGTAATAAGTGTGTGATTGCTACTCTGCTATAAATCCTTCAAGCATCTTGTGTGGTGTCAAGATTATCGATCCAGTGGATGACACCGAGCACGAGACTTGATCCATTTGGGTCTGGTCGCTACAGAGAATGGTATCAGAGCACACGCTGACTGTAGGACACGACCACTAAGTTAAAGCCATAGATCACTCTCTCTTCCCATTTTCTAACTCCTCATCTTTTCTACTCTCTTTAGGATGACGGACGCGAAGATCAAGTACACCCAACCGGATGAAGGCACACCTTTTGGATTTCACTTGAAGGAAGTTACTAAGTACTGAACATTGGACTACCAAGTTTCACCGGACTTTCAACGCCACTCGCTCAAGAGGAGCGCTGGAAGATTCATGCTCACGCTCCAGAAGGACATTCGCCCCAATCACCAAGCCTATAGATAGTGTTTTGATTGCACCAACTTGGAGTGCAGGAAAGAGCATGGCAGCTCACATCACCATGGGACGCATTGGAGAAGTTTATCAAGAAGACCTCAAGGACACCATCTACCAGATTTGCGGACGCCGAGATGACAAGCGGGACGTCGTCAACACCAAGAAGGATAGGTCCATTGCAGCTTTCATCCAGAGTTAAACCAGCACATTCGACGCCAGAGAACCAAATGTGCAATGACATGTTGGAGTTGCGAAGACAAAGGAAGGATCATCGAACTGGAAGAAGAACTAAACACTACCCGCAAGGACTACATGGACGAGATCGTAGCTCGGCAAGACACAATAACGATCTTAAGTACGAGATCAAGAGCTCAAGAAGAAGTTGGCGCCAGAATGAAGACCAAGATGTCGAATACCCAATCGACTACATCAACATCGACGACACAGATTCGGATCCAAGTGAACCCGACTTTGAAGACGAAGCTGGAGCAGACATCATGGAGTCTTCCACCGGTTCAAACTAGTAGAAGTCCCCCATATATTAGTAGTATTCCCTCCATGTAAACATTATAGCACACGCACTTTTGCGATAGTTAGATCGTTGTAAGCCCTTGTTTGATTGAATGAAGTGATTTTGTGTGTTTTGCTCATGTGCATTGGGTAGTGGTTCCCCTTATACCTCATTCTATTCTAAATTCTCTTCTTTTCTAAACCCATCAGATGCCTCCGAGACGCGACCCCGGATTCGTTTTTCCGCCAGAGATCACCCAATTGATCCAGCAGCAGAATACCCTGATTCAAACATTGGTGCAGAACAACAACAACAACAACAACCCACCGCCACCACCACCACCTGCGGATCATCGACTCGCTTCCTTAGACTGAACCCGCCGTGTATTCCAAAGAGCACCGAGCCAATTGTAGCAGTATGATGGTGGCTCCGCAAGATAGGAAGGAGCTGACCACTGCAGGATGCATGATGGAGAAAGAGTGAAGTTTGCAGACATCAGCTTGAAGGACCCGCAGCGACATGGTGGGAGAATTTCACAGCCACTTACCCGTGAGACACCGCCACATGGGACCAGTTTCACAAGAAGCCAGACCGCCCATGTTTCAGCAGGAGCCATGGCTATGAAGAAGCGTGAGTTTCGCAACTTACGCCAAGGAGGAAGGACTCACACAAGACGTGGATGACTTTAGCAAATTAGCACGTTATGCCCCGGATGACGCGTTACATGCAGCTAAACAGAGAAGTTTCTAGAAGGACTGAATGATGAGTTCAGATGCCGTTGATGGTAGCAAGTTTCAACAACTACCAGGAGTTAGTAGACCGAGCTCTCATGATTGAAGGGAAGCAGCAGAATTGAGAACTGCAAGCGGAAGTATGGACAAGGGAAGTATAACTCGATCCCACAGAAGCCTCGTTATACCCCTAAATCAGGAATTCAGTTTCAGATACCCATGGAGGAGGTAATTCAGATAACCATAATGGCACCAAGAATGGGAACGGGAATGGAGGAAGCAACGGACAGAACCGCACCAACCCGTCTACACCATCCAAGGTAGACCTGAGTCACATTACTTGCTTTAAGTGCCGCAAGACTGGGCATTATGCAAATGACTGCCTGTAAGGCCGAATGGAAATGGCAATGGAAGCTCTGGAAAGAAGCCCAACCCTTTCAACAGGGGACAAGTGAACCACATTGATGTGGAGGAGGTTGAAGATCAGCCCGATGCAGTAATCGGTAAGTTTTTGGTTAAGTCATTTACTGCAGTTGTTCTTTTTGATACTTTGGTGCATCGCATTCATACATATCAAGGGATTTGTGGATAAGTACAAGTTACCAACCCAAGCCCTTAGGTCACCCATGTTAGTAACCTCACCCGAGCAGAGTACATGGCTAGTAAATGGTGTGATCGACCGCCACTAAGGATTGGACACTATGTTTTCCCTCGCACCTAATAGTTCGGAATCCCAAGGATTGATGTGATATTAGGAATGGATTGGTTATCAAAGTATGGAGGAAACATAGATTGTACCACAAGGTCAATTTTGCTCACCACACCGAAGGAAGAAGGATTAGTACGATTATCACGGCACGAGCCGAGGAGAGCACAAGTTAATTGCTTATCGAGAGTGGTACAGGAAGAAGTACCAGAGTAAAGGATTATCCTGATGTATTTCCTAAGAGTTGCTGTGAATGCCGCGGATAGAGACATTGAATTTTGATCGAGCTGTTGCCGTGAACAGGCCCGATATCGAAACGACAGACAGGATGCCCGCAAAGGATTTGGCGGAAATCAAGAAGCAGATTAAGGAACTATTGGATAAAGGCTTTATTCGCCCAAGTTCTTCACCTTGGGGATCACCCGCTTTATTGGTGGAGAAGAAGGATGGATCTTTGAGAATGGTTGTTGATTACATGGATTGAATGAAGTAACAATCAAGAACAAGTACCCACTACCTATGATAAATGATCATTTGATCGCTTGCAAGGAGCCAAAGTGTTTTCTAAGATCGACTTGCATCGTGGTACCATCGATTGAAGATTCGGGAGCAAGACATACCCAAGACAGCTTTTACCACGAGATATGGACTGATGAGTATACCGTTATGTCATTTGACTGACTAACGACCAGCCTATTTCATGAACCTGATGAACAAAGTGTTTATGGAGTTTTTGGATAAGTTCGTCGTGGTGTTCATTGATGACATTTTGATTTTCTCGAAGAATGAAGAAGAACACAAGGAACATTTGCGATTGGTTTTGGAGAAACTGAGGGAACACCAGTTGTATGCCAAGTTCAGCAAATGTGAGTTTTGGTTAAAGGAAGTTGGATTTCTCGGACATGTTATATCCGGAGAAGGGATAGCAGTTGACCCCACAAAGGTTGAGACCGTAACCAAGTGGGAAGCACCAACGACAGTTGGAGAGATTCGGAGTTTCCTTGGACTCGCAGGATACTACCGAAGATTCATTGAGAATTTCTCAAGGATTGCAAAGCCTATGACAGAATTGTTGAAGAAGGAAAACAAATTCATATGGACCGAGGACTGTGAGGCAAGTTTTCAGGAATTGAAGAAAAGATTGGTTACCTCACCAGTTTGATATTGCGGATCAAACTAAGGATTATGAGGTGTATTATGACGCTTCACGCCGAGGACTTGGAGCAGTGCTTATGCAAGAAGGAAGAGTTGTTTCAGATGCTTCACGACAACTTAAGCCCCATGAGTTGAATTATGCCACTCATGATTTGGAGTTAGCAGCCGCCAGTGCATGCCTTGAAGACGTGGAGACACTTTCTCATTGGAAATCATTGTGAAGTATATACGGATCACAAGAGTTTGAAGTACATCTTCACACGTATGAATTGAATCTCAGACAAAGGAGATGGTTAGAACTTATCAAGGATTATGATATAAGATTGCATTATCACCCGGAAAGGCTAATGTCGAGTCGACGATTGAGCCGTAAGAGCCACGTCAATACCCTAATGATGGGAGGAATACCCAATGAATTAGCCGAGGACCTTCGAGAGCTATGTTTGGAAATAGTTCCTAGAGGCTATGTAGCAGCATTGGAGATTCAGTCGACACTAATGGACAAAATCAGAGAAGCCCAAAAGGCAGATAAGGAAGTTGCCTCTATAAAGGAGAAAATGAGTAAAGGAAAAGCTAAAGGATTTCGAGAGGATGAGCACGATACCCTATGGTTTGAAGACCGTGTTTATGTGCCCAATGACCCAGAGATCAGGAAGTTGATTTTGCAAGAAGCCCATGATTCACCCTATTCGATTCACCCAGGAAATACCAAGATGTATTTGGATTTGAAGAATATTTTCTGGTGGACCGGAATGAAGAAGGATATTGCGGAGTATGTAGCAGTTTTACACGTATGTCAGAAAGTAAAGGCGGAACATCGAAGCCAGCAGGATTGTTACAACCATTGCCGATACCCGAATGGAAGTGGGATAAACTAGGCATGGATTTCATCACAGGTTTGCCAAAGACCCGCTCAGGATATGACTCGATTTGGGTCATAGTCGACCGTTTGACCAAGGTAGCTCATTTCATTCCAGTCAAGACTACCTATAGCAGTGCTAAGTTGGCAAAGATATACATGACCAAAATTGTATGCTTACACGGAGTTCCGAGGAGCATTGTATCAGACAGAGGAACCCAATTTACTTCGAAATTTTGGAACCAGTTGCACGAAACATTGGGAACCCGATTGAATTCAAGACAGCTTTCCACCCACGATCGATGGATGACCGAGAGAGTCAATCAGATTTTGGAGGACATCTTCGAGAGCTTGTGCACTAGATTACGGATCTAGTTGGGATGATAATTTGCCGTATGCAGAATTTTCCTACAACAACAGTTACCAAACCAGCTTAAAGATGGCACCTTTCGAGGCGCTGCATGGAAGAAGGTGCAGGACACCATTGTCATGGGACGAAACGGAGATCGCCGCTTATTTGGACCAGATTTGATTAAGGAGTCTCGAACAGAAAGTTAAGTTGATTCGAGACAGACTCAAGGTAGCCCAGTCCGCATGTAAGAGCTATGCCGATTCAAAGCGCAGCGATTGAGTATGAAATTGGAGATGAGTATATCTCGAGTATCCCGCTTGAGGAGTTAAGCGTTTTGGAGTTAAAGGAAAGTTAGCACCCGCTTCGTTGGACCATATAAGATTTTGCAACGCATGGGAGAAGTTGCGTATAAGTTGGAATTGCGGAAGGACTGTCAGGAGTTCATGATGTATTCCATGTTTCTCGATTGAAGAAATGTCACCCGAGATAGCAGAGGTACCGTTAAGAGACACAGTGCCACCGAAGCAATTCAGTTGAAGGATGACTTGACATATGAAGAAAAGCCGTTAAGATTCTCGATTATGCCAGCAGAGTTACCCGCAGCAAGGTTATCAAGTTTTGCAAAGTTCATTGGAGCCACCACACCGAGGATTAAGCCACCGGGAAAGAGAGGAAGTTTTGCTTAAGGACCACCTCACCTATTTTCTAGTTAACCCGAATCTCGAGGGCTAGATTCATCTTAAGAGGTAGGTTTGTAACATCCCAAATTTTCAATTTGGAATGCTATACATTAGGTCATCATGCATACCATATTTTTCTCGCATTTTTCCGATCCTAGAAATTTCACGCAACTCAAGGAGCCTCGGAGAGAGTTGGAAGTTTCACAATTTTCATATTTGGGAATTCTCAAATTTTGAAAATAGGATCATTGGATTATTTAATTATCTTCATAAAGTTTTTCCTATAAAAATATTTTGAGAGGGAATAATATGACTTTCCCAAACAATTAGGAAAAATGAAGATATTATAAATAAACCAAATTTGGTTTTGGAAGATTTATTTTGCTTAGGCAAAAAAATGAGCATTTTAAAAATTTATGCATGTTTGTTGTTTTTAAAGTTCATTTTGTTTGACTCATTTTTAGGAGTCGGGGCAAATTTGTTTTATTTAATTTGGAGTTCATTTGGTATTTTTTTTAATTCGTTTTGGTTTAAGTTTATTTTAGAAAAAAAAATCGCGCCCCCCTTTCGACCGAGGCCCAGCCTGGCCACTGCCTGCCCAGCCAGCCAGCCCAGCCCGGCGCCTCCCGCCCACCTCCTCCTCCTCCTCACATGCCACCAAGGTGGTGTCCACAAGACGGCGCCTCCCGCCCGAGTCCCGCCCGACCAGCGCTCCCTTGCCCCCTCCCAAGGAAACCGCCCCCCCTTTATAACCACTGCCCCCCCTCTCTCTCACCTCACCGCCGAGCCGCCCGTCACCCGCGCCCGACGCCGAACCCCCGCCGCCGTGGGGACGCCGCCGACGCCCGCCGCCGCCGCCGCCCCTCGGCGCGGACCCCGCCGCCCTCGCCCGAGCCGCGCTGACCCCGCGGACCTCGCCGGCGAGAGCCACCGAGGTAGCCGCCCGCCGCCGCCCGATCCGGTTTCCACCTTGAACCGATCCGGTTTTTATAAAAAAATGTTCGGTTTTTTAAAAACCTAGGTTGGTTTTATTTTTTTCGTTTTCTTATTTAACGAACGCTCACGAACTGTTCGTTTCAATGAACGCGTTCGTTGGATTCGTTCTGTTAATGAACGCTCGCTATTTAACCCGTTCGTCGCTTTTTCTTTTAATCGGATTTATCCGTTATTTTTTCGATTTGATTTCAGATCCGATTTTCAAAACTGTTTTATTTCACGCTCGTTTATCGGAATCAGGTGATTCAAGCGCCTGGAGTTTCGTAACGAAACCGCCGTTCCGACTACCCTACTTTCACAGAGTTTTGCCACTGTGAAATTTTGACCTAATTTCAGATTGCTAAACCAAGTCGTTCTCCCTCGAGTTTCAACTTTCAATGTTTATTTTGGTTCGATTCTTTTGCAACCAGGGTTCTTAAGTTGAACTTTCTGGTTAGATCTTTTATTCGAGATTTCCCCGTGCATTATATGAGTACTTATTGTATGCTTGTTGTTTGTCTGCGTTAGATCACCCGGAGTGCGCCGCTTGTTACTTCGAATCTCTAGGACTCGCGGATCATCAGCAAGGCAAGTAACACTTTGATCATACTCCTCTCATACCCAGTTTTTCTGCATTAGATCTATTCCTCAAACACTTGCATGATTAGGATCTAATTAAATTGTGGGTTTGGGAAGTAGATTGAGGTAGTACCTATTACCTGTTTTACTTATGAAACCTTGGGAGTTACTTCTACGTTTGCTTATCATGCCATGCTATGCTAGTAGACGTGGATTGGGTGAGTGAATATCCATGACAGATGTGAGATTGTTAATTAATGGTTTATCTAAGGTGGCAACCTAAACACACATCTGGGTGGATTGAGGCACCTGGTTTCCATCAGGACTTGCATGTATTTCTTGGACCGCCACCGTGCTCTAAGGGATCATAAGATTATTCAAACTGAAACTTCTGTGTGCAGCCACAAGCCAATTATGGGCTCTGGCGTAGTTGACTAAGTCGTGCGAACTCTTACGGGTAGGCTAGCTGATGTAGGGGATGTAGGTTGGTACGGTCTACCCACATGTAAGGTGCTAGCGCTTCTGAAAGACTATGTCTCGGTCATCCGTTTCTCAAACACCATGTAGTGCGAGAACCAAGCGGAGGCGATCGAGTCTTGTGGGGAAAAGTGCGCAAACCTCTGCAGAGTGTATAAACTAATCATGATTAGCCGTGTCCCCGGTTATGGACAATTTGAGTATCCTGTAATTGAATATCATGTGAATCTCAACATGTTACTTCTAAATAAAAGTTATTGGGTTTTGATGAGTACCTTTTAATTGGGATTGAGGATGCTGTCAACCATTCTCAATGTTTAACAACCACCATGATAGTTAAATAAAAATTATTCCTTTGATGTAGGGAAAAACAGCTTTATGCAATGTAACCGAGAGCCTTACCACCAGCCATATATGCATGTAGTATAGGCTTATTCATTCATTGCTCTTATGTGTTACATTGCCGGCATATTCCATGTCTGACCCGTTTTGGCTGCAACTTTTCACGTTGCAGACTTTTCGAACGATTTAGTAAGGTGTTAGGTCGTGGTTCTATACTCAGTGATGCCGTTGGAGTTGATGGACTCGCTTATCTTCCAAGCCTTCCGCTGTTATTATTAGATGGCCTTAAGCCATATTATTGTGTTCAGTTCCCTTGTGGACAACGATGTAATAAGTGTGTGATTGCTACTCGCTATAAATCCTTCGAAGTACTGTGTGGTGTCAGCATTACTGATCCAGGGATGACACTGAGCACAGAGACTTGATCCATTTGGGTCTGGTCGCTACATGTGAAGTGCGGCATGTGTGCGAATCTGACAATAACATTGCAGATGGCGCCGGAGTAGATCCGGACAAGCAACAACTCTTGCGCCGGTTAAAGGCCGGCGAGAGCGTGCTTTCGAAGGTGAGGCAGGAGAAGAATAATCTCCAAGATGCCAACACCCAGCTGGGCGAGGAACTAAAGGATGTTCGTGCCCAAGTGTCGGACTCCGTTAAGGAGAATCGGCGTCTTCGACGCGGCATGTTTAGTAAGTGCTTGAACGAACTTTGAAAAAGAGTTCGGCGAGGAAGTCGACTAACAGAGTTATGTCTGTAGGTATGCTCACAGGTCGCCCTACAGAGGAAATGCCCGGTTCTACGGGTTCCCTTCTTACCGAGCTCTTACAACTGCAAGAACGAGTTCGGCAGGTGATGAAAGGCGTCGCCCAGGCCTTGTGGCCATCTGTCACCATGCCCGAAGGCCTTGGAGAGCTTGCAGAGAGGCTTAAGGGAGCGCGGCGGCGCTTCCGATTATGGAAGATATCGGCCTGCCGTCAAGGCGCCAGGGAGGCCTGGGCCATGGTGAAGACGCGGTACACGAAGGCTGACCCAAACTACATGGCCGAGGTCAGACCTGTGGGGCCTGATGGGAAGGAGATCCCTGTGAGCTTAGTGTACGGCCAGGTAGAGTTGGCCGCCAAATATTCCCAACAGGACTATAAACTAGACAGCCTATTGGATGGTATTGAAGAGGAATATACCCAGTCAAATTGACTATGTAATTTAAGATGACATGTAAAAATGCCTTCTAGCCGGATTGTAGATCGTTTGTCATGGCGGACCTTTTCGCTTCAACCTCGGGACCCGATAGTCCGGAGTGTGTCCGAATACCCTCTCGGTTATGTAAGAACCGGGGCATGCGTGGAGACCAGGCTGTTGGAAATATGCCCTAGAGGCAATAATAAAATGCTTATTATTATATTTCATTGTTCATGATAATTGTCTATTGTTCATGCTATAATTGTATTAACTGGAAACCGTAATACATGTGTGAATACATAGACCACAACATGTCCCTAGTGAGCCTCTAGTTGACTAGCTCGTTGATCAATAGATGGTTATGGTTTGATGACCATGGACATTGGATGTCATTGATAATGGGATCACATCATTAGGAGAATGATGTGATGGACAAGACCCAATCCTAAGCATAGCACAAGATCGTGTAGTTCGTTTGCTAAAAGCTTTTCTAATGTCAAGTATCATTTCCTTAGACCATGAGATTGTGCAACTCCAGGATACCGTTGGAATGCTTTGGGTGTGCCAAACGTCACAACGTAATTGGGTGGCTATAAAGGTGCACTACGGGTATCTCCGAAAGTGTCTGTTGGGTTGGCACGAATCGAGACTGGGATTTGTCACTCCGTGTGACGGAGAGGTATCTCTGGGCCCACTCGGTAATGCATCATCATAATCAGCTCAATGTGACTAAGTAGTTAGTCACGGGATCATGCATTACAGAACGAGTAAAGTGACTTGCCGCTAACGAGATTGAACGAGGTATTGGGATACCGACGATCGAATCTCGGGCAAGTAATGTACCGATTGACAAAGGGAATTGTATACGGGATTGCTTGAATCCTTGACATCGTGGTTCATCCGACGAGATCATCGTGGAACATGTGGGAGCCAACATGGGTATCCAGATCCCGCTGTTGATTATTGGCCAGAGAGCTGTCTCGGTCATGTCTGCATGATTCCCGAACCCGTAGGGTCTACACACTTAAGGTTCGGTGACGCTAGAGTTGTTATGGGAATTAGTGTATAGTTACCGAATGTTGTTCGGAGTCCCGGATGAGATCTCGGATGTCACGACGAGTTCCGGAATGGTCCGGAGGTAAAGATTTATATATGGGAAGTCCTATTTTGGCCACCGGAAAATGTTCGGGATTTTTCGGTATTGTACCGGGAAGGTTCTAGAAGGTTCGGAGTGGGGCCCACCTGCATGGGGGACCCACATGAACGTGGTAGTGGGGCAAGGCCCACACCCTGGTCAAGGCGCACCAAGATCCCCCTTAGAAGGAATAAGATCATATCCCAAGGGATAAGATCAAGATCCCTAAAAAATGGGGATAACAATCGGTGGGGAAGGAAATGATGGGATTTCTTTCCTCCCACCTTTGCCAACGCCCCAATGGACTTGGAGGGCAAGAAACCAGCCCCCTCCACCCCTACATATAGTGGGGAGGTGCATGGGAGCTTCACACCTTCCCTGGCGCAGCCCTCTCCTCCCAACACCTCCTCCGTAGTAGTAGTGCTTGGCGAAGCTCTACCGGAGAACTGCAAGCTCCACCACCACGCCGTCGTGCTGCGGAGCTCTCCTCAACTTCTCCTCTCCCTTGCTGGATCAAGAAGGAGGAGACGCCCCGGCTGTACGTGTGTTGAGCGCGGAGGCACCGTTGTTGGTGCTTAGATCGATTCGCCGCGATCTGAATCGCTTAGTGAACGACTCCACCGACCGCGTTCTTGCAACGCTTCCGCATCGCGATCTTCAAGGGTATGAAGATGCACTCCCCTCTCTCTCGTTGCTAGTTACTCCATAGATTGATCTTGGTGATGCGTAGAAAATTTTGAATTTCTGCTACGTTCCCCAACACAGGCGTAGGGGTCATTAGTGCTTGAACAGACAAGTGCCCAACTAGTTATGTTATATTACATGGTTAGTGTCAGTGTCAAAACCGGCGGATCTCGGGTAGGGGGTCCCGAACTGTGCGTCTAGGCGGATGGTAACAGGAGACAAGGGACACAATGTTTTTACCCAGGTTCGGGCCCTCTCGATGGAGGTAATACTCTACTCCTGCTTGATTAATGTTAGACTGTACTGCTCTTGTATATCGCATGTGTATACTTATAGCCGCTGGCATACGGTGTAGAGCATGCGTGTGATCATGGCGCCCTCCTGCAGTGTTAGTGGCGCACGATCTCTAGTAGTGGAGCACCCATGATCTCCCTGGGCTGCCGTTCTGTAAGTGTATATATGGCACTGCCTAGAGCATAATCAAGTGTTGTGATCAGTTCTCCCTAATCCTCTCAGTTTACATGGTATCAGACTCCCCCGACCAGCTCAATCCTCTTGCGCCGATCGCCGATCTTGCTTCGCCGCCATGGACGACAACCTGTGCGTCTCTCCTCGCTCCTCTCAAGACGGGCGCCGACGGTGTTCTTCACGCCGCTCCCTAGCCGACGCACCACCACCACCTCCCGCCGACGCTGCTGCCATTGCTGCGGTTCCTGCCGCCCAGTGCTTCCCGCTTGCGCGCTTGCGCTGCGCCCTCCGTCCCGCCCTCCGTCCCGTCCGCCATGTTCCCGCTACTCTCGACCTCCTCGCGGCAACTACACGCAGATGGCGCCGCCCGCCGACACCATCGTCGGCATGTTCGCCTCCGCGACCACGCCGACCGCGGCCGCCCACCGCCACGGCGATCCAGTGGGACATGGCGACCACGCCAGGTGCAATCGCTCTACACCACCATTTCGCCAGAGCTCCTCGACGCCGTCATGCAGCCGGACGACACCGCGCCACCGTCGGGCGGCCGCCGACGGATCTTCCGTGACAACCAGCTTGTTTCGCGCCGCCTACCTCGACGCCGAGTATCACGCCGCGCTCGTGGCGACATATGACGGTCATGGCATACTGCACCAAACTCAAGCAGTTCATCGATCAAGCCGGACCTCGGCGGCGGTGACCGAGCCGCAGCAGTCTTCAACCTCCTCCGCGCCTGAACCGGCAAGTATTCACTCCGCCATCCCACATCACTTCATAGGTCCGCGCCCTTCCTTCCTGCAGGTGCGCTCCTTCCTCCTGCTTGAAGAGCACCGCGCCGAGCAGTCCGCCGCCAAGCAGTCCGTGCGCTCGTAGCGGGCGCGGCCGCTTCGCTCGACACCAACCGCGCCCCGCCCAGCAACACCAACCAGCGCGGCGCCGCTGCCGCCATGGACGCGAAGCGGGCGCGGCGGGGCTCCTCCGCCATCTCCTTCGCTCCCGTCCTCCGACGTACCCAGCGCCGGCGCCCGTGCCAACTCGTGGATGGCTCGTTCAGGCTCGCCGATGGCTCGGCGGCGCGCCGGCTGGCGTGCTCGCCCACGCCACGCACACCGCACCAGCAAGCCACGTTCGCGGCTCCGTCGCCGCCACCGCTTCGCCGACGGCTACGGACTCCTCCTCCTGGTACGCTGCCGCCCCTCCGGCTTCGCAGCCCCGAGCGAAGCTCGTCTGCGCCTCCTCACCAGGCTCGACATGGCCTCGCTGCATGCCGGCCTTCACAGCGCCTCGGCCGCCCTTCGTCCTCCGGGAGTGCACCGGAGTGGTACCGACTCGGCGCGGCGTCCCACATGACCTCCTCGCCGGTAACCTTCTCTCTCTGCCGCCTCTTCATCGATGCATGCATCATCGCCGGCAGCGGCAGCGCCGCCCATCACCCATGTTGGCACTGGCTCGTTGATCACCGCACATCCCTATCCTCTTCGCAATATTCTCGCTTTCTCCTTCTCTTGTCAAAATCTACTTTCAGTTCGCCACTTTGCCGTGATTATCCCATCTCTGTTGAATTTGACGCGTGGCTTTTCTCGTAAAGGACCTTCAACCAGGTGGTGATTCTCGATGTGATTCCGACGGCGACCTCTACCCGCCAGTGCCCACCTCCCTCCTCGTGCATCTTCGCGGCCGCTGCGACCGACCTGTGGCACCAACGCCTTGGGCATCCCGGTGCTACTCGCTCGCGCCATCGCCGATGATCTACACTGAGTTCAGCCGCGAGCCGCCCTTCCATCATGCATGCCGCTTAAGCAAGCACACTAGACTTCCGCTTCAGTCATCTAGCACCACTAGCTTTTTTCCTTTCCAGCTTTTACATCTTGATGTATGGACATCTCCGCTGTAAGCATCTCAGGCTATCAATTTTACTTAGTTGTGCTCGATGATTTCAGTCACTACGTCTGGACGCTCCTCCAAACATAAGTCTGAAACTCTCTCTGTCCTCACCGATTTCTTCGCTATGTTCAGACCAGCCCAGCTTCCTGTCCTTGCGCTCGCATGCATAACGGCGCTGAAGTTCGACAGCGCCGCCGCGCGCGCTTTGCTTGCACGCCATGGCACTCATTTCCGCCTCACCTGTCCGTACACAAGCCAGCAGAACAGCAAGGCTGAATGTGTCCTTCTTGACGCTCAACGACGGGTGCGCCGCTCCTCTGTCATTCTTCGATGCCGCGCGATTCTGGGCCGAGGCCTCAACACCTCCACATACCTCATCAATCGTCGGCCGTGTTGCCGTGCTCGGCGCGTGCACTCCGCACGAGCTTCGCCGTGTCGCCCGGACTACTCCCAGCTCCGCGTCTTTGGATGCTTGTGCTATCCGAATATCACTGCTACTACTCGCCACAAGCTTGAGCCTCGGTCCATTGCCTGCGTCTTCCTCGAATATCCTTCTGATCACCGGGGTTTTCGCTGCTTTGATCCGGTCTCACGCCGCGTCCTGACTTCCCGCCATGTCCTCTTTCATGAAACAGTCTTTCCCTTCTCAACACCACCGCTGCTCCTTCGCCCACGCAGCTGCATCGCTTCGCCGCCACCTGTCCCGCAGGTCCCGCCGTGATCGGGAGCCGTGGTGTGCCGCGCTTTTGCCTGGTTCAAGCTCGGCGTTGGATCCTCATCGGCGCCTCGGCGCCGCCGCGCTAAGCGCGCCTTGACATATTCAAGCTCCACCATCGGATCTCCCACGACCGGCTCGTCTTCACCGCCTGCTGCCCCGCGCAGCCCCGGTCCCGCCGCGGGCTCTTCAACGGGCGGCTCGGCCACGTCTTCTTCAAGCTTCTTCGCCCATCGGACGCCGCTGGCGTTTCCACCAATAGCGCGCGCAGCACCGGCGCCAGCGCGCACCGCCTGTCGCGCCACCGGCGCCCATGGTCACGCTGGCTCAACGCGGCATCTTCCGCCCAACCGCGCTATTACGACGCGCCGCTGCCTCGACATCTCCTTCCTCGACGTCCTCGTCGGTCTCGCCGGTTCCCAGCTCCGTCGCGCTGCCGTCCGCGACCCGCATTGGCTTGCCGCCATGCAAGATGAGTACGACGCCTCATCCGCAACCGCACGTGGGAGCTGGTGCGCCCCGGTGCTAACTTGATCACCGGAAATGGATCTTCAAGCACAAACCGACACCAGCCGCACGCTGTTCGCTATAAAGCACGCTGGGTCGATGCGTGGTTTCCGCCAACGCGCCGGCATCGACTACGGCGAAACGTTCTCCACCGTCGTCAAGCCGGCGTCGATCCGTACGGTGCTCACCCTGGCCGCGTCGCATGGCTGGCCCGTGCACCAACTCGACATGTCCAACGCGTTTCTTCACGGCACCTTGGAGGAGGAGGTTTACTGCCTGCAGCCTGCCGGCTTTGTCGACCAGCCAAGCGAACACGTCTGCCGCCTCTCCAAGTCCTCAGACGGGCTGAAGCAGCGCCTGTGCCTGGTTCCTCCGCTTCGCCAGCTTCGTTTCGCTCGATCGGCTTCACAGCCACGCTGCCGACTCTTCGCTCTTCACGTTCGCACGCAGCAACGACACGGGCGTTCCTCCTCCTCTACGTCGGCGACATCGTGCTCACACGCGTCCTCGCACGCCGTGCTCCACCGAGTCATCGCGCCTCATTTGGCGAAGTTTGCGATGAAGGACCTGGCTCCTCCACTTCTTCCTCGGGATCCGTGTCCACGCACCTCGGCTGGGTTCTTCCTGCCCCAGCACCAAGACGTTGAAGAACTCCTGGATCGTGCGGCATGGACACTGCCGTCCCTCGCCGACGCCCATTGACACGAAGAGCAAGCTTCCCTCGCTGACGGGCGTGCGGTCATCGACCGTCCGCTGCGTCGGAGCATCACCGCGCTCTCAAGACCTCACCATCACGCGCCCGAGATCGCCTACACCGTGCAGCAGATATGCCTCCACATGCATGACCCGCGCGAGTGCCATCTCGCTTCGTCTGCGCGTGCTCCGCACGTCTTGGCGCTCGTGTGCCCTCGGCCTTCATCTCGCGCTCGAGCACTCACGGAGCTCCGTGCATTCACCGGCGCGGACTGGGCCGGCTGCCCGACACGCGCCGCTCCACGTCCGGCTTCGTGTTTACCTTGGCGATGCACTCATCTCCTGGTCCTCCAAGCGCCAAGCAACCGTCTCGCGATCCAGCGCCGAGGCGAATACGCGGCGTCACCAACGCCGTTGTTGAGTGCATTTGGCCGCCAGCTCCTCGTGAGCTCTTCGCTCCGGTGACCAAGGCGACACTCGTGTATCTGCGACAACGCGTGTCACCCGTCTACTTGTCGGCCAACCCGTGCATCATCGACGGACCAAGCACGTGGAGCTCGACATCCTCTTCGTCATGGCGAAGTCCGCCTCGGCCAGTTTCGTGTTCTTCACGCCCCCCCGCGTCAACAACTCACCGACATCATGACCAAAGGCCTGCCGTCGGGACGCTTTTCTCGGAGTTCGATCCGTCTTTGCATCATTTGGCGGCAGCGTCCATTGCGGGGGTGTTAGACTGTACTTCTCTTGTATATCGCATGTGTATACGTATAGCCGCTGGCATACGGTGTAGAGCGTGCGTGTGATCGTGGCGCCCTCCTGCAGTGTTAGTGGCGCACGATCTCTAGTAGTGGAGCACCCATGATCTCCCTGGGCTGCCGTCCTGTAAGTGTATATATGGCACTGCCTAGAGCATAATCAAGTGTTGTGATCAGTTCTCCCTAATCCTCTCAGTTTACAATTAATATTGATGATATGGGTAGTACAAGAGTAGATCTACCACGAGATCAAGGAGGCTAAACCCTAGAAGCTAGCCTATGGTATGATTGTTGTTGTGTCCTACGGACTAAAACCCTCCGGTTTATATAGACACCGGATAGGTTAGGGTTACACAGAGTCGGTTACAATGGTAGGAGATCTACATATCTGTATCGCCAAGCTTGCCTTCCACGCCAAGGAAAGTCCCATCCGGACAAGGGACGAAGTCTTCAATCTTGTATCTTCATAGTCTTGGAGTCCGGCCGCGACGATAGTCCGGCTATCCGGACACCCCCTAGTCCGGGACTCCCTCAGTAGCCCCCGAACCAGGCTTCAATGATGATGAGTCCGGCGCGTTGATTGTCTTCGGCATTGCGAGGCGGGTTCTTCTCCAGATTCCATATACTTGTCAAATAGTGTTCGGCTTCTGATAAATGCTGCGTTCTTCAGCTTCTACGCCCGCCATGGCCGCAAAGGGCCGGAATCGGTCACCGAACTGGTGAAGACCTTATCTGCCATGTACAAAGGAGAGGAGGAAGATTTCCTCCGTCTCAACCCACTGGAGGAGTTTTCTTCGAGTAATCCTTGAAGCTGGGTAAGCAAACATCTTTGTGATCTGTCCGATCCATGTTCCCGTAGTTAAATATCTCATTTCATGGTTTTTGCGCAGGAACTGCGCCGGACTGTGGAGAAGATACACAGCCCGCCCCCACAACCCGAGGATCCGGAACGGTCCCTCGATCCGACCTCCGAAGAGGATCCGGATATAAAGGTGGAGTTGATCGATGGGGTATTCTACCAACTTAGCATCGACAATGCGTTGGTCGCCATTACGGCTGATTACCCCGGAATATTTCCGGCCTCACAGGTAAATGAGACCGAGATCCCAAAATCCTGATAACGACCCATCCATGCTTTATTTTTTATCACCGTACTTCGCAGGGGGTACCTTCGAGGCAGGAAGCTAAGCCTGCGGCGGCTGGCCAACAAAAGGCAGTGCGGCCCCGCAGGTTAAATAGAAGTGCGGTCCGGATCGAAACTCCGCCGCAACGGTATGGCTTGTCACCATACTTCCCAGGATTGATTCCTGGAAGGCGTACTAACGTTGATCCCCTTTTCAGGAAAAAGAGCGCTCGCCGGACTGAATCCGGAGAGGTTGCCGATCAAACCTTCACCGAACAGGCTTCAAAGCCGGGTCCGGAGGCTGAGGCGAGCACGAGATGTGCGTCGGACGCTCCTCCGACAGAGGATGCCGACAGGTTGTCCGCCACCAATTCCGAGGTGGAGAGCGCCTTGAACTACAGGCGCCGCCGGACAATTCTTCGTGACGCGTGTTTTTCCCAGGAGGCCTTGAATGCCTTTAATTCGGGAGATGCGCACCTACGTGCCGCTCAAGATGGACTAGCCAGAGCCACGGAGCAGTATGTGAAGGACATACGGGTAAGTAAATTTGTGATTATATATGCCACGGTAGCCCGAGACTTAAAATAGTTAGAATAACTGATTTAAGGATCATTTGTTATGCAGGATCTTACAAAAAAGAATACCCGACAGTCCCAGGAGCTAAAAGAGTGCAAAGCCCAACTTGAGGCCGCACTAGCCGCTACAGGGGGAGCTACTGAGACCCCCGCTGGTAATATACGCTTCGAAAGATAAATAATTCAGGAAGTGCGGCGTGTGTGTAAAGTGACAAAAACATTGCAGATGGCGCCGGACTGGATCCGGACAAGCAACAGCTCTTACGCCAGTTAAAGTCTGGCGAGAGCGTGCTTACGAGGGTGCGGCAGGAGAAGAATAACCTCCAAGACGCCAACACCAAGCTGGGTGAGGAACTGAAGGACGTTCGTGCCCAGTTATCTGACTGCGTAAAGGAGAATCGGCGGCTTCGTCGCGGCATTTTCAGTAAGTGCTTGAGCGAACTTTGAAAGAGTTCGGCGAGGAAGGCGACTAACATAAACATGTATGTAGGTTTGCTCACGGGTCGTCCTGAGGAGGAGATGCCCAATTCTTCGGGTGATCTCCTTCCCGAATTGCGTCGGCTACCTGAACGAGTCCGGCGGTGATGAAAGGCATCGGCCAAGCCTTGTGGCCATCTATCTCCCTGCCCGAAGGCATTGGGGAGCTGGCGGAGTGGCTTCAAGGTGCACGGCGGCGCTTCCGGCTATGGAAGATATCGGCCTGCCGTTAAGGCGCCAGGGAGGCCTGGGCCATGGTGAAGACACGGTACACGAAGGCTGACCCAAACCACACGGCCGAGGTCGGACCTGTGGGGCCGGATGGGATGGAGATCCCTGTAAGCTTAGTGTACGGCCAAGTTGAATTGGCCGCCAAGTATTCCCAGCAAGATTGTAAATTAGATAGCCTATTAGATGGCATTGAGGAGGAATACAATGAGTCGAATTGACTATGTAAAAATATGACATGAAAGAAATGTCTTCTAGCCGGATTGTAGATCGTTTGTCGTAGCGGACCTTTTCGCTTCAACCTCCGGACCCAATAGTCCAGAGTGTGTCCGAATACCTTCGTGGTTATATAAGAACCGTGGTATGCATGGAGACAAGGCGTAGGGGTCATTGTTGCTGTATTAGACAAGTGCCCAACTAGTTATGCTATATTACATGGGTAGTAAGAAGCATCTTCCAGGGAGAATAGTTCCGTTAAGGGTTCCTTTCGCTGGGGTGCATGCCCTAAAGTGCATGTCAAAGCTGCTATGAAAGCAGAAAATCATCTGGGGACCGATGGGTAAAAGGTTAAAAATCATCTTTCGATTCACCGACCGAATATTCCCTTAAGAACGCTAGCTTTTGGCTTCACCCAGTCTGAGGTACACATCCGGCTGACCCGGTTGAAGGAAATATGCCCTAGAGGCAATAATAAATGTTATTATTTATTTCCTTATATCATGATAAATGTTTATTATTCATGCTAGAATTGTATTAACCGGAAACATAATACATGTGTGAATACATAAACCTACAGAGTGTCACTAGTATGCCTCTACTTGACTAGCTCATTAATCAAAGATGGTTATGTTTCCTAACCATGAACAAGGAGTTGTTATTTGATTAATGGGATCACATCATTGGTTGAATGATCTGATTGACATGACCCATTCCATTAGCATAGCACCTGATCGTGTAGTTTGTTGCTAGTGCTTTTCTTCATGACTTATACATGTTCCTATGACTATGAGATTATGCAACTCCCGTTTGCCCGAGGAACACTTTGGGTGCTACCAAGCGTCACTGGCGAGCTGGGTGATTATAAAGGTACATTACAGGTGTCTCGAAGGTACATGTTGGGTTGGCATATTTGAGATTAGGATTTGTCACTCCGATTGTAGGAGAGGTATCTCGGGCCCTCTCGGTAATGCACATCACATAAGCCTTGCAAGCATTGCAACTAAATGTGTTAGTTGTGAGATGATGTATTACGGAGCGAGAAAAGAGACTTGCCGATGCGAGATTGAACTAGGTATTGGATACCGACGATCGAATCTCGGGCAAGTAACATACCGATGACAAAGGGAACAACGTATGTTGTTATGCGGTCGACCGATAAAGATCTTCGTAGAATATGTAGGAGCCAATATGGGCATCCAGGTCCCGCTATTGGTTATTGACCGAGAGGTGTCTCGATCATGTCTACATAGTTCTCGAACCCGTAGGGTCCGCACGCTTAACAACGTTTGATGGCGGTCATAATGAGTTTATAAGTATTGATGCACGAAGGTTGTTGAGTCCGGATGTGATCACGGATATGACGAGGAGTCTCGAAATGGTCGAGACATAAAGATTGATATATTGAAGCCTACATTTGGACATCGGAAGGTTCCGAGTGAAATCGAGAATTATCGGAGTACCGGAGGTTACGGAACCCCGGGAACTACATGGGCCCATAGTGGGCCTTGGAAGAAAGGAGAAGGGCCAGCCCTAGGTGGGCGCCCCCCTTCCCTAGTCCTATTAGGACTAGGAAAGGTGGGCCGCCCCTCTCTCTCTCTCCCCTCGGAATCCTATTCCAACTAGGATTGGGGGAGTCCTACTCGGAGGAGTAGGACTCCTTAGTCGCCTCCTCCTCTTGGCGGCCACCTCCCCTTGGCTCCTTTATATCTGAGGCAGGGAGCACCCCAATACACACAAGTTGATTTCCTTAGCCGTGTGCGGTGCCCCTTCCACCATATTCCACTTGGTCATATCGTCGCGGAGCTTAAGCGAAGCCTGCGCGGGAGAAGTCATATCGTCATGAGCTTAGGCGAAGCCTGCGTCGGTGGAGCATCATCATCGTCACCACGCCGTCGGTTGACGGAACTCATCCCGACACTTTGCTGGATCGGAGTCCGGGATTGTCATCGGGCTGAGCGTGTGCAGAACTCGGAGGTGCCGTCGTTCGGTGCTTGGATCGGTCGGATCGTGAAGACGCGTCGACTACATCAACAGCGTTGTTATAACGCTTCCGCTTTCGGTCTCACGAGTGCGTGGGACGGTCACTCTTCCCTCGTTGCTATGCCATCACCATGGTCTTGCGTGATCGTAGGAAAATTTTTGAAATTACTCGTTCCCCAGCGGTGGCATCGAGCCTGGTTTTATGCGTTGATGTCATATGCACGAGTAGAACACAAGTGAGTTGTGGGCGATACAAGTCATACTGCCTACCAGCATGTCATACTTTGGTTCAGCGGTATTGTGAGATGAAGCGCCCGGACCGACATTACGCGACGCTTACGCGAGACTGGTTTCACCGCTGTGAGCACTCGTTGCTTAAAGGTGGTGGCGGGTGTCTGTCTCTCTCACTTTAGTTGAATCGAGTGTGGCTACGCCCGGTCCTTGAGAAGGTTAAAGCGGAGTCTATTTGACGAAATATCGTTGTGGTTTTGATGCGAGGTAAGAACGGTTCTTGCTCAGCCCGTAGCAGCCACGTAAAACTTGCAACAACAAAGTAGAGGACGTCTAACTTGTTTTTGCAGGGCATGTTGTGATGTGATATGGTCAAGACGTGATGCTATATCTTATTGTATGAGATGATCATGTTTTGTAACCGAGTTATCGGCAACTGGCAGGAGCCATATGGTTGTCGCTTTATTGTATGAGATGCAAACGCCATGTAATTGCTTTACTTTATCACTAAGGAGTAGCGATAGTCGTAGAAGCAATAGTTGGCGAGACGACAACGATGCTACGATGGAGATCAAGGTGTCGCTACCGGTGGCGATGGTGATCATGGCGGTGCTTGGAGATGGAGATCACAAGCACAAGATGATGATGGCCATATCATATCACTTATATTGATTGCATGTGATGTTAATCCTTTATGCATCTTATTTTGCTTTGATTGACGGTAGCATTATAAGATGATCCTTACTAAATTATCAAGAAGTGTTCTCCTGAGTATGCACCGTTGCGAAAGTTCTTCGTGCTTTGAGACACCACGTGATGATCGGGTGTGATAGGTTCTACGTTCAAATACAACGGTGCAAAACAGTTGCACACGCGGAATACTCAGGTTATACTTGACGAGCTATGCATATAAGATATGACCTCGGAACACGGAGACCGAAGGTCGGCGTGAATCATATAGTAGATATGATCAACATATTGATGTTCACCATTGAAACTACTCCATCACACGTGATGATCGGTCATGGTGTAGTTGATATGGATCACGCAATCACTTAGAGAATTGGAGGATATTTTTCTAAGTGGGAGTTCTTAAGTAATATGATTAATTGAACTTAAATTTATCATGAACTTAGTACTGATAGTATCTTGCTTGTCTATGATGTGTAGATAGATGGCTCGTCTGTTGTTCCGTTAAATTTTAATGCGTTCCTTGAGAAAGCAAAGTTGAAAGATGATGGCAGCAATTACACGGACTGGGTCCGTAATTTGAGGATTATCCTTATTGCTGCACGGAAGAATTACGTCCTGGAAGCACCGTTAGGTGCCAGGCCTGGTGCAAGGGCTGCGCCGAAGTTGTGAACGTCGGCAAAGCAAAGCTGATGACTACTCTATAGTTCAGTGTGCCATGCTTTACGGCTTAGAACCGGGACTTCAACGTCGTTTTGAACACCATGGAGCATATGAGATGTTCCAGGAGTTGAAGTTAATATTCAAGCGAATGCCGGATTGAGAGATATGAAGTCTCCAATAAGTTCTATAGCTGTAAGATGGAGGAGAATGGTTACGTCGGTGAGCATATACTCAGAATGTCCGGATATAACAATCACTTGATTCAACTGGGAGTTAATCTTCCGGATGATTGCGTCATTGACAGAATTCTCCAATCACGCCACCAAGCTACAAGAGCTTCGTGATGAACTATAATATGCAAGGGATGACCAAAACTATGCCCGAGCTCTTCGCGATCTGAAAGCAGCGGAGGTAGAAATCAAAAGGAGCATCAAGTGTTGATGGTTAACAAAACCACTAGTTTCAAGAAAAGGGCAAAGGAAAGAAAAGGAAACTTCAAAAAGCGGCAAGCAAGTTGCTGATCAAGAGAAGAAACCCAAGTCTGGTCCTAAGCCTGAAACCGAGTGCTTCTATTGCAAGCAGGCTGGTCCTTTGGAGCGGAACTGCCCCAAGTATTTGGCGGATAAGAAGGATGGCAAGGTTAACAAAGGTATATGTGATATACTTGTTATTGATGTGTACCTTACTAATACTCGCATAGCACCTGGTATTTGATCTTGGTTCATTGCTAATATTTGCAACTCGAAGCAGGGCTACGGATTAGCGAAGATTGGCTAAGGACGAGGTGACGATCTGCGTGGGAAATGGTTCCAAAGTCGATGTGATCGCGATCGGCACGCTACCTCTACATCTACCTTGGGATTAGTATTAGACCTAAATAATTGTTATTTAGTACCATCGTTGAGCATGAACATTATATCTGGATCTTGTTTGATGCGAGACGGTTATTCATTTAAATCAGAGAATAATGGTTGTTCTATTTATATGAATAATATCTTTTATGGTCATGCACCATTGAAGAATGGTTTGTTTTACTTAATCTTGATAGTAGTGATACACATATTCATAATGTTGAAACCAAAAGATGCAGAGTTGATAATGATGGTGCAACTTATTTGTGGCACTTGCCGTTTAGGTCATATCGATTAAAAGCGCATGAAGAAACTCCATGCTGATGGACTTTTGGAGTCACTTGATTATGAATCACTTGGCACTTCGAACCGTGCCTTATGGGCAAGATGACTAAAACACCGTTCTCGGAACTATGGAGAGAGCAACAGATTTATTGGAAATCATACATCTTGATGTATGTGGTCCAATGAATGTTGAGGCTAAATGGCGGATATCGTTATTTTCTCACCTTCACAGATGATTTGAGCAGATATGGGTATATCTACTTAATGAAACACAAGTCTGAAACATTTGAAAAGTTCAAAGAATTTCAGAGTGAAGTGGAAAATCATCGTAACAAGAAAATAAAGTTTCTACGATCTGATCGTGGAGGAGAATATTTGAGTTCTGAGTTTGGCCTACATTTGAAACAATGCGGAATAGTTTCGCAACTTACGCCACCTGGAACACCACAGCGTAATGGTGTGTCGAGCGTCGAATCGTACTTTATTAGATATGGTGCGATCTATGATGTCTCTTACTGATTTACCGCTATCATTTTGGGGTTATGCTTTAGAGGCGGCTACATTCACTTTAAATAGGGCACCATCTAAATCCGTTGAAGCGACGCCTTATGAACTGTGGTTTGGCAAGAAACCAAAGTTGTCGTTTTTGAAAGTTTGGGGCTGCGATGCTTATGTGAAAAAGCTTCAACCTGATAAGCTCGAACCCAAATCGAGAAATGTGTCTTCATAGGATACCCAAAGGAGACAGTTGGGTACACCTTCTATCACAGATCCGAAGGCAAGATTTTGTTGCTAAATTGGAAACTTTTGGAGAAAGAGTTTCTCACAAAAGAAGTGAGTGGGAGGAAAGTAGAACTTGATGAGATAATCTGTATCTACTCCTTATTGAGAAGTAGTACATCACGAAAACAGTTTACGTGACACCTACACCAAATAGGGAGGAAGCTAATGATGATGATCATGAAACTTCAGATCAAGTTTCTCAGAACTTAGTAGATCAAGCAGAACAAGATCCGCACTGTGGTGATACGGTAATCCTGTTTTGGAAGTCATATTCTTGGAACATGATGAACCTACGAACTATGAAGAAGCGATGGTGAGCCCAGATTCCACAAAATGGCTTGAGGCCATGAAATCTGAGATGGGATCCATGTATGAGAACAAAGTGTGGACTTTGGTTGACTTGCCCGATGATCGGCAAGCAATTGAGAATAAATGGATCTTCAAGAAGAAGACTGACGCTGATGGTAATGTTATTGTCTATAAAGCTCGACTTGTTGCAAAAGGTTTTCGACAAGTTCAAGGGATTGACTACGATGAGACCTTCTCACCGAAGCGATGCTTAAGTCAGTCCGAATCATGTTAGCAATTGCCGCATTTTATGATTATGAAATTTGGCAAATGGATGTTAAAACTGCATTCTGAATGGATTTACGGAAGAAGAGTTGTATATGATGCAACCAGAAGGTTTTGTCGATCCAAAGGAGCTAACAAAGTGTGCAAGCTCCAGCGATCCATTTATGGACTGGTGCAAGCCTCTCGGAGTTGGAATAAGCGTTTTGATAGTGTGATCAAAGCATTTGGTTTTATCTGAGACTTTTGGAGAAGCCTGTATTTACAAGAAAGTGAGTGGGAGCTCTGTAGCATTTACGATATTATATGTGGATGACATATTATTGATCGGAAATGATATAGAATTCTGGATAGCATAAAGGGATACTTGAATAAGAGTTTTTCGATGAAAGACCTCGGTGAAGCTGCTTACATATTGGGCATTAAGATCTATAGAGATAGATCAAGGCGCTTAATAGGACTTTCACAAAGCACATACCTTGATAAAGTTTTGAAAAGGTTCAAAATGGATCGAGGCAAAGAAAGGGTTCTTGCGGTATTACAAGGTGTGAAGTTGAGTAAGACTCAATGCCCGACCACCGCAGAAGATAGAGAGAAAATGAAAGATGTTCCTATGCTTCAGCCATAGGCTCTATCATGTATGCAATGCTGTGTACCAGACCTGATGTGTGCCTTGCTGTAAGTTTAGCAGCGGTACCAAAGTAATCCAGAGTGGATCATGGACAGCGGTCAAGAACATTCTTAAGTACTTGAGAAGAACTAAGGATATGTTTCTCATATATGGCGGTGACAAAGAGCTCATAAATGGCAGTTACGTCGATGCAAGCTTTGACACGATCCGGACGATTCTAAATCGCAAACCGGATCGTATTCACATTAAGCGGTGGAGCTGTCGGTTGGTGCAGTTCCAAACAAAGCGTCGCGGGATCTACATGTGAAGCTGAGTACATAGCTGCTTGAAGCAGCTAATGAAGGAGTCCGGATGAAGGAGTTCATATCCGATCTAGGTGTTGTACCTAGTGTATCGGGTCCAATGAAAATCTTTTGTGACAATATGGTGCAATTGCCTTGGCAAAGGAATCCAGATTTCACAAGAGAACCAAGCACATCAAAAGGCGCTTCAACTCCATCCGGATTTGGTCGGTGGGAGACATAGAGATATGCAAGATACATACGGATCTGAATGTTGCAGACCCGTTGACTAAGCCTCTTCCACGAGCAAAACATGATCAGCACCAAGACTCCATGGGTGTTAGAATCATTCTGTGTAATCTAGATTATTGACTCTAGTGCAAGTGGGAGGATGAAGGAAATATGCCCTAGAGGCAATAATAAATGTTATTATTTATTTCCTTATATCATGATAAATGTTTATTATTCATGCTAGAATTGTATTAACGGAAACATAATACATGTGTGAATACATAAACCTACAGAGTGTCACTAGTATGCCTCTACTTGACTAGCTCATTAATCAAAGATGGTTATGTTTCCTAACCATGAACAAGGAGTTGTTATTTGATTAATGGGATCACATCATTGGTTGAATGATCTGATTGACATGACCCATTCCATTAGCATAGCACCTGATCGTGTAGTTTGTTGCTAGTGCTTTTCTTCATGACTTATACATGTTCCTATGACTATGAGATTATGCAACTCCCGTTTGCCCGAGGAACACTTTGGGTGCTACCAAGCGTCACAACGAATTGGGTGATTATAAAGGTACATTACAGGTGTCTCGAAGGTACATGTTGGGTTGGCATATTTGAGATTAGGATTTGTCACTCCGATTGTAGGAGAGGTATCTCGGGCCCTCTCGGTAATGCACATCACATAAGCCTTGCAAGCATTGCAACTAAATGTGTTAGTTGTGAGATGATGTATTACGGAGCGAGAAAAGAGACTTGCCGAGAACGAGATTGAACTAGGTATTGGATACCGACGATCGAATCTCGGGCAAGTAACATACCGATGACAAAGGAACAACGTATGTTGTTATGCGGTCGACCGATAAAGATCTTCGTAGAATATGTAGGAGCCAATATGGGCATCCAGGTCCGCTATTGGTTATTGACCCGAGAGGTGTCTCGATCATGTCTACATAGTTCTCGAACCCGTAGGGTCCGCACGCTTAACGTTCGATGGCGGTCATAATGAGTTTATAAGTATTGATGCGAAGGTTGTTGAGTCCCGGATGTGATCACGGATATGACGAGGAGTCTCGAAATGGTCGAGACATAAAGATTGATATATTGGAAGCCTACATTTGGACATCGGAAAGGTTCGAGTGAAATCGAGAATTTATCAGATACAGGGAGGTTACGGAACCCCCTGAACTACATGGGCCCATAGTGGGCCTTGGAAGAAAGGAGAAGGGCCAGCCCTAGGTGGCGCGCCCCCCTTCCCTAGTCCTATTAGGACTAGGAAAGGTGGGCCGCCCCCCTCTCTCTCTCCCCTCAGGGAATCCTATTCCAACTAGGATTGGGGGAGTCCTACTCCGGAGGAGTAGGACTCCTTAGTGCGCCTCCTCCTCTTGGCCGCCACCTCCCCTTGGCTCCTTTATATCTGGGGCAGGGGCACCCCAATACACACAAGTTGATTTCCTTAGCCGTGTGCGGTGCCCCTTCCACCATATTCCACTTCGGTCATATCGTCGCGGAGCTTAAGCGAAGCCCTGCTTGGGAGAAGTCATATCGTCGCGGAGCTTAGGCGAAGCCCTGCGTCGGTGGAGCATCATCATCGTCCACGCCGTCGTCTTGTGGAACTCATCCCGACACTTTGCTGGATCGAGTCCGGGATTGTCATCGGGCTGAGCGTGTGCAGAACTCGGAGGTGCCGTCGTTCGGTGCTTGGATCGGTCGGGTCGTGAAGGCGCACGACTACATCAACAGCGTTGTTATAACGCTTCGCTTTCGGTCTCACGAGGGTGCGTGGACGGTCACTCTTCCCGCTCGTTGCTATGCCATCACCATGGTCTTGCGTGATCGTAGGAAAATTTTTGAAATTACTACGTTCCCCAACACCGGTAGTAACAATCGCAGAGGTGCTCCCTTTACCACCTAGCCGAACAACCGGGAACGTAGGGGTAAGCACAGGAGCCAGGCAACCCAGCTTGGCCAAAACTTAAGTCATATCGATGCATATAATGGCGAATAAAAGGTACATGCGGAAGTTTAACACATGTGCTGGGCATGAAGCCCGTATAAATAAGCTTCTGTTAAAGAAGCCCCCAGGTATAATGAGTGCGGAAAAAAAGCGCAAACGAGCCTCTAAAGGCTGCAAGAAGAAGGAGGAAGGAGAGAAATAAAAGACAGAAAAAATCAAGACATAAAGAATGTGGACGGAGGAAGGAGACGAACTTGGAGTCCGGCACTTAGGCGTAGAATCTTCGTAGACGGGCTGCGTTCCATGGGTTCGGCTCGAGTCGGTTATCCGATGCGTTTCGCAGACGGTATGCTCCGCCGGTCAGGACCTGGTCGATGATGAAGGGACCTTCCCATTTGAGCTTGAGTTTGTCCTTTTTCTTGTCCGGCAGGCGTAGAACTAGTTCGCCAACGTTATAAGCTTTGGCCCGTACTTCCCTGCTTTGGTATCTTCGAGACTGCTGTTGATAAAATGCGGAACGAGCTTTTGCCACGTCGCGCTCCTCCTCCAATGCGTCCAAACTGTCCTGCCGATCGAGCTCGGCTTCTCTCTCTTCATTCATGCGTACGCGAGGTGATTCGTGTATTATATCGCAGGGCAAAACTGCCTCTGTGCCGTACACCATAAAAAATGGTGTGAATCCGATAGTGCGATTCGGCGTGGTCCGCAGCCCCCAGAGTACGGAGTCGAGCTCCTCGACCCAGTGCGTGTTAGATTCCTTGAGGGACCACACTAGTCTGGGTTTAATGACGCTCATGATTAGACCGTTTAACCGTTCGACTTGGCCGTTGGTTTGAGGGTGGTAGACTGAGGCATAATCGACCTTGATGCCCATGTTTTTGCACCATGATTTGACCTCATCGGCCGTGAAATTGGTGCCATTGTCAGTGATGATACTGTGGGGGACACCGTAACGGTGCACTGCCCCTGATATGAAGTCTATCACTGGTCCAGATTCGGCCGTTTTAACTGGTTTGGCCTCTATCCATTTGGTGAATTTATCCACCATGACCAATAGGTATTTTTGCTTGTGGGTTCCTCCCTTAATGGGTCCAACCATGTCAAGCCCCCAGACCGCGGACGGCCAGGTGATGGGTATAGTTTTGAGGGCGGTGGGTGGCATGTGGCTTTGGTTAGCAAAAAGCTGGCAACCGACGCATCGTTGGACTAAATCCTGCGCATCTGCTCGGGCCGTCGGCCAATAAAATCCTGTACGGAAGGCCTTGCCTACAAGGGCCCGGGCTGCAGCGTGGTGCCCACCCAGTCCGGCATGAATTTCAGCCAGGAGGTTTCGCCCTTCCTCTACGGAGATACACCTTTGAAGGACTCCGGTAGTGCTTTTCTTATAAATCTCTCCCTCATGGACTTTATAGGCTTTAGGCGCCGTACTATGCAGCGAGCCTCATTTTGGTCTTCGGGAGTTCCTGCCTAGTTAGGTAGGCTAGGAATGGTTTAAATCCGCGGGCGATAACCGCCATTATTTCGTGAGCAGAGGGTGTTGTCTCGGGGGCGGAGCCTCCGGTTGTGTCAGAGTGTTCGGCATCAGGTGGTGCGGTCGGGTCCGGATTGTTATTGCCGGACTCCCCTTCCCATAGTACGGATGGCTTGAACAGCCGTTCCAAAAAGATATTGGGTGGGACGGCATCACGTTTTTGCACCGATGCGTGCCAATATATCCGCCGCCTGGTTGTTATCCCGGGCTATATGATGAAATTCGAGCCCTTCGAACCGTGCTGACATTTTTAGGACCACATTGCGGTATGCTGCCATTTTCGGATCCTTGGCGTCAAAGTCTCCGTTTATTTGAGATATTGCAGGTTTGAATCGCGCACCTCTAGGCGTTGAATGCCCATGGAGACGCCATCCGGAGGCCATGCGAAGGGCCTCGATTCGCTGCGTTGTTGGAGTCCGTATACATTATCTGAAGGACGTATTGGACTGTGTCCCCAGTTGGGGACGTCAGGATGACGCCAGCCCCCAGGCCAGCCAACATTTTGGAGCCGTCGAAGTGCATAATCCAATTGGAGTATGCGCCGTACTCTTTAGGGAGTTCGGCTTCAATCCATTCGGCCACGAAGTCGGCCAAAACTTGCGACTTAATAGCTCGTCGTGGTTTATAAGTTATGTCGAATGGAAGGAGCTCTATGGCCCATTTAGCAATCTGGCCCGTCGCGTCGCGGTTGTTTATAATGTCGTTAAGAGGTACTTCGGAGGCTACCGTTATCGAACACTCTTGAAAGTAGTGTCGCAGCTTCCGGGATGCCATGAACACCGCATATGCTATATTTTGATAGTGCAGGTACCGGGACTTGCATGGAGTTAGGACAGTGGACACGTAATAAACCGGTTTTTGAACAGGGAACCGGTGTCCGTCCGTTTCTCGTTCGACAACGAGCACTGCGCTGACAACTTGATGTGACCTCCTTGGACCTGTAATTGTCCGGCGAGCCGAACACTACATCCAGCGTGATTTTTCCTGTGCAGCATGCTTCCCGGCTGGGGATTATTCCTCTAAAGGTTGTGCTGCTTCGCTCAATGCGGTTCCAGTCTATTTCCATCTTCCGGAGGGTTTCCTCATAGATGAGGTTTAGTCCGCTGCCGCCATCCATGAGTACCTTAGTAAGGCGAAAGCCGTCTACTATAGGGCTGAGAACCAATGCGGCTGGTGCCCGAGCAGTTCGGAATTTAGGTTCATCACTGCCATTGAAGGTAATAGCCGTGTCACTCCATGGATTCATTGTTGCTACTTGGTAGACTTCGGCAAGGTTGCGGAGTTGTCGTTTTCGCATGTTATTTGATGCGAAAGTCTCGAAGACTGTTAACACCGTACTGGTGTTGCTGGGCTGGGATTCTGAAGCTAGAAGCTCTTCGCCACTTTTGGCCACCTGCCGTAGTATCCAACATGCTCGAAGGCTATGAGTTGGAGTGGCGCCCTCGTGCTATGAATTTTGCAGGTCCGTTTAGCCAACCCTCGAAGACGGTTCCGTACCCTTTAAGGGGTTTCGGTTTTTGGTATTCAACCAGGTGCTTGATAATGATGCACCCTTTTGTTCCGGACTAGGGATGTATTGGGGCGGATTATCCCAAAATTTACTTTCGGTTTTCGGGCACTTTCCATCGCGATACTTTTGTACTATGGTCGCCAAGTCAGCAAAGCGTGTAATTTATGACGACTTATGGCGTTTAGGATTCCCTTGTCCGTGCAATTATTGCAAAAATTGGGATTCGTCCTCCTCTCGGCAGATCCTTTATCCTGTTCATAACCGGGAGGAATCGCCCGATAATGATGTACTGTTTCAGCTGGCTCTTGCCGAATTCGAGAGAGATCGCCAATGTTTGGGTGGGCGGGTGGCACTAAATCCGGAACCCCGTCCAATTCAGGACTCAAGGGCCGAGAAGTTTCCGAACTCGGAAATTTGGATTTTTGAGTGCAATCCAATGAGTCCAGCCCGCCGCCTGACTTTAGGTTCAGGGCTTGATCAACATCCGTCCCTCCGCAGGAATCCGGCATGGAGGGATCGGGAATCCGTACGTAACTAGTCCTCAAGGTAGGAGAAGAATCGCCACATTGCTCCTCTATCACAGCAACATGATGGGTAGCCTGGGGAGAGTTGATCTCTCTCAAATCGGTTTTAGGCCCGATCCGGTCGTAATCTGTGGCGACTCCCAGGGCGGCGATGCGATCCAAGAGCTCGTTTATGGAGGAGAGCTCGATCGGATCTAACTGTTCGGCAAGTACCGAACTAACATGAAGATTGGTTTTGATGACCCGAGAGGTCATCGTCGGCGCGGCGGCCGAACTAGCGGTCATGAGAAAACCGCCAAGCTGAAGAGTCTGACCAGAGGCCAAGGCTTCTTTGGCGATGGTGTCATCTTTAAAGACGAGGTGAGGCATCCTACCTGACGGCGACGACACAGAGGAACTCTCAATGAAAGCACCAATGTCGGTGTCAAAACCGGCGGATCTCGGGTAGGGGGTCCCGAACTGTGCGTCTAGGCGGATGGTAACAGGAGACAAGGGACACAATGTTTTTACCCAGGTTCGGGCCCTCTCGATGGAGGTAATACCCTACTCCTGCTTGATTAATATTGATGATATGGGTAGTACAAGAGTAGATCTACCACGAGATCAAGGAGGCTAAACCCTAGAAGCTAGCCTATGGTATGATTGTTGTTGTGTCCTACGGACTAAAACCCTCCGGTTTATATAGACACCGGATAGGTTAGGGTTACACAGTCGGTTACAATGGTAGGAGATCTACATATCCAGATCGCCAAGCTTGCCTTCCACGCCAAGGAAAGTCCCATCCGGACACGGGACGAAGTCTTCAATCTTGTATCTTCATAGTCTTGGAGTTGGCGCTGACGATAGTCCGCTATCCGGACACCCCTACTCGGGACTCCTCGGTTAGTAAGAAACATCTTCCAGGGGGAATAGTTCCGTTAGGGGTTCCTTTCTCGGGAGGCATGCCCTAAAGTGCATGTCCGGACTGCTAAAAAGCGAGAGAAAAGCATCCGGGGCGGATAAATAAACAAGGAGAAATCATCTTTAGTTCACCGACCGAATATTCCCTTAAGAACGCTAGCTTTGGCTTCACCCGGTCTGTGGTACATCCGGCTGACCAGCAGTAACAATCGCAGAGGTGCTCCCTTTACCGCCTAGCCGAACAATCGGGAACGTAGGGGTAAGCACAGGAGCCAGGCAACCCAGCTTGTCCAAAATTTAAGTCATATTGATGCATATAATGGTGAATAAAAGGTACATGCGGAAGTGTGACACATGTATTGGGCATGAAGCCCGTATAAATAAGCTTCTGTTAAAGAAGCCCCCAGGTATAATGAGCGCGGATAGCGCGTCAATTGTGTGCGAACAAGGCGCGAACGAGCCCTAAAAGGTTGTAAGAGAAAAGGAGGGAGAAGGAGAGAAATAAAAGACAGCTAATGTGTACAAAATAGACAGAGGAAGGAGACGAACACAGAGTCCGGCGCTAGGCGTAGAATCTTCGGAGACGGGCTGTGTTCCATGGGTTCGGCTCGAGTCAGTTATCCGATGCATCTCGCAGACGGTACGCTCCACCAGTCAGGACTTGGTCAATAATAAAGGGACCTTCCCATTTGGGCTTGAGTTTGTCCTTTTTCTTGTCCGACCGGCGTAGAACTAATTCGCCAACATTGTAAGTTTTGGCCCGTACTTCTCTGCTTTGGTATCTTCGAGCCTGCTGTTGATAAAATGTGGAACGGGCTTTTTCCACGTCACGCTCGTCCTCCAAGGCGTCCAAACTGTCCTGCCGATCGAGTTCGGCTTCTCGTTCTTCGTACATGCGCACGCGAGGTGAGTCATGAATTATGTCGCAGGGCAGAACCGCCTCTGCGTCGTATACCATAATGAATGGTGTGTATCCGGTGGTGCGATTCGGCGTGGTCCGTAGCCCCCAGAGTACGGAGTCAAGCTCCTCTACCCAGTGCATGTTAGATTCCTGGAGGGACTGCACTAATCTGGGTTTGATGCCGCTCATGATTAGACCATTTGCTCGCTCGACTTGACCGTTAGTTTGTGGGTGATAGACTGAAGCATAGTCGAGCTTGATGCCCATGTTTTTGCACCAGAGTTTGACCTCGTCGGCCGTAAAGTTCGTGCCATTATTAGTGATGATGCTGTGGGGGACGCCGTAACGGTGTACGACCCCTGATATGAAGTCTATCACCGGTCCGGATTCGGCCGTCTTAACAGGCTTGGCCTCTATCCATTTGGTGAATTTATCCACCATGACCAGTAGGTATTTTTGCTTGTGGGTTCCTCCTTTAAGGGGTGAACCATGTCAAGCCCCTGACATGAAGGGCCGGTGATGGGTGTAGTTTGGAGGGCGGTGGGTGGCATATGGCTTTGGTTAGCAAAGAGCTGGCAACCGACGCATCGTTGGACTAAGTCCTGAGCATCTGCCCGGGCCGTCGGCCAATAAAATCCTGTACGGAAGGCCTTGCTTACAAGGGTCCGGGCTGCGGCGTGGTGCCCGCCGAGTCCGGCATGAATTTCAGCCAGAAGATTCCGCCCTTCCTCTTCGGAGATACACCTTTGAAGGACTCCGGTGTTGCTTTTCTTATAAAGCTCTATGTCGGTGTCAAAACCGGCGGATCTCAGGTAGGGGGTCCCGAACTATGCGTCTAGGCGGATGGTAACAGGAGACAAGGGACACAATGTTTTTACCCAGGTTCGGGCCCTCTCGATGGAGGTAAAACCCTACTCCTGCTTGATTAATATTAATGATATGGGTAGTACAGGAGTAGATCTACCACGAGATCAGAGAGAATAAACCCTAGAAGCTAGCCTATGGTATGATTGTTGTTCGTCCTACGGACTAAAACCCTCCGGTTTATATAGACACCGGAGAGGGCTAGGGTTACACAGAGTCGGTTATAATAGAAGGATATCTACATATCCGTATCGCCAAGCTTGCCTTCCACGCCAAGGAAAGTCCCATCCAGACACGGGACAAAGTCTTCAATCTTGTATCTTCATAGTCCGGGAGTCCGGCCAAAGGTCATAGTCCAGCCATCCGGACACCCCCTAATCCAGGACTCCCTCAGTAGCGCCTGAACCAGGCTTCAATGATGACGAGTCCGGCACGCAGTTTGTCTTCGGCATTGCAAGGCGGGTTCCTCCTCCGAATACTTCATAGAAGATTTTGAACACAAGGATAGTGTCCGGCTCTGCAAAATGATTTCCACATAACACCGTAGAGAGAATAATATTTACACAAATCCAATCTGCTGACGTATTCCGCAACATGTCATCACACCACGGCCAAGCCTTTATTCATTTTTATTGTCCCACCTCAGCGCATTTAGCGAGGTGGTTTCCTTGGCATGTCTTGTTGAAGCAGAGATCGTGTCCCCTTATTCCGGGAATCTCATCAATACGAACGTGGGTAACCCAACCGCGCCATTAATTTACGGCGCTTGGGAGATAAGCGAGTTTTACCAGGCTGGTGGGGACGCATAGTTTTGTCCGCCCATATAAGGGGATAAGGATCCACCTTCTCCATCTACGCCTTCTTCCTCCTTTGCTTATCCATTTTCGCGCACTCGAGCTCCAGCGCCCAAGTTCGCACATCCCACCTCGACCTTCTCCAGCCATGTCCGGAGCGGGAGGCAAGTGGATGGCTTCCTCCGTCACGGAGGGACACATCAAGAAGCTGAGGAAGGCCGGATACTTGTCTAATGACATCACGTACTGGCTTCCCGACAAGGGGCAGCTCATTCCCACCCCCAGGCCCCATGAGAGGGTGGTGTTCCTCACCCACTTCCTTCGCGGACTAGGTTTCCCCCTTCACCCATTCGTCTGGGGACTCATGTTCTACTACGGCCTGGATTTCCTCGATCAATATCTCGACGTTTATCGTTGTGTGCGAGGCCTTCCTCCGCATCAAGCCCCACTTCGGCTTATGGCTGAAGACCTTCTGTGTCAAGCCGAAGGTTGTGGGCGGCCAACAAGCGGAGTGCGGAGGCGCCATGGTGGGCAAGATGCCCAACGTTACATGGCTCGAGGGCACCTTCGTGGAGACCATAAAGGAGTGGCAGTCGGGGTGGTTCTACATCACCGAGCCGCGTGACCCGAAATGGGCAGCGGCCCCCGAATTCCGATCTGGCTTCCCTACATGGCTCACCTCCTGGAAAGAGATGGGCCTGTCGTCGGATAATTCGGAGGAGCAGACCGGACTCCAATCCTGCGTCCAAGACCTGGTGGACAAAGAGGGTAAACTCGTTAACGTAGTCCAAGTCATGCTCATCCGCCGGATCCTCCCGTGCCAACTACGAGCTTTCAACTTGTGGGAGTCCTGAGCAGGCTCTTCGATACTATGTACGAAGATGCCTGGAAGGTGCTGTTCAAGGGCGCCGAGGCTCGCGCATCCGCTACCAAGGATCGCGGATTCAGCGCGCAGCATCAAGCCAACGCTGTAAGTTATTTTGCCCTTTACGGGACACTTGTTTCCATAGTTTGACTCTATGTGGGATCTAAACTCCCTTACCTTTGACAAGATTGGCAGAAGACGTCCGGGCAGATTGACTGTCCGGCTCCCTTGCCAGAAGACCCAGTGGATGCCCACTTGACATGGCTGCTGGCTCCGGCACCTCACGTGGTGCCGGAGAAGAAGGCCAAGAAACAGGCCACGGGAACTCGAAAAGGTTCCCGGCGCCAGGTGGTGTCGGACTCACCGTCCGATGACTCCGAGGTGGACTCCTACCATGAAGACGAGGAGGAGGAAAAAGAGGTTTCTCCCCCAGCGGGGGGAGAGAAGAAAAGGAAGGCCGACCCAACTGGGGAGGCCAGAGGGTCTAAGAAGGGAAGGACCCTCCCTCCGGACTACTCCACCGATGCCGGCGATGGCGAAGAAGAGTGGCCGCCCAGGGCCAAGCCCCTGGCAAAATCGTAAGTCTCCGGGCACCAGAATAACTCATGGCATTCCTTTTTTGCACAGTACCTTCTGACATCGGATATAATCATGCAGTCCGCCCAAAGCCGGACTCGACGCTTCGTTGAGCGGCTCCCTGGATTCGTCGGATGTGAACAACACTTCATTTCTGACCGCCTCCTCTCCTTGCGCCACGGGTGACACCGAGGTGGCGTCCCAACAGGGGCCAAGCCAGGAGGAGATGGTCATGGAGGTGCCGCAAGGCGACCTCCCGGACTCCAGGCAAAAAGGGGATGAAACCCCTAAGGGCTCTAAGTCCGGCCCTAGGCCGGACACCACACCGGAACCTTCAACGGTTCCGGCATCCGACAGGCGGCCCCCTCCTAAGAAGGGCAAGCCAACGACGCCGGTGACCTCCGTCCAATCGGAGGAACCGGATAATCTGCTGGAGGTGCTTAACGGCGCCTCCATCGACGAGGAGCACCGTACTATTATGTGTGCGGTGATCCAGAAGGCTCAGTCCGCCAAGAGCGGGCTGACCGAAGCCTGTGCCAGCCTCCTAACAGGCTTTGAGGTACGTACTTAAGATATATAAAAATATTACCGCATAGACAGTAGCCCCTGATGCTCAGTTTGGTGTTCGGAAAGAAAAGCCGAACTAAGGATCAAAAAAGATATACGCAGGAGTCTAACATAAGTGTGTCAATATGGGAATGCAGGCTGTGCTGCTGACCTCTGCCGCACTGACTGCAGAGGTCAATGTATTGAAGCAGAGCCTCGAGCGGTCCGAGGACGAGCTCGGCCTTGCCAAGAAGCAGCTCGAGGACAAGGAAGGTAAGTAATTCCTTATGTAAGTATATATAAAAAAAATGTGGTTGCAAAAAGATGACAGGATCAGCGTGGGTATGCAGGGGCCACGAGCGAGGTGGCGACCTCTGAAGAAGCGTTGTCAAGGCCGAAAACAATGCGGTCGTGGAGCGACCGAGCGAGAGAAGCAGGAGGAGGCGGGTGGCGGTGGTGCAGCAAGAGCTCCAGGGCTCGTGGAAAAACGAGAGTTTGGAGCGTGACTCGAACTTGAGAGTCCGGCGCCTCGGCGCTTGAGAGCGCCAAATCTGCCAAGGCGAAGCCCAAAGAGCCCTCCAGGAAATTGAGGCGATGAAGAAGATAGCGGCGGTAAGGCATTCTTTATGCAAAGCAAGCATGCTGAAAGTGAATTATTTGTTACTTACGAGTCCGGAGCTCTCCGGGAGCATTCGCAGATCTTCCCGGAGTGTGTCCGACGCAGCCGCATTCTACCGAGCGAGGAGGAAGCTCGGCGGAGAAGGTGTTCTGGTCTCGGTATCTCGAGGCGGACACCCGGTGCCCATGGCGACCAGCTGAAGCAGCTTGTCGAGCTCCATAAGGTGGCGAACAGGCCATGAAGGGTCTCATGAGTCCGGCTGTGGCCCGGGAAGTCATGCTGGAAGCTACTTGGGCTGGTAAGGCGGCTGGTGGATGCCTGTCCAAGGCTTGAAGTCATCAGCGCCCG
This sequence comes from Aegilops longissima, assembly GCA_021605205.1. Lineage (NCBI taxonomy): Eukaryota > Viridiplantae > Streptophyta > Magnoliopsida > Poales > Poaceae > Aegilops > Aegilops longissima. The sequence goes on along the minus strand of CM038680.1, from coordinate 676,761,974 downwards.
TATGCATCGAAGGTGCCAGAGGGCCTTGCCCGTCTTCTGATGCAGTGGGGCAAGATGGACGCTGAGAAGCTTGTGACGGACGGACCACCACCGGGCAAGGAGCATCGCAAGCCCGAGATGTATTATGAGGGCGTCATGAAGGGTGCCCGCCGTATCGCGGACGAGTGCTCCAAAGATGTAATTTTTGAGTAAACTCGCATTTTGTGATCCAGTACGCTGAAAACTTGTTTCATATGCGCTAAGCAACGCTTTTGAATTTAAAATATTACCTTCTATGAGGCCGTTTATCAAAATTGAGAGATGGCGAGTCGTCGGCTTCTGCCCCCATGCCGCGAGTGCTGGGGTGTTCGGGATAAACTTGAGCGCTCTTTTTCCCATTATTGGGTCCTTCGACGGAGGCGCTCAACACAACGAACGAGGCAATAGAACTATAATGCTTGAACACTCTCACTTAGCCATAGAATTCTATAATTTTAAATTTCGGCGAAGCCCCTAGTATTCGGAAGACCGAGTTCGGGGCGCTATCCACGCCTAGGCCGGAAAAAGCCGACTCCTCGCTCTAAGCGGCATAAGTTTTTAGGGACTTGAAAACCTCTGGAACAGCGACCAGCTCTCGCCCTATCATGATGGTCAGTTTTTGCTTTCTCCACTAAGGTGCTCAGCCCGGCTCAAATGGGGCACAACCGCAGTGGTTCTCCCAGTGCTACCTTAGCCGGTATAACGGAACGTAAGGTACCACAACATGGGAGCCGGGCAGACCCAACTATTGACCCAAGACATGATTCGGAGCCGATGCATATAATGCTATAAGTTCGGGGTGCCGCACTCATGAGAGTGTTCGGACTTCTCACACCATATTCGGGGGCGCGTAAGCCCCTGGTGTATTGGCCGTACCAAAGTGTACGGTTGCATAATGTCATAACTGAACATATTTGTGTATGTAAAAAAAGAGATAATGCAATAATAGACAAAAGCTATGCATTGTTTATTTGAAAAGTCTGCGGTAAAAGCAGAACGATACAAATAGTGTGATAAGTAAGAGATGGGACTATTTAACATGTCCCCCTTCCAAGGGCGAGCTGCGGGATTATATGTGAAACAAGTATACTGCTCGTTATAGAGACCACCTGGACACTCGACGTAGCTTTCTACCTCCCTGGCTGTTGCATCGTGTGTTTGGCGATTATGCTGCCGGACAGGCCTTCCGGAGAGTGGAGTCCTGAAAGTAAGAAAGAAAAAGAAAAAAGGAATGACAAAATCGGGAGCCCCTTGTGCGGTTGAGCCGTATTTTGGGCGTGCCGTGGTCGTGCCCCTCCCCCTATGCCCATGGTATTTCCAAAGCGTAGTTATGTACGCGCAGTACTGGTTTCGCAATTTTGCGAGGGCTGGGGTTAGGGCCGCATTGCTACGCGTGCTCGAAACGTGCCAGGCGGTCTGGTTGTAGGTTACTCCGGGCGCGCTTGACGGTGTCCGGACGTTTAATGGCCGGACTGGAGAATTGCCTTGACAGGCTGCTTTGCACTTCCGCCGCGAGGGCCGCCGTATGCTCCTCCGTCCGGAGAGAGCGTTCGGTGTTTCCGTTGACCGTAATGACTCCTCGAGGGCCCGGCATCTTGAGCTTGAGGTATGCGTAGTGCGGCACCACATTGAACTTTGCGAATGCGGTTCGTCCGAGCAGGGCGTGATAGCCACTGCGGAACGGGACTATGTCGAAGATTAACTCCTCGCTTCGGAAATTATCCGGGATCGAAGACCACCTCAAGTGTAAGCGAGCTGTACAGCAGTTGGCCTCTACACCTGGTGTGACGCCTTTAAAGGTCATCTTTGTGGGTTTAATCCTTGAGGGATCTATGCCCATTTTTCGCACTGTTTCCTGATAAAGCAGGTTTAGGCTGCTGCCGCCGTCCATAAGGACTCTAGTGAGGTGAAATCCGTCAATGATTGGGTCTAAAACCAATGCGGCGAATCCGCCATGGCGGACGCTAGTGGGGTGGTCCCTTCGATCAAAAGTGATCGGGCAGGAGGACCATGGGTTGAACTTTGGGGCGACTGGCTCCAACGCATATACGTCCCTGAGTGCACGCTTCCGCTCCCGTTTGGGTATGTGGGTTGCGTATATCATGTTCACCGTCCGCATTTGTGGGGGGAAACCCTTCTGTCCCCTATTGTTCGGCGGTCGGGGCTCCTCCTCATCATCGCTATGCAGCCCCTTGTCATTGTTTTCGGCATTTAACTTGCCTGCCTGCTTGAACACCCAACAATCCCTGTTGGTGTGGTTGGCTGGTTTTTCGGGGGTGTCGTGTATTTGGCACGAGCGATCGAGTATTCGGTCCAAATTGGACGGGCCCGGAGTATTTATTTTGAATGGATTTTTCCGCTGACCGGGTTTAGAGCCTCTGAATCCGGCATTAACTGCCGTATCCTCATCATTATCGCCGTTAATGCGGCGTTTTTGCTTATTGCGACGCGACCTGCCCATGTTGTCCTTGGTATCCGAATTACCAGGGACCTTGGTCATGTTATTACTACGAGCTAGCCAGCTGTCTTCTCCCGCACAAAAGCGGGTCATGAGTGTCGTGAGGGCTGCCATAGATTTCGGCTTTTCTTGTCCTAGGTGCCGGGCAAGCCACTCGTCACGGATGTTATGCTTGAAGGCTGCAAGGGCCTCTGCGTCCGGATAGTCGACTATTTGATTTTTCTTCGTTAGGAACCTGTCCAGAATTGCCTGACCGATTCCTCTGGCTGCTGGATTATGTGGCTTAGGTCATCGGCGTCTAGTGGTCGCACATAGGTGCCCTGGAAGTTGTCTAGGAATGCGGCTTCTAGGTCCTCCCAACATCCAATTGATTCTGCTGGCAAGCTGTTAAGCCAATGCCGAGCTGGTCCTTTAAGCTTGAGTGGGAGGTATTTGATGGCGTGTAGATCATCGCCGCGGGCCATGTGGATATGAATGAGATAGTCCTCAATCCATACCGTAGGGTCTGTTGTGCCATCGTATGATTCGATGTTTACGGGTTTGAAACCCTCGGGGATTTGATGATCCATTACTTCATCTGTGAAGCATAGTGGGTGTGCGGCGCCTCTGTATTGGGCTATATCACGACGTAGCTCAAATGAGCTTTGTGTGCTGTGTTCGGCCCGGCCGGATTTAGCATATCCGGTATGACGGTTATCGTCACGTGTCGTGGGGCGCCCACGCGATCCATAGATCGATCTTGTTTGCCTTGCCCTGTCCTCCAATATATCTCTTGGTCTGGCGCATTTCCCGTGCCTTGGTATTCTTTGGCGGCGTCGAGTGCGGCTGAGTGGAGGGCCGAGGCCTCTCGTCATGACCACGAGGTGGCCGGTCGGCCGTATCATGCGCTGGTGATGTAGGTCTGGGTGCTTCCTCCTATAATCGAGGTAGCGTACTGCATTTTGGGTAGCTCTTGGAGGGGTGCTCGAGTTCATACTCTTCGGCCACAAGGACATCAGTCCATCTGTCGGCTAGCAAGTCTTGGTCAGCTCTAAGTTGTTGCTGTTTTTTCTTGAGGCTGCTCGCTGTGGCCATGAGCCTGCGTTTGAAATGCTGTTGTTCAACGGGATCCTCAGGCACGACAAATTCGTCGTCGTCGAGGCTTGCCTCGTCTTCGGAGGGAGGCATGTAATTATCGTCCTCTACCTCTCTGTTTGCCGCTCTCTCATGAGGGCTGGCATCTCCATCCTCCCGTGTTGAATTCTGCTTGAGGGCGTTTTCTTCGGCACTGTCCGGGGTGTTATTATCTCCGGTGCCGGAATCGCTGGTTTTGCTGTGGCGGGATTTAGAGTGGCGCCGCTAACGCCGGCGCTTAGGCTGTTTCTTGGAGGGGTCATCCTCCGTTGTTCCGTCGCCGTTCCCTTCTTTTGGGGTGTCCACCATGTGTGTTTCATATGATGAGGTGGCCTTCCAGTGCCCTGTAAGCGCTGGTTCTTGTTCGTCTCCTGTATCGTCGTCTTCGGAGTCGAAGTCGAGCATGTCGGTTAGATCATCGACAGTGGCTACGAAGTGGGTGGTGGGTGGGCTTTGAATTTCTTCTTCGTCCGCGTCCCAACCTTGCCGACCATAGTACGGCTAGGGCTCTCCTAATAAAGAGAGAGACTTTAGTGAATTCAGAATGTCGTCGAAGGGCGAGCGCTGACAAATGTCCGCGGCGGTGAACTCCATTACCGGCGCCCAATCAGATTCGATTAGCAGGGGCGCGGAAGGTTCGGAGTCCGGAAAGGAGTCCGGCACCTCGGAGTCACGAGCTTCGCAAAGGACAGGTATGGTGTTTGGCTCGATCGCCGTAGAGATTGCAGCCCCTGAGGCGGTGTCCAGCCAACGGTCGGAGCGGACACTGGTGCGGCCTCCAGGACACTGTTCGGTGGCAGAGCTAGATCATGCCCATCGAAACAGTGCGGCGCGCTTGGCTGTGGCTCGAACCCGTCGAAGATCAAGTCTCCGCGGACGTCGGCCGTGTAATTCAAACTTCCAAATCTGACCTGATGGCCAGGGGCATAGCTTTCAATCTGCTCCAGATGGCCAAGCGAGTTGGCCCGCAGTGCAAAGCCGCCGAATACGAAGATCTGTCCGGGGAGAAAAGTCTCACCCTGGACCGCGTCGTTGTTGATGATCGAAGGAGCCATCGGGCCTAAAGGTGACGACACAGAGGAACTCTCAATCAAAGCACCAATGTCGGTGTCAAAACCGGTGGATCTCGGGTAGGGGGTCCCGAACTGTGCGTCTAGGTGGATGGTAACAGGAGACAAGGGACACGATGTTTTTACCCAGGTTCGGGCCCTCTCGATGGAGGTAAAACCCTACTCCTGCTTGATTAATATTGATGATATGGGTAGTACAAGAGTAGATCTACCACGAGATCGAGAGGCTAAACCCTAGAAGCTAGCCTATGGTATGATCGTTGTTCGTCCCCACGGACTAAAACCCTCCGGTTTATATAGACACCGGAGAGGGCTAGGGTTACACAGAGTCGGTTATAATAGAAGGAGATCTACATATCCGTATCGCCAAGCTTGCCTTCCACGCCAAGGAAAGTCTCATCCGGACACGGGACGAAGTCTTCAATCTTGTATCTTCATAGTCCGGGAGTCCGGCCAAAGGTCATAGTCTGGCCATCCGGACACCCCCTAATCCAGGACTCCCTCACTCTCCCTCATGGACTTTATAGGCTTTAGATCGCCGCACTATGCAGCGTGCCTCATTTTGGTCCTCGGGAAGTTCCTGCCTGGTTAGGTAGGTTAGGAATGGTTCTGTCCACGGGGCAATGACTGCCATTATTACTTGGGCTGAGGATGTTACTTCGTTGGCAGAGCCTCCTGTTGTGTCGGAATGTTCGGTGTCGGGCAGTGCGGTTGGGTCTGGGCTGTTACTTCCGGATTCCCCTTCCCATAATACGGATGGCTTGAACAGCCTCTCCAAGAAGATGTTGGGGGGGACGGCATCGCGCTTTGCGCCAATGCGTGCCAAGACGTCTGCTGCCTGATTGTTTTCCCGAGCTATATGGTGAAATTCGAGCCCCTCGAACTGAGCTGACATTTTTAGGATGGCGTTGTGATAAGCTGCCATTTTCTGATCCTTGGCATCAAAGTATCCATTTATTTGGGATATCGCGAGGTTCGAATCCCCGCGCACCTCTAGGCGTTGGATGCCCATGGAGACTACCATCCGAAGACCATGTAGAAGGGCCTCATATTCGGCTGCGTTGTTGGAGTCCGTATACATTATCTGGAGTACGTATTGAACTGTATCTCCTGTTGGGGACGTCAGAACGACGCCAGCCCCCAGACCAGCCAACATTTTGGAGCCGTCAAAGTGCATAATCCAGTTGGAATATGTGCCATACTCTTTAGGGAGTTCGGCTTCAGTCCATTCGGCGACGAAGTCGGCCAGAACTTGCGACTTAATAGCTCGCCGTGGCTTATAGGTTATGTCGAACGGGAGGAGCTCAATGGCCCATTTGGCAATCTGGCCCGTCGCGTCGCGGTTGTTTATAATATCGTTAAGAGGTACTTCAGAGGCTACTGTTATCGAACATTCTTGAAAGTAGTGTCGCAGCTTCCGAGATGCCATAAATACCGCGTACGCTATCTTTTGATAATGCGGGTACCGCGACTTGCATGGAGTGAGGACAGTGGACACATAGTAAACTGGCTTTTGAAGGGGGAATTTGTGTCCATCCGTTTCTAGTTTGACAACGAGTACCGCGCTTACAACTTGATAAGTTGCCGCAATGTATAATAGCATTGGTTCGCCGATGTTAGGCGCGGCCAGGACCGGGTTTGTTGCCAATATGGCTTTTATTTCTTCGAGTCCGGCCGTGGCGGCATCCGTCCACTCGAAGTGTTCGGTGCGCCGGAGGAGGCGATAAAGGGGTAATGTCGTTTCTCCCAAGCGGGAGATAAAGCGGCTTAGAGCCGCCACGCATCCAGTCAATTTTTGTATTTGTTTGAGGTCCTTTGGGATATCCAATTGTGACAGAGCTCGGATCTTGGTCGGGTTTGCTTCAATTCCTCTACCGGATACAATGAAGCCCATGAGCTTTCTGGCTGGTACGCCAAAAACGCATTTTTCCGGGTTAAGCTTGATGTCATATGTTCAGAGGTTGTCGAATGTGAGCCTCAAGTCGTCTACTAGAGTTTCGACATGCTTGGTTTTGACGACCACGTCATCTACGTATGCCTCCACTGTTTTGCCGATCTGGTTTGCCAGACATGTCTGAATCATGCGCTGATATGTTGCGCCGGTGTTTTTGAGCCCGAAGGGCATTGTGTTGAAGCAGAACGGGCCGTATGGGGTGATGAATGCCGTTGCGGCTTGGTCTGGCTATGCCATCTTAATTTGATGGTAGTCAGAGTATGCGTCGAGGAAACACAATGAATCGTGTCCGGCGGTAGCGTCGATAATTTGATCGATGCGGGGGAGGGGGAAGGGATCCTTTGGGCAAGCCTTGTTGAGGTCCTTGAAATCGACGCATAGGCGCCAGGATTTGTCCTTCTTTGGTACCATTACCAGGTTTGCTAGCCAGTCCGGATGTTTTATATCTCTGATGAATCCGGCCTCCAGTAGTTTGGCTAGCTCCTCTCCCATGGCTTGTCTCTTAGGTTCGGAGAAACGCCGAAGGGCCTGCTTGACTGGCTTGAATCCTTTTAGGATGTTTAGGCTGTGCTCGGCCAGCCGGCGTGGGATTCCTGGCATGTCTGAAGGGTGCCAAGCAAAGATGTCCCAATTTTCGCGTAGGAATTCTCGTAGTGCGGCATATACATCAGGGTTTAAATGCGCCCCGATGGAGGCCGTTTTTGTAGGGTCCGTTGGATGGACTTGGAATTTGACTATTTCGTCCGCTGGTTTAAAAGAGGTGGACTTGGATCTTTTATTGAGTATCACGTCGTCCCTATTCACCGTGGAGCGCAGCGCAGTCAGTTCCTCGGCCGCTAGGGCTTTGGATAGTGCCTCAAGGGCGGTCGGCTGTCTTATTTTCGGCTGAGTGCTATGTGCAGGTCACTAGCAAGAGTGATGATTCCGTTGGGCCCGGGCATTTTGAGCTTCATGTACCCGTAATGGGGTATAGCTTGAAAAATTGTGAATGCCTCTCGCCCTAATAGAGTGTGGTATCCGCTGCTGAACGGGGCCATTTGGGCGTGACCTCCTCGGACCTGTAATTATCCGGCGTGCGAACACCACATCGGTGTGATTTTTCTTGTACAGCGCTTCCCGATCGGGATTATTCCTCTAAAGGTTGTGTTGCTTCGCTCAATGCGGCTCAGTCTATTTCCATTTTTGAAGAGTTTCCTCGTAAATGAGGTTCAATCCGCTGCCACCGTCCATGAGTACCTTGGTAAGCGAAAGTCGCCCACTCTTGGGACCGAGGACCAATGCTGCTGGTGCTCGGGCTGTTGAATTTAAGTTCATCACTGGCATTAAAGGTAATAGCCGTGTCACTCCATGGGTTTGTTATTGCTACTTGGTAGATTTCGGCAAGGCTGCGGAGTGTTCATTTCCGCATATTATTTGATGCGCAAGTCTCAACGACTATTAATACCGTACTGGTATCCTTGGGCCGATGCTCTGTGGATTCTGGAGTTAGAAGCTCTTCGCCATTTCTGCCCACCTGCCGGAGTATCCAACATGCTCTAAGGCTATGAGTAGGTGTGGCGCCCTCTGTATATGAATTTTACAGGGTCCATTGAGCCATCCCTCCAGTACGGTTTCATGCCCAATAGAGGGTTTTTGCTTTTTGGTGTTTAACCCAGGTGCCTGGCGATAATGCACCCTTTTATTTCGGACTGGGGTTGTATTCAGGGCCGAATTGTCCCAAAATTTTATTTCGGTTTTCCATGCGCTTTCCATCGCACAGTACTTTCGTACTATGGACGCCAAGTCAGCGAAGTGTGTAATTTCACGGAGACTTATGGCGTTGAGGATTCCATTTTCCGTGCAATTATTGCAGAAGAATGAAATTGCATCCTCCTCGCGGCAGTCCTTTATCATGTTCATGACCAGGAGGAATCTGGCCCAGTAATGGTGTACTGTTTCTGCGGGCTCTTGCCGAATTTGGGATAGATCGCTCATGTTTGGGTGGGCGGGTGGAATTAAATCCGGAACCTCGCCCAATCTGAGACTCAGGGGCCAAGGAGTTTCCGAACTCGGAAGCTTGGGTTCTTGGATGTTGTCCAATGAATCTAGCCCGCTGCCTGACTTTAGGTTCAGGGCTTGAGTAACGTCCTCCCCTCCGCGGGTATCCGGCTTGGAGGGATCGGGAATCCGGACATAACTAGTCCTTAAGATAGATGAAGGCTTGCCGCATTGTTCCTCGACCACTGCAATGTGATGGGTGACCTGGGGAGAGTTAATCTCTCTCGGATCGGGTTTAGGCCCAATCTGATCGTAGTCTGTAGCGACTCCCAGGGCGGCAATGCGATCCAAGAGCTCGTTTAAGGAAGAGAGCTCCATCGGATCTAACTGCTCGGCGAGTTCCGAGTTGACGTGAAGATTGCTTTCGATGACCCGAGAAGTCATCGTCGGCGCGGCGGCCGAACAGGCGGTCATAAGAAAACCGCCTAGCCGGAGAGTTTGGCCGATAGCCAAAGCTCCTTTAGCAACAGTGCCATCTTTAAAGACGGGATGAGGCATCCTTCCTGATGGCGACGGCACAGCGGAACTCTCAATGAAAGCACCAATGTCGGTGTCAAAACCGGCGGATCTCGGGTAGGGGGTCCCGAACTATGCGTCTAGGCGGATGGTAACAGGAGACAAGGGACATGATGTTTTACCCAGGTTGGGCCCTCTCGATGGAGGTAAAATCCTACTCCTGCTTGATTAATATTGATGATATGGGTAGTACAAGAGTAGATCTACCACGAGATCAGAGAGGCTAAATCCTAGAAGCTAGCCTATGGTATGATTGTTGTTCGTCCTATGGACTAAAACCCTCCGGTTTATATAGACACCGGAGAGGGCTAGGGTTACACAGATTCGGTTACAATGGGAGGAGATCTACATATCTGTATCGCCAAGCTTGCCTTCCACGCCAAGGAAAGTCCCAACCGGACACGGGACGAAGTTTTCAATCTTGTATCCTCATAGTCCAGGAGTCCGGCCAAAGGATATAGTTCGGCTATCTGGACACCCCCTAATCCAGGACTCCCTCACCATGAGTAGGGCAATTGCGAATCATCAATTTCATTCTTTCCCAGGATTGTTTGGCCGCTCATGATCAAGTTGTTTAAAATTCATAATATCGTTCCTAAGGGAGATGATCTTAGTGGGAGGAAAATATTTAGAGATAAAAGCATCTTTGCACTTGTTCCAAGAATCAATACTATTTTTAGGTAAAGATGAAAACCAAACTTTAGCACGATCTCTAAGTGAAAACGGAAATAACTTCAATTTAACAATAACATTATCCGTATCTTACTTCTTTTGCATATCACACAAATCAACAAAGTTGTTTAAATGAGTAGCGGCATCTTCACTAGGAAGGCCGGCGAATTGATCTTTCATAACAAGATTCAGCAAAGCAGTATTGATTTCACAAGTCTCAACATCATTAAGAGGAGCAATCGGAGTACTAAGGAAATCATTATTATTGGTATTGGAGAAATCACACAATTTGGTATTATCTTGCGCTATGGCAACAAGTAATCCAACACACAAGCAAGCAGAAAAAGGCAAGCGAAAAAGAGAGTAGATTGGGAAAGAGAGGGTAAATAAAACGGCAAGGGTGAAGTGGGGGAGAGGAAAATGAGAGGCAAATGGCAAATAATGTAAATGCGAGGGAGATGAGTTTGTGATGGGTACTTGGTATGTCTTGACTTGAGCGAAGACCTCCAACGGCGCTAGAGATCACACGTTGGCGGGAGATCGAATCTTGACTTGACTTGGTGGAAGCTTCCCCGGCAACGGCGCCAGAAATCCTTCTTGCTACGTCTCGAGCTTGCGTTGGTTTTCCTTGAAGAGGAAAGGGTGATGCAGCAGAGTAGCGTAAGTATTTCCCTCAGTTTTTTAGAACCAAGGTATCAATCCAGTAGAAAGCTCCTTGAAAGCCCTACGCACCTACACAAACAAACAAAGAACTCGCAACCAACGCAATAAAGGGGTTGTCAATCCCTTCACGGCCACTTGCGAAAGTGAGATCTGATAGACATAGTATGATAAGATAAATATATTTTTGGTATTTTATATTATAGATGCAAAAAGTAAAGATGCAAATAAAAGTAGATTGAAAGCTTATATGATAAAAGATAGACCCGGGGGCCATAGGTTTCACTAGTGGCTTCTCTCAAGATAGCATAAGTATTTACGGTGGGTGAACAAATTACTGTCGAGCAATTGATAGAAAAGCGAATAATTATGAGATTATCTAGGCATGATCATGTATATAGGCATCACGTCCGTGACAAGTAGACCGACTCCTGCCTACATCTACTACTATTACTCCACACATCGACCGACTCCTGCCTGCATCTAGAGTATTAAGTTCATAAAGAACAGAGTAACGCATTAAGAAAGATGACATGATGTAGAGGGATAAACTCAAGCAATATGATATAAACCCCATCTTTTTATCCTCGATGGCAACAATACAATACGTGTCTTGCTGCCCCTGCTGACACTGGGAAAGGACACCGCAAGATTGAACCCAAAGCTAAGCACTTCTCCCATGGCAAGAAAGATCAATCTAGTAGGCCAAACCAAACTGATAATTCGAAGAGACTTGCAAAGATAACTCAATCATACATAAAGAATTAAAAGAAGATTAAAATATTTCTCATAGATAAACTTGATCATAAACCCACAATTCATCGGATCTCGACAAACACACCGCAAAAAGAGTTTACATCGAATAGATCTCCACAAGAGATGGGGAGAACATTGTATTGAGATCCAAAAAGAGAGAAGAAGCCATCTAGCTAATAACTATGGACCCGAAGGTCTGTGGTAAACTACTCACAACTCATCGGAGGGGCTATGGTGTTGATGTAGAAGCCCTCCGTGTGATCGATTCCCTCTCCACGGAGCGACGGCGAAGGCTCCAAGATGGGATCTCGCGGATACAGAAGGTTACGACGGTGGAAATTGTTTTTCGTTGGCTCCCTGGATGTTTTAGGGTTACGTAGGTATATATAGGAGGAAGAAGTACGTCGGTGGCCGCTCGAGGGGCCCAGGAGGCGGGGCGCCCGGGAGGGTGGCGCGCCTCCTATCTCCTGGCCGCCTCATTTGCTTCTTGACTTGCACTCCAAGTTCTCTGGATCACGTTCATTCCAAAAATCACACTCCAGAAGTTTTCATTCCGTTTGGACTCCGTTTGATATTCCTTTTCTTCGAAATACTGAAATAGGCAAAAAAAACAGCAATACGGGCTGGGCCTCCGGTTAGTAGGTTAGTCCCAAAAATGATATAAACGTGTAAAATAAAGCCCATAAACATCCAAAAGGGGTAATATAATAGCATGGAACAATCAAAAATTATAGATACGTTAGAGACGTATCACTAAGTCAGGTGTCAGCCTGCGCCGGAAGAAAGTATTCTCTACAGTATGGCAAAATTTCTCCACAGTGCACTTATGATTGTTGCAAATAGAGAACAGTTGTGGGTATCGCTCTTGAAATGGAGGCATTCCATTAATAGGGTCCATCCAAACTCGAGCCAGGTTACCAGATTCAACATTGATTTTTCTCCCCACCATGTACACCTCTTTAACCTTCAGAAGAGATTTCCAACATGGCGAATCCGAAAATTTAGGACCTACCTCAGCAAAAATCTTGTTTCTAAGATAACGAGCATGAACTATATCTTGCCAGACCCCATTTTGGGTCTCTAGCTTCCACCACTATGCAGCGGTGTAACACCCCTTCTCCCGCTGTAATCTCTACTTAAACATGGTGCTCAACTCCATATACTATTTCCCAATGATATATGGTTATCCTATGATGTTCGAGTAGACCCGTTTTGTCCTATGGGTTAATCGTGATCTTGGTTGGTATGATTGTATCTTTTATTTATGGTGCTGTCCTACGGTGCCCTCCGTTCTCGCGCAAACGTGAGGGGGCCCTCTGTAGGGTGTTGCAATATGTTCATGGTTTTCTTATTGTCAGTCTTGCGGGGGTGACAGCAGCCTAAATGCAGATAAGTGGGCTATGGCGTATGGGAGTAAAGAGGACTTGATACTTAATGCTATGGTTGGGTTTCACGACCTTAATGATCTTTAGTAGGTGTGGATGCTTGCTAGAGTTCCAATCATAAGTGCATATGATCCAAGTAGGGAAAGTATGTTAGCTCATGCCTCTCCCTCATATAAAATTACAAGAATGATTACCGGTACTTGTTATCGATTGCCTAGGGACAAATAACTTTCTTGTTGACACAAACCCTTTTACTAAACACCTAACTTTTATTATCTTGCAAAGTACTTCTAGTTTTATTCTTGCAAAGTAGTTCTAGCATCACACCTACAAAGTACTTATAGTTTCATACTTGTTCTAGGTAAAGTGAACTTTAAGCATGCGCAGAGTTGTATCAATGGTCGATAGAACTTGAGGGAATATTTGTTCTACCTTTTGCTCCTTGTTGGGTTCAACACTCTTATTTATCAAAGAAGGCTACAAACGATCTCCTATACTTGTGTGTTATCACTTCATATGATGTGCATTACCGAGAGGGCCCAGAGATACCTCTCTGATAGGAGTGAAAAATCATAATCTCGATCTATGCCAACCTAACAAACACCTTCGGAGATACCCGTAGAGCATCTTTATAATCACCCAGTTATGTTTTGACGTTTGATAGCACACAAGGCGTCCGGGAGTTGCATAATCTCATAGTCGGAGGAATATATATTTGACATGAAGAAAGTAGTAGCAATAAAACTGAACGATCATTATGCTAAGCTAACGGATGGGTCTTGTCCATCACATCATTCTTCTTGTGGCGTGATCCCGTTCATCAAATGACAACACATGTCCATGGCTAGGAAACTTAACCATCTTTGATCAACAAGCTAGTCAACTAGAGGCATACTAGGGACACGGTGTTTTGTCTATGTATTCACACATGTATCAAGTTTCCGGTTAATAAAATTCTAGCATGAATAATAAACATTTGTCATTATATAAGGAAATATAAAATAACAAGGTTATTATTGCCTCTAGGGCATATTTCCTTCAGGGGCGAGTGGCCACTCTGTACGGAGTCGAGGGCTATAGGACAAGGACTCCATAGGTTGATGCGCAGTAATACGTCGCGCCGCAGATGGACAATGCCTCCACGTCTAGTGGGGCCTCGCGAAGCCATGCTGAGTCATCGGCAATGAAGGAGAGTGCCTCGAAACGGATTTCGCCTCTGACTGACATGGTGGTGAAGAAAACCACCTACGACATGAAACTTTGCTAGACGCCTAGCCCCATGGTGGGTGCAAACTGTCGGGGTTACAATCGTGACAATGAGTACTAGGGGTACGAATAAGGGGAAGAGCCTAGCTACGGCGCAGGTGTAACACTCGGTGTTTAACGAGTTCAGGCCCATCTCGGCGAAGGTAAAAGCCCTACGTCTCGTGCCTTGAGGCTTGCTTTGATTTTATGGATATGGTTACAGAGATTGAACGTGCCCGGCTATGGAGAGGGGTGCTGCTTATATAGAGTGTGTTGCTGCCCCATGTCTCCAAGGATGCCGAGGCATTAAATGTCATTGAATGAGTCAGTTACTAGTGTAATGAGCCTCTACTACAGGAGTTACAGGTAACAATGGCTATAACTCTATTTAGTGGATGAGTTATGATTCCTCCACTGTTGCAGCTCCCGCGACGTCCTCTTGTCCTCTATGTCCGAGTGGTGGTCCATTAGCCGAGTGACGTGTGATCGTCTGAGTGCCGTAGAGCCGTCTGAGTGAACTTCCTGATGTAGGCATCCGAATGTTGGCACGGTCCAGGGACCTACCTACGATGGTAATGGGCCCCATGTGGGTCCCAAATGATGGGTCCTTGACCCTACCTGTAATAGATGGCCACATCAGGGAGCTCGTCCGGTCCTAGGGCCTTCAAATCGCCTATCTAAAAAAGATATTTCTTTACTTTATCCTTTGTATAAGGTGCAATCAACAGTGCGTTCATTTGCGATGTAACCACCGGCTTGACAGTGGATAATAAGCCGTCATCAATCACCCTTGCGCCAGCATTAAAGAGACTTTGAAAGTAATAAAAAATCAAAGGCTTGAGGTTAACATTACCCTCAACCCAATCATTATTATTAATTTTCAGCTTCTTGATCACGTTACGGCGTCTACGGGCCGAGGCAAACTAGTTAAAAGATCTGGTGTTACGATCACCGCGGCGCAATCAGTTCGCGTGACCACGCTGGGCCCAGTATATCTCCTCCTGCTCTAGGAGATTCTCTATCAACATCGAGAGATCCTGCTGTTTTGCCTTCACCTCAGAACTATATGGCTCTCTCATGAGCATATCTAGCTCCCTCTGAGCTGAACGTAACCTGTGCTGCGGTCCCTTAAAAACCTTGCGATCCCACATATGAAGTTCTTTATGGATAGTAGCAAGTTTATCGCTGGCCGTAGGACAAAGCCCAATAGTAACCACCTTTAGCCATGCAGTTTTTACCACTTCCTCAATTGCTTCTTCTGCTAGCCATCTTCCTTCGAACTTGCGACCGGCACCAGGGCTCGGCGAAGCTACACGTGCCAAATACTCAGTATCCAAGCAGATAGGTCTGTGATCCGACTAGCCCATTTTTAAGTTACTCAAACGACATAATGGGTGCATCTCCATCCAGTCTGCATTCGACACCGCTCGGTTGAGCCGTTCCCTTAGTCCTCCTCTGAAGAAGGTGAACTTATCACCATGGTAGCCAATATCCTCAAGGGAACCGTCCATAAGCGCATCCTGAAAAGCTTGCATCCAACTGTGTCGTCGAGGGGCTCCTCCCTCATTTTTCGACAAGAATAGAATCTCATTAAAATCACCAATCACCACCCACGGGAGAGTGGACTGAGCATGGAGATCGCGCAAGAGATGATACGTCCTCTCCTAGTTGTCCCAGTTTGGATCACCATACACTCCCGTTAACCTCCACATTCTGCCATCACTTTCCTCCACCGACACATCAATGCAGCTAAAGGTAGTAGTCCGGGAGTAGATACTCACCTCCTTCTTCCAGACTAATAGCAAACCACCCTTCCTGCCATCAAGACATGGTGCCACAATCTTGTGATCCATTCCCATCCTCCTCATCAAAGCCTCTTCCTTATCCTCGTCGAGGTGCATCTCAGACCCGAAAAATTGCATCTGCATTATTTTGCCTCTGGATGTCCAAAAGCGAGCGAACTGTCGGGGCACCGAGGAGGCCCCGACAATTCCAACTTACGAGCTTCATTGTTTCGCAGAACTAGTTGAATTAGCAGACGAACAAAACCTATCGTAATCAAAATGATACGGAGGGACAGAAAACCGATAACAACACCTTGCTAGGCAACGGAGTTGCGCCGGGACAGAATACAAATTGTCTCAAAAAGAAAGATAAACGGTTATGTGTCGTAGCGTAATCTGATTACGCTAGAATTAGACACGAGTCCGTCCTAGGAGAGAACATCTTGTACAACAAGAAACAATCCTTGACGACGGCATATACATACATAGCATAGCCTCCTCGATCGGCTTCTGTACCCAAGTAGTGCCACCCTCCTCTCGATCTAAACCATCTTGATAAGCCGGCACGTTCCATCCTCCTTACGACGACGACGGGCAGCGAGTCGATCATGCAGTCGTCGGACCAGACGGCGGCGATAGTTGACGAGAAATTCTACGCGCCGACCAAGACGGTGTTCACGGTGACCAAAGGCTTCACCTCGAAGGGTGCCGGATTCACCGTCACGGACTCCGCCGGCGCCGCGGCCGTGATGGAGGTGGAGACCACCGAAGTGGGCGTCCGCAACCTAAGCTCCCTGCTCTGCCGCGACGCTGCCTCACCCAGCCCGCTGATCACCCTCCAGGAGGCCATGATCAGCAGCATGGGTCAGCGGCAGTGGAAGGCGTTCAGGGGGCACGGCACCAACGGGAGCGATTTGCTGTTCGTCGCCGTGGACATGACGCGGTTTTTCCAGATGGGGATCACGCTCCACGTGTTCCGTGCCGGCAACAGCCCCGCGACGAAACCCGATTTCGTCGTCCGTGGCAGCTACTACCGCGGTGCCATGACCGTGTCCCGCCGCAACGACAAAGATAACTACATTGACATCTCCGACATTGCGGAGATCGGCAGGGAGAGTTCTCTGTGGTGCGCGATGCTTGGACATAACACGTATACTGTAGGGATCAGCCAGGGCGTCGACCAGGCGTTCGTCTTGGCGCTCACCGTTATCCTCGACCAGACGTATAGCCCTAAGCTCGACTCATGTTGCTGTACTGCTTGTGACCATTCATCTCCATATGGGAGAGATTGCCGCCGTAGACAAAATCGTTCAATAGATATATGAGCATAAGCTTAGGTTTGTGGTGACTTGCGTCGTCATTCTAGTCAATTTGGAGTCGGAGTTGGGAGCATGTGATGACGTAGTCGCAACGCGTTAGGTTTCTTGTGTTTGGGTCTGAAAACTGGAGTTGTACTAGGTCGAGTCGTGTTGGGCATTAGTTGAGTCGTTTTGGAGGTGACATGTATCTTCTTTATCTATTACTCGCTCGGTCCAAAAATACTTGTTGAAGAAATAGATGTGTCAAGATAAAATGAAATCAATTATTTTTTAAACATAGTACAGATGCAAGCAGCACCTTCAAGAGACTGAGGCGGCATTATCATTTTGAGATTTACGAAGTCACCGTAGGCGCCTCGTCGTTGTCAGGACATCTTCTCCCACCAAAAGCGCATCGCGAATATCTTAAAATAAATCCCAGAATAATCCAAGCACCATGAGCTTGAACCCTGGCGGTGGCGACCGAGAGCTCGTCGGCGCGTCACGGTACAACGCCACGGCGGAATCCGCGGACTTCGTGTCAGGGGCCGAGCAGGCGAGGCAAAGCGTGAACGCCTTCGTGGCGCACGCAACCAACAAGCACATCGCGAAGTCCTCCCTCCTGGCTCCGTCGACTCGTCCATTTACTTCAAAGGGGCGTGGTCACGGCCGTTCGACGTCTCTACTGCGCCGTTCCACATCCCAGGCGGCACCACCGTGCGCGTGCCATCCATGACGACAAGCGAGTCACGGCACATTGCGGTCTACCCGGGCTTCAGGGCCCTCAAGCTGCCGTACAAGAACGACGTGCAGCAGCAAGCTGAATTCTACATGCTTATCCTACTACCGGACAAGGACACTGTTAGTCTCGCCGATCTGTACGACAGGGCCGTGTCGACGCCGGAGTTCATCAAGACGCACACGCCGACGGAGAAGGTTCCAGTCGGGCGGTTCATGGTCCCAAAGTTCAAGTTCACGTCCAAGTTCGAACTGTCATCCGACATGAGGAAGCTTGGTGTCACTAGGGCTTTCGAAGGCGGCGACTTCTCTGGCATGGTGACTGGCGGGGATAAGGGGCTTGCCATCACCAGGGTGCACCATAAGGCCACCGTCGAGGTGGACGAGGTAGGCACGGTGGCCGCCGCTGCCACGGCCGTCGTAATGAGGTTTAGTAGTGCGGGTCCAAGGGCACCACGGGATCTGGTGGATTTTGTGGCCAATCGGCCTTTCTTATTTGCCGTGGTAGAGGAGGGGACAGATGCAGTATTGTTTCTTGGTCATGTGGCTAATCCTCTCGCTCATTAAATGAATAAATAATTATTCTGTAAATTTGTTCACCTGTCATGTGATTAATCGTGCCACCACCTTCGTGATGCGCAGAACATGCCACAATGCTATCTCTCGCGACCGTTAGGCCATATCGGCAAAAAGTGGAACCCATGTGTCATCAACGTGCTCAATATTCTCATCCGCCGATCAGTGGTTTAGGCAAAAAGTTTACCGTAAACATACTGTTTTTGCCAAACAAAATCGTGAAGTCAGCCTTCAATGTGATGGTTTTATGCTGTTAACTCGACGAGGACTAACGTAGTCGCTGAGATGTAAACTTTTCTTATAGATCTCCACATGATCTAAAGATAACAAAACAAAAATTATATGCAATGTTATGTGTTGTTTCTCGGTTAGTATACAAAACCCATTAAAGATGTGTTACTACCTCTTAGTGTGGGCTAATAATTAATATCTTTCTCAAAAAGCAGTATCATGAGTTCGTTGATGCAAAGCAACCATTCTTAAATACTTACACCTAATTAAAAATTAGTCAGTCGAGACATCCTATCATACTTTGTATACAAGCCAATGAGCCAAAAAAGTGTTTGGGAGATTCCAATCCTTAGGGATTTGATTCATAGTATTGCAATCCTAACAACTTTTTTCTTCATAGACTTCATTTGTACTCTATTTTGAAGGGAAAAGAATTCCATCTACTCAAACCTCTTATAAAAGTTTATTTGTTTTCTCTGCGGTATCAAATACTTTTCTATCTAAATTCATGTAGTTTTATAATCCTATATAATACAGTAGGACACATGACTGTACTCCCGCGTTTTTCCTATTCGTGTATTTTGAAAATCCGGCCGAAAGGAAGAAGGGATGATCTTACTGTCAGAGATAAACAGGAGAACCAAACATGACAGAAATTTTCTATACGACAAGAAAACGATTGATAGGTGACGATATATACAAAAACTAGCTAGCCTGGTTACGAAAAGTCCTGGATTTAAATGGTGCGTTTGTGATTGTTTTTTGAAATGTTTGATCCGCAGAATCAAACACTCATTGTCAGTCAGGGCTCTAGACTCATGCAAAACCGCTGAAGGAGAACTTGCGGGTTGAGGGTAAAAAATCTCAGAGAAAAGGTTTCAAGCAAGGCGTTAACGGAAGGTAACGCTACCATGTCACATAGTAATGGCTAGCGAATTATAGGGCCCATTTGTGAGCTAAACAAAGGTGATGCATGGTTTCGGACTTTGGGTGCATTCTCGTTGTGGCCAAAATAGAACCGAACTAAAAATTGGCTGTAAAAAATCCAGGTATAAGTCAGTGAAGAAGCTAGAACAGGCACGGTAATTCTACGCGTGAACTGCTGAAGGTATCTGCCCCTTGGATTTAAATTGGACGGCTAAGAAAAAAATCAACTTGCACAAAAAAAAATTTAGGCCGCACATAACAATCCTTTAATTCTAGGAGAGACTGTCTTGTGCAACAAGGAAATAATCGCATATACAAAAGCTACGTAGCTAGCCCGGTTATGTACCAAAAAACTAAACTAGTACTCCCTCCGTCCCGAAAAACATGTCGCAGCGGCATTTTTGCAATTTAGCCCTCGTGGTTTTCCCGACCGAACTCGCGGTCCTCTGTCTCCTTCCTCACTCTTCTCTGACGCCGACCGATTTGGTCGCGCCTCCCTTGCCCTCGCCCCCGCCGCCTTGCTCCCCCCCCCCGCTGAACGTCGCCCCCCCCCGCCGCCCCACGCGGTGGTTTTCGTCCTCTCCGCCCGCCGCCTCGTTCCCCTCCGCTCGCCGGCCGTGAAGGTTCGATTTTTCGGAGACCACTGTCCGGAGTCCTCGCTCTCCTTCCGCCTCTGTCCATCGTCAACCACCTCCCCGCCTTCGACTCCTCGGACGGCTACGCGCTCAAGGTGGAGGAGCTCGCCGGAGTGGTGCTGACTGGCGACTCTGTGGTGGGAAAGTCCAATCTGCTCTCCCACATCACCCGCAAGGAGTTCTGCCTCGACTCCAAGTCCACCATCGGCGTCGAGTTCGCCGCCCGCACGCTCCACGTAAGACCAGATTTCCTTGCTGTTCCCCACCTCCTCCTCCTCGGTTAGATCTGCAGCTTATTTTCTTCTTCCCTGCGCTCCAGATCCAGATTATTGCTGCCAAACAAGACGAGCTAGCTAGTAAATCGATTGCTAACAAATCAACTCTGAGTGAAAAGGTAACACTTTTCTGAGTAAACTCAAGTTCATGTGCTTCAGTAATTACTTGAAGATGTAGTCAAGTTCATGCTTCGGTAGTTGATGCTCTTGTTATACTCAGGTCTGTATTATACAGAGATGCTCTAGTACAAAGGATAACAGTGACCTGTAGTTCATGTTGATCAACAAAATTGTTGCCAATAAAGTTGATACACATGTTGACCTGTAGGAGTATTTGATAATTCACAACAATCATGTTATACTCAATTCTTGGTGCTGCTATTTTCAGTTTGTAAAATTAGAGTGCTGAAGAAGTGTATTTTCCATTTTGAAACTGAAAATAAGCTGTCAAAACTGAAAGAAATTGGAGTACCGAAGATCTGCTTGTACTGTCATTTTTCTGTTTGAATTGTGCACCAAAAGAAACTGTTGCCAATCAGTTAGAGACCGTGCCAGAGATCGAATTGTCCTTCTTTTATTTAGTGGGATTGTTGAGGTCCTCTCTAGATCTAGCTCCTTTCTCTTTCGGCCGGATCTTCCTGGCTTCTTGCTTGAGACATCTACTTCTTTGCCATCGGCAATTTGCTTTTTAGCCAGTTCCCAGATTCTTTCAACAGATCGTACACTTATGTCCAACAGGTTTGAGACTAGCAGCTTGTCGTCTGGTTGAACAGACCCATCTCTTAGCTCGATTACCAGCAAGGCAAAGTAAACACCATGCCTCTCCTTATCTGACAATTCTCTTCCTTTCTCTTGAAGTATCCAATTCATAACTTCATCCTCTTCCTCTTGAGCTTCATCCTCTTGAGCTTCATCTTCTTGAGGCATCCAATTCATAGCTTCATCGTCTTCCTCTTGAGGCATCAAGTTCAAATCCATATCTCCATTCTCTGCCACTTGAGGTTCCTCCTCTCCAGGGACCCAATTCAAATTAATGCCTTCATCGTCTTCCTCTTGAGGCATCAAGTTCAAATCAATGGTTTCATGTTCTTCCTCTTGAGGCATCAAGTTCAAATCCATATTTATGTGTTCCTGCCATCAATGACAAAAGATGAGTACACCATGGTACCATAACAAGAATATACACACACAAAATGAGTATTCTAAGATCAACAACATCATTTTTCTTCAAATTTGGAGTCTATTTTGCTTATACAATCAGGATGCATAATGTTACATATGTTGAATCAAGAAGGAAAATAGATAGATTATACTTAAAGCTCATTTGTGCAAAGCAAATACTGAGGATAGAAATATTCAGTTAACTGAAATTACCAAAAATTTCTGTAACTGAACAGTTTGCTCTAACTGAATTCAAATGAGGTCATATTTGTATTCTAGTTTGCCTTCAACTCTGTTAATGAACAATTTACTGTATTTGTTTTCTAATTTCCATTCTCCATCTAAAATGAGATCATATTTCAAATTCAAGTAATAACAACAGACAACACAAAAACAGCAGCAGCAACACATGTTTTCATAGTACTCCATAAATGATTCATTTCCATACATGTACTCCATGTTCCTAATAATTTCCAGAGAGAAATAATTCAGGAGGTGAAGACCAGGAGTTTTGTGACCCTCCATTTAAACAGGGCAAGCCACTTCATCCACTTGCTTGATGGCAATTGCAAGGCCATGGCTTCCAACTTGCAGATTCGGGTTATTTTTGCCCTTTTATTGACTTGGCTTGTTATGCTTTTATTGTTTTCCTAAGTAGAGCTTGGTAGTGAGAAATAGACTTCAGTAGGGTATTTTAAGAGTTAAACTTAATTGCCTTGGTTACTTTGGAGCTAGCAGTCACTATGAAACTGGTATTTACTTTTGATAACATGAATCGTAATGAATAAAACAGTAGTGACAAGGAGACCCTTAGGGTTGCTGGTATTTGTTCAATGGCAGCAGCCTTGAATGCTAAATGCTCATTTAGGCACCCAGTACGACCTCCTCTGTATTTATTTTGTTGACATAATATATGACCTCCACTGTTCTCTTTTCACTCAAAGCTATGTAAGTTTGTCTAATTGGCTTCTTCTTGTGGCTGGAAACAGTTGCTCTGCACAAACCTGAATTGACATCATCTGAATTTGCTAGTGCTACAAAGTTTTAACCTGGACTGTTTTATGAATGCTGCTAGTGCTACAACAATTTGCATCCTCTGTATTTTACAGTTTCACTCTGAATTGGCATCATCTGAATTAGCATCATCTGATCTTTGAATTAATCATGCTCTCTGATGAATAAGTACTGTACCTTCT
Source organism: Aegilops longissima (assembly GCA_021605205.1). Classification (NCBI taxonomy): domain Eukaryota; kingdom Viridiplantae; phylum Streptophyta; class Magnoliopsida; order Poales; family Poaceae; genus Aegilops; species Aegilops longissima. The sequence continues at coordinate 676,739,269 of CM038680.1, read as the reverse complement.
ACAGAGTGCAGAGGAGTAGCAGCGATAGCAGCACGGGCAGGATCAGAAGAGGAGAAGCAGCACGGGCAGGGTCAGAGGAGGAGCAGCAGCACGGGAAGGGGAGAAGGAGCAGCAGCAGCAGCACGAGCAGATCTCCACCGGCGAGCTCCTGGTCCACCGGATTGTCGAGGCAAGCTCCGGCGATGCCAGTAGGGGATCGCGGTGGCGCACACGCGCGGGAGCTCCAGGAGGATGCGCGGGAGCGCGAGGGAGGACGCACGCGGGGCTCCAGGAGGGAAGCGCACGGCCTCGAGGAAGACGTGGCAGGAGATTCCGGCGAAGCCCGCAGGCAGCGGGAGGAGACCACGGCGGCGCAGGTCTGGGCTGCGGCGGCAGAGGAGGTAATTGGCGAAGGCGGCGAGCGCAGGTACTTGGCGACGGAGGAGGAGCTCAGCTGGGCTCGCCGGCCCCTGGCGAATCACGCAGCTGGGCGGCGCCGGCCCCTGGCGACGCGCAGGCGACGGGCGGAGGAAGACGACGGGGCGGAGGGACTTGTTTGAAACGCTTTTGAAACCACGAGGGTTTTTTTGCAAAATTACCGATGAACTACGCCTGCGACATGTTTTTTGGGACGGAGGGAGTACTACCAGCCTCCTGCATCAAAACCATCTCAGTCGATCCATATCACTAGCACTAGCAGGGAGCAGGGCGTCGATCAGCGGGAGATGCCGTGGCCGTGGGAGAGTAGGGCGGCCCTGGTGGACGCGCGGTTCTGCGCACGCCACACGACGACGCTAACGGTGACCAGATCGAGCTCCTTGCGGGGCCACGGGTTCGACGTCACGGACGCCGCCACCGGCGCGGCCGTGATGCAGGTGGAGACCTCCTACTTCGGCCACTACCGGGACCTGCGCACGCTCCTCTTGCTAGGGGCCGCCTCGCGACACCCCTTGCTCTTCGTCGAGGAGTCCACGTCCCTGATCGGCATGGGCTCGCGGTGGGAGGCGTTCAGGGGGCGGTGCGGGAGGCAGACGGACCGGCTCTTCCTCGCCGTGGACAAGGCGTCGTTTTTCCAGGTGACGGCCAACGTCCACGTGTTCCTCGACGGCAACTCCTGCGGCCAGGGGGCGCCCGACTTGGCCGTCCACGGCAGCTACTACCGCGGCGCGATGACCGTCTCCTGCGGCGGCGCCGCCGTTGCGCAGATCGACAGGAAGAAGAACACCTTTTGGGGCGCGCTATGGGGAGAGCGCGCGTACGACGTGAGGGTCAACCCGGGCGTCGACCAAGCGTTCGTCGTGGCACTCACCGTGGTTCTCGACCAGATGCATAATCCTGATTATGATTCACGCAGCTCTTCATGTGGACATAAGAAATAACTACTAGATACCTTGATCACTGGCAATGTGACATGGAAGAAATCATGTGTAATGGCAAATAGCGGCAGTCCAAAGAAAATTCATGTTGTTGGGCTTTAATCAAAGTTTTAATCAGGCTGTATGAGCGGAAAAAGCTTAAAAACAACCGATTGATTTTAAGGCGTGCGTCAGCCACCTTTTGCGCCGTCTGATTAAAGCGGGGTCTGATTGTGCATAGTCTATAACACTAAGTTCCTTAGTTTTAAAGAGCTCACATTCAATTGAGATCTTCAATTAGAATTGGGTCATCCGATTTTGACCAGGTCAACAATTTCTCAAATCTCTCTATGCACTATGTTTTGATCAAAGAAAATTCATCTTGTTGGGCTTTAACCATCTTTTATACTATGCACTATGCTTCCTAGATTTTTAAGGCCTCACAATTAGTTGAGTATTCAATTTAGACTTGAGTCAATCAATTTTGCGCAGATCAACACTATCTCAAGCTCTCCCATTCAATTCTTTTAATTCACCATGTTCCCTAATTTCGAAACTCTTTCATTCAATTGACGTATTTAATTTTGAATTTGGTTTACGATGTTGACCGGGCAGCGATTTTTCAAATCAATTAGTGGCAACCGGCCTATAAAACATATCAATCCGGCGCATCCTCCCACAACCTAAAAAAAGAAGCGCCACCATGTGATATTATAGCACCAATATATAGTACATGCGACCACTGACAAAGAAATTTTCCCACATAAATATAGGTTTTGTTAACGGATAACTCATAATCACACCAAGAAAGACCCACCAAATAATCGTGTTATAAAAAAAACACTGTATCATCTCCCTCACCTACCAAACTAAATATTCCATCGGTCAAAATATAAGGGGTATTAATTTTGTAGAAAGTCAAATTTCTTTAACTTTGACCGAGTTTAGAGCAAAAATATCGATATCTACAATATTCAACTAAAATCCATGGAAATTCATTTCATGATGAATTTAAAAATACCGATTTGATATTATGGATTTCGATATATCTCTCTACAGATTCGATCAAACTTACACGGTTTGAATTTTAAAAAATTTGTATATTTTGAAACAGAGTGATTAATTTTTGAAGAAATCCAATAACACCAATGGCGCAGCAAAGCGCGCCTAATCCTTCTAGTCTTGATGACGCGGGCTGGAGATGACGGACAGGGTGTGCTGCCTTCACACTGGAGTGCATGCCTTCACGTGGTCCTTGCGCTTCTCATTCGCAGCAGTATATGGTAATTTCTACTAGCGATCACTACGTTGGTCATTCGCACCGGTGGCAGTACATGTGTGTTTTGAATCTTCAGCGATTCACATGATACTTCATCGCACTATATACAGCTGCACGCCAGGTGCTGTGATGCAGCACTTGTTGGTGATGTCGGCGCTGCGATGCGGCACTCGTCTGTGGACGCCGATGCTGCAATGTCGTGCTCGTTGGTGTTGTTGGCATTGCAATGCAACACTTGTCGGTGATGCTGATGATGCGATGCGGAACTCGTCGGCGTCCACCGACGAGCGATGCCGCGCTCGTCGATGATGCCGGTGCTGCGATCAAGCACTCATCAATAGACGCATGGGCCGCAATTTTGTGTTAGTTGGTGTTGTTGGTGCTACAGTGCAACACTCATCGATGACTGTCGGTGCTGCAATGCGACGCTCGTCGGTGCTGACGGCGCTGTGATGTCGCGCTTGTTGGTGTTGTTGGCCCTGCGATGCGATTCTCGTTTGTGTCCGTAGGTGCTACAATGCATCGGTAGTCGGTGGATGCCGGCGCTGTGATGATGTGCTCGTTTGTGTTGTCGGCGCTGCGATGTGACGCTCGTCCGTGACTGTCGGTGCTGTGATGCAGCGCTCATCGGTGGACGTCGGCGCTGCAATACCGTGCTCGTTGGTGTTGTTTGCGTTGCGATGCGACGGTTGTCGGTGATGCCGGAGCTGCTATGTAGCGCTCGCGGCGCTGCAAAGGAGCAGACAAACACGTTATGGAGCCAAGTGGCATGATCTTTGCTTTGCTGGCTTTGCTTCCTGTTGAAAACAACTCACAAGGTGCAACTACCTTCACACGCCCCATCGCGTATATGCAGATGTGTGTGAAAGCGACATGTGAGAGAAAACGGTTGTGTGTGGTCGTACGGCACGCGAGGCAGATGAAAAAAGCTTACTTACCATCCGGCTGATTCCTAGTACTCGCCATATGGCAAATATCTGCAGCCTAAATATTTACACAAGTTCCCTAAATTGACGCTATAGAACCACTAAATGACGCTAAATCGCACCAAAGACGTTAAATTATAATCCTCCGTCCGGAAGTCCGGAATTACTTGTCGGAAAAAAAGATGTATCTAGATGTATTTTTAGTTCTAGATACATCCATTTCTGCGACGAGTAATTCGGCATGGAGGGAATACTTCTCCTAAAACCACGACACTTGTTATGGATAGGAGGGAGTACATGATGTTGTTTAGCGTGATATCCCTCGAAACATAAACCATGGTAGGTTTAACCTCAGGGACCAGTGAAAGCCAAAACTGATTGTAGATATTGTTGACTGCGTCATTCAAACCGTTGGACGGATAAAGTCGCGACGTGGCTCCACGATCACCATTTGATGCACCTCTGTGTTGGAACGACTCTCGCCCGCTCCTCTGAACGAAACTGAAACTGCTTGAATCTTCGAGAACAACAATGGAGGTGGGCAATCCCCAAAAATCTGTTTTGAGTATCTTGAGTTAGAGAGGAAGCCTTCTGGAGGGAATCTGAGATGATATCCCCCTTTAGCAGCCATCGGGAACAACGAAAACTAACCCCCGACTCTAGGGGGAATCTCACATAGATCAGGTTAGGCTGCGGTGGGGATGTCGTGATCTTCCCCAGCACCATACGTCCGCCACAATCGTTGTTGCCCTCCCTGGGACTAGCGCAAACACCTTCTAATCATAGAATGTGTGGCTGCAAAGACTAAAACACCTTCCACTTCGTTGTCTTCTCCATAACAAACAAAGACGTCTTTGCCCCAGATCCTTGTCACCAGCTTCCACATCGTGTCATGGCCCTCGTGAGGGAACCTTATCGTCCTTGATGTCATCATCATGTGAAGTGCCACTGTAACCTCTTACTCCGACATAGGATGCCTCCTCCCATCGGGATCCGTGGATCTCGCCTCTCGAACTCCTATAGACGGCAGGAGGAGTAGAATATAGAGGCTGAGCGGGGGAGGAGGACCCGGCATAGGTGGTTTTGTGGTCACGGTTACTAGGGTGGTGGGTGACAACAAGGCCGTGGCAGCGATGGTAGGTGCAGGGGAGACAAACTGTAGGGGCCCTCATTCGCTCATTCGCACGTCCATGTGTTCAAACGATTGACGAGGAAAATATAGCACTCTTCGACATTATGTACCGTCCGCACCAGCGACCTTCGATTGCGTAGCCAAATGAACTACCAACTGCTAGGATCAACCTCGGTTGTCGACCCGATGTTAACTGACCAATTGCCCCCAATATGATTTCTTCAACCTTTTTTCTCTGAGAGCTTCGATGTATTAATTCACAATCGAATTCAGAGTTCATTTTAGGATTTCGTTCATTTAGAACATAAAAATATTCACCATGTTATAGCGCAAATTCAATTGATTTTACAGATACGTCATACAGATTAAAAAAGTATTCACCATGATGCAATATTTTGTTTGTATAGTGGAAAATTTTCGTAGTGTTCGTTCTCACAGTGTAGAAAAATAGAAATCTTGCATGTCGATGTCGACTAAGATTGAACTAATTTTCAGATTGTGTCTTTTCAAACATTTTCATTTTCATGAAAGCACGTATCATGTAATGCTCTTCATTGGTTATCATTTGTTTGCCTTTCGATCCACCGCATTGAAAGATGGCGTAGAGTTTGTTTTAGATTTATAATGCCTTGTCAATGAATCTATTTCCAATGATTCTATAAAACCAGAAATAGCTGTCCTTGTATATTGGACACGGCTATGATATCCAGTGAAACAACGTATCCAGTGAAATATTCTTGTTCACATGGGCACAGGGGCGGAGCCGGGGGGGACGAGCAGGGCCTGCCCCCCAACGATCAACAATTTTAGTAGAAGCAACTAATAATTATCAACGAGATTCGATCAAAATACGTACTCGGCCCCCCCTATACTCGAATCCTGGCTCCGCCACTACATGGGCACGGCTAGAAGTAATGGATGCGAAGAATTTTGTTTTTAACAAACATGATACCAGGCACATCCTACCTCTATGAGCATCTCTGAGAGACTGAGCAGGCGAGACTTGAGATTGACGGAGTCACTACAGGCGTCTCATTATCGATAGAAACGTCGCCTCCCGCAAAAAGAAAATTTCACTTTTTTATGAGACACCAGAGAGTCAAAACTGGGTTTGATTCCTACTAGTAGGCTGAGGATACAACTAGCCTCCTAACCATCCAACTACATATTCTAACTTTACATCAATTCATGAGTACCGGACTTGTCATTTATTTCATTTTCATATCAACAATTTGTGCGCACCATCATCATTTCACTTTTGACCACTCTGATTTCCTATTGTATGACATGTTTCCTATTCGTCCAATTTGGTAAATTTTGATATGGTTCAATGACTGCAATTCGACTTTATGCACAAGTGACCGCTCACGATAGTTTTTTGCGGTGACATAGGCACAAGAATCAGTTCAAAACTTTCTGCACGATAGAAACTCAATGCAACCAAATACGTAGAACCAAATATATAATAAGGAGTTGAAGGTTAAGATGCCATATAAGGGCCTAAGTTTTAAGTGATCGGTTGGAGATGCTCTTAGGAACCAAACAAACATTTTTTTAGAACATAGTATAGACATAGCCACACAGGCACTCATATATACACGCGTACACTAACCTCTATGAACACACATCCTACCCCTATGAGGACCTCTGAGAGTCTAAGCCGGTATATCATCTTGAGATTGACAAAAGCACCATAGGTGCCTCGTAGTCTGCGAGAATGTCTTCTTTCACTGAACGGGCATCGCTGGAAAATCGTGAAATATATCCAGGATAATGCAAGCACCTGGACTTGAACCCTAGTAGGGCTGAGGATACGACTTTCCTCTATAACCATCCAATCACAAGTTGGTTCGCACATACATTTTTTTCTATGTAGCGATTAGCCAAATAAACCGTCTTTTTGGTCGATTACGTGTAGTGTGACTACGCAGCGAGAACCAAAGACCTCAATTCTTAGACCCCTCAAAAAAAATCTGAGACTTATTATCTTGTAAAAAATCTCCCAAGAAAACATCTTGTACAACAAGGGGAAAAAAATAAAAAATCCTTGGTTAAGAGGAAGTAAAAACTAGCTTTATTTCCTTTTTAATATCTCCATGTAAGCAATTACTCTGTTTTACATAGTTTCGCCAGCATCCCATCGTGCACGAGCCAAATACTAAAGAGTTTTGGGTTGCATTGTAATCTTATTGCGGAAGAAAATTATATAAGAGACTAATAACCAGACCAAAGCTAGCTCTCGGACAGCAGAATACCTTGTACAACAAGGAAACAATTCCTGGCGATGCGTGCGATTCTGAATAGAATCTTGTAACACAAGCAAATAATGCTCGAACAAGCTACGGCATATATATATATATATACATACCGTAGCTAGCTAATCCGTTCACAGCCCAATTAATTAGCCTCTTCGATCTAAACCGTCTCCACCCCCTTTACGATCACCCGCGTCGAGTCAATCAGCCGAGATGTCGTCGCCGTCCGGGAAGGTGAAGGAAGCCATAGTGGGCGAGCAGTTCTTGGCGACGCACCCGACGAAGTTCACGGTGACCAAGTTGTACACCCCGAACGGGCCGAGATTCACCTTCAAGAACTCCGACGGCGGCGAGGCCATGCTGGAGGTAGAGTCCCGCATGGGTTTCATGAGCCTACGCTCACACCAATTCCTCGACGCCACCTCACGCTCAGCCCAGCCGGTGATCCATCTCCAGGAGGTCGGCGTTGAGGAGCGTAAGTGGGAGGCGTACAGGGGCAACAGCACGAGAGAAAGCGACAAGATCTTCGACGCCGTGAACAAGTCATGGTATTTCTTCCTGATGGGAACCAAGATCGAAGTGTTCCTCCGCAAGTCCTCCGACGAGCCGAAACCAGCAGGCGTCCTCGTCGATGGCAACTCCTCCGGCGGCATGCAGAAACCAGCAGACTTCGTCGTCCTTGGCAACTACTACCGCGGCGAGCTAACCGTTTTCCGCGGCTGCGGCTGCGTCCTCACCGGCAACAAGATTGCGCAGATCAACAGGGTGAGCCGCCTGTTCAAGTTTAGTGAGATGGGTGGAGAGCACACGTACGATGTCAATGTCAACCCGGGCGAAGACCAGGCGTTCGTCCTCGCACTCACCGTCATTCTCGACCAGATGTATATTGACGATCGTGTTGTACGTTATCCTACCCAGCGTTAGATACCTTAGCAGAAGCTTAGGTTTGTGATCGTTTGCGGTGTCGTTATTAGTCATGTTTTTTTTTCAAAGGTTAGCTATGTTACAGTCGGAGTTTTTGAGCATGCGATTATGTAATCGCCATGGTTTAAGTTTTTGTGAGTCGAGTCTAAACGGGAGTTTGTATCGGATCGCGTCGTGTCAGGCATGTATCTTTTACTTTATATAAATATATATACAACATAGAAAAGGAAACAAGAAAAGCAGCGAGCCAAATTATTTCCTACGCGCTCGTATTCAATGTCTATGGGCTTTTGCATATTAGATGATCCATTAAGATGATTAAAGCTCGTAAATGTTTGCCGTTTGTTGACATCACCATGCTTAGAAAACCTTGATTATATTAGCTTGTGCTGTTCCCCTTTGAAACTACAAAATTTAAACTTTCAGGTATATCAAACCTCCTGAGATTCAAACTTTCAGAAAAATCAACCTTTAATAAAATCTAACTTCTAGAAAACCAAATTTTCAGAAAACTCAAACTTTCAGAAATTTTATACTATGAACTCTTCCCAAAAAAAGAGATAGAAGCTAAAAATTCAAGTTTTGGACACCGTATACGAGCTTTTAAAGTAAGCAGGGCAATTTGGAAGTTAAAGGTCTAAATTTGACTGTCAAAACCAAGTTTACCATGTTACCCGAAAAGAACTCATCCTTATAAACACAATACAATACAATCGTAGATGCTCACGTACATGCGCCTACACTCATCCTTGTAAACCCACCCCGGTAGCGTGCGCACCTTTGAGATTTTAAGCCGACACCGTATCTTAAGATTGACAAAGTTACCACACGCCTTGTAGTCGACGGGAACCTTCCCTTCTAAGCTACGCTATGTCACTAACCAGATTGATCTCTGAACTTGGGAGTTAAATTGTAAGAACATACGTTTTCTATGGTACGGTGTTTTCCAGCGCCAGCAACAACGATGTTGCGGTGATCCAGAAGGTGACCAGATCGAGCGAAGGTGCGCCGCAGATAGAGTTCTTTTTTGCAAAAAAAAAAAAAAAAGACAACCCCGAACAATGCACACAACCATCTTTGTTATATTATTAATATAGTCTGACAAAAAAAAATACATGAATCAACTCAAAACTACCTTTCTGACGATCTATGTCGCTACACCTACTAGCTTGATGATGTGCCCTGACCACACACCAACCCACATCATCTAATCTGGTAGCCTCGCCCGCCCCATGGCGAGCTGAGATCATTAACCGTTCTAGCACATAGAGATAGGGCAGATCTGAGAACACCACCTAGGTTATGCTAACGCCGGAGCGCCGCTTCCACATCGAGGAGGAGATCCTGGCTAGGCGCGCTGTTCGGATCGCAGCGGCCTGCCTTCGGACTCGCCGGAAGAGGAGGAGGACGGGGGGGGGAGATCCGAGGAGGAGGGGGAGGAGCCGGTGCTGGTTGCGGGCTTCACCATGGCAGAGCTCGCCGTCGCCCAAGCGGCAGAAGCGGCGGAGGAGACAGTCATCCTGGAGTCCAACCAGCGCTTCTTCCGGCAAGAACAAGCGGAGACCGACGTGCTCTTCGACGAGCTAGACGTGAAGATGGAGCTGGAGGCCCAGGAGGAACTGCAGGAGCTAGAGTTGCATCTGCCCCATGTACCCGTAGCCTGGAACGGAGATAGTGGACATCTCTGACGACAACGAGTAGCGTTGTCGACGATTTAGTTGATCTATATGCTACATAGATGTTTTATTTGCATGGTTTGTGTGATTTTAAAATTTTATGTAGTAGGCGTTGGGATGCCGAGAGAGAGATATTTGAGGAGTGTCTAGTTAGTACCCGCGAACGCACCGAGACGCGTCCGCGGGCGAGGCTGGGTTTACCAAGTTCGGCTGTAGATGCTCTTGCGCAGGAATTTGACAAGAAGCAAACACCTCAATACTGTCTTGTACAACAATCTCCAAAAAAAATGTCTTTTACAACAAGGGGAAAAACATTGACGACGAGGGCATATATACATGCCGTAGCTCATCCGATTCTGCACCCAATTAATTAGCAACCTCTCCTCGATCGGCCTCCGATGCATTAAGGGCAATCCCAACGCTGAGCCTCAAACCTACTGTAACCGTTCGGTTCGCGTTGTCCGAACCGTGAAAGTCAATTAACGCGGTTCTGTATCGGTACACGGCATGATTTAGACGTGTTTTCTTCGCTAAACTGAAGACAAATATGGGGAGGTTTGCAAGAGTCCGGACCGCTGTCACGCCCATTTTTGACCGCGCTGGCCCATCAAAAACACCTACCCCTGCCCGCGCATACTTCCTGCCCGTCGTCCAGCGGCCGGCATTCATGCCTCTCTAAAACGCGCCGCTCCACATTGAAGGGAGAGCAAGGCAGACATGACCTCCCACTGCCTCCGCCATTGAAGCAGCGCGCCGGCCAAGGGCGCCCCCGCTGCATGCCCGGCTGAACATGCATCATTGCCGCATTTAAACGCCTCCATCAACCCGTGTGCTAGCCAAGAAATCTACTCCGGCTAAGCGGACCGGCATTAAACACAATGCAGGGCAGGCTCCTCCCATCTGCCCTCTATTTAAATGAGGCCAGACGCTAGGCAAGAATCGCGCCACTCCGCCACTCTCCATCTTCTTCTTCCATCATTTTCTCCACTCTTTCGTGGCATCCAATGATCCGGAAGAGCAGTTCTCCAGCATAAAAGCCGGCTGGGTCGCCCGCTGAACGCGGCGGATACGAGCGAGGAAGCTTGCTGCTCCACCTCCCTCGCAATTTATACTACCACAACATGGCGAATTCCCCACACATAATTTCTTGTTCAAATTGTGCATACAATCTAATTTAATTAAAAATACCATGGCATTTTTACTATGAATCTTCCATGGTATTTTTTGTTTTGTATGATGGAAATTGCCGTGACTATTTTTCTTTTTGTGCTTTTAAAGTTGATGACATTTTTGTTTAGTAGCAGTGCAAAATCTGGGCCTTAATCTGGCACAACAAAAAAATAGTTGGGCTTCTTTTAGCTACCGGGCTGTAGGGTAGACGGGGTGGGGCGTGGGGCATTTACCACCACGCCACATGCCCCGCCCATCTTTCCATCTTTCTCCCATTCTCTCATGGCGGTACGCCCGAGCCATTACTGCCTCCTCCGCATCACACAATTGCACAGGCACTCGGACCATCACCTGCTCCTCCGCGTCATATGGTTGCAGGGCGCCAATCCATCAACGCCTTCTCCACACCACATGGTTGCACGAGCGCCCGGCCCACACCACCTCCTCCGCACCACATGGTTGCATGGGCTTTCCCTGTCCACCACCACGCCGCACACCCCGCCCATCTCTCCATCTTTCTTCCCTTCTTTGTGCGGTAATTAACGTTCAACAACGATGACGCTTGGGGCCTAGAGGAGCAGGCGACGAGGTAGGCTGCCATGGCTAGCAATGGCGCTGGACAGGGACGGCTGTCGTCTTTGGAACTTGGTCGCCTTCATGAACACGCCATGGTCCACAAGGTCTACAATACAACTCCCGACACGTCCTTCCTCTCTCTCTGTCATCCTTTCTTGGGCACCCTGATTCAAATTCAATCTCGCTCGCTTGAGGTACTAAACAAGTAGTCATTATACTGGGATTTTATCTCACTGTGTAAAGTTCCAATCTAAAAGCCTCATGCTCCACTTCTTGAGTATCATGTATGTGCTTGTGGATTAACAACCTCACGCAGTTTATACATGGCATGCTTTATGCCACCTCTGTTCCACAATGCACTGCATATTTTTTTTCAAAAGTCAAAGATGTCCATGTCTGACGAAGTTTCTAGAATAAACCATTAATATCTTAAGTACTAAATAAATAAACTATAAAGGTACATGTGGGTGTTGATTTTTTTTTAAAAAAAACTTGGTCACACATTGATACGCTTGACTTTTCAAAACAAAGTATGTACTATATTTTGGAACAGAGGGAGTATTAACTAGCATATGGTTCCACGCCTAAGGAGCACAGTTTCTAACTGAACTTCATTGGCACTAAAACAATAAGACAAGATGATATCTAGATTTTTCTATGGAGATAATTTGGTTAATTGTCACCGGGTCGCTTATGTACACAGTTGACCAGATCTTATTAATGTATTAGTAATGGTACATTTAAATGAAAACTGAGACCAATCACTTGTACTATTATTTATCGATCCTCCCATTTCCGTCTCTTCCTCTTAGAGACCGTTATAAACATGCTTCATTCCCTTTCCTATCCTTAGTCAGTGCAAAGCATTGCTTTTATTTCAAATATATTCTTTCTATTTTGATTCTAACTACGCATCTGAATGGTCGATATTGAAAATTAGAAGCCATATACTTTGGTGCAGTGCTGCAACTTCCAGGTATTTCACACTTCCACTGCCCTTTTAAATTTTACCGTTATTGCAGACCATTATTGTTGGTGTTTTGTATTATTTGTATGTGACCAAGGTAAGTTATGAAATATTGGTTGGTCAAATCATAGAGTTGTATGCTTGTTGTAGATGAATACTACAATCAGAAGCCTTAGTTATGCATATCATAGTTTTAAATTAGTTGTACAGATGAATATTATCTTGTCCATCAAGCACTATGGTTTAACCCTGCAGGTCCGGGACATGCGTGACACCAACCACTACTTTAGATATGTTTTTGACAGTGCTATTAACATATCATTTTTATGAAGAACAATAGTTGTAAAAAGATGAGTAATATCCTACCAACTAGA